>CAWUFW010009166.1:0-600000 GCA_963921515.1 Calotriton arnoldi
GCAAAAACAACA
Organism: Calotriton arnoldi; assembly: GCA_963921515.1. Taxonomy (NCBI): domain Eukaryota; kingdom Metazoa; phylum Chordata; class Amphibia; order Caudata; family Salamandridae; genus Calotriton; species Calotriton arnoldi. The sequence continues at coordinate 13 of CAWUFW010009166.1, forward strand.
GTTGATGGACAGAATGCAGAACAATGTCATACATTCACCCCAGTACAGAGATCTGGGCCTAAATCCATCGTTTTTTTGCTCACCATGCCATTCCAGTTTGGACCCAGCCATATGCAAATCAGTCTTGACCCTGTGCCTCATGGGAACAGTCCAGCCCGAACTGCCAAGCCAGGTCCTCCCTGGACTGGAAACAAGCATCCTAGGACCGGTTTCGGGGTTTCACCCCTCTTCAGCCAGGATAGCTTGATTCCAGTGGCATGGAGAGCACGGGACCCACGTCTGGGCATACCCGTCCCACTCGGGGTGACAAATGCAAAAACAACAGTTGATGGACAGAATGCAGAACAATGTCATACATTCACCCCAGTACAGAGATCTGGGCCTAAATCCATCGTTTTTTTGCTCACCATGCCATTCCAGTTTGAACCCAGCCATATGCAAATCAGTCTTGACCCTGTGCCTCATGGGAACAGTCCAGCCCGAACTGCCAAGCCAGGTCCTCCCTGGACTGGAAACAAGCATCCTAGGACCGGTTTCGGGGTTTCACCCCTCTTCAGCCAGGATAGCTTGATTCCAGTGGCATGGAAGAGCACGGGACCCACGTCTGGGCATACCCGTCCCACTCGGGGTGACAAATGCAAAAACAACAGTTGATGGACAGAATGCAGAACAATGTCATACATTCACCCCAGTACAGAGATCTGGGCCTAAATCCATCGTTTTTTGCTCACCATGCCATTCCAGTTTGAACCCAGCCATATGCAAATCAGTCTTGACCCTGTGCCTCATGGGAACAGTCCAGCCCGAACTGCCAAGCCAGGTCCTCCCTGGACTGGAAACAAGCATCCTAGGACCGGTTTCGGGGTTTCACCCCTCTTCAGCCAGGATAGCTTGATTCCAGTGGCATGGAGAGCACGGGACCCACGTCTGGGCATACCCGTCCCACTCGGGGTGACAAATGCAAAAACAACAGTTGATGGACAGAATGCAGAACAATGTCATACATTCACCCCAGTACAGAGATCTGGGCCTAAATCCATCGTTTTTGCTCACCATGCCATTCCAGTTTGAACCCAGCCATATGCAAATCAGTCTTGACCCTGTGCCTCATGGGAACAGTCCAGCCCGAACTGCCAAGCCAGGTCCTCCCTGGACTGGAAACAAGCATCCTAGGACCGGTTTCGGGGTTTCACCCCTCTTCAGCCAGGATAGCTTGATTCCAGTGGCATGGAGAGCACGGGACCCACGTCTGGGCATACCCGTCCCACTCGGGGTGACAAATGCAAAAACAACAGTTGATGGACAGAATGCAGAACAATGTCATACATTCACCCCAGTACAGAGATCTGGGCCTAAATCCATCGTTTTTTTGCTCACCATGCCATTCCAGTTTGAACCCAGCCATATGCAAATCAGTCTTGACCCTGTGCCTCATGGGAACAGTCCAGCCCGAACTGCCAAGCCAGGTCCTCCCTGGACTGGAAACAAGCATCCTAGGACCGGTTTCGGGGTTTCACCCCTCTTCAGCCAGGATAGCTTGATTCCAGTGGCATGGAGAGCACGGGACCCACGTCTGGGCATACCCGTCCCACTCGGGGTGACAAATGCAAAAACAACAGTTGATGGACAGAATGCAGAACAATGTCATACATTCACCCCAGTACAGAGATCTGGGCCTAAATCCATCGTTTTTTTGCTCACCATGCCATTCCAGTTTGAACCCAGCCATATGCAAATCAGTCTTGACCCTGTGCCTCATGGGAACAGTCCAGCCCGAACTGCCAAGCCAGGTCCTCCCTGGACTGGAAACAAGCATCCTAGGACCGGTTTCGGGGTTTCACCCCTCTTCAGCCAGGATAGCTTGATTCCAGTGGCATGGAGAGCACGGGACCCACGTCTGGGCATACCCGTCCCACTCGGGGTGACAAATGCAAAAACAACAGTTGATGGACAGAATGCAGAACAATGTCATACATTCACCCCAGTACAGAGATCTGGGCCTAAATCCATCGTTTTTTTGCTCACCATGCCATTCCAGTTTGAACCCAGCCATATGCAAATCAGTCTTGACCCTGTGCCTCATGGGAACAGTCCAGCCCGAACTGCCAAGCCAGGTCCTCCCTGGACTGGAAACAAGCATCCTAGGACCGGTTTCGGGGTTTCACCCCTCTTCAGCCAGGATAGCTTGATTCCAGTGGCATGGAGAGCACGGGACCCACGTCTGGGCATACCCGTCCCACTCGGGGTGACAAATGCAAAAACAACAGTTGATGGACAGAATGCAGAACAATGTCATACATTCACCCCAGTACAGAGATCTGGGCCTAAATCCATCGTTTTTTGCTCACCATGCCATTCCAGTTTGAACCCAGCCATATGCAAATCAGTCTTGACCCTGTGCCTCATGGGAACAGTCCAGCCCGAACTGCCAAGCCAGGTCCTCCCTGGACTGGAAACAAGCATCCTAGGACCGGTTTCGGGGTTTCACCCCTCTTCAGCCAGGATAGCTTGATTCCAGTGGCATGGAAAGCACGGGACCCACGTCTGGGCATACCCGTCCCACTCGGGGTGACAAATGCAAAAACAACAGTTGATGGACAGAATGCAGAACAATGTCATACATTCACCCCAGTACAGAGATCTGGGCCTAAATCCATCGTTTTTTGCTCACCATGCCATTCCAGTTTGAACCCAGCCATATGCAAATCAGTCTTGACCCTGTGCCTCATGGGAACAGTCCAGCCCGAACTGCCAAGCCAGGTCCTCCCTGGACTGGAAACAAGCATCCTAGGACCGGTTTCGGGGTTTCACCCCTCTTCAGCCAGGATAGCTTGATTCCAGTGGCATGGAGAGCACGGGACCCACGTCTGGGCATACCCGTCCCACTCGGGGTGACAAATGCAAAAACAACAGTTGATGGACAGAATGCAGAACAATGTCATACATTCACCCCAGTACAGAGATCTGGGCCTAAATCCATCGTTTTTTGCTCACCATGCCATTCCAGTTTGAACCCAGCCATATGCAAATCAGTCTTGACCCTGTGCCTCATGGGAACAGTCCAGCCCGAACTGCCAAGCCAGGTCCTCCCTGGACTGGAAACAAGCATCCTAGGACCGGTTTCGGGGTTTCACCCCTCTTCAGCCAGGATAGCTTGATTCCAGTGGCATGGAAAGCACGGGACCCACGTCTGGGCATACCCGTCCCACTCGGGGTGACAAATGCAAAAACAACAGTTGATGGACAGAATGCAGAACAATGTCATACATTCACCCCAGTACAGAGATCTGGGCCTAAATCCATCGTTTTTTGCTCACCATGCCATTCCAGTTTGAACCCAGCCATATGCAAATCAGTCTTGACCCTGTGCCTCATGGGAACAGTCCAGCCCGAACTGCCAAGCCAGGTCCTCCCTGGACTGGAAACAAGCATCCTAGGACCGGTTTCGGGGTTTCACCCCTCTTCAGCCAGGATAGCTTGATTCCAGTGGCATGGAGAGCACGGGACCCACGTCTGGGCATACCCGTCCCACTCGGGGTGACAAATGCAAAAACAACAGTTGATGGACAGAATGCAGAACAATGTCATACATTCACCCCAGTACAGAGATCTGGGCCTAAATCCATCGTTTTTTTGCTCACCATGCCATTCCAGTTTGAACCCAGCCATATGCAAATCAGTCTTGACCCTGTGCCTCATGGGAACAGTCCAGCCCGAACTGCCAAGCCAGGTCCTCCCTGGACTGGAAACAAGCATCCTAGGACCGGTTTCGGGGTTTCACCCCTCTTCAGCCAGGATAGCTTGATTCCAGTGGCATGGAGAGCACGGGACCCACGTCTGGGCATACCCGTCCCACTCGGGGTGACAAATGCAAAAACAACAGTTGATGGACAGAATGCAGAACAATGTCATACATTCACCCCAGTACAGAGATCTGGGCCTAAATCCATCGTTTTTTGCTCACCATGCCATTCCAGTTTGAACCCAGCCATATGCAAATCAGTCTTGACCCTGTGCCTCATGGGAACAGTCCAGCCCGAACTGCCAAGCCAGGTCCTCCCTGGACTGGAAACAAGCATCCTAGGACCGGTTTCGGGGTTTCACCCCTCTTCAGCCAGGATAGCTTGATTCCAGTGGCATGGAGAGCACGGGACCCACGTCTGGGCATACCCGTCCCACTCGGGGTGACAAATGCAAAAACAACAGTTGATGGACAGAATGCAGAACAATGTCATACATTCACCCCAGTACAGAGATCTGGGCCTAAATCCATCGTTTTTTTGCTCACCATGCCATTCCAGTTTGAACCCAGCCATATGCAAATCAGTCTTGACCCTGTGCCTCATGGGAACAGTCCAGCCCGAACTGCCAAGCCAGGTCCTCCCTGGACTGGAAACAAGCATCCTAGGACCGGTTTCGGGGTTTCACCCCTCTTCAGCCAGGATAGCTTGATTCCAGTGGCATGGAGAGCACGGGACCCACGTCTGGGCATACCCGTCCCACTCGGGGTGACAAATGCAAAAACAACAGTTGATGGACAGAATGCAGAACAATGTCATACATTCACCCCAGTACAGAGATCTGGGCCTAAATCCATCGTTTTTGCTCACCATGCCATTCCAGTTTGAACCCAGCCATATGCAAATCAGTCTTGACCCTGTGCCTCATGGGAACAGTCCAGCCCGAACTGCCAAGCCAGGTCCTCCCTGGACTGGAAACAAGCATCCTAGGACCGGTTTCGGGGTTTCACCCCTCTTCAGCCAGGATAGCTTGATTCCAGTGGCATGGAGAGCACGGGACCCACGTCTGGGCATACCCGTCCCACTCGGGGTGACAAATGCAAAAACAACAGTTGATGGACAGAATGCAGAACAATGTCATACATTCACCCCAGTACAGAGATCTGGGCCTAAATCCATCGTTTTTTGCTCACCATGCCATTCCAGTTTGAACCCAGCCATATGCAAATCAGTCTTGACCCTGTGCCTCATGGGAACAGTCCAGCCCGAACTGCCAAGCCAGGTCCTCCCTGGACTGGAAACAAGCATCCTAGGACCGGTTTCGGGGTTTCACCCCTCTTCAGCCAGGATAGCTTGATTCCAGTGGCATGGAGAGCACGGGACCCACGTCTGGGCATACCCGTCCCACTCGGGGTGACAAATGCAAAAACAACAGTTGATGGACAGAATGCAGAACAATGTCATACATTCACCCCAGTACAGAGATCTGGGCCTAAATCCATCGTTTTTTTGCTCACCATGCCATTCCAGTTTGAACCCAGCCATATGCAAATCAGTCTTGACCCTGTGCCTCATGGGAACAGTCCAGCCCGAACTGCCAAGCCAGGTCCTCCCTGGACTGGAAACAAGCATCCTAGGACCGGTTTCGGGGTTTCACCCCTCTTCAGCCAGGATAGCTTGATTCCAGTGGCATGGAGAGCACGGGACCCACGTCTGGGCATACCCGTCCCACTCGGGGTGACAAATGCAAAAACAACAGTTGATGGACAGAATGCAGAACAATGTCATACATTCACCCCAGTACAGAGATCTGGGCCTAAATCCATCGTTTTTTTGCTCACCATGCCATTCCAGTTTGAACCCAGCCATATGCAAATCAGTCTTGACCCTGTGCCTCATGGGAACAGTCCAGCCCGAACTGCCAAGCCAGGTCCTCCCTGGACTGGAAACAAGCATCCTAGGACCGGTTTCGGGGTTTCACCCCTCTTCAGCCAGGATAGCTTGATTCCAGTGGCATGGAGAGCACGGGACCCACGTCTGGGCATACCCGTCCCACTCGGGGTGACAAATGCAAAAACAACAGTTGATGGACAGAATGCAGAACAATGTCATACATTCACCCCAGTACAGAGATCTGGGCCTAAATCCATCGTTTTTTTGCTCACCATGCCATTCCAGTTTGAACCCAGCCATATGCAAATCAGTCTTGACCCTGTGCCTCATGGGAACAGTCCAGCCCGAACTGCCAAGCCAGGTCCTCCCTGGACTGGAAACAAGCATCCTAGGACCGGTTTCGGGGTTTCACCCCTCTTCAGCCAGGATAGCTTGATTCCAGTGGCATGGAGAGCACGGGACCCACGTCTGGGCATACCCGTCCCACTCGGGGTGACAAATGCAAAAACAACAGTTGATGGACAGAATGCAGAACAATGTCATACATTCACCCCAGTACAGAGATCTGGGCCTAAATCCATCGTTTTTTTGCTCACCATGCCATTCCAGTTTGAACCCAGCCATATGCAAATCAGTCTTGACCCTGTGCCTCATGGGAACAGTCCAGCCCGAACTGCCAAGCCAGGTCCTCCCTGGACTGGAAACAAGCATCCTAGGACCGGTTTCGGGGTTTCACCCCTCTTCAGCCAGGATAGCTTGATTCCAGTGGCATGGAGAGCACGGGACCCACGTCTGGGCATACCCGTCCCACTCGGGGTGACAAATGCAAAAACAACAGTTGATGGACAGAATGCAGAACAATGTCATACATTCACCCCAGTACAGAGATCTGGGCCTAAATCCATCGTTTTTTTGCTCACCATGCCATTCCAGTTTGAACCCAGCCATATGCAAATCAGTCTTGACCCTGTGCCTCATGGGAACAGTCCAGCCCGAACTGCCAAGCCAGGTCCTCCCTGGACTGGAAACAAGCATCCTAGGACCGGTTTCGGGGTTTCACCCCTCTTCAGCCAGGATAGCTTGATTCCAGTGGCATGGAAAGCACGGGACCCACGTCTGGGCATACCCGTCCCACTCGGGGTGACAAATGCAAAAACAACAGTTGATGGACAGAATGCAGAACAATGTCATACATTCACCCCAGTACAGAGATCTGGGCCTAAATCCATCGTTTTTTGCTCACCATGCCATTCCAGTTTGAACCCAGCCATATGCAAATCAGTCTTGACCCTGTGCCTCATGGGAACAGTCCAGCCCGAACTGCCAAGCCAGGTCCTCCCTGGACTGGAAACAAGCATCCTAGGACCGGTTTCGGGGTTTCACCCCTCTTCAGCCAGGATAGCTTGATTCCAGTGGCATGGAGAAGCACGGGACCCACGTCTGGGCATACCCGTCCCACTCGGGGTGACAAATGCAAAAACAACAGTTGATGGACAGAATGCAGAACAATGTCATACATTCACCCCAGTACAGAGATCTGGGCCTAAATCCATCGTTTTTTTGCTCACCATGCCATTCCAGTTTGAACCCAGCCATATGCAAATCAGTCTTGACCCTGTGCCTCATGGGAACAGTCCAGCCCGAACTGCCAAGCCAGGTCCTCCCTGGACTGGAAACAAGCATCCTAGGACCGGTTTCGGGGTTTCACCCCTCTTCAGCCAGGATAGCTTGATTCCAGTGGCATGGAGAGCACGGGACCCACGTCTGGGCATACCCGTCCCACTCGGGGTGACAAATGCAAAAACAACAGTTGATGGACAGAATGCAGAACAATGTCATACATTCACCCCAGTACAGAGATCTGGGCCTAAATCCATCGTTTTTTGCTCACCATGCCATTCCAGTTTGAACCCAGCCATATGCAAATCAGTCTTGACCCTGTGCCTCATGGGAACAGTCCAGCCCGAACTGCCAAGCCAGGTCCTCCCTGGACTGGAAACAAGCATCCTAGGACCGGTTTCGGGGTTTCACCCCTCTTCAGCCAGGATAGCTTGATTCCAGTGGCATGGAGAGCACGGGACCCACGTCTGGGCATACCCGTCCCACTCGGGGTGACAAATGCAAAAACAACAGTTGATGGACAGAATGCAGAACAATGTCATACATTCACCCCAGTACAGAGATCTGGGCCTAAATCCATCGTTTTTTGCTCACCATGCCATTCCAGTTTGAACCCAGCCATATGCAAATCAGTCTTGACCCTGTGCCTCATGGGAACAGTCCAGCCCGAACTGCCAAGCCAGGTCCTCCCTGGACTGGAAACAAGCATCCTAGGACCGGTTTCGGGGTTTCACCCCTCTTCAGCCAGGATAGCTTGATTCCAGTGGCATGGAGAGCACGGGACCCACGTCTGGGCATACCCGTCCCACTCGGGAGTGACAAATGCAAAAACAACAGTTGATGGACAGAATGCAGAACAATGTCATACATTCACCCCAGTACAGAGATCTGGGCCTAAATCCATCGTTTTTTGCTCACCATGCCATTCCAGTTTGAACCCAGCCATATGCAAATCAGTCTTGACCCTGTGCCTCATGGGAACAGTCCAGCCCGAACTGCCAAGCCAGGTCCTCCCTGGACTGGAAACAAGCATCCTAGGACCGGTTTCGGGGTTTCACCCCTCTTCAGCCAGGATAGCTTGATTCCAGTGGCATGGAGAGCACGGGACCCACGTCTGGGCATACCCGTCCCACTCGGGGTGACAAATGCAAAAACAACAGTTGATGGACAGAATGCAGAACAATGTCATACATTCACCCCAGTACAGAGATCTGGGCCTAAATCCATCGTTTTTGCTCACCATGCCATTCCAGTTTGAACCCAGCCATATGCAAATCAGTCTTGACCCTGTGCCTCATGGGAACAGTCCAGCCCGAACTGCCAAGCCAGGTCCTCCCTGGACTGGAAACAAGCATCCTAGGACCGGTTTCGGGGTTTCACCCCTCTTCAGCCAGGATAGCTTGATTCCAGTGGCATGGAGAGCACGGGACCCACGTCTGGGCATACCCGTCCCACTCGGGGTGACAAATGCAAAAACAACAGTTGATGGACAGAATGCAGAACAATGTCATACATTCACCCCAGTACAGAGATCTGGGCCTAAATCCATCGTTTTTTGGATGGATCTAGGCCCAGATCTCTGTACTGGGGTGAATGTATGACATTGCTCTGCATTCTGTCCATCAACTGTTGTTTTTGCATTTGTCACCCCGAGTGGGACGGGTATGCCCAGACGTGGGTCCCGTGCTCTCCATGCCACTGGAATCAAGCTATCCTGGCTGAAGAGGGGTGAAACCCCGAAACCGGTCCTAGGATGCTTGTTTCCAGTCCAGGGAGGACCTGGCTTGGCAGTTCGGGCTGGACTGTTCCCATGAGGCACAGGGTCAAGACTGATTTGCATATGGCTGGGTTCAAACTGGAATGGCATGGTGAGCAAAAAACGATGGATCTAGGCCCAGATCTCTGTACTGGGGTGAATGTATGACATTGCTCTGCATTCTGTCCATCAACTGTTGTTTTTGCATTTGTCACCCCGAGTGGGACGGGTATGCCCAGACGTGGGTCCCGTGCTCTCCATGCCACTGGAATCAAGCTATCCTGGCTGAAGAGGGGTGAAACCCCGAAACCGGTCCTAGGATGCTTGTTTCCAGTCCAGGGAGGACCTGGCTTGGCAGTTCGGGCTGGACTGTTCCCATGAGGCACAGGGTCAAGACTGATTTGCATATGGCTGGGTTCAAACTGGAATGGCATGGTGAGCAAAAAACGATGGATCTAGGCCCAGATCTCTGTACTGGGGTGAATGTATGACATTGCTCTGCATTCTGTCCATCAACTGTTGTTTTTGCATTTGTCACCCCGAGTGGGACGGGTATGCCCAGACGTGGGTCCCGTGCTCTCCATGCCACTGGAATCAAGCTATCCTGGCTGAAGAGGGGTGAAACCCCGAAACCGGTCCTAGGATGCTTGTTTCCAGTCCAGGGAGGACCTGGCTTGGCAGTTCGGGCTGGACTGTTCCCATGAGGCACAGGGTCAAGACTGATTTGCATATGGCTGGGTTCAAACTGGAATGGCATGGTGAGCAAAAACGATGGATCTAGGCCCAGATCTCTGTACTGGGGTGAATGTATGACATTGCTCTGCATTCTGTCCATCAACTGTTGTTTTTGCATTTGTCACCCCGAGTGGGACGGGTATGCCCAGACGTGGGTCCCGTGCTCTCCATGCCACTGGAATCAAGCTATCCTGGCTGAAGAGGGGTGAAACCCCGAAACCCTGTCCTAGGATGCTTGTTTCCAGTCCAGGGAGGACCTGGCTTGGCAGTTCGGGCTGGACTGTTCCCATGAGGCACAGGGTCAAGACTGATTTGCATATGGCTGGGTTCAAACTGGAATGGCATGGTGAGCAAAAAACGATGGATCTAGGCCCAGATCTCTGTACTGGGGTGAATGTATGACATTGCTCTGCATTTTGTCCATCAACTGTTGTTTTTGCATTTGTCACCCCGAGTGGGACGGGTATGCCCAGACGTGGGTCCCGTGCTTCTCCATGCCACTGGAATCAAGCTATCCTGGCTGAAGAGGGGTGAAACCCCGAAACCGGTCCTAGGATGCTTGTTTCCAGTCCAGGGAGGACCTGGCTTGGCAGTTCGGGCTGGACTGTTCCCATGAGGCACAGGGTCAAGACTGATTTGCATATGGCTGGGTTCAAACTGGAATGGCATGGTGAGCAAAAACGATGGATCTAGGCCCAGATCTCTGTACTGGGGTGAATGTATGACATTGCTCTGCATTCTGTCCATCAACTGTTGTTTTTGCATTTGTCACCCCGAGTGGGACGGGTATGCCCAGACGTGGGTCCCGTGCTCTCCATGCCACTGGAATCAAGCTATCCTGGCTGAAGAGGGGTGAAACCCCGAAACCGGTCCTAGGATGCTTGTTTCCAGTCCAGGGAGGACCTGGCTTGGCAGTTCGGGCTGGACTGTTCCCATGAGGCACAGGGTCAAGACTGATTTGCATATGGCTGGGTTCAAACTGGAATGGCATGGTGAGCAAAAAACGATGGATCTAGGCCCAGATCTCTGTACTGGGGTGAATGTATGACATTGCTCTGCATTCTGTCCATCAACTGTTGTTTTTGCATTTGTCACCCCGAGTGGGACGGGTATGCCCAGACGTGGGTCCCGTGCTCTCCATGCCACTGGAATCAAGCTATCCTGGCTGAAGAGGGGTGAAACCCCGAAACCGGTCCTAGGATGCTTGTTTCCAGTCCAGGGAGGACCTGGCTTGGCAGTTCGGGCTGGACTGTTCCCATGAGGCACAGGGTCAAGACTGATTTGCATATGGCTGGGTTCAAACTGGAATGGCATGGTGAGCAAAAAACGATGGATCTAGGCCCAGATCTCTGTACTGGGGTGAATGTATGACATTGCTCTGCATTCTGTCCATCAACTGTTGTTTTTGCATTTGTCACCCCGAGTGGGACGGGTATGCCCAGACGTGGGTCCCGTGCTCTCCATGCCACTGGAATCAAGCTATCCTGGCTGAAGAGGGGTGAAACCCCGAAACCGGTCCTAGGATGCTTGTTTCCAGTCCAGGGAGGACCTGGCTTGGCAGTTCGGGCTGGACTGTTCCCATGAGGCACAGGGTCAAGACTGATTTGCATATGGCTGGGTTCAAACTGGAATGGCATGGTGAGCAAAAAACGATGGATCTAGGCCCAGATCTCTGTACTGGGGTGAATGTATGACATTGCTCTGCATTCTGTCCATCAACTGTTGTTTTTGCATTTGTCACCCCGAGTGGGACGGGTATGCCCAGACGTGGGTCCCGTGCTCTCCATGCCACTGGAATCAAGCTATCCTGGCTGAAGAGGGGTGAAACCCCGAAACCGGTCCTAGGATGCTTGTTTCCAGTCCAGGGAGGACCTGGCTTGGCAGTTCGGGCTGGACTGTTCCCATGAGGCACAGGGTCAAGACTGATTTGCATATGGCTGGGTTCAAACTGGAATGGCATGGTGAGCAAAAAAACGATGGATCTAGGCCCAGATCTCTGTACTGGGGTGAATGTATGACATTGCTCTGCATTCTGTCCATCAACTGTTGTTTTTGCATTTGTCACCCCGAGTGGGACGGGTATGCCCAGACGTGGGTCCCGTGCTCTCCATGCCACTGGAATCAAGCTATCCTGGCTGAAGAGGGGTGAAACCCCGAAACCGGTCCTAGGATGCTTGTTTCCAGTCCAGGGAGGACCTGGCTTGGCAGTTCGGGCTGGACTGTTCCCATGAGGCACAGGGTCAAGACTGATTTGCATATGGCTGGGTTCAAACTGGAATGGCATGGTGAGCAAAAAACGATGGATCTAGGCCCAGATCTCTGTACTGGGGTGAATGTATGACATTGCTCTGCATTCTGTCCATCAACTGTTGTTTTTGCATTTGTCACCCCGAGTGGGACGGGTATGCCCAGACGTGGGTCCCGTGCTCTCCATGCCACTGGAATCAAGCTATCCTGGCTGAAGAGGGGTGAAACCCTGAAACCGGTCCTAGGATGCTTGTTTCCAGTCCAGGGAGGACCTGGCTTGGCAGTTCGGGCTGGACTGTTCCCATGAGGCACAGGGTCAAGACTGATTTGCATATGGCTGGGTTCAAACTGGAATGGCATGGTGAGCAAAAAACGATGGATCTAGGCCCAGATCTCTGTACTGGGGTGAATGTATGACATTGCTCTGCATTCTGTCCATCAACTGTTGTTTTTGCATTTGTCACCCCGAGTGGGACGGGTATGCCCAGACGTGGGTCCCGTGCTCTCCATGCCACTGGAATCAAGCTATCCTGGCTGAAGAGGGGTGAAACCCCGAAACCCTGTCCTAGGATGCTTGTTTCCAGTCCAGGGAGGACCTGGCTTGGCAGTTCGGGCTGGACTGTTCCCATGAGGCACAGGGTCAAGACTGATTTGCATATGGCTGGGTTCAAACTGGAATGGCATGGTGAGCAAAAAAACGATGGATCTAGGCCCAGATCTCTGTACTGGGGTGAATGTATGACATTGCTCTGCATTTTGTCCATCAACTGTTGTTTTTGCATTTGTCACCCCGAGTGGGACGGGTATGCCCAGACGTGGGTCCCGTGCTCTCCATGCCACTGGAATCAAGCTATCCTGGCTGAAGAGGGGTGAAACCCCGAAACCGGTCCTAGGATGCTTGTTTCCAGTCCAGGGAGGACCTGGCTTGGCAGTTCGGGCTGGACTGTTCCCATGAGGCACAGGGTCAAGACTGATTTGCATATGGCTGGGTTCAAACTGGAATGGCATGGTGAGCAAAAAACGATGGATCTAGGCCCAGATCTCTGTACTGGGGTGAATGTATGACATTGCTCTGCATTCTGTCCATCAACTGTTGTTTTTGCATTTGTCACCCCGAGTGGGACGGTAATGCCCAGACGTGGGTCCCGTGCTCTCCATGCCACTGGAATCAAGCTATCCTGGCTGAAGAGGGGTGAAACCCCGAAACCGGTCCTAGGATGCTTGTTTCCAGTCCAGGGAGGACCTGGCTTGGCAGTTCGGGCTGGACTGTTCCCATGAGGCACAGGGTCAAGACTGATTTGCATATGGCTGGGTTCAAACTGGAATGGCATGGTGAGCAAAAAACGATGGATCTAGGCCCAGATCTCTGTACTGGGGTGAATGTATGACATTGCTCTGCATTCTGTCCATCAACTGTTGTTTTTGCATTTGTCACCCCGAGTGGGACGGGTATGCCCAGACGTGGGTCCCGTGCTCTCCATGCCACTGGAATCAAGCTATCCTGGCTGAAGAGGGGTGAAACCCCGAAACCGGTCCTAGGATGCTTGTTTCCAGTCCAGGGAGGACCTGGCTTGGCAGTTCGGGCTGGACTGTTCCCATGAGGCACAGGGTCAAGACTGATTTGCATATGGCTGGGTTCAAACTGGAATGGCATGGTGAGCAAAAACGATGGATCTAGGCCCAGATCTCTGTACTGGGGTGAATGTATGACATTGCTCTGCATTCTGTCCATCAACTGTTGTTTTTGCATTTGTCACCCCGAGTGGGACGGGTATGCCCAGACGTGGGTCCCGTGCTCTCTATGCCACTGGAATCAAGCTATCCTGGCTGAAGAGGGGTGAAACCCCGAAACCGGTCCTAGGATGCTTGTTTCCAGTCCAGGGAGGACCTGGCTTGGCAGTTCGGGCTGGACTGTTCCCATGAGGCACAGGGTCAAGACTGATTTGCATATGGCTGGGTTCAAACTGGAATGGCATGGTGAGCAAAAAACGATGGATCTAGGCCCAGATCTCTGTACTGGGGTGAATGTATGACATTGCTCTGCATTCTGTCCATCAACTGTTGTTTTTGCATTTGTCACCCCGAGTGGGACGGGTATGCCCAGACGTGGGTCCCGTGCTCTCCATGCCACTGGAATCAAGCTATCCTGGCTGAAGAGGGGTGAAACCCCGAAACCGGTCCTAGGATGCTTGTTTCCAGTCCAGGGAGGACCTGGCTTGGCAGTTCGGGCTGGACTGTTCCCATGAGGCACAGGGTCAAGACTGATTTGCATATGGCTGGGTTCAAACTGGAATGGCATGGTGAGCAAAAAACGATGGATCTAGGCCCAGATCTCTGTACTGGGGTGAATGTATGACATTGCTCTGCATTCTGTCCATCAACTGTTGTTTTTGCATTTGTCACCCCGAGTGGGACGGGTATGCCCAGACGTGGGTCCCGTGCTTTCCATGCCACTGGAATCAAGCTATCCTGGCTGAAGAGGGGTGAAACCCCGAAACCGGTCCTAGGATGCTTGTTTCCAGTCCAGGGAGGACCTGGCTTGGCAGTTCGGGCTGGACTGTTCCCATGAGGCACAGGGTCAAGACTGATTTGCATATGGCTGGGTTCAAACTGGAATGGCATGGTGAGCAAAAAAACGATGGATCTAGGCCCAGATCTCTGTACTGGGGTGAATGTATGACATTGCTCTGCATTCTGTCCATCAACTGTTGTTTTTGCACTTTATGGGAGATGACTGCTTCTAGGAGCTGCTGTCCTGTTCTGATGAGTACCCACTGCCTGCTGATATTGCCCAGTATTGCCTGCCTGCTCTCCTGCCGTCCTAAGCCCAGCACCTGGTGAGCACTATATCTTACTTCCAGCTGCCTGCTGCCTAGCACCCTGTGAGCACGTGGTCTGCCCAGGAGAAGAGAGGAGCTGAAGCCTGCAGCGCTGTGCTGCTAAAGCGCTATAACTGTGCCACAGGGGAAGAGGAGCGCTGCAACTTTATTTTGTGGGACTTAGCGCTACAACCTTATTCCTGCACCAGGAGAGCGCTGCCTCCAGCCCTGCCCAGGAGAAGAAGGTGCGTGGGTCCTGCAGCGCTGGGCTGCCGGAGTGCCATATTTGCATTGACTGTGCTCTGCTTGCTGCGAGAGCGCTATAACTGTGCCCAGCAGAAGAGGAGCGCTACATTTGAAGTGACTGACCATCCCTGCCTGCTGGCTAGCGCCTGGAGAAGATGAGCGCTTTATCTTATTGCCCAGGAGGTGAGGAGCTGACATCTGCAGCGCTGTGCTGCGAGAGCGCTATATTTCCAGTGACTGTGCCTTCCTGCCTGCTCCCTAGCGCCTCGGGAGGGCTATATTTCATTGCCAGTGAAGGGGAGCGCTACCACTTTATGGTGTGGGACCTAGCGCTTTGTGGGCGCTACAACTTAATTTCAGCCCAAGAACTTTCCTGCCGCCTAGCGCCTCGTGAGCGCTATATGTAAATTGCCAAGGAGGAGTCCTGCGGCGGAGGGGGCCCGAGGCACATTGTCGGTGCCTGCCCCTCCGCGCTGCTGACGAGGAGAAGGCTCCGCTGAGGGTGAAGCCAGGAGAGGTCCCAGAAGCGGGACCTGTCGGGGCACATTGCCGGTACCCAGAGACTGCAGAGACATCCAGAGGGGCCTCAGACTGCCGGTGAGTGGGGCTCAGTCATCCTGTGGTTGGGGGGTATGTCGGGGCACATTGTCGGTGCCCGCCCCCGGTGCCAGTATTCTTTGGAGGGCATTGGTTGTGTTTAGAGTCCCATAGGAGGGGGGCTCCAACGTGCCCAGTACTTGTTTCCTCCCTCAGCTGCACGACAGAGGCATTTTGGAAAATTCTAGAGTCCCAGAAGAGGGGCTCCACCGTGCCAGAGTTCTTGTGGGCAGATTCCTGTTAGAGCCCGGATTGGGGCTCCCATCGCTGCATTGTTGGCGCCAGTGCTTGTTTGGTTTACCCAGCTACCCCGCAGGACAGGGGGCAGCTGCCACGCATTGGGGGCATTGGATTACCCAGAAGGGAAAGAGAGAGGAGTGAGGGACCCTCCTACCCTAGCGCTTTGCGCACCTTTGTTTTCGCCGCCCTTGCAGCCAGCCCTGACTTTGCGGGATATAGAGCTTCTGAGCCCCTGAGAGAGGCCAGTTGGCCTGGGCCCAGTTTCAGAGTGTTGTGCCCCCGATTGGGACGACTGGGGCTTATGCTTGTGAGGCCTAGCGCCTCTTATGATTTATGTACAGGTGATTTATGCTAAGGCTATGCCTGCGCTAAGGGGTCTACGCTAATGCATTTATGCTGGTAATGTTTTCCCCAAATTGCTAATGTGTTGTTCATGCTTTCACCCTAATGGTGTCGCCTCCATGCCCACATGTTCAGGCCTAATGCTGTGTCGCTAATGATGGTGGTGCCTCTATGCTCACCTGGTTTTGCGTAATGCTAATGTTATGTATGCACAGTGTGATGGTATGCCTAAGGTTGCATTTTATGCTAATGCCAATCTGAATATGCATGTTGCATTTCCATGCCTAACCTAAGGTTCTCATCCCAGGCCTCCTGTTAAAGTGATTTATACAGATGTGTTCATACCTAGGGTTAGGCTAATGTGCCTAATGCCTTTTCCTAGGGTGGACATTGCTGAGGTTTATGCCCCGCCTAAGGTGGCCTACCCCTGATGAGAGTGTCTCCTATGTTTCCATGCCTAATTGTTGCCCACAATGTGTTTTTATGCATATTGAGATGCCTCATGCAAGTTGCCTAATGTTATGCCCACAAGGATCCTGCCTGTAAGTGCGGGTTGTTACACAGTTACTGATGCTTGCACATTTATCCTGTTTACTTGTGATGATTCCGGCAGCGGCCCAATTGGCCCTGCCTTGTAAATAGCCCCCCTCTGTAAATGACTACCTGGTGCCAGTTGGCTCCGTGTTCACCATGTGATTGCATCCTACTGTATTTGGTATAATACACAAGTTATTTTTCATGCAACCTGGTGTGGTCTCCTTTTGTAGTGTGCCTGGTGTGTCGCCTGTGAGTGTGCTGCGCAGATGCTTTACACATTTCCTCCGGAGTTTGGTCCACCCGCTCTGCACCACGCTACCAGTTTCTAACAATGCTCTATTCCCCTTGTCCATGCCAACGGACTTTCCCCTAGTGGACTCTAACTTGGTCCCGTTGACCATACTAGGAGAATTATTTTGAACCATCCTCCTGCCTTTGTTGGTGGCAGGAATCTCTGATTCTGAATTATCCTCTTATGGATTCTTTTATTTAGAAATAGATTTATTTTGGCTAAATGTGTGGTTTTATATTTCGAGCTGTAAGACTCATGCATGACAGTACTTCTTAAAATGTTACTTATATGCATTGAGTTTGGATCTTTAATACTATAACCAAATGATCTAAATGTGTCTGATTCATTTATTGTGTATTAATATTCTTTCTACTGCAACTATGCTTACAATTATCTGATTTCTAAATGCATGATAGAGAGAGTCATAGATTATTTTCAGAACATCAGGTTATTTTGCTCTTGTTCTGTTTAGCCACAACAGAGCTCTTGGTTTATATAATTCTTGTCAGACTAACCCTCTTTAGGAGGTTGGGTCTTCCAATGGCAATACTCTTTCTACAGCATGGTTCTGAAAGTAGTGTATTTGAACCTGATCTCTAATTAGTGAGTTGGCTACCAATTATTGGTCCTCATTGGGTGGCCGATAATGGGACATCCTGATTTCTCACCCCTCACTATGATGAAGAAAGGGCCATCTGAGGACCAATGCCTCTGTGGGTGAAGTATAGAATTTGAGTGAATTTGTGTGAATAAAGTAAGAACTAAGGGGCATATTATCAAGGCGGCGTTAATGAATTATCGCCGCTTTAGCGTCCGTTTTCGGACGAAAAGCGGTGATAATTCTATTGCCTAATTAACAAGGACACGCTAGCGCGTGATTCCTGCATTAGCGTCCGTTTTCTGCACGCCTCCCATCGCATCGCTAATGAGATGCAAAGGGGGCGTGCCTGTGAAAACAACATGGGGAAATATCGCTAACCCAGGTATCGCCATATTAACAACGTGGGTTAGCGATATTTTCAATCGCGTTAAGTATGCCTTAACGCAGGAATTTAACGTCTGCTAAATTCCTGACTAAGGCATACCTAACATGGGGGGTGGATTGTGTGGCTAAGACCACAGGCCCTATCACCAAGGATATCGCCGTTTTCCATGGGACATCGTTGGAAAACCAGCGATGTTCCCTGGAAAACATCGCTATCACTGGAAAATTATCGCCTTTGCGCTAAGCGTTGTTAATACAGCGCTAGCATGGCGATAATTTCCAGCGATAGGATTCCTCGCGCTAACAGCGGCCAGCGATAATTTTCGCTGCCGCTTTATAAAATGCCCCTAAGGTAGTCCAAAACAAATTGCGTATGGGCCAAGTGTGAGAAAACCCAAATAATTGCTCTCGCTGCAACACCAGGAGCAAGGAGAGCGTCACTGGCGGTGGTCGGAGGGGTGCGAGGAGCAGGCCAGACGTCGTTTGAACACAGACATATGCAAATCAGTCTTGACCCTGTGCCCCATGGGAGCAGTCCAGCCCAAATGCTAGGCCAGGTCCTCCCCGGACCGGAAACAAGCATAATAGAACCGGTTTCAGGGTATCACCCCTCGTCAGCCAGGATAGCTTGAGTCCAGTGGCATGGCGAGCACAGGCATTTTCAGAATTGTAATTTAAAACCCGACTTCACCATAAGTTAGGATTTTAATTTAGGATTCCAGAGACACCAAACATGAACCAGTTATCTCTTCCCATTTGTAAATTACACTTATAAAATGTAATACGGAA
The DNA here is from genome assembly GCA_963921515.1 of Calotriton arnoldi. Taxonomy (NCBI): domain Eukaryota; kingdom Metazoa; phylum Chordata; class Amphibia; order Caudata; family Salamandridae; genus Calotriton; species Calotriton arnoldi. Next base: position 18,851 of record CAWUFW010009166.1, read on the forward strand.
ATTCTAATTTTATCCTATGGGAAATTCGATAGGCCTTGCAGTAGTAAAACACAAATGTAAGAGTTTTTCACTACCAGGACATGAGAAGTACATGTCCAACTTTTCAAATACACTGCACCCTGACCTTGGCTCTGTCCATGGCCTACTCTAGGGGCGACTTATATGTATTAAAAAGGAATGGTTGGGCCTGCAAAAGGTTTGCTTTGCCAGGTGAACATGGCAGTTTAAAACTGCACACACAGGCTCTGCAATGGCAGGTCTGAAATATGTTTAAAGGGCTACTGAAGTGGGTGGCACAATCATTGCTGCAACGCCACTAGTAGCATTGAATTTACAGGCCCTGGACACATGTTGTGCACTTTACTGGAGTCTTATAAGCAAATTAAATGTGCCAGTAATGTAGTTGCTTGCGCTGCATTACATTACATGTCAAGCTTAGAGGCGTTCCATGGGTGGAGCGTGGGCTTTCTCATGCATTGACCCATGGAGTTTAGCGCTTTTCCACATTTACTAAAGCTAGTAAACCTGGGAATGCATCAAAATGCTAATCCTTCCCCAGTGAGGAATAACAAGGAGAAATATCTTTATTTCTCCTTGCCATTTCCTCTTTTCACGTGTGCTGCATTGTGCAGCACACATAGAAAGAGGAAAATGCCTCTAAGGATTGTTTTTGTTCAGCAAAATGTCCCTTTCTGCGCAAAAACAATCCTGCCTATAACGCAGGAACCCTTGCAATATGATGAGCAGAAATCCTCCCTATCTTTTTAAATATGGAGCATTTCTGCTTTCTCTCCTTCCTGCAATGCAGCGCAGTAACTTTGTTTGCTGCCCTGCGTTTCGTGAAATATTAGTAAGTAGTCACCTGTGTATTTTGAAGCCTGAGCAATGTAGGTCTAATATGGCAGGACTAAGGCCAAATTTTCAGGATAACCACTGACTATGTAAATTATTTCAACTGAAATTAATTGTATTACGAAACACCTTTTGTGGATTTCTGGAAAGTTGGCATTGATTTGTCCCTTCAGGGTTGACATTGGAACAGGGCCCTAGCCATGGGGGGGGGCGAGCGGGGCCAGGCCAGCCCAAATTTCTGTCTGGCCCCCTAAAGTTGAGCTCCCCCTGTTACTGGGACTTTTAAAATGTGTTTAATGTTCTTTTTCTTAGCTATCCTTTTTTATGGTGTGACATTTGTGACCCGAGCAGCAGATATGGGCAAATGTGCAACGGGCTCCTTGGCTCCTTGGGTCCACACCTACAGTCAGGCTGGGTGTAGTGCGCAGCTGCAGGAGAGCTGGTTCATGCCGCTACGGATGACAGGACTATCTTAGCATGCTTTTTCTTCCTTCTGCTTACTGTGTTGAAGTGCCTAACTCGGTGCAGATGGAACCGCAACAGCAATGCTAAGTGGATCGTCAGATAGAGCAGTGGGCTTTGCCTGTAGTGCTGGTTTCTCATAACGCACGCCGTCTCTTCTCTCACCGTGCCAGACAGCAGTGTTTTAAACGTGTCTGACATGAGTCCTTAGAGCAAGCCCAGACCGGGGAGAAGAAGGAGAAAGTGTGGCAGAGGCAGGTAGGAGGACCCAATAAAGTAGTTTTAGAATCTACTAACTTGGCATTATATAATTTCACTGGAGCAGACTGAGATAATATCTCTCCACATCAATGCTTGATGCATTTGCAGCTGCAGAGACGGAAACAACAAAAGTTTTTCTAACAATTAAAACCAAATTGCTTGGATGAAGTAACCTACTTTCATGGTTAAACATAGTTAGAACAACCAAGTACCACTCTTTAGTGATTTTTTCAATTTTTTTAAATGGGAAGAAAAGGGGGTGGGAGGTCTCTAAAATACACTTGCCCACAGAAATGTAACTAATATTGTTTTACTATGTCATCAATGTCATTGCTTTAAACATGTAACTCAAAAGCCTGTGCTTCACACAACATACAACCCAACGAATATATAGGTTCAAGATGGTCAACATGTTACTTGAAAACATGGAAGATAGGTTGGAACAATACACTATGGGGCATATTCTCAAGGAGCTATCGCCGAGTTAACGGCACTTTATCGTAGCCAAAGTTGCGATAAATTCATCGCCCCATTCACAAGCTGGTGGTTAACAGCCCATAACACCAGTTCACCCGCGATAGCAGCCGCAAAAAACATCGCCACAGATGACCCCCACAACTATCGCTAATGAGATGCAGAGTAGGCGTTCCCGTGCAAAAAGCCACGACAACACCACTCCTCAACATTCTCAGCGACCAGCCAGATCGGCGATAAGATCACAAAACATGCGATAAGGCGCGTTAGCAGCAGGAAACTAAAATCTGCTCTGACCTGGTGCAAGGTCGGACGACAGCCTGCACCACAAAAGAGAGCCCAGCCCAGAGCCACACCTGAAGAACAATAGATGCCATGGAGCCACTGAACATGCGTGCCGGACACCCAAGTGGGCCACAACACCCACCGCCACCACCCCCAGGACCACACCCCCCCCGGGCCCCACCCCGGGCACCCCCCACCCCCGGACCAAGACACAGCACATCAACGGAACGAAAACATGAACAAAAGCACCCGCCTGATGTCGCACAATTGCAACAATCAACATACATGTGAGCACTGAAATCCTGATTCATACATACACCATTGAAAGACCAAACAAAATGTGACATTCTAATTTGTCACCAAACAACAATTTTGAAGAGTCATGGCGTGGCATCCCTGGACAATCTGTGACTCACAGCCTGCAAGACAATATCCAAGATAAGAAGGTGTGTCAGGCACTCATCAAAGGACAGGGAGAGAGAGAAAGAGAGAGACTGAACAAGGAGCGCAATGCCAATGGGGCCCTTGGCTCATGCAAACATGCCAACAGCTGCGTGTGTCTCGAAATCTGTGCACCCCAAATCACAGGCCTGGCATCAAAGTCAGCGCGAAGTCCACATCACAATTAAGAAATGCAAGCAGTAGTCAGACTAAAATCAGGAATGAAAGCTCCTTTGTCTCAACACACAAGGCCGAAGGTCAACCGAACCCCCGACCTTGGTCCTAAATGCGGCTGGCACACCCTGCGTGAGATACCATACCAGCCTCCGACGACTCCCACACCACGAGTTGCACTAATGAAACACCAACGTGCCCACACACACTTGTCCCTGCACGACCTACACCTGCAAGGGATGCCCTTGACACATTGGTTAAAAACTACCCATACGTCCAAACGTTGCACACACATACGACTCATTGCCCAGAGCTGTGGCATATCGTCCACCGAACTTCCGCCGGTCTGAGGAGTGCCGGTGCCACGAGACCAACAAACGCAATGGCAGGCATTCCCGGGCACATGCACAACCCCTGTGACATGGAACTGTACCGTGCACGAATGCTGCATCTGTTGGGATCCCTGCCAATGGCAGTGTTGCGAATCAGTTTCCGTCTGAGTTTCTGTCTTGCATACGTCACCTGAGTCCAGCCCTTGTTCCACTGTCGATCATGCACATTCGAGTGGCCCATGGAGGTCTGCCTATCCAACGCAACGGTACCTGAATTGGATTATGACCTGACAGTGCGCCCCCTGTTGGCTCACGAACAGGAGTGTCACCGGGATAGCCGTGCATGGGATGCACTGATCCTTGGCGTATGTGACGGCAGTTGCGCATGGGAGATTGCACAACTCCTCATGTGCAGTGACCACATCGAGGCGCTCCCCTATTCGGCTGTGTTGCGGATTGGGGAAACGGCGTGGACTGAGCACATCTGCCCGGACCAGTTAATGGATTGGCTCACCCTGGTGTTCCTTGAACCCGACAACGACGTACTATTGGAACACATTGCACATGAAGCTGCGCTGGCATTCATGGACGAGTAACTACGTTCCTGCAGCCACATCAGATTGTCACCCACAGCACAGGTCCCAACACCTTGTTGCATCGTGGGGAATGCTCACATATCCCACCACAACAGAGGACATGTCTGCCTTCGTCTGGACTCTGAATGCATGTGCGTGGAACTACTCGTGTGTACACACACCTGTGCAAGGTGATGCAGTTCCATGGTCGGAGCAGCACAGCGTCGTTTGGCAACGTTACCAATTCGGACACACTGCTGGGGGGAGAGTACACATGGCAATGTAGCACGACATGTGAACTTGTCGGACCCTTTCACCTGATCACTGTCAGCAGAGCAGACAGCGGCGCAGTCCGGTGGCAGAGCACTATGCAGACCCCATGGGCTGTGAGTCGTGCCCCCTCACACGGGGCAATGGGCAGACGCCAAACAACACATGACTCATCCAGCAAGGCAAGGTGGGCTGAGACTGTTGCCATCCGTGATGATTGGGGTTCATTTTTGCCTCCCCATTTCCTGCACCTAGACATGTTCCCATGCTGCGTGTAAGTGTCTTAAGCATGCCCCTGCCTGTTGTGGCCGTTGCCTTGTCCGTACTGACACGCACATGCCAATAAAGTCTACGCAACTCCACTGGTGTCTAACCGTGATGAGTGTTGATTAGATTGACCACTCGTGTGCCACAATGAGCATCGTCCCTACACAGGGAGGAACTGACTGACGCATGTACAATGGGGGTGGGTCCCTTTTGACAGCTCCACCTCTGTGAGCCAGACATTGTTTTGGGATAGTTGCTGGCCGACCTGTGCACTTACGTGTCTTCAGCAATGTGAGTATGGTGTCCAACCTCTGACCATGTTGAGCAATGTTATAAATCATAACAGAATGTGTCCACACAGATGTGTGTGAGTAGGTGTGCAACGTGAAGTTCAGTTGTCACATGTGATGTAGGACACTACTTCTGGCCTGCTACCGATTTGGTCATTCCTACACACAGCCCTATTCAATACATGGACGTTGGGGGGTTGTGAGATTGTTGTTAATGTGCAATGGGGACACAGCTAGTACTCACCTTCACAGTCATCCAATTGGCCATGTGTCTCGGGGATAAACATGCGCATTGATGTCATTTACCAGGGTGTACCTTCTTGTGCAATCATTGTCCCTACGTCCAGCCATACTTCCATACGTGAGTGAACATAGTCATGACACATCTGTATGATTTCGAATGTTTCATTCACATTCTGGTGAATGACGGAGAGGGAGCTGTACATGGCCATCCAAGCCCACATGACATGGAAGCCCAGTGGTGGGCCTACCAGAGTCCTTTGGGGATTGAAAAGTGATTTGGAAGAGGGGGAGTGCAGTCCGCAGCAGGATTTCTTTGTAATCGTCAAGCAGTGAAGATATGGCAGTCCGTGTCGGGGTCCGGGTGAATGTCGCAGAGTGTTCCGGGGGTCAGTGGAAGGTGTTGTGCCAGGGCATGATGCATAGGGTAGAACCAGGCAGGGACAGGCCATATGGCGGTGTTGGATGCTACTGCCTCCTTCCTCACACAGTAATTACCATCCACATCTTACTCCTCTGATACTTCTTCTGTGTCCAGTGTGTCCAGTGTGTGTGGCGGTGTAATGGCTGCATTACTGTGTGCCACTGACACATCAGGGTGCGAAGGTGATGGGGCTGCATCACTGTGTGCCACTGACACATCAGGGGTCGGAGATGTGTGTGTCGAAGTTCCCGCTGCATTTATCTGGGACTGGCTCAGTGGCAGCAATGGCAAGATGATGAACTGTAGGGCATGAAAGATCCCAGCTACATCTCGCTGGTGTTCAGCCATGGCAACCATACTTCCAGCCTGCATCTGCTCCATGGTCTCCATTGTCCGCCGCATTTGTGCCAACTCTGTGCTGTCATCGCTGGTGCCTGTCTGACTAGACAGTTCTTGTATCCGATTAATGACCCCAGTGAGGTCAGCCAAGGATTGTCGTGGAGCATGGTGCGGACAGGGGCTGTCCGTTAGGGACTGTACGTGGTCCCTGATGGGACTCAGACACCCACGTATGGCATCGAGTTTGGCTGCCATGAGCTCGAAACCCACCCGCAGCTGATCAGCAAACTCCACCTGGCAACCCAACACACGGCGTTGAAATTCCATGTATTGTTCGTGGGAGTCCTGGGAGACAGCCGTGGTGGTGTGTGTTTCCTGCTGTGTGGTCTGTGCAGGTGGTGGGGTCACCTCGAGGCAGCTGGCCTGCCCTGCTCCTGGGGGTGGGGTGCGGAGGCTGTCCATTAGCCATTGGAGGGTGTCTTGACATATGTGCAGGTTGTCCTCTTCATCATCACTGATGAGATGTGTGGTCTGCTCTGCAGGAGGTGTTGATTGTCCCTCTGCAATGTAAAGGGGAGATGCAGGTTAACAGAGTTTCCCATGTATGTTGACGCTTTGCAGATGTTTACATTCAGACTGCATGCCAATGTACATTGTGACTGTTTTGGTGGAGCTGGCTATTTGATGGCAGACAGTGGGATTTTCGACTACATGACGGATGTGTGGTAGTCATCATCATCATCAAATAGCTTTATTCGACGTTTTCAGTCATAAAAGCACACAATTATACACAATCCATTAAAAAACAATAAAATCACCATTGAGTAATGCATAAAATACCATAAAAACAATAATTACAATTATAATTCATGACATTTCTTCAATATATGTCAAAGGGAAACTCTCACTGAACATACTATAAAATTCGAGACCCCGAACTTTTTCCTGTTTTTAGAGGCTACAATTATTAAATTATTTACCAAAATTCATAGCTTTAGTGGCAACCGACTTTAAGTTCATAATATTATTGACCCCCCACAATAAAACTATACAATACACCCAATCTGCCTATCAATTCAATGTCTTTTACTAGGCCTTCTGGAATCACACATTAGTTTTTCCTAACGAACATGCCCTGATTATCCAAGCCCACCCCAAAAATTTGGCCATTGCTATGGCTAATGCTTCCTTGGTATCACTTCTTAATATTCTAAGTGCTTGGTTCGCACCTCTTGTACCCAATAGCTTACATATAGGGTGCAACCAAGCCCGGCGTGGGGCCTGGTAACCTGCGCATTCAAACAAAAAATGGCCCATTGTTTCCTTTTTAATCAAACAGACTGGGCACAACTCAATATGTGCATTAGACCACTTGCTTGTGAAAGCTCTTATAGGCAAAGTACCTATCCTGAACTGAAAATACAGTTTCCGGTCTAGGGGTTTAGGAATGTAGTCCCAATAATATTCAAATCTTGGCATAGATTTATGCTCTAGAAAAAGTCCCGTTAGGGATGAGGGGTCAAACCTAGCTTCCGTACAGTTAAGGACCTTTTCCCAGTATTTAACCTTTAAAATCTTTTTGGGTGGGAAAACATTATTTTTCGGGTCCTCCCATAATTGGCTCATGCCAAGTTCCACTAAAGATCGTTTTAATTCCCTGAGCCATTTTATCTGGTGCTGAGTGTCTGCCTGAATTACGTCTAAAAATCCAGCTGCATAAACTGCTAGTTCTGGGGTGGACCACAGCCTACGCCAATACAAAAGGGGGCGAATTTTGGCTAGATATACTATAGGCTTCCTCCCCAAATCATACAACAATGGATATATAGGTGTGCTTTGCGGCAGACGAGTAATATGCCTAAAAAACTTGTTTTCGGAGATTGAGAGTTTAGATAAATCCTCATATCCCCAAAGCTCAGCACCATACAATGCAGAGCCCATCACCTTCATATTGTATATTTCTGAAACTGGACTTATTGTCTTCTGAAATGAGGAATTAAATTCTCTTTGAAGTGCTCCTGTTAATTGCCGATGTTTTAGGGTTGAGATGTCAAGTTGATGCGCCCATTTTAGCCCTTCCTGTATGTTCACTCCCAAGTAGGTAAACTCCTTAACTTGCTCTAGTTGGAGATTACTCATATATATACCTCCCCTAAAAACCCTATGCGGATTAAAAACCATCATCTTTGTCTTTGACACATTGACCTCCAAGCCACGTCTTGAGCAGAACTCCTCAAAGATGGTAAGTGCTCTTTGGAGTCCGCTTGGTGTCTTGGAAATGATCAATGTGTCATCCGCAAACATCAGTATCGGCACTTTTACTCCTGCTAAAGTGGGGGCATCAGTTGGGGTCGACAACATGAAATCCACTATCCCGTCAATATATAGACTAAATAGTGTTGGGGCCATCACACAACCCTGCCGCACCCCCTTCTCGACTGGGAAGGGTTCTGTGAGCTCTCCCTGTTTACCCCACCTGATCTTGGCAGTATTAGCCTCATGTAACCGGGCCACTAAAGTCAGTAGGTCCAGGGGTAGGCCCATCTCTTGCAACACCTGCCAAAGTTTTCCACGCGGTACGAGGTCAAATGCCGACCGAAGGTCGACAAAGACCGCATACAGGCTTCCTTTGCCCAGTACAACTGTCTTCCAAAAAAGTAAGGTGAATCTAAATACTTGATCAATTGTGCTGGTAGATGGTCTAAATCCAGCTTGAAAGGAGGATAAAATACTAAAATCATCAATCCAGCACTGTATTTTATTTAGGACCAACCTACCCATGATTTTTTGGGCAGCATCTATCAAGCTTATTGGTCTATAATTACCTGGACGCGCTCTATCCCCTTTCTTAAAAACAGGAATAATTTCAGCTCCAGCCCAGGAAATTGGGACAGCAGCACCCCGAGCTATAGAGTTTGCTAACAAATAAAAATGCATACCCCAGCTCTCAATATCGTAAAGGAATAATCCCCCGGAATACAATCTGGGCCCGATGCCTTACCAGTTTGAATAGATTTGAGCACTTGCTTTACGTCTTGTATAGTAAAATATATCTCCTTAAAAAAACATTTAGTAAAACAGCACTCCAGGTCACTCGCTTCAACAGCATACTGCGGTTTAAAATAGTTAACCCACTCTTGCTGGGCGACATAATTCGAGGGTGCAATAGCACGTCCCCCACTGCCCCATTTGTAAACATCCCAGAACTGTTTGGCATTTCTCCCTACACAAGCGACTCTAAGTTCCTCCCAACGACTATTATCCCATTCCTTTTTGGCCTTAGCTATTGCTATACGATAACTGGCTCTTGCTTCTTGAACTAACGACAAAACACCCACTTTTATTACCCTTCCTACTGCTACACGTGCCTCTTTACAGTTCTTGTTATACCATTTATGGGATTTTTGGATGGGTGCCTTACTAGCATTACCTCCCTTGATAAAATATGTTCGTAAGTAGTTAAAAAAAATGTTGTGTATAAGGGTAGAATCGTCAGGCGCCCCCGGGTTCTCGTCACTCGCCCTCAACTTGTGAAGGGCACAAGCTAACTCTTTACCGATACTATCTAGTACATCAGATGACTTTGATATACTCGCCCACTTGAGGCGCCTCATATCATTCGATTGAAAGACCTCTGCGGTAGCATACGTCGCATTTGTTTTGTGCCCAACCTTTGACTCTATTAGGTCCCAATCCAAGCATAACGGATTATGATCGCTTTCAATTCTAACCTGAACCTGCATATCTTTTATCTTACACCATAGCGTCAAACTTACTAACACATAATCTATCCTGCTACTACAATATCCATTATCATAGGTATTAGTCCCCATTTTGTCTGATGGCATGCGGCCATTTGCTGCCCGTAGGCCCTTCTCTATACAAATAGTGTTAATTTGTATCACTACTTCAGTCCATCTTTTTATTGGTTCTAGCTCAAGTCTCGGTATATCCCACTTAGTATCTTCCTCTTCCACAAAGTTACCTTCCTCCCACAGTAGGGGCTCAAACGTCACATTCAGGTCTCCCCCTATCACAATGTTAGGAGTCATTCTACTATCCTCTAAAAGGGTATCCAGGGCGGTAAGAGCACCTGACCTTTTCCCCCTGGTACCACGTATGTAAATGTTAAATAAGTTCAATATTACCTTTTTCCCTCTAGACAAGTGCACCAACTGAATATCCTTGTTAGCTGTCGGTATATCTTCTACATCTAATCCTAGGTTCTGCTTCACCCATATTGTCAGACCCCTGACGGTCTCCCCTTTGGCCCTTTAATTGCTGGGATAAAAAATTTAGGTAACCTAAGCAAAAGTGAGGGCTTTCTGCCCAAGTCTCCTGAAAGAGACAGATGTCAAAAGCTTCAATAAAACTGTGCCAATCTGGGCAACCCAATTTGGATCCTAGTCCTGCGATATTCCAGGACAATAATGATCCCTTCAAATCCTCAACCTGAGGTTTACCACACAATGTTTGATCCTTACCCATCACATTCATGTCCTGTTCTTTAGATGCCCTATCCAGGACATGTGAGTCATCCTTTGTTGGGTAAACTGGTGGTGGCATACACTCTGTTGTCTCCCCTAAATTTATGGGTTCTACGGGCAGCCGTCCTTCCCTCAAGGGATTTATTAGAGGGTAGACCTTATCAATAAGAACCTGAATGGGCTGTAGTGGTCAGTCGCACGCATCCAGGTCAGAAAGGGGGGCAAATCTATTCACACATCTAAGGTTATAGACTCTGGGTATACATCTAGAATCCCCCCAAGCCTGAGTCCTTGGACTCATACGTAACTGTGATGGTCCCAACGTTTTGGGGATTAATGGCCTATAAAAAAGGACAGGGGTAAAGCTATAATCTTATTTGCGGTGATGTTAGAAAAACTACCCAACGTCTCCAGTAAATGTTTAACGATAGATTCATTGTTAAAATTTAATACCACACAGTCCCCATCCAGTTCTTTCCCAGTTGTCCCTAACCACATGACTCTCCTTGCCATTATAAGCTGATTTTTGTCTATCCTATCCCAAGCACCTACCTCCCTCAGACTCTGGTCCAACCAATACATAGCTTTATGCATCAATTGGGCAGTTGATTCAACTTGGCCCTCCCTTAATGATGGCACATTTCCCAGCACCACTACCAGGGGGGCAGCTGCCGGAGGCAATTGCAAGGGCCTGCTCCATTTCTCCGTGCTTTTCCCGCCTCTAAAAGACACATCCATCTTCCTGATTACGCCCATAGAGCCTTTCCTAGGTGGTAGTATACCTAACCCTGTCAGGTCATTACCAACATTAGCAACTGATGGAACTGGATTATTTGCCTCTATCCTGTTATTGTTTTTATTGGGCCCAATTGGGCTCATAAGATCTTGAGCAAATTCTCCTGAAATATCCCCCAGGGAAGTAGGTTCCATGCTCTTAGCTAAGTTGTTATCATGTGCTGGTACCCAACTTGTAGCAACAGGCCCAGGGCACCGTAGGCCCTCCCCTGGGACCTCTTTTCGGGTGGAATAAAATTGACAGCAGGTATCCCTTCAACACCGTTACTCATCTTTTCAGGCAATATAGAATTAGAAACAGGTGCCCTTTCAGTACTCTCTAAATTGCTAATTAACGGGTAAGGGGGCTTACTGTTAGTTATATGAGCTTCTAAAATTCGAAAATTAGTTTTTGATTGCGACTCAAGACCCTTAAGCCTATCTTCAATGTGAACCAGTCTCATGGTAAACGGATTTAATATAGTTAATATCAGAGTTTCTAGCCTCTGCCATGAGGCTTCATCCTGAACTAGGCTTGCAGTATGAGGGATATCAACATTTAAAGTTTTGACCTGATCTACTACTCCTTTATTTATACCTACCCTTCCCTTTTTAGACTGTTTCGCAATTTTAGCAGGGTTTGGTCTTTGCGGGCCCTCCCCCCTCTTCCTCTTCACCACAGAGATGGGAATTGGGTCAGACACTGGAGCTATATCAGGGCTAATGGTATCAGATGGCTTCAATACCTTGTTAAAAGAACTATCTGTATTACATGTCGGATTTACCTCCTGTACGACACTACTTGGTTTGCATAAGCTACTAGTTATCGACCCAATTATCGGGGAAGGACCACAATCAAAAGGTCCTACACCGTCTGTATCTAAAAACCCCATAATGGGACCTTTACTTATGGGTTCCAAGGATAGGCGCCGCTCCGCCATCACAATTTCGTGTTCAAGGACAGAAGTAGCTCTTAATAAAAATATATCCAAAGTTCCTGCAATAGTCCCATTTCCTGTGGCCCCGACAGCCTGAGCCCCTTTCCCCTTCCCATCACGTCTGTTCATTATAGAGTATGAATGCTTTGACAGTAACCCCCAATAAAAAACCCAACCATACAACACCTAATCTCAGGATGAACCACAAACCCTTTTACCACTAAACTTCAGGGAGGTGGCCCAGTCCAGTCTCTTCCGGTCTTTGACGGGCGTAGACGGGCCCGTCTTGGCCCGGTCTTCGCCCGGGCTGCGCCCGGGCACACCCCGCGCGCGTCCCGCGCTGCGGGACCGCTGTGTGCTGTTTAAAGCCCCTCCAGGGACCAGCTAGAAAGTGCAGGGTGCGTGGTAGGGCCAAGGGCCGGCAGCAGCAACCAGAGCGAAGGACTCAGTTCAGCGGTCCCCGCGCTGCGGGACCGCTGTGTGCAGTTTAAAGCCCCTCCAGGGACCAGCTAGAAAGTGCAGGGTGCGTGGTAGGGCCAAGGGGCCGGCAGCAGCAACCAGAGCGAAGGACTCAGTTCAGCGGTCTCCCGCGCTGCGGGACCGCTGTGTGCAGTTTAAAGCCCCTCCAGGGACCAGCTAGAAAGTGCAGGGTGCGTGGTAGGGCCAAGGGGCCGGCAGCAGCAACCAGAGCGAAGGACTCAGTTCAGCGGTCTCCCGCGCTGCGGGACCGCTGTGTGCAGTTTAAAGCCCCTCCAGGGACCAGCTAGAAAGTGCAGGGTGCGTGGTAGGGCCAAGGGGCCGGCAGCAGCAACCAGAGCGAAGGACTCAGTTCAGCGGTCTCCCGCGCTGCGGGACCGCTGTGTGCAGTTTAAAGCCCCTCCAGGGACCAGCTAGAAAGTGCAGGGTGCGTGGTAGGGCCAAGGGGCCTGCAGCAGCAACCAGAGCGAAGGACTCAGTTCAGCGGTCTCCCGCGCTGCGGGACCGCTGTGTGCAGTTTAAAGCCCCTCCAGGGACCAGCTAGAAAGTGCAGGGTGCGTGGTAGGGCCAAGGGGCCGGCAGCAGCAACCAGAGCGAAGGACTCAGTTCAGCGGTCACCCGCGCTGCGGGACCGCTGTGTGCAGTTTAAAGCCCCTCCAGGGACCAGCTAGAAAGTGCAGGGTGCGTGGTAGGGCCAAGGGGCCGTCAGTTCTGAATGATGCATCCTGGGCAAGGGTCCTCCGTGGGTGGTCAGCCCCTCCGACATGTGTGGTAGTACCCGTACATTATCATCACACAGTGTCAGGCAATGCCAGATGTGAGTGGACAGTTACTACGCACAAGCGGAACCTGTTGTGTCCTCTGTCCTGTGGTGTAGATGTTGCACTTTGTACCACCTTGCTGTCATTGCTGATGTTCTGTGATTGCTATGTGTGTGTGCTGCATTGTGGGGGAGTTGCCCCTGCAGCTCTGATTTCGTGTACCCTTATCCCTTTGAGGCAGTGTGCCTTTGAATTGTGTGCTTTTTGGGGGCTGAAATGTTTGCGACTTGGGTCATATGTGCTCTTGGACAGATTTTGTGGCCTTGTGCATTGTTCATCTGCTGCGTGTATTGGACGGCATGGGTTGTGGGTGCACGTGGATATGTCAGAGTGTGACCTGCTCCTTTACGGATGTGATCCGCACTGGGCCACCTCCATGTCGATTCGTGCACCATGTCATGTTTTTTGGCTGCTGCCATGCTATCGGGCGTGCAGTGTCACTTGCATGGTCAGTGTGGCTCACACAGCCGCTGCTTTTCTGGAATCATCACGTGTGCATGGCTCGGTTGTGTCGTTGGTGATTTGGAGGGGGCCCATATGTGCACATGGTGGACGGGGGCCTACTTGGTGTTTGTATGTGTGCTGCAGTGTTGCAACGGTATCAGGGACATGTTCCACAGTCATTGTGCGTGTGCAGTGTGCTATACATGATTGTGCATGTGTGCCATTGTGCCCATCTCCCCCCGTCCCCCAGTCCCTGGTGGTTACTCACCCTGTTGCTGTTGGGTCAGGTCATTTCGAGCTGTGTCCAGGCCCCCAACTCCTGCCACCGTCTCCACACTGATGACTGTGGCCACCATTTCCTCCAGCTCATCCAGCTCCTCCTGTGGCGCAGGACTCCCACCTCCAGTCGCCGTTGCTGCCTTCCTGTTGGTGGCGAGTTTCTCCTTGGTTTGGCTGTGCACTTCATGCCAGCGCCTCTTGACATCCTCCATTGACCTCCTCGACACTCCGACTGCATTGACGTTGGTGACGATGGACTGCCATATTTCCGTTTGGGTTGCCAGTGCCGCAGTGGAGGTGATGAACAGTTGTTGATGGTGTTCTATCACCTCCGTGGCGATGATCCGGTCTACCTGCGGACTGAACCCCGTCTTCCTCTTCTCCTTGCCCTTCCCCGAACACGGGGTTCCATGCGGGTCCTCCGTGGGGCTTGTGGAGTTCGGCTTGTCCTCTGCACTCGGTCCGGGTGCATCCATGGTGTTAACCAGTTTGAATTGGTATTGGTGGGTTTTTTTTTGCTTTTATAGTGCATTTTCACGCATGACGCGTGGGTATTGCAGGCCTGTCGCTGGTTTTTGCTGATTTTGGTATCGCGCTTTGTGGCATCGCAACTTTTTGAGCGTTCGTGTTTCGCATTTTTTGTTTGTCGCGTTGGTTTATACGCGGTCATTTGGCGCGTTATCATGCTGCTATCGCATGGTGCCGCCGGGTTGGGAATTGGACGTTAAGACAGTGTTATTTTCTCGCAATGGACTGCGATATGCAAAGTTGCGTTAAGCTAAATTTGCGATGGTTATCACACGTTCTTGAGAATATGCCCCTATGTACAATATTATTTATTGCAAGACGGCCAACAGATGCCTTACTTAATTTTATTTTTGTATTGCAAGCATACATCCACCAAATTTAGGTGGCAGCATGTTTTCTTTTTTCTACTTTTATTCTTTTTGATGCTTATTGCGGATGGGTAAATGGATAAAAGCAAGAATGATTCAGTGGGTTGATGAATGAATGCATGAGTGCAAGGATGAGTGACAGGGTGAATGTATGATTATTGAGTGCCTAAACTCATCAGTGACCGAAGAGGCACTTTGGGTTATAAGCTAGACCTATTGGCACTGTCAGTGTTTGATTTGTGTTTTACTTACACCTTTTACACCCATCAGATGAGGAATTATGCCACAGACATAACACTTTCTTTGCTCAAGAGCTAACAAGTGTTTATAATTTCAACTGAAATCGCATATATCTAGGGGGCATGTGCAAAAATAAATAGCACACTAGTTTTCTGGGTTAAAGTTTATTCGTTTCAAGCATACTCCTGAGTTCTGTACTACTTCTGGTGTTCAGTGTCTGCTGTCACGCAACACATAGGGCATCTTTCTCTGCGTGTTTCTTTTTGGTTGGACATTGCCGCTAGGTATTTGCTCAACCAGCTTGGCACATTGATTTATTTGTCTCTCTGAGTGCAGGAAACTGTTTTGGCTTATGGACCTTCCCGTACCACTCGTTCACTTGGGTCTCTGACGCATTACCGCATGTGTCGTGTTCACTGAATATGAGTGCTTGCTTTTTTATTCCCTTGCAGGCGTTACTTAGCTAAGTTCATGCGAGAGCCTGTACTGCCCTCTTCTGGTTATTTTGCGTAATGTTGGCTCATGGGTTTGAGTTTTCGCTTTAACCTCGGATTTATTCTGCAGGCTTTTCAGTTGAGATCCAGTTACCCATTCACTGTAAAGCACACAAGTGACTACGATGCTGAATGTTTAAGGCTATGTTTGCAAAATGTACCTATTTATTGAGGTTTTTTTGTTTACAGATTGCAGATTCTGGGCAAATCTCCTAATCTCCCCGTGTCCGCCTGAAACGTAACTGGTGCTCATGTGAAGTGCTCTGATACCTTCGGGTGTAGTTCGCGATATATAAAAGTCCCCCCAAAAATATGATGCATTTGGTTAGAAAAAGTTTAAATACTGCAGGTCACCTAAGAAATCTGGGACCGTGTGGAGTAAATCTTGTTTCTCTATTTACTCATGTACCATCTTGGTGATTAGCAATATCCCTATAACGTATGGTAGAGGATATTCCACATATGTGTGTCACAATATCAAAATGATCCAAAACACTAAAGTCCACCCATATAATGAGCATAGGCCCAAACACCCGCAAACAAAAAAATGTTTCTCTAGTAATAATAATGGTAATGTCTTAAAAATAAAGCAAACACAAGGAGATGATGGACGGAGCACTGAAACTTTTCAGACACTCACCCCCAGTCACAGATCTGGGTTGAATCATCATTCTTTAGCTCACTTCGCCACCTCAGTTCAGACCCAGCTATATGCAAATCAGTCTTGACCCTGTGCCTCATGGGAACAGTCCAGCCCGAACTGCCAAGCCAGGTCTTCCCTGAACCGGAAACAAGCAACTTGGGACCGGTTTCTGGGTAACACCCTTTATCAGCCAGGCTAGCTTGAATCCAGTGGCAAAGTGAGCAAGGGACCCACGTCTGGGCATACCCTGCCAACTTAGGGCGAGCAAAGCAAACACAAGGAGATGATGGATGGAGCACTGAAACTTTTCAGGAGGCAGCGTCAGAATCAATGGGCGTTGTGGTGGAAGGCCCAAAGCAACACCCATTGCCCTCCCCTTTCACGTTAAGCACAGCATGAAAGAGGGCCTTATTTACAAGGCTGTGTTAAGCCACGTTAAGTGGCTTAACGCTGCCTTGTAAATAGGCAAAGCCCCTATCGCCACAGGAACGTCCTAAAAAGTGACATTCCCACGGTGATAGAGGCTTGTACATGTACTCCTATGTTTTCTCTCCAGGTACGCATGGCTATAACACTTATAGTTCACTTACGGTCATGTGCAGCTATAAGGAAAACAAATACAAAGCTAAGCACTTTTGAGCTCTTACATACATTTGCGAGTGCCTGTATTTTTCTCCTAACTTTGTTGATCCTTCAAGTACAGTCACAGTTCCCTCCTCAAGGGGACATAACAAGGGGTAATGAGGCAACAAACACAGGCACCGCACCACATTCAGGTAGGGTTCACTTCTAGGGCACATGCGTTAATCTAATCTAGCGTTGGGTAAAAAGGAACGTTTGGGGCTTATTTACAAGCCCCTTGCGCCGCCGGTGCTTCACTTTTAACATGGGAAAAAGTGACGTACTGGCGGCGCATGGGTCTTGCAAATAAGCCCCATTTGGGTGGTATATTCCGTCACAAAATTCCTTATGTCAGTTTGGATTTGGTGAAGCACATGTACCCCTGCTAGAGAGTAGATGTTGATTGTGTGCCCCATTTTGAAGGTAGTCTGTATATTTGCTATTTTGCACCTGCCCCCAGGTGTCAAAGGGTTGGGCTGGGAGTGATTTCATTAAATTTTTACATTACATTATTATCTTGTCTTTTGTAATTTTCTGACATCTGATATGACAATCATTAGATTCAAGGAGGCCTCCCACCTCGAGTGACTTTGAGGGATCTTTGCTGTATTGGCACTTTTTTGCAAATTTGCACATGCTTCCAAAGTTTGTATGAGTAAATTAGTTTGAGCTGGTATGTTGGATATACGATGTGTTTTTTGCAGAAACCTAGTTGTGCAGTAGTATTTGTAAATGGTAAATGGTATTTGTCGGATGCTCGAAGTGATTCTACTGACTTTTTATATATGCTAGAGCTCGGATGTTTTAATATATGATCTCCTGCATGTATGGTGTGATGGATTATCCCCCTATGAGGTGTACATGAAGGACATACATTTTTGGACATCTGGACAACGGCCATCAGTGTAGTTGAAAAGGAAACTGATGAGTGATTGTAAGTGAGCGCCTTGACTATACCTTATGTAGGTCACACCTTCCAATGTTTTAACAGTATTTTATGTAGATTTATGTGATGCTTTTTACATGTTTTTATTTGTACTTTTAAGTTTAAGATCATTTTTGATCGAAATAAAGGGCCCGATTTGGATGTCGGGCGGAAAGCCATCCGACAGTCTGTCAGAGGCTTTCTGCCCGATATCGAGGGTTTCCCTCTGACTGCCGTATTATGATGACGGCGGTCGGAGGCAAACCTGTGGGGGGATTCTGCTCCTCTTCCGACGGGCTCACAGAGCCCTTGGGAAGAGGAGCGGAACTGTAATCCCTTGAATGACGGTGGAGCCAGCCTCAGCTCTGCCGTCGGGATTACAGTGTCGGTTTCCGACAGCCTTTCCATCTCAGCCTTTCTGAAAGGCTGTCGGAAAGTGACTTTGGGGGCCCCTAGCAGGGCCCCCATCTCCCCTGGCCCTCCGCTATGAGGCCTGGGGGTGGCACCATAGAAACATCCCTGCACCGAATGGCAGGCACCTCATGGTGCCTGCCACACAGTGCAGGGATGTTTGCAAACATCCATTTTTCCATGGAAGCTTGTGCTGCAGGACTTTTCCGCCTGCCGCACAAGCTTCTATTGAAAAATGGATGTTTGCGACTGCCCTATGGGCGGTCACATCCTAATCCTGCGGTCAGAACCCCCAACCTGAGGTCGGGTGGTTCCAAACCGTAACGGTGTTGGGCAGACGTAAGTCTGCCCGACATCGTAATGAGGCCCAAATTTATGATGATGATGATGATGAAAATCTGTCTGCCTTTCCACCAACAACATATACCCTCCAATTCCCAATACAAGTGGGACAAAAGGAAATCAGATGCTTGACAAAGTGGTGGCAGCTTGTATATTGGATTCAATGTATATATATTTTGGTATTTCTAAAGTACAAGCTTAGCTGGCTAGCAATGGAGGGCTGTACGGCGGCAAGCCCCTTTGGGGATTTTTGGTGGGAAGGAACAGAAGGGGGTTTTGAGCTATTGAAAGGGTTGAAAAGTCACTGTAACTTCATGTGTTCCTTGAACTGGTGAGTTTACAGTTTTTTCTGAATCTTAGGAGGGTTGGTGCTGTTCTGCTGTTGTTCCAGATCCACAGCGTTTGCTGAGAAGTCCTGTTTTCTTGATTTCTCCTTCCTGTGGTGCTTAATCTCTAATTTGGTGATGTCGGAGCTCCTCATTTTGCATTGAACTCCTTATATTGCTGGTTTGTTAGCTAGAGAGACAGCTATCTGCTGTAGAGGGCCTTGAAAGTAACGCAGCTAATCTTTAAAAAGATCTGGGCTTGGAGATGCAGCTTTTGTAGATACTTTAATACAGTTCAACTGTGAACCTTTTTTTATTGTCAGGGACTGTGTGTGATGTGAACCCTGGTGGATGATCCATGTATAGGTTTGCTAGACTACTATTATGGCTGGAGAATATAAGACTGCATGACGTTTGGCGTAAGAATGAAGGTATTTTTCTTACGACACTCTAGAGGATTAGGTGTATTTTAATGATGCTGAAATGTTTTGGGGACTATTGTGTGGCTACAACGGAGGTCAGTAATACAATCCTGCAGTCGCTCTTGCTCAGAGATGGACTAGAAACCAAAATGAGCAAAAATGTCAAAAATGTTGAAGCCAGACCCATTCTGCAGGAGGCCACGACCTGACCTGGGTCCAAGGGACAAGGGTGGGAACCCTTCTTGCTCTGAAAGTAGACCGCTAGCCTGCAACCAACTGGGCAAATGCCAGAGTGGCAGAATGGCCAGCCCAGCTCTGCTCTTGCTGAGTTTAATGATAGAACATTGCAGGATATTAAGGGGTTTATTTACAAGCCCTTTGCGCCGCCGGTGCATCACTTTTTCCCATATAAATAAGTGACGCATAAGCCCATAAGTCCTTATCCAACGCAAGCAATGCAAATGATTAGGAGGCAGTAAGAGGAGCGCTACTTGCGTACTTCAGAATGCAGTTCACTATTGACTTGGAATGCTTTTATTCTCCACCATTCAAAGGGCTAGATGATGAAAGCATTTCATGCCACTCGCACCTGCTGTGTGCCAGGCCTGGGTAATAAGATTCGAGATCTCATCATTTAGGTTTCTCTGATAAATCACAGCAGCAGGTACTCCAGGCCAAGTGCCCGTCTCTGGTGCACATCCTCGCTATGGCACATGCCAATTAGCTGTTCACAGCTCATGAAGCAGAGATGAACATGGCCACTGGGACCGCTGTGTGTAGTCAAGACGTCATGTCATCTTAGCATCTAGAGATGGAGTTTTGAGGGTGGTTGCAGTACCTAGGATGACCACCTGGTATGGAGGCAAATTCTGAGAAGTGATTGTGAAAATTTAGGACAAAGGGTTAACATTCAGGACAAAATGTCACGAGAAAAGGTCAATTTTATAGACCCATCTATGGAGGTCAAGCAAAAATAGAAACGTAAGTAAATACACTGCTCACACTTGTACGCGTCAAAATAGATTTATGTTCTTTGAGTTGTAAAATATGTAGTAGCAATACTGAGCAAACATTCACATGTTACTGAGGTTACTTAAAGATTTAAAAAACTCTCTTTGATGGAACACGTAACACTATAACACTGGACTACACTCACTCGGTGTTGGCTTTGGAGCTATGGCTTAGAAGGGTCTCTCTCCCCATTGTAATCTGCCAGAGTGAACACCAAGTAAACGCCAACAGGGAAAGGATCAGATAACCCCTACAATGGTGAAATGCCAACCAGGAGTCGTGAGCCAGATAACCCTCTAACAGAAAAAGGTGCATCAGGTGACTCACCAACAGTAGAAGGCACCTAGACGCCTATCAGTACCAATGATATGTGACTCCTACACCTTTTAGTCCTCATTGTCTTATGTAACACTTGCTGTATATTGATTTACACGCCTGTATGATTCATTGTCCCTGTGTAGGTTGTGTGTGATGTAAAGCAAACTGCTCTCAGTTCAGTTCAGCAGCTTTAAAATTACGGACAAACACTATCCCATTTACGGACAACAGACAGAGATCTGAAATCAGGAACAGTCGATGTGAATAATGGACAGGTGGTCACCCTATCTATTCCAAGGAAAAGCATGTAAGGTTCTGGTAGGCATCCTGGGAGAAACTGATTGAGCAACTATTAGGCGACCAAGGTCTGGAGAATAAATAAGCTGCAAAAGGTTTTACCGTACATCCACTGTCAACCATTTTACCAAGATGTGCAGAGCTACAGAGTCTCAGACAATATTATCTTTCCAATCAAGAAACATGCTGATGGTGTACTGGCTGGTGCCTGATGTTGACATGGACACCGTGCTTTGCTGGGATGGGATCATTTGATAGAAAGTGAAGAAGCATTTCTGAAGTTGACCATCATCCTAGGTGAGGAATGGAAAGAGATAACTGTGATTCATGGAGAAAATTGGGCGCAACAAGGTCCTTTCACCGACTAATATGAATACAGCTGTGAAGGTGATGGGTAGAATGAGCTTAAGTAATCTTTGCCCCAGGCCTAGGCTTCAGTTACGGCAGCCAGGATCTACACATTGGATGGTACTTGTAGAGCCCTCACAGCTAGGTAGGCCTCAACAACAGCACACAGTGCAGCAGTGCAATAAAGAGACACGGACACAGGATACAAGTTCTCTCTAGGAGTGACCCAGAGCGGTCTCCCCAGCCTTTATTCATGCCTCCGGGCTGCGCCCAGCCCTCAGGATGTATGTATGTAACAATGTATGGTAGAGGCTGGCTGGCAGGCACTCTACATCCCATCCAATCTTTATTTTGAAACAAAACCAAACTGTAATCAAGCAAACACACATAGCCCCTGAACAACTGGCTTGGTGTTAGGTTGGGGCGTAGACCATACTTCTGGGTCTGACCCTCCACACCTCTATAGACAGTCTGGGTTCGTCTGCAGCTGAGGTAACCACAGGGGTCCCAAGGTACTGACAGCTGCTCGTGGGGCTGCATCGGACAGCCTCAGTTGTTCCCTGCTGGTTGCAGGAGTTCCATCTCCAACTGCCCCAGGATCAGTCATCCCCTCTCCTTCAGTCATCTCTATGTCTTGACGGACTTGCTTGTGCGCCACTCTGCCTCATGCCTGAGTGTGACACTCGCGTGAACCAGGACACATTTCAGGTCATGGTGGCCTGCCCTCTCTGCACAGTGACCATGGTCCCCTGGATTTCTACTACGGTCCACACCTCCTTCTCGAATGGTGTGCTGAATTTCCACCCAGGATGGTGATCCCTCATGACCACTCGGTCACCCAATGACAGCTCCGGGAAAAACGTGTGTCGGGCTCGAATAGCTTGGCTGTTAAATTTCTTCCTTTTTTCTTGCGTCGCTTGCACATCCAGGATCATCAGCTGCCAGCTGGGCCTGGAGGAAATGCTGTCCATGGTAGACTGCTGGATCAGCACGCTCATGGGCACACAGTTCATCATGCTATTCGGAGTCTGCCGATATGCCTGCAGAAAACGATGGAGGCAGCACTCTCCATCCTCACCCTGCTCCACCCCTATGCGGTGTGCTTGATTCAAAGTACGCATAAAGCACTCCACTTTCCCATTCGCCTGGGGCCACTATACGATTTCAGATGTTAAGTGACTTGCTGGAAGTCTTGCCCATTATCTGTCTTGATTTCATTCAGCAGTCCAAAGTGGCAAACACTTGCTCAAGGACTGGTTTCACTATTGAAAGTGCAGTGGACTGTACCAGCTCCACCACCGGGTACTTGGTGTGACTGTCCACTAGCACTGTGGTCAGCCTCCTGTCAGGCAAACTCCCAAAGTCCATGTTGAGACAGGACATGGTTTCAAGCAAGGCTCCTCAGTCAGAATGGGGGCAGGACATAGTTCTCCACTGGTGATCATGCAGGAGTGACAACCTTGCACCTTCTTATCTACCAAAGTGTCCATTACTGGAAACCAAATTTTGTTGTGCAGTCGCACTTTCGTCTTCACCTCTCCTTGGTGACCCTGGTGTGCCAGGTCGAACACCCTCACCTACAGGCAGCGGGGCATAACATTGCATCTCCATCACAGTAGCAGCCCTTCACTGCTATCACTCAGTTCATGTCTGACTCTCCAATGCTGAATCATTGTTATCTGTTCAATGAGAGCCAACGACCCGGTGCCCTCTAGGAAGTTCTTCCATTGTTTCCCGGCTAGAGCTTCCCTAGCCTTGGACAGACTTGTGTCCAACATAGTCGCTTCCATGATTTTCTCGATTGACAGTGCTGGGGCACACATTGTGCACAACCATTTGCACACATCCTTCTGCCTCTTCATCTTCTTCACAGTGAGCATCGGCCGGCTGTTCCTGAGGGTGTCACGACAGATAGTAGACGGGTTGTTCGCTCCAGGGTGGTAAACAATGCTGAATGAATAGGTCTGCAGCTGCATGACCCATCATTCAATGCGGTTGGCCACATGTGGTCTGTGATAACTTGGAACTTCTGGCCGCACAAATACAGGTGGGAATGGTGACACACCAATCATATCGCCAATACCTTTCTCTCGATCTGAGCATATCAAGCTTCTGTGTCTGACAGGTTATAGTAAAGACCTCATTGTCATCACCCTCCTCTCTCATGGGGCTGGCAAACGGACTGCTTCTTGGGAGCTTGTCTTCCCGCTCTTCTTCATCGAGGGATAACTGCTGCAGGGCCCCACCCAGCTTGCCCCTGCTCGCTTTTCTTTCTCATTCCTCTCCTGTCATTTTGGCACATTTTTGCAAAGGATTCAGCCGACCGCAGCAATAGCATGCACGCCGCCCACAGGTAGGGCAGACATCAGGCATCTGGTGTTCAAAGCCGCAGTTCCCACACCTGCCTTCCGGTTGTCACAGAGTGTTGGGAGTAGGTGGCGGAGAGGGACTTCTCTGGATCATGTCCACCTGTTCCTCCTTAACAGTGCGAGCCGCATTGGGGACAGCCAGACCTTTCAACAAGGCCACCTCTACATCATCTGCACGGCTGTTTGCTATCTCATGCAACTGTGCCAACACCGGAAATGCATCCAACATGATACCTGGTTATCGCAGGATAAACCGCTGTAAGACTGCAGACTTACAACCTTGTATCAACTGTGCTCTGATCTACTCGGGTTGGTCAATTTTGACACACGTGCTTTCCAGCTTCCTGAGGAGTGCTTAGAAGACATAGACACTTTTGTCTTCAGCTTGTCTGACCTGTTGCAGCTTAAACCGTTCATAGTCTGGGTTCAGCTGGGGGTCAAAATGCCTGTCTTGACTGATTGTCTCAATTTAGTTCCTCCTGTTCTGGGGTTTCTCCTAAGCATGTTATTCCTCAATGACTTCTCTATCAACACTGTGCATTTCGACCCCCCACTTTGGGCAATAGATATGCGTGTTTTCATCAGGCCTCAGGATCCAACCTTAGGTGACAAATGGGGCATTAGCACAGTGTTTGGGTCACTGTGTGATACAAAAAGGAAGAATGACCGATTTTAGCTCATATATATTATCCTTCATGGATGGGATTATATATGAAAGATTTGAGCATTATTAAGGGCATATCCGGGTATTTCGTTTTATCGGTCCTAGTGAATGTGCATGTGGTCCGCTGTGCATGAGCAGCGATATATGTTGCTTGGGGGAATAGACAAACATTTTTATTAAGTGATAAACAACTATTGAAACTCTGTTTTCCATAAATCAGATGTATGTTATATTCAGAGACACGCCAAACTTACTAGGTCTTTTGTTACAGGGTGAATCACCAGTATCTGTGGTATGTCCAGTGTGCTTTTTTTGTTGATAAAATGGGATGAAAATCTTTGCAGACTCTCACTGAACTGATAGCTGTAAAACATGGTGCCCATGTGTTATTCCTCTGGGGGCTACACAGCAGGCTCACTAGTGACCAGTCATTAATAAGCTAGATTCTCAAGGGCTTATTTACAAGCCCCGGTGCGTCACTTTTTGTGACGCACAGGCGGCACATCTTGCTGCCCCATATTTATAAGGTCACGTAAAGCCACCCTGAGTGGCTCTTCGTGTCCTTGTAAATACAGCCCCTTTACACGCAGCACTTTGCTTGAAAGGGGTGTGCCATGGGTATTGCTGTGCATGTTCCCATGCAACACCCATGGCTTCTGCTGCATTTCCAGATTTACGGGAAATCATAAACCTGGAAATGCGTCAGAATGCTACGTCTCTCCAAGGGAGGCGTAGGGAGACGAAACGAGGAAAAATGTTTCATTTCTCCTCGTTTTTTCCTCTTTCTATGCATGCTGCATTCTGCCGCATGCATAGAAAGAGGAAATCACCTCTCGTGAATGTTTTTGTGTCCCTTCCGGATGTATGACGTTGCAACGCAAACTATTCCAACGCATACCTTTACAACATGGTTTTTACAATGCATCTTCCAGTACAACGCATGCCATTACAATGCAATCCATTACAACGCATGTTCCATTACAATGAAAATTACTATTCTAACACCGCTGGGTGCTTACCTCAGGAAAGGTGCTGGTCAGTGAGGGATATTCGTTGTAATGGCATGCGTTGTAATGGACCTTGTATTGTATTGGCTGCATTGTAAAGGCATTGTGTTGTAATGCCTGCATTGTGATGGATGTTTCCTGTCCCTTTCTGCACAGAAACTATCTCCCCGCAACGCAGGCACTCTTGTGCGAGGGTGTGTGCGTCAGCGCATGGCAACCAATTGTGTGCCAGCGCAGGGGGGAACACAGGGATCCATCATATCGCTGTAGATATGACGCATCCCTGTGCTTTGTAAGTAACTCAGTGCGGCACAGCAAAATGGCTTGCAGCACCGCGCTGAGTCACTTTAGTAAATAAGGCCCTCAGAGTTAATTGGTTTCTCTGCTTCCTGTGTCAGAGTATCTGATCGTATCCAGAGCCGCTGTGTCACTGATCTCCAGTCTCACCCAGGGTGTAACTGGGTGACATCAACGATCTATCGCTGCTTTCTCAACTCAGGTTCTAGCAACAGCTTGTGCTATCGCCCCCTTGCTGGTAACTCCACATGAGTCCTTAGTAAGAATGTGATAAATATTTTGTCAAAAATGCGAAATGGGTGGAATCGGTCATTACATATTTGTTGTAGCTCTGTGGCTGTGCCACGGCAGACCCCTATAGAAAAAGAACGAAAGTGTTTAGTTTCACCACTTTGGACAGTGAACAGAGAAATATAAATGCAAGGAGCAGGATCTAGGAACTCTCTCTCATCACCTCTCTATTCTACGAAATAGTCTCCCCGTTCATTTAAAAGTGCAGGCCATATGTTTTCGTTGTCTTCATCAGCTCCGAAGAGCAACCAATTTGTGGGTCCTGGAGCTGGGAATGTACTTCTGACATAACAGTGTTGTTGAGCATTCCCCGTCCCCAGGTACTCTACTTGGCGAGCTCAGACACCTTTTTTATTCAAAAGGACGTTACGGAAAACCTAACATGAACTGAATGTTTACGCGCATGTAAAACGCGGTAAGTGCTCGCACACTTACAACTTGCAAGATAAATTAACATATGGACAGGGCTTTAAGAGGGATAAAAAAATGTGTGTGTGGAGGAGACTCTAAAAGGGGCGTGGCCTATGTATTTAAGGGCATGGCTAAAACACATGGGGGTATATTCACAAGAACGTGTGATAACTACCGCAAGAGTAGCGTAACGCAACTTCCAATAACGCAGCCTATCACGGGAAAATAACCCTGTGTCAACGTGGGATTCACAACAAGGCGGTAGCATGCGATAGGCACCAGATAACGCATCAAATGCCAGCGTGTAAATCAACACCACGCCCAAAAAATGCGAAACGCGAGAAATCATGCGATGAGGCCAATCGCGGTACAAAAAGCTGCGAAAAGCAGCCTCAGGCCTGCAACTCCCACGCGTCTGGCGGGCTATTGCACCATAAAAACCGAAGGCACAACACACCAGAAACAAGCCAAAACACGTAGCAACATCCATGCACCCTGACCAAGCGCAGAGGGCAACGCGAACCCCACAACCCCCACAGACCACCAGCAAGGAACAAGTGGGTCGGGGAAGGCCAAGGAAAGATGGAGAGGAAGACGGGGTCCAGACCGCAGGAAAACAAGACCAAGGCCACGGAGGCGACAGAATACTACCAGCAAATGACCCACAAGCAGACTGCCTGGAATGCAGTCGCAGAGCCCAGGAGGCCAATCCAGGAGGCCAAGAGGCTCTGCCAGGACGTGACAACCTAAACCAGGCACAAACCCGCTGCCAACAGGAAGGCAGCAACGGCGACAGGAGGTGTCAGTCAAGCGACACAGGAGGAGCAGGAGGAAAGCCAGGCCACAGTCATCAGTGTGGAGAGGGTGCAAGGAGTAGGGAGTACGGACACAGCTCGACAGGACCTGACACAACAACAACAGGGTGAGGATCCAACAGGGACTGGGGGGACGGGGGGTGATGGGCACAATACCACACATGCACAATGAGGTGTAGCACACTGCACATCCACAATTACCCAGGGACATGTCCCACATCCCCATAGCACACTGCAGCACACACACATAGCAATCACAGCACATACAATGACAATGTGGCACAAAGTGCAACACCCACACTGCAGAACAGGGGACACAACTGGGTGCACCCAGGCGCAGAAACAGAACAATCACATTGGACAGAGCAGGGAACTGTGAGATGCACATCTACCCCTACAACCCCACATCAGCCATGTAGGCCAAATGTACACTGCCCCAACTCAAATAGCCACCACCGCCCAAACAGTCACAATGTACATTGTCACATAGTCTGCATGTCGACAAGAACAAGGCGCCAACACAATGCCAACATGCACCTCCCCTGCACAATGCAGAGGGACAAACAACACCTCCAGCAGATCAGAACAGACAACCCATCAGTGATGCCCGAGACGAACACCACACCCCCGACCCCGACGCCCTACAACAGCCCATGGACATCCCACACAACCCACCACCAGGACCAGGGCAGACAAGCTACTCAGAGGAGAACCCAGACTCTGCAACAGACCACACAGCATGAAGCACCCACAATCACGGCTGCCTCACAACACCTCACCCACCCACACATAGCACCCCAATGCCATGTGGCCGAACGCCAAAAGGTGGTAGCCCAACAGGTGAGGGTGTTGCCTAACCCATGGAATGCGAAGTAGAACACATACGTGGGTGTCCAATACCCTTCAGGGACCACCTACACCCCACAAAGGAGATCCACACCTCCACAGAGACACATGCACATATCATGTCGAACTGGCTACGGGCGCGTGCGCCCGGCCCCTTTATTGGCAGGGCCACATGTACAGTGACGCCTGTGCTGGATGTGTGTGGGGTGAGTATAAGCCAGCCCGCAAGGAGTGCTTGGTGCTGCCAACAACTTGAACAGTGGACACCAGTGTAATGGAAACAGAAAACACCAGCATAACAGAGACAATTGCAGAGCAACATGGAGGGATCCGGAGTAAGGACAGAAGTCACCCAACATTCAGTCTGGACGTTCCGTGAGTTGCAGTGCACTGAGGTAGGGGCACTAGAGAGGAGCGCGCTCATGTGAAGGGATTGCTAGGATTGTGTCCCTTCGGGTTAGTGCTGATGCAGATGCAGTGGGGTGTGGTACACCTGCATCAACTTCCTCATCAATGTCCCAGGTCTCCCACACTGCCTGAGGTGACAGTTGCGTCCGCAGTCCACAGCGCAATACCCAGTATCAGATCCGGGTGTGTAGCTTCACTACCGCCACCAGTCTGCATTCCTGTCTTGGGGCTGCTGCCACCTGCCCTCCCATTGTCTGTGCCTTCTCCCGTCCGCACACTTGACACATCCTCCTCCTCATGGTCCCAGGTCTTCCCCACTGCATGAGGTGACATTGCTGCGCAACCTCACAACAGCACAAAACTCAATCAGTAACGGACAATGGCTTGCAGTGCACTGAGTCACTGGCACCTGGAGTGCTGAGCAGGGCAGCAGGCTGATGATGGCATCCACGACAGGTCTGGGCAACTCCGTAGGTCTGTCAGGACCACCCTTTCGACTCTGGCAGATGGCGGTTGGAGGTGGTCCTTGCCGAGGTGGCGTGTGCCTCCTGCGGTGATGCGACGTCCGGGCCAGTCAAGACTCGAGGCCATGTGTGGGCCCTTGTGGCCCGCAGTTGGGGCCGGAGGAGGCGGACAGCACAGGGCCACAGACACATGGCGTTGATGACCCCAAGACCATTGCTACAGAGGCCATTCAATGTCTCAGAAGAAGGGGTCCCAGGCCTGAGCAGCACAGAGTTAGTGGCCCCGGATGCACTGCGGCCGGCACAGGCACCCAGCCATGGGACGGTGACTTGCGGTGCAGTCAGACGGGCCATGCGACCTGATCGGGTCACCATCAATGTCCAAGGTGTATGTTGCGGAGTGTTGCGGGGGACAGTGGAAGGTGTCCTCCAGGGCATGATGCGGAAGGTCTGATGTTACCCGGAAGCAGCAAATTGAGGAGTGGAAAGCGCAACCCTCGTTGTCACCAACAATTCGGGATCAGCTACATGAGGATGAAAACTAGCCCCTATTCCATAGACTCAAACGCCCCCAATGTACGACCAGTGAGTGTCCATGAATGTCGGGGAACAAACTCAGTGGCACAGGTGGTGTGACGGCATGCAGTCTGCGATGATGCTTGCACACAGATGTGAACTCCGACATTGCCAAATCAAGGCTCTGTGACCTACTGGACCGCAGTGTAGGCCGGAGGCAGCGGTCAGCATGGGCCCACAGCCACCTGTCGTTGGCTCGCGAGGCACAGAGTTTGTGACACAGTGGCAGTTGTCGGTAGTGTTCAATCACCTCCATGACGATGATCCTGTTCCCTCCGGCCTGCAACGCGTCATCCTGTTACGCCCCTCCGTGCGTGCGAAGACATGTATTCAGCCTTTTGAATTACCGATGTTCAGTTCCAATTCGGGGATCCCACTCGAGCGCAGCGTAGGCCGAGGGCAGTGGTCCGTGTAGGCCCACAGACACGTGTCCTGTGCTTGTGATGCATTTGTTTGCTTCACTGATAGCAGGGAGTTTGGTGATATCACCCCTGCAGTAGACATCCGGTCACTGCCATGGTGTAATCAAGACTCAGTTCCAAATGTGTGACCTACCTGACCGTGGTGTAGGCCTGAGGCAGCGGTCAGCACGGCCCATTCACCGAGTGTCACCGGCATAGGTTGGATGGCCCCACCGGCCTGCGTAGTTCAGGTTCAGTGGCACCACGTGCAGCTGGCTGGCATTGAACAGGGTTAGTGGCACCACGTGTAGCCGGCTGGTGTTGAACAGGGTTAGTGGCACCACGTGTAGCTGGCTGGCGTTGAACAGGGTTAGTGGCACCACATGTAGCCGGCTGGCATTGAACAGGGTTAGTGACACCACGTGTAGCCGGCTGGCGTTGAACAGGGTTAGTGGCAACACGTGTCGCAAGATGCCCATATGGAACTATGCCTCACTGATCGGGGGGGCGTCTGGTGCTGTGGCCGCTGGCCCGGATTTGGGGTCACTGCCATTCATGACTCAGGACACAGTTTCACATGTGGGACCTGCTGGTCCGAGGAGTGGGCCGTAGGCAGCAGTGCAGTACGTCAACTAGAAAGGACTAAAGCGGGCCTGTGTCGTGGAGGCCTGGTGGTCTGAGCTGACTGCCAAGTTCGCGGGAGTCAGGCTTGGAGCTTGCACCGGCACGTGGTGGGCCCTCCTTGACACACGCCGTTGTCGGAAGGTGATCAGTGTGGCCTGGCTGCGCGCGTGGTCCAGCGTGCCGGGGTCCGGCAGGCGCACTGCATCGCAGGCAACTCGGCTCACGAGGACGGCGTTGGCCTCGTGGCGGGGTGGGAGGCGCCGCCCTGGCAGAGACGTTGGTCTTTCCGGAAGGGGACCACGCCCACGCCTACGTGGTTTTTATTCACACCCCTACGCTGGCGTGGCGTACGCCGGGCCATCCCACTCCGCTGACGCTTAGGGGGGGGCGTAACAGGCAACATTTCCGCGTGCTCCCCCACTGGCTGTGGTGACATGGTGGCGTCCACTGTAAACTACACTCCATACGCAAGCGGTGTATGTCACCATGGATATGGGTGTGTTCTGCATACTGCGAGGTGTCCAG
Organism: Calotriton arnoldi; assembly: GCA_963921515.1. Taxonomy (NCBI): domain Eukaryota; kingdom Metazoa; phylum Chordata; class Amphibia; order Caudata; family Salamandridae; genus Calotriton; species Calotriton arnoldi. The sequence goes on from CAWUFW010009166.1 coordinate 49,749, forward strand.
CACATCTCCGGCACTGTTGGCATTGTGTACTTTCCCAATCATGGTTCTACTGCATCCTTCACACATGCCTGGTTGCCACCTCTCCCCACATTCGGCTATTATGTGGCTGAGGTGCCATGCCGTTGCTGGCTCATGTTCAGGGCTTGCCCATGTGGACATTGTAAGTTGTTCTGTCGTGTCTGGTGGGTGGGCATATTGTTGTGCCTGTTGTATGTGATTCTGTGACGTGTGCATTGCCAGAGTTGTGAGTTGCAGGGTTGTGGTGTTGAGGTGTGTGGGATGTTCATTTGTATATTGCCAAGGGGCTGTACATTTGCCTTGTTGCCATCCTGGGAACGCTGGTTGATGATGGACTGTCGGAGGATGAAGGTATCATGCACACTGGCTGTGTATTTGGAGGCGACATTGTTCGGTGTTCCACGGTGTTCTGTTGTTGCCTGCACATTGGTGTGAGACGTGTGCTTCCTGTTGCGGTGATTGTGTGCTGTGTCACCAGGGGGCACAGGTAGTACATGTGTGCTGTGTGTTGCCCCCAACACGTGCGTGCATCCTGCTATGGCGTATGGTCCTTGCTTGGTCTCCAGCGGATCATGCGCCTTGTGTTGTACATATGGGGACTGGGGTACCAGGGTGATGGTGATGTCCAGGACAGGTGTGGCGGACTTGTATGTGGCTGGCTGTGAGACTCCTCCGACTCTGGCGGGTGTTGGATGGGGGGTCCCAGGGGCCAACAGGTGCAGCCACGCCATCAGCTTTGTGTGGGGTGGGATGTTGGTTGTCCGCTGTGTTGTTGCCGTAGGCCTGTTAGGCGATGATGGTCAGGATGCGTAGGTTGGTTGTCCCTTTCAGCCTGTAGTGGAAGGTGACATTGTCAGATGTTGGGTCTGTGCGGCTGGTACGTTTCCTGGGATTCCGCTGTCTTTGTCTGCGCTGCATCTGTGGTGGTCCGGGGGGGGGTGTTCCGGGTGTGGGATGGGGTCCTGGGGGTGGTGTCGGTGGGTGTTGTGGCCCTCTTGGGTGTCAGGGCCGCATGATGGGTGGCTCCATGGCATCTGTTGCCCTTGGGTTGTGGTCCTGGGCTGTGCTCCCTTTTGTGGTGCTGGCTGCCGTCCGACTTTACACCAGGTCAGAGCAGGTGTAGATTTCCTGGTGCTAATGCGCCTTATCGCCTGTTTTGTGTTTTTATCGCAGTTTTGGCTGGTCGTTGTGAATGTTGAGGTGTGCTGTTGTCTAGGCTTTTGTCATGGGAACACCTACTCTGCATCTCATTAGCGATATTTGCGAGGGTTCTCTGTGGCGATGTTTTTTGCGGCTGCTATCGCGGGTAAACTGGTGCTGTGTGTTGTTAACACCGGCTTGTGAATGGGGGTAAATTTATCACAACTTTGGCTGCGATGAATTGCCGTTAATTCGGCGATGGCTCCTTGTGAATATGCCCCATAGACTACATTTCTGTGGCTCCCATGATGGGCCACCCAACCGGTATTCTGCTTCCTCTCTTAGCTTTCTGTTATTGCATCTAGATGTATTACACTCACCCATAACTAAAACTAGTCAGGATTATTGGCTTTGTCAATGGTTGCCATTTTTGAGTCAAATGAGTAAAACAATGATTTTCTTGTAAATGATTTATATTGAAAATGTTTGAATTCCGAAATTGTGAGACTGTGAATTAGACATCACGGGCGCCTGTAGAAGGGGAAGTGGTCTTCAGAGCGTATCAATCACTATTGCTATGTTCACTATATGTTAGAAATGTAGGCCCTTTTCACTCCACATCTCACCCATCTGCATATCTTACATCTCTGCCTCTCCATCACCCTCTTTTTACTCTCTCCGAAATGCACTTTCTCACATCTCCTTCACTTCACCACCACCTAAACTTACAACACACCCACTCACCTGTACACACATCATTTTCTTTTACTTTCGTCTTATCAATATTTTGATAATTGTGTACCTCCTTCACACAAATTTCTCAGAATCACAATTGCAACAGGAATAAGTGACCATTGGTCTGTGCACTCTGCAGAGCAGCCAAGAATTGGATGACCATGTAGTCTGAACACCTTTTTCATCCACTTAAAGGCACTGCTAGAAACTCGCAGTTCCTTCAGCCTCAACTCTAGAGTGTTCAATCGTTGTCCATTGTAAACATCTGGAGATGACTCAGTTCGAAGTATGCACTACACAAGAACAGCGGTGGGCAAGCCCTTTAAACCTCAAGGCTTGCTAGAGCCAGATGCCTGGCTCTGGCTCTGGCTCAGCTTGCAGTCCTCATGGACCATCAAGCCCAAAATGATCCGAACCCAAACAACATTGTGAAACACAAACACAGTGGCAATATCTATTGGCATCTCTGACCAATAGGCAATTCTATACTGCTGGAGTTTCATAGAGTTTCAACACAATGTTGCTTTTTACAGGCTGTGAAAACCAACATTGTGTTAAAACTCTAAAGGCATGAACAGTGAGGGAGAGGGAGAAGTAGCAGACATTAAAGTAACTATGGTTGATGCCATAACACCCTTCCATCCTTCCAAGGTGTTGGAAAGTGGATAATTAGTAGGGACTTACCACTAGTAATAAGGCCACAATCACAATAAAAGGTTCAGTTAGGGTCTCAGTAAATTAATCCTTTGCTCAAACCTCGGTAGCTGGCAATGAGCAGGCAGTCTCGACTTAGGAGGCAGGTGTGTAAAGCAATTAAAAAACACCAATACATTAAATAAGTAAGACACAACATACAATAAAAATCCAACACTAATTTGTAAAAATAGATTATTTTTTTATGAACAAATAGACACCAAAATGATAAAAATCCTATGTAGAGAACCAGAGATATGAATTTATTAAAGAATAAATGCTTTCTAGTGTTTAAAAACCTGTAGCGCCAAATTGGGACATCTGGTCGCGTTTGACCAGGACAAAATCAAAGTTTGAGGCCAACTGCGATGAAGCCCTGGTCGAATACACTAAGTGCGAGGCCTTGGTCAAAATTTTATCTTCGCAATTAGTCCTTTTTCTGGAGCTTTTTCTCTCGATGTCGAGCGCGTCTCCTCTTCTGGCCAGATTCTGCTTGGTATTCAGGGAGACCCCCATGAAACCCTGGAAGTCTTGAGCTCTGGAACTTTCAGCGGGATGAACCTGAACTCCAGGCCAGGTCGCCATTGTAGGTCACCGGCTTGACTCTCGACATCAAACCGGTCACCTTATGGAGCTTTTTACCAAAAAGTTCCCAAACTTCACCAAACTTCTGGATGTTCTACCAGAAGATCTCCTTGAGGGGTCAAAGTGTCCACAACACCAATCCAGGGGGCTAGAATCTCTGAGATGGTCCTTGGGATGTTGGGACTATGATTCCTTTACAATGCACCTGGCCAAATCCTTAAAAGTTCCCTGGACCCACTCCAGAATGGGGACTTCTTGGTGGAGATGAAGCAAGTGGGCTCTGTTAGCCTGTAGCTTGCAGGGAGTCCACTCCCTAATCCTTCTTGAAGCAAGGCAAAACCCTTAGAGCTGTAGACCCAGAATGTGCAGCAGGTGCAATCCATCGGAGTGTAGACCTTTGAGGTGCAGATCAGGTTTCCAGCAGGGCAGTCCTTGTTCTCCTTGTAGTTTCAGGCAGCAGATCTGAGTTGCTTGGCAACTCTTCCATATTTATGCTGTGTTCCTGGGCATAAAGCAGGTGGGGCACCCCTGACCAATGGGATGCAGGTATAGGACCACTTCCTCCAAAGTGTGACCTATTCTTGTCCCAGAAAGCACTATTCTTTCAAAATCCAAAATGGAGAAATTCTCTCATTGGAGGTTAGATCACCCTAAGCCAACCCCCGGGCGTGGCTAAGATTCCCTAACACTCCCCTTCCAACCCTCTCCCTAATCTAATTGCAGGGGTTCCTGTGGGGCTGTGGTTGCAGGATGCGGGGTGAGCCTGTGCTGTCCTAAAATGTCATTCTCCATTGAAGACCAGTTTGGCCACCCCTCCCTCATCCTGTCTTTTGCTTCTGCAGCTGCAGGTTCCCACCCTCAGGAAATCCATTGTCTCTCTAGCAGGCCACTTCACACGTCATTAAGACACCTTGGCTCAGCCTGGCAGAGGCTAGCCAATCAGGAGAGGGCATCTGGAAGGCTGGAGTTTGGCCTACAGAAAAGTAAGTTTAATAACTTATTTTCTGTGATAGTTATTATTAATCTAACAATGGCAACTTGTTGATTTATCAGAACTATCAATTTAAGTCAGTTACTACCAGTATCATGCAAAACAAATGGAGATGATCAGGGCCAAAAGGATGACTTTCTCACAAAATGTTGATAATATTGGCATCTGTTTTTTTCATAATTAACTTGTAATAACAGAGTGGTAACTGAATCAGTGATATTATATAAAATTATTTCTTTATTATATAGCAAAACGTAAGGGCCCAGATTTATGAAGCCTTTGTGTTGCCCTTGAGTAGCGCAATGTAACACAAGGACAAGGCAATGGCTTGAGCAATATTTACAAAGCCACGCAAGGGACAATTTGCCCCGCCTTGTGTCAGTTTGTAAAAAAATGCAATACATTGCAGCTGCTTGCACTGTGTTACGTTACATTTCAACTTGAGAGACGTTACATGGGAGGAGCATGGGCACTCTCATGCATCCATCCCTGGTTTTTAGCGCTGTCCCAGATTTACTAAAGCTAGTAAATATGGGAATAAGCCAAAATGCTATGCCATCCCCAGTGAGGCGTAGCAAGGAGAAATATCTTTATTTCTCCTTGTTATTTCCGCTTTCCATGTGTGCTCCCTTCTGCAGCACACAGAAAGAGGAAAATGCCTCAAAGGATTGTTTTTGTGCAGGAAGATGTCCCTTCCTGTACAAAACAATCCTGCCTGTAATGCAGGCACCCTTGCACTGTGGTGCAAGGGTGCCTGTGTTGGCGCTAGGCAGGAAACAGTGCACCAGCGAATAGAGTGAGCAGAAATGCTCCATATCTTTGTAAATATGGAACATTTCTGCACTCTCCATTTCACACAACACTGCACAGCAACTTTGCTTCCTGCCCTGCGTTGCATGGAAGATTACTAAATATGCCCCAAGGTATTTTCTGCATGAACTTTAACTTTTAGGATTGGGTGAATAATAAACGGCAGACATTTGGTGGATAAAAAAGGCTGCATCTCTCTGCAACAGATAAGTTAACCTAATGAACTATTAATTCATCTGGTAATTAACTAGAAAGCAGAGGACAACACTGTATGTGCTCCCCGGTTACCAGAGAATGCAATTTTAATTTTTTAACTATAAAATTCTTAGAACATTTTTGCGTGCACAGGGTGCTACTTAAAGGGCTGGATGTGGTGTAGCTAGAGTGCTAAAATACCTGGAGCTCGGGGCGCTGTGCATTCACAGTTGGGAAGGGGGTATGGAAGAGGTATACAGACCATAGAGATCCCCCAACTGTGTGCTTTTTAGGCCGAGCCTAGGCAGCAAGCATGCGCTGTATGGAAGACCTGCTGTAATCACTGAATGGAGAGAAGACTGCGCAAGTGCATGCAGGAGGGCGGGGACTGAGCGCGACTCTGCGACTCTGCGACCGAGTTGCAGCCGAGTTGCAGCCAGGTGCTCCCGGTATTGGTGAAGGAGCGGCGCTGCTAGGGAACCGGTTGCACCGAGCTTTGGCCATCGGAGGGGGACGAGTCGTGCGATTCCTGAGAGCTGTGGTGTGGAGACCACGCCGGATGCACCGGAACGCTGCCTGGGGGGCCTACCGCGGCTTCTGAATTTTGAACTGCCCGGGCGGAGGCTTCGTGCTGAGCCGGATTGCGGACCTCCTGTTTTGCTGGCGGTGGCCTCCAGGTGCGCGTGGAGAAGAAACTGTGGTGACCCTGGTAGCTGAGGCGCAGTGAGTACCCTGGAGAGCAGGCGGTTAGCGTGTAAAAGTGGCCGGGACCGCCTACAAGTGCTGAGCTCAGCCTGGGGATTGATGAGGCCCCCGGCGTGATATTGAGACTTACTGGTCTGGGGTCACTGAGAGCCCGGGAAGGAGAGAGCGACCTGCTAGTGCCGGGTCCGTGTTTTGCGTTCACCCCAATAGTATTACTGTACTAGAGGTCCTATTATAGTACCATCATTGGCCACTGGGTCTGGGGTTTGGGGGCGGTCTCCACCCGGATATATATATATATATATATATATATATATATATATATATATATAAATAAAGGATAAATAAGGATATGGGAGGGGATGCCAGCCTGCAGTGCTTAATGCCACCTTGCCCATCATTCCTGCCGTAAGGGAACGGCTTTCCATCATCGCAATCCAGCGCTGTGAGGGGGACGGGACTGCATCCCCGGAATCCCCTGAGCCCGTGCTCCCAGTGACGCCGCGCCAGGAGGCGCGATAAGGCACGGCCATACTCATCATCACATAATTAAGTGCAATCTGAAGCCATGAGCAAAAGGAAGCTACCTAATGGCCACGGGGCTCGCAGAGATCTAATGCAGTTGGCTCAAGTGGGACTATAGATTCCTTTTGACGAAAGCTGCTAATGTTATTACAAAGGAAATAGCCCTAACCGAAAAAAGGTTGTCTATGGAATCTGAGAAATTAGTTCTGGCATCAGCGAGGGAGGATGAAAGGCTGACTAGCACTGGAATGATATCCCCTGCCAATGTCTGGAATACCATCGACAGCTGGTCAATGCGAGGAGGAGGAGGGAGCATCAAGCTGCACTTCCGTTGCAGTCTCGACTCTGGGTGAGGATTTGGGCAGCCCACCTTCCAAACGAAAGAGAAAAGGCGGCAGAGGAACTCTGAGGAAATTACCGCAGCCGCAAACTCTCAAACCCCGATTGTTTGTACCTGTGAATGTAAAATTGAATTGTTGCTGGACAATTTTACTACTAAGCTGGGGTCTTTGACTAAGGGCTTGCTGGCGCCCATATTTTTAAAACTGGATGAAATTGAGCTGAAATTTAATTCTTTTATCTCCATGCATAAATCATGTCCCTCAACAAGGGGGAGGGGGGACACCTGTTTGGAACCTGGTGGTGTGATCCAAGTGCCGCAGGTGAACAGCCTCCAAGATAACATTGCGCCATCTTTAATTAGCATACCCAGCATTAATCACATCAACCACAAAGCTGGAGAGACTGTCACTGCTCTGTCCACGGCTCAGACAGAAGGTCAGGTAAAAACTAAGGTAGGCCCATCGCCCACATACCCCTCCTCAGCCTCAAACACGGCCATAGCCAAAAAATTTAGTACCATCGACCTTCCCCCCGAATCCGCGCCTCTAGTCGCCATCTTAACGGGGGTACCTACACTTACTCCTGGCACCAAGGAAACAACTCTGGATCTTATGTATAAGACGGCTCATTGGTGTAATAACAATGTGGAAAATGGCACACAGTTTATTGCTGACATCATTATGGCCAGAAGGGTGGGGTGGGTAGGCTATGGGACTAGGAAAACTGTGGAGGAAGACTGTATTATTGTCAATTTTAAGAATCCCATGCAGGCAAGAGCAATGGTAGGCTGTCAAGTCAGGGATGGTACTAAGTCCCGAATTAGAATAGCTTCTTTATTATCTTTTTATCCCCCTAAACCGCCCCTGAGAAACTCCGATTGGCAGTTTCCACTTAAGCCAGCTAAGCCCAATCAACAAAGAAATGTGAATTCAGGGATAATTTTGACTAACCGTTTCCTACCTTTAGATTGCCTGTCGAGCCTTGATGAAAATGACTGACTATCTCCTGTGGTTATAAATATTCCAGGCAAGCAGCCGTTATTAAAAACCTCCACTAACCCATGTGTTTTTGAGCCCACACCTCCCCTTCTACCACTGTTGAATAATGTATCTACACCCATTTCTACCCTGGTTAATTTTGTAGATCCTACTGTGAAAATGTTGTCCTGGAACATTGCAGGCCTTAAGTCTAAACAGGGTAACATTGCTTGGGAACAGTTTCTTAGAATACATCACATTATTGCTTTACAGGAAACATGGGAATCTGAAAACTGTTTTTATCTAGATGGCTTTACTACGTTTTGTAAATATGCTGTCCCCTCAAATATGGGAAGAGCCAGAGGGGGTCTGCTTTTAATGTTTTCACTAAAGCTCTCTTATCAAGTAAAATTGATTGATTGTCGTTCACCTAATGTATTAGCAGTGGCATTGTCACGCAAGAATTTCCCTACTCTGTTAGTGGTCAATCTTTATAACTCATACACTAGATCACATGAGACAGAACATCTCTTAGCTATGGAAGCTTTATTAGAAAGCTATGGGGAAGGAAGTCAAACCTACCACGACACATTAATTCTTGGGGACTTTAATATTCATCAGTGCAGCCTCAATTGTATTTCTACAATGGAGAAGGATGACGGGCATGATGATCTGTTTAATCATTTTGAGCATACACCATCTGGTTTATATTTAGAAAGCTTTCTCTCAGACCCCAATCTGTTATGTTTACAGCAATCAGATTCCCCAGCACTGGTCCCCACCTATGTAGGCAGTGGTAGTTCTAGTGTTATTGATTTCATCATGATATCTGTATCACTAGCACCAGTTGCCAACAATCTAAGTGTCACGTGGAATTGCCTTAGTGATCATAATCCCTTAACACTGGACGCCTCCCTTTGGCCGCATTTGAGGGGGCGGGCCACAAGTCAAATTGCTAATGAAAATATCACCACTAAACACCAAGCTAGGAGATTGAAGTGGGAAAGGATTACACCGGTGAGTTTCTTAGATAATCTATATTCAACCTGTGCACCGGAGTTCCAAGTGTGTATGGACCCTGCTTCACAAGATAATGAAACTCTCGAAGCTTTTGATAGTATTATTAACCAGGTGGCAACTGACCTAATCTCTAACTCTAGAACAAGTTCCCCAAATATCAAAAGGTGGTTTGACAAAATGTGCTCAGTTACTCATAAGGAACTAAAACAGGCTCTGATGCAAAAGCCAAGGGACGCTATATCGCTTAGGCGTTGCAGGAAGGCCTATAAACTTGCAATCCAGGCAAGGAAGAAACAGATAAAGGAACAGGCCTGGGAAGCACTTACTAAAGCCAGTGTTTTGGCCGACAGTACTAGATTTTGGTCGGTGGTTGTTAGACTTGGCATCTTTTGGCGTGTTTCCCCTGACTTTTTGCTTTCTGACCTCCCGGTTTTGACTCTGTTTTTGCTGGTGTGATGATTCTGCGCACTCTCCTCACTGCGGTCCAGTGGGAAAGTGCAAGTGCTCCTGTATAAAATGTGTTATGGATTGGTGTTTCCATGATTGGCCTATTTGGTTTATGTGTCAGTCCCTTGTAAAGTGCACTGCGAGTGCCAGGGCCTATAGACCAAATGCTGTTGGTGGGCTGCAGCACTGGATTGTGCCACCCACGCAAACAGCCCGTAAAGTGTAACTCAGGCCTGCCATCGCAGAGCCTGTGCGCAGCCTGGGGCTGCCATGTCGACTTGGCAAGTGCACACACTTGCAAGTCCCTAAACCTTCCCTTTTCTACATGTTAGTCACCCCTAAGGTAGGCCCAAGGTACCCCTGTGGGCAGGGTGCGTTGTATGCGAAAGGTAGGACATGCCCGGGTGTGTGCGGCATGTCCTGATAGTGAATTACAGCCTAGTTCGTTTTTCACTATTGCAAGGCTACCTGTTCCCCCTAGGCCAGAACGGGCGGTTTTGATTATTACAGTATATAATCCTAACTGACCCCGGGAACATGGTAGAAATTCGAGTTTAGTATGCCTGGACTCAGAATGATAAAATGCAGCTTTTAGTAAGGTTGGTTTTAACATTCTGTGTTTGAAAATACCACTTTTAGAAAGTGGGTATTTTCTTGCCTAACCATCCAAGCCTGCCTCTGCGAGGTTGTGTATTCCGTGTCTGGAATGTGAGTGACCGGGGCTGGGGGATGCCAGGAGACAGGGTGAGTCAGCGCAGGGCTGAATAGCCAGATCGACCTGTAGATGGGTGGGAGGGGTCGCACTTGGGCCCTGAATAGGACAGTGCCTTCCCTCCACAATGCTGGCTCCACCTCCTGTGGTGCGTCTGATGTCCCTGGCCTACTCACTGAAAGAAGGGACGGAGACTTGTCAACAAAGTGCTCCAGAACTGGTTTGGACTAGGCAAAGGCCTCTCTGCCTTCAGAGAACAAAGGAATTTGGGATATAAATATTGGGGCCCTGACCCCATGAATTTAGATCTCGCTGGAATCAAGGAACCTGCCAAGACGAAGAGCTGGAAGAGCTGCCAGGAGGAGTACTGCCCCTTTGCTGTGTTGTTGCTTTGTTGGGTTGGCCTGCAGCTGCTACTTCTGCCTTGGGCAGTGAAAGGACTGGACTGAACTTTCTACGAACTTGTGCTGAGTATCTCCAAGGGCCAGGAACCGAGCTGGCCTCCTGTTAAGAAGTCTCAGGAACTACAAAGACTTCACAAGCCTCTGGGTACCGCTGCTGGAACGCTGTTTCAGTTGCCACAGAGGAAGGGAACTGCAACCGACTCCGTCAACCGAATCCATCCCTGGCCGGTGACCTGTTTGCACCGCAGACCGCATCGCCCCGCTTCGCATCGCAACCCTGGTCTCACCGTGGCGACGTCCGACGCCGCCAACATCGAGCCGCTGCTTGCACCGTGACCTGTGGGCACCGCAGTTCGCATCGCATCGCTTCACTGGGCCAGCCGGACCAGACCGACACTGTCGCTGCAACTGGCTCAAGAGTCGAGACCGCACCGCATTTGGGGCACCGCTCGCACGTCTGCGACGCACCGCTCCGACTCGCACCGCTGTCCGACGCCAGCTCCCGCACTCCGGCTAGGTCGCCTGCATCGCAACCTGTCAGCACCGCATCGAGCATCGTCTCACCCTGCACCGCACGCCTTGGACTCACCGACTCCGTCTGCACGACGCTCATCGAGCCGCTGCCTGCACCGCATCGAGGGACACCGCACCTTGCATCGCTCCGTCTTGCACCGCAACCGCGATGAACGCCAACCGGCTCGTACACTCCGTACCAGCCACAACGAGAAAGGTACTGTAACCGAGTCTGGTCATGACTCTGCTGGCCCGTATCGACGCGGTCGGCTGGAACTGTTAGACTCTGTGGTTCTCAGCATCACGGTAGGCTTGGACGGAGCTACCGACTCGTACGAACTTTGCTTTTGTGCTATTCCTGCAAAGAAGAAGTTAACGTATCAAGTATTCATTCTTAAAGTATAGTATTGTGGATTTTTGTCGTAATTGGTCTTGTCTTGAGTATATAAAATATTGGTTATTTTTCTAAACTGGTGTGGTGTCCGTTTGTAGTGCTTACACTGTATTACTGTTGGTTATGTGCAAATGCTTTACACACTGCCTCTGAATTAAGCCTGACTGCTCGTGCCAAGCTACCACGAGGGTGAGCAGGGGTTACTTCACGAGTGTAACAACCCTTACCCTGACTAGGAAGAAGGGTCCCTACTTGGACAAAGGTGCAAGCCCTTGCCAACTAGAGATCCCATTTCTAACATTGGTTGTCAGCGGTGAGGATAGGACTTGTGTTTGCACTTGACTTACAGTGATTGGTGTGCACTACTACCATATCGCAGACCATTACGTACCACATACTGGTTCTTTTTCTTTTGGCCTATTTTTGATCTTGCCAGTTTTCAACTCACGACTTTTGTCATGCCTGAATCAATTGCATCATCCGTTGCATCTCTGGAAGTTATCTTTGAGGAGGACAGGTTGGAATCCTACGCCGTAAAGGAGTTACGAGCGATTTGTAAAAACTTGAAAGTCCAAATTAAAGGCCTCACAAGGAAGGAGGAGCTACAGAAGGCGCTGAGGGCCTGGGTAGCAGCCAGACATGCCAATGGGCAGCCTGGTGATCTCAGTGAGGAGGCGGAGGAGCCTATTTCCAGGGTGGATGTGCTTTTGGGTAGGGGGAACCCGCCAGGTCAGGCAGCAGCAGTCTGTCCCCAGAGGAGCTGGAGGACAGGCGGGAGGCAAGGCAGTTCGAGCTGCAGAAGCTCAGGCTGGAGAGTGAGCGGGAGGAGAAGAGATTGGCCATAGAGGAGAGGAAGATGCTCTTAGAGCATGAGAGAGAACTGAAGGAGCTAGAACTTAGGAGTAAGTCAGGCTCAGATGGTGGCAGCAATTCGTCCAGAAAGGCAGACAGGATTGTGCACATTCCCAAGAACGTAGGCAAGGAGTTCAAGAAGGGGGATGACATACAAAGGTGGTTCCAGGGTTATGAGGCAGCCATACACATGAATGGGGTCCCTGAGGAGAATTGGGGAGCAGGATTGTGGCCACTTTTCCCGGAAGAAGCAAGGGATGCTCTGATAGCTTTGGGTAAGGGGTATCACCTCACCTATGCTGACATGAAGGATGCCCTTCTCACGAAGTATGGTCTTACTCCTGAAAAGTACAGGGATCAGTTCAGGTCCAGTAAGAAGTCTGATGTCAACACTTGGTTGGAATGTGTGGATGTGTTCTGCAGGTCTCTGGATGGTTGGGTGAAGGGCAGTAGTGTAACAGATTTTCAGGGGCTCTACAACTTGATTGCATGGGAGCACTTGTCTAGTCTATGTTTTGCAGATCTGCGCCAGCACCTAGTTGATAGTAAGCTAACTGACCCCAGGAAGCTTGCTATGGAAGCGGACCGCTGGGTGAGTACCAGGGTCCACAAGAAAGCGTTTGAGGGAGACTCAGCCAAAGGTGGGCAGGGTCCCCAGCAGAAAGGTGGGGGGACAAGGGTAAAGCACAGGAGTTCTCTAAAGGGCCCCAAACTAGTACCCAGGGTAAAGGTTCCCAGCCCCCCGGTGATAAGAAGAAAGGGGTCTCTACAGGGAAGCCTGTTGAGACCGGCCCCCGCAAGTGTTATGCATGTGACCAGGTAGGTCACTTTAAGGGGGACCCCAAGTGCCCGAAGGGGACACAGCCACCCACCGGTGGACAGTCCAAAGTGTTGGCTAGTGTAGCGCTGGGGGAGGAGGGGTGCCCACAGGAGGGTGGGGATCCCGCAGAAATGACCCTTGTCTCACTCGGGGACAGTGAGATGGTCCCAGGAAACCAGGTGCCCCCTAACACAAAGAAATATAGCACCTGGGTGACCATTAATGGGAACAGGGTAGAGGCTCTCAGAGATACTGGAGCCAGTGTGACCTCAGTCCGGTGTCACCTGGTGTCTGAGAAGCAAGTAGTCCCAGGAGCATTCCACCAAGTAGTTGCTGTCGACAACTCTGAGCGCCAGTGTATGGTGGCGCAGGTTCCCTTTGAATGGGGGGGTCTCAGGTCCCTTGAGGGTGGTTGTGAGCCCTACCATGCCTGTCGATTGTCTGCTAGGAAACGACCTGGAGCAGTCCTCATGGAAGGAGGTTGAGCTCAGGTCTCACTTGGAGATGCTTGGGTTGCCAGAGTGGGCATGCGTGTCTACTCGGTCAATGGCAGCCAGAAAGGGTGATCAAGAGGACTTGCAGCCTGAAACAGTGGCCCAAGTCCCTGCCAAGAGAAAGGGCAGGGGCGCGGGAAACCGGCCCCCGAAGTTCCCACGGACCGGGAGGAGGCGGACCTCGAGGGGACGCCCGGTGCCTACAGGGGAGCAGGTAGCCGAACTGGGAGACATCTCTGAGCTGACCCATTGGCAGCAAGAAGGGGGTCCCACCAGGGAGGAGTTCTGCAGGGAGCAGAACGAGTGCCCTACTCTGGAGGGTCTGCGGCGGCAGGCTGCAGACCAGGCAGCTGGTAATCAGTCCGGGTCACATCTGATCTACTGGGAGAGTGGTCTCCTATACAGTGAGCCTAAGGTTGCTGAGCCTGGGTCAGCCCGTGTGCTGGTGGTACCCCAGCGCTTCAGGACCTTCCTACTGGGTCTGGCTCATGACGTGCCTTTGGCAGGACATTTGGGGCAGGACAAGACCTTTGACAGGCTTGTCACCCACTTCTTTGGCCCCAAATGCGAAGGCAGTCAGATGCACACTGCAGGTCTTGCCAAACTTGCCAGGCAAGTGGTAAGAGTGGGAGGAAGGTCAAAGCTCCTCTCCAACCTTTTCCGGTGGTTGGAACACCCTTTGAAAGGGTAGGGATGGATATTGTGGGGCCGCTGGATCCCAAGACAGCCATGGGCAACAGGTACATCCTGGTCTTGGTGGACCATGCCACCCGGTACCCGGAGGCAATCCCTCTCAGGACAACGACGGCGCCAGTGGTGGGCCGGGCGTTAATGGGGATCTTTTCCCGTGTGGGATTCCCCAGAGAGGTGGTTTCCGATAGGGGGACCAATTTCATATCGAAGTATATGACATCCCTGTGGAAGGAGTGTGGTGTAACCTACAAGTTCACCACTCCTTACCACCCACAAGGAAACGGTCTGGTGGAGAGATTCAACCAGACCTTGAAAGGCATGATCAAGGGTCTAACAGAACCCATGAGGCGTAAGTGGGACGTCCTCTTGCCATGCCTACTCTTTGCATACAGGGAGGTGCCTCAGAAGTCTCTTGGGTACAGCCCCTTTGAGCTCCTGTATGGCCACCCTGTCAGAGGACCTCTGAGTTTGGTGAAGGAAGGCTGGGAGGCGGCTCCCAGGAAAACTCCCCAGGATGTATTTAGCTACATGCTGGCCTTTAGAAACCAAACTGCCCGCTTCAGGAAACTCGCTCAGGCGAACCTAGAAGCAAGCCAGGAAGAAATGAAGAGATGGTATGACCAGAACGCCACTCTGGTCGAATTTCAACCTGGGCAAAAAGTGTGGGTCATGGCCCCAGTGGCACCTTGTGCCTTGCAGGACAAGTGGACTGGGCCATATGAGGTAAAGGAGCGCAAAAGTGACGTCACCTACCTGGTGGATTTGCAGGCTCCAAGGAACCCTTTGAGGGTCCTTCACGTGAACCGCCTCAAGCCCCACTTCGAGAGGTCCGAAGTGAGTATGCTCTTGGCGACAGATGATGGGGTGGAAGAGGAGAGCGAGCCTCTCCCTGACCTCCTGTCTACCAAGGAGCATGATGGGTCAGTAGAGGGTGTGATCCTCTCCCCTACTCTGACTCAGGAGCAGCAGGGGGACTGTCGCCAGTTGTTGGGACAGTTGGCCCCACTGTTCTCTCTGACCCCGGTGTTACTCACTGGTGTACCCATGACGTGGACACCGGTGACAGCCATCCTGTGAAGCACAAGATTTACAGGTTGACTGACCGGGTCAGAGCCAGCATCCAGGAGGAGGTCTCTAAGATGTTGGCGTTAGGGGTGATTGAGCCCTCCCACAGTCCTTGGGCCAGCCCAGTGGTCTTGGTCCCAAATGCTGCGGCGCCCGGTGCCACTCCAGAACTCCGGTTTTGTGTGGACTACCGTGGGCTCAATGCCGTCACCAGGACTGACGCGCACCCCATCCCCAGAGCTGATGAGCTCATTGATCGGTTGGGAGCTGCCCGGTTCCTCAGCACGTTTGATTTAACGTCTGGGTACTGGCAGATTGCCTTAACCGATGGGGCCAAGGAGAGATCAGCATTCTCAACCCCAGAAGGTCATTACCAATTCCGGGTGATGCCCTTTGGGTTGAAGAATGCCCCTGCCACCTTTCAGAGGTTGGTCAATCAGGTGTTGGCTGGGCTGGAGGATTTCAGTGGCGCCTACCTGGATGACATTGCTGTGTTCAGTTCCCGCTGGGAAGAACATTTACAGCACCTTGAGAAAGTGTTGAGGGCTCTGCAAGGTGCAGGCCTCACGATCAAGGCCAGTAAGTGCCAGATCGGGCAGGGTTCTGTGGTGTACTTGGGACACCAGGTAGGAAGCGGCCAGGTGGCGCCCTACAACCCAAGATTGACACCATTCTGGCTTGGGAGCCCCCAAGACCCAGACAGAAGTGAGAGCCTTCTTAGGTCTCACCGGCTACTACCGGAGATTTGTTAAGGGCTATGGCACCATCGTTGCCCCCTTAACAGAGCTGACCTCTAAGAGGCAGCCCAGGAAAGTGATCTGGACTGAGTCCTGCCAGAAAGCTTTTGATGCCCTGAAGGCAGCCATGTGCACAGCGCCCGTGCTCAAGGCACCTGACTTCTCCAAAGAATTTGTCGTGCAGACTGACGCTTCAGAGCATGGTGTGGGAGCGGTGCTCTCACAACTGAACGAAGAGGGCCTGGATCAGCCTGTAGTCTTCCTTAGCAGGAGACTACTTCCCAGGGAACAGAGGTGGAGTGCCATAGAAAGGGAAGCTTTTGCTGTGGTCTGGGCGCTGAAGAAGTTGAGACCATACCTGTTTGGGACTCACTTCCGGGTTCAGACAGACCACAGGCCCCTCAGATGGTTGATGCAAATGAGGGGCGAGAATCCAAAACTGCTGAGGTGGTCCATCTCCCTACAGGGAATGGACTTTACGGTGGAACACCGTCCTGGTACAGAACACGCCAACGCAGATGGTCTGTCCAGGTTCTTCCGCCTTAGTGAAGAGAACTCCAATGGGGTTGGGTAGTTCTCCCTACTTTCAGCTGGAGGGGACATGTGTTAGACTTGGCATCTTTTGGCGTGTTTCCCCTGACTTTTTGCTTTCTGACCTCCCGGTTTTGACTCTGTTTTTGCTGGTGTGATGATTCTGCGCACTCTCCTCACTGCGGTCCAGTGGGAAAGTGCAAGTGCTCCTGTATAAAATGTGTTATGGATTGGTGTTTCCATGATTGGCCTATTTGGTTTATGTGTCAGTCCCTTGTAAAGTGCACTGCGAGTGCCAGGGCCTATAGACCAAATGCTGTTGGTGGGCTGCAGCACTGGATTGTGCCACCCACGCAAACAGCCCGTAAAGTGTAACTCAGGCCTGCCATCGCAGAGCCTGTGCGCAGCCTGGGGCTGCCATGTCGACTTGGCAAGTGCACACACTTGCAAGTCCCTAAACCTTCCCTTTTCTACATGTTAGTCACCCCTAAGGTAGGCCCAAGGTAACCCCTGTGGGCAGGGTGCGTTGTATGCGAAAGGTAGGACATGCCCGGGTGTGTGCGGCATGTCCTGATAGTGAATTACAGCCTAGTTCGTTTTTCACTATTGCAAGGCTACCTGTTCCCCTAGGCCAGAACGGGCGGTTTTGATTATTACAGTATATAATCCTAACTGACCCCGGGAACATGGTAGAAATTCGAGTTTAGTATGCCTGGACTCAGAATGATAAAATGCAGCTTTTAGTAAGGTTGGTTTTAACATTCTGTGTTTGAAAATACCACTTTTAGAAAGTGGGTATTTTCTTGCCTAACCATCCAAGCCTGCCTCTGCGAGGTTGTGTATTCCGTGTCTGGAATGTGAGTGACCGGGGCTGGGGGATGCCAGGAGACAGGGTGAGTCAGCGCAGGGCTGAATAGCCAGATCGACCTGTAGATGGGTGGGAGGGGTCGCACTTGGGCCCTGAATAGGACAGTGCCTTCCCTCCACAATGCTGGCTCCACCTCCTGTGGTGCGTCTGATGTCCCTGGCCTACTCACTGAAAGAAGGGACGGAGACTTGTCAACAAAGTGCTCCAGAACTGGTTTGGACTAGGCAAAGGCCTCTCTGCCTTCAGAGAACAAAGGAATTTGGGATATAAATATTGGGGCCCTGACCCCATGAATTTAGATCTCGCTGGAATCAAGGAACCTGCCAAGACGAAGAGCTGGAAGAGCTGCCAGGAGGAGTACTGCCCCTTTGCTGTGTTGTTGCTTTGTTGGGTTGGCCTGCAGCTGCTACTTCTGCCTTGGGCAGTGAAAGGACTGGACTGAACTTTCTACGAACTTGTGCTGAGTATCTCCAAGGGCCAGGAACCGAGCTGGCCTCCTGTTAAGAAGTCTCAGGGACTACAAAGACTTCACAAGCCTCTGGGTACCGCTGCTGGAACGCTCTTTCAGTTGCCACAGAGGAAGGGATCTGCAACCGACTCCGTCAACCGAATCCATCCCTGGCCGGTGACCTGTTTGCACCGCAGACCGCATCGCCCCGCTTCGCATCGCAACCCTGGTCTCACCGTAGGCGACGTCCGACGCCGCCAACATCGAGCCGCTGCTTGCACCGTGACCTGTGGGCACCGCAGTTCGCATCGCATCGCTTCACTGGGCCAGCCGGACCAGACCGACACTGTCGCTGCAACTGGCTCAAGAGTCGAGACCGCACCGCATTTGGGGCACCGCTCGCACGTCTGCGACGCACCGCTCCGACTCGCACCGCTGTCCGACGCCAGCTCCCGCACTCCGGCTAGGTCGCCTGCATCGCAACCTGTCAGCACCGCATCGAGCATCGTCTCACCCTGCACCGCACGCCTTGGACTCACCGACTCCGTCTGCACGACGCTCATCGAGCCGCTGCCTGCACCGCATCGAGGGACACCGCACCTTGCATCGCTCCGTCTTGCACCGCAACCGCGACGAACGCCAACCGGCTCGTACACTCCGTACCAGCCACAACGAGAAAGGTACTGTAACCGAGTCTGGTCATGACTCTGCTGGCCCGTATCGACGCGGTCGGCTGGAACTGTTAGACTCTGTGGTTCTCAGCATCACGGTAGGCTCGGACGGAGCTACCGACTCGTACGAACTTTGCTTTTGTGCTATTCCTGCAAAGAAGAAGTTAACATATCAAGTATTCATTCTTAAAGTATAGTATTGTGGATTTTTGTCGTAATTGGTCTTGTCTTGAGTATATAAAATATTGGTTATTTTTCTAAACTGGTGTGGTGTCCGTTTGTAGTGCTTACACTGTATTACTGTTGGTTATGTGCAAATGCTTTACACACTGCCTCTGAATTAAGCCTGACTGCTCGTGCCAAGCTACCACGAGGGTGAGCAGGGGTTACTTCACGAGTGTAACAACCCTTACCCTGACTAGGAAGAAGGTCCCTACTTGGACAAAGGTGCAAGCCCTTGCCAACTAGAGATCCCATTTCTAACAGTGGTTAATAGCCCTTATTTTTCAGACACACCTAATTCCAGTAGCGATTGCATAATACCAGCTGAGCTCTGGGTCCAGCATTTTAGTAATATTTATAGCGATACAAATCTGGAATCTGCCGTGGGACAATGAGTTCCCGGCTTATCTAGTAATCCCCTTAATTTTAACATAGATGAGGTCAAAAAAGCCATTGTTTCAACCTCAGCAGGTAAGGCGCCTGGGCCAGATGGGGTTCCCGCTGACCTTTATAAAGCTGATCCAAATGTTTGGGCCAAGATTTTAACCCATGTTTTTAATGCAGCGTGCGCTAAGGGTTTCCCCTCATCATGGGCCAAGGCGGTTATCGTCCCTATATTTAAAAAAGGAGCTCGGGACGATCCCGCCTGTTATAGACCAATCTCTCTTTTAGATTCCGTGGCTAAAATATTGGGGAAAGTAATTCTGGATCGGCTTACAGGATACCTCGATCAGGCCAATATCATCTCTGACCTGCAGTATGGTTTTAGGAAGGGGACCTTGGACCAGTGCCTAAACCTCCATCTAGTTATTGGAAAGTACACCATTGCCAAGAGAGGTACCTTACATCTGGCCTTTATGGACCTAACCTCAGCTTTTGACTATGTCAACAGGTCTAAGCTGTGGTTAGTGTTACGTGATCTAGGGATAGATGCGGAGTTAGTGTCCTTTCTGCATACTGCCCATGAAAACACTACAGCAGCAGTAAGGTACAACACAGATGGCAGTTTGACTAATTCCTGGGAAGTAAAAAGGGGGTTAGGCAGGGGTGCATTCTGGCACCTCTGCTGTTCACACTTTACATTAATAGACTGGGTGAGACCCTAATAGCTTGTTGTGAAGACATCCCCAGAGCGGGCTCTAAAATGATACCTGCACTTCTGTATGCAGATGATGCAGTTCTGCTGGCCAGAACTGCATTGGGCCTACAACGTCTTTTAAACTGTTTTATAGAGTCTTTAGATCTATCTACGAACTATAAGAAATCGCACAGTATGACTATAGGTTCAGGAAAAGCGGCAAAGGTCAAATTTTATTGCAAAGGGGCAGAATTGACTAAGGTGCCTACGTTTCCTTATCTAGGGGTAGTTTTTGATGAAAAAGGATCTTGGGGTCCCCAAATCTTACTTAAAAGGAACACCCTGGCCAGAGCCGCGGGGGCTACCTTGAATTTTGCGAAAAGATTGGGGTCTAAGCCACTCCCTGCCTTATTAAAGATCTACAATGCAAAATGCATTCCGATGGCTACGTATGGGAGTGACATTTGGGGGTATAAGGATGCGAAAGAGATCCAGGTAGCTGAGAATAATTATATGCGGAAACTCCTTGCGGTCCCCATCACAACACCTGTTTTTAATGTGCATGAAGAACTGGGAGCCGGCTATATCTCAGACGAGATTGCGGTTTGCACCATTGTTGCGCTGGCTCAGAACTTGGGCGTCCCCAGCACCAAATCTGGGCCAGCTCATAATTGCCGACTGCTCTAGTCTGGATGGGGCCTTGCGCATCCCCTGGCTGAACTATATAAAAGAACAGACCGGATGGCTTGGCCGCCCGGAGATGTTCTTGAACCCTGGGGCACTGAGCAAAACTGCTATCAGAGATTTTAAAAAGCAGTTCTTGGACAAGCGGCAGATGCTTAGGGAGGAGGTGGAAGTAGTAAAACCGTCTGTGAGGAGTTTTGTTTTATTGAGTATGGGCCCACAGATGCAGCCTTATTTAATTTATGTTAACAAAGCATATCACCGCTTTGTATTGACTAGATTTCGTTTGAATCTGGTCCCTTGGCTCTTGGCATTTCCCCTAGGCTACTCGAAGCCTGATTCGCTCAAACCCTGTCCCTGCGACAATTTTTCAGACCAGGACACATTACACTTTATGTTTTTGTGCACTTTTTACGATCCTCAGTGCAGGTCGCACATTTTACCACTGTTTAAAGACCGACAGTTTGCTCAAGTGAGGCCGGCTTTGACCTATCTTCAGATGCTATCTTCTCCCACAGTTTGTTTGGGGGTTGCAAGCTTTTTAATAGCGGCCATCAGACACAGGAAAAGCTTGCCGGCTCTAGAGTCAGTGTGCTCGGTTATTTAATGTGTACCTCACGAGACAGATTCAATATACCGTGGTCATTTATTTATTGCTTGTTTGTACCTTATATTGCTGCTCTGTTTGTAGACCTATAGATGTTTGATGAATTTGTAAATTGGGATACCTTTTTATCTGCTCTGCATATAGCATTTTTAGAATATAATTTTTTAATGCTTTTTTAAGGTTTTATGTACTAATGTCTTGCAATGAACTGTGCTTTTATGACTCTTAGCTGTCGAATAAAGTATCTTTGACTGACTGACACTGAATGGAGTGTAATACCGCCTGCTGCTTGGGATTGGTTCACTCCTGCATTGCTCTTCTGTTCTGGCTCCGTAGTGGTTGGTGGTCCCATACAGCATTTCCGTTTTATGCCGAGGTAGCACCGACTAACTACAGTTTTCTTAAGCTGTGCGTCTTTATCAGTTCCTTTGAGGACTACTTATTTTATCTTCTGATAATGATTAGCCACAGCGGACGCTTCATGGGCCGCTGCGCATAAATTTTACATACTCTGGCACTGCACTTTATGTTTAGCATGGCGTCCACTTACATAGTTACAACAGGGGTGCAGCGCTTTATGTTTAGCTCGGCACCCGCTTTCATAATTACAACAAGGGTGCAACGCTTTATGTTTAGCTCAGCACCCGATTTCATTATTACAACACGGGTGCCACGCTTTATGTTTAGCTCGGCGCCCGCCTTCATAATTACAACATGGGCGCAGCGCTTATGTTTAGCACAGCGCACGCTTTTATATTAACAATGCCACTAGTTCTTGACTTTCACAATAACAGTTTCAAAGGTCCTTTGCTATCCCAGCATGCCGCGAGTGCTACTGACCATCTCCTGTGGCACAGTTGTCACTGCCTTGTTGGTTCCTGCCTTTGCCCTCTCTAGGGAAGCATTAGGAGACACAGGAAAAATATTATAAGTAAATAACCAGCCTATGTTGGCATAAGAGGTAAGGAATATTCATGTAGCCCACAAATTGATCATATAAATCAATGTTATTGGGGTTATACCTTGAATACAGACTTCTACAAGTGGACATTTCTCTGCTCTTAGCTTAGCTCTGTGCACTAGCAACCTGTCTCCAATACACGTCTGGGGTGGGTGACAGCTACACATTGTGCATTTCCTCTAGACAGCCACAAACACCGGAAGGGTGAGTGTGACTGAGAACTCATCTGCATTCATCTGCATTCTGATAGCTCTTCCTGGGCAGGAAGAGGAAGGGGGAACTGACACTTACACCTGAATAGGCAGTGTCCTGTTTCCCACATAAAGGGCTGATTACCCTCCACAGATAGCCTGACAGACAGGGCTGAGAGGAAGGAGGGGACCTGCACACTTCAAGGGCCTGCTTTTAAGTCATACCCACTTCAAAGGCTCATTTAGGTATAAGTACTGGGGATCTGACCTTACCAAGACAGTACACTACTGGACCTGTTAAGAACTCTGCCAGGAGTAAAGACTGCTGTGCCACAAGGATTGTCACTTTGCCTGACTGCTGCTCTGAAGGAACTGCTTTCTGCTTTGCTGAGCTGCCCTGCTGCCTGCTGATCCATGCCTGTTGAGGACAGGGACTGGACCCATCTCACTTTAACCCAGAGTGACTCCAAGGGCTTGCCTCATGTTTCTGAAGTGTCAGGGCAATCAAAGATTTCCTACAACTCTTCTGCAGCTTTTGGACTCTGCCATCTGTGAGTCCTACCCTGCCTGAGGTGTCAATCGTGTCCTGGGCCTTGGAAGCGGGTTCTGCAGCTGTTTTGTTTAAAAATCGACATAGTGATGACTTTGCACCAATCAGAACCGGCACAGTGCCCTTCAACACTTAACAAGTGCCTATCCGAGGACATCCATGCACGGCTCGACGACAACGCGGGACCCGATTGCATGGTTCAATGATAACTCATATCATAAGGGGTTCAACGCTAAGGCGGGACCAAACTGCGAGGCTCGATGAAAACAAATCGACCTGACTGCGTGAATCAGAACTGACGCGTCGAGTCTTCGACACTGATGCTTGCTCCATCCAAGGTACTTTTTCAGCAGGCCCTGCGTGTGTCTTGTAGCTGGACTGCCCTCCAACGTGGTTGGCCTGAACTTTGGATGAACCTTGGTCTAGGGCAACCTCAAGTAACCTTTAAGCGCTATTGACTTCTAAGCACTACTTTTAGATCTATTCTAACTCCGGTTCTACTATTCCCTATTTTTCTAAACCTGTGTGGGGTATTTTTGTGGTATTTTCATTGTGTTGCTGGCTGTGCGTGTTGCACATATACTCACATATTGCCTCTTTAGATAAGCCTGACTGCTTGTGCCAAGCTGCCAGCGGGTGAGCACAGGTTATCTTTTAGTCTGTATCTAGCTTACCGTGGCTAGGACTGTGGTCCTGACTTGGACAAGGTGCAAAACCTTTTCCAACTAGAGACCCAGTGCCTCCTTTACAAGGCCTTTGCGCCACCGGTGCATCACTTTTACTGATGTAACGGCAGCGCAGTGTGCCTGCACATATTTACAAGGCCATGTAAAGTTACCCTGCGTGACATTTCATGGCCTTGTAAACATGGGGCTCCTTTCAAGCATTACTCTGCGTGAAAGGGGCGTTCCATGGGTGTTGTTGTGGGTGTTCCAACATCCAAGGAACGTGACACATTTCCATATTTGCAAACTTTTGTAAAGCTGGGAATGTGCCAGAATCCAACGCCTTCCCAGGGGAGGCGTAGGAATGACACAATAAGGAGAAATGCTTGTATTTCTACTCATTTTCTCCTCTTTCTATGCGTGCTGCATTCTGCAGCTCACATAGAAAGAGGAAATTGCCATCAGTGATTTTTTCTGTGTAGGAAGGTGCCCCTTCCTGCACAAAAACAATCATCTCCGCAACGCAGGCACCCTTGCAACATGACTCAAGGGGGCCTGCGCTGGCGCATGGCAGCCAATTGTGCACCAGCGCAGGGGAAAGCACATGGATGCGTCGTATTGTTGCTAATATGACACATTCTTCTGCTTCTAAAATGACGCAGCTCGGTGAAGCAAAATGGCTTGCGGTGCCGCGCTGTGTCATTTCTTTGTAAATGAGGTCCCAAATTTCTAACAGTCCTCCACATGACCCGTTTTACATTTGATTGCATAGGGATAATAGAGGACTATTCACAGATGTAGTTCACAGAGGTAGTTAGCCTAAGGGGCCATTAAACCAGGAAAATGCCTTTAATCAGTCTAATGCTACTGTCATTTTGACTAGCAAGACCGGGCAGAGTTCATGCCCTAGAGGCTAGGTTTTTGTGACTTCGAGCTGCAGGATCACCAAGTGTGCCGTCCAGTGGCACTTTAAGGGGGAACTGGCTGAAGAAGTTTCACTATCAACTCAAATGGGAATTCTTGGTAAAGAGACACTAAATACCTTGAGGTATGGCAGGCATTTCTATATCTATCCAAAAGAATTACATTGGGGTATGAAGTTTAGTGAGTGATGCGTGGCTTTTATTGACACATCCAGGAATATGTTCTGATTTGCTACAACCAAAGAATGCCAGTAGAGCTCTGTTTCTGAGAGCTCTCATATCACATCTAAACAGTTAACATTTCACAATGCAAAAGATGGCACCAAATATCCTTTACTTACTTTCAAATTGTTAGAAACACATAATTCTGTTTCTATTTATATTAATAAATATACATTTGTGAAGGCCCGAGAAACAAGATTCACACCAGAACAGCTTTCCCTAATTCAGAACACCCATACCGGTGCCCATCATGCCCTAGTTGCAACTGTGGGCCACATTTATCAAGGACTTGCATTGCCATTGCATCACGCAAAGCAATGTAAGTCCTTAAGTCAGATTTACTATGCCAAGCAGAGCTGCCTTGCGTGACTCTGAATGGCATAGTGTAAGGAAAGGCCTATTTTTCTGTGTTCACCCCCACATTTTTGTACTGATGCTGCTAGTTTTTCAACTCTGAGATTTCACTGAGACCTGCTAACCAGGCTTCAGTGCTAGTGTTTTAATCCTATACCAAGTTATGTTGAATTGGATACACCCAATTGGCAATTACTGACTGTAGCATTCTCCCCAACCTGGGTGCACGCTAATGACTACGCCACACACGGAGCTTAGTATAACACATCTTTATTCTTCTGCATGTAACCGCAAACTTAAAATTCTAAACCGGCAGTCACTTCACTACACTATAACACTTATATCACAGTTCTATCGGAGTCTATCAGGAGCCAAACAAGTTCTGTCACACAACATTACATCTCTCCCTCTGTTAAATAAATAATGACAATTTTTACAAATATATATAACCATAACTCTTCAATGAGTCTTCGTGGCGTTCTGATCACACGTCCCGACCATATCTACGGAAACCGGAGACAGGCAGTGTAAGTGTCCATGATCTACATTGGCAATGTAGGAACAACAGCAGTCAGGGGGTTTTCACTTGTCCTTTCAGAACCAATCTCTACATTGACATGAGGGCCTGACAAGCGATGAGCCACATGTCGGAAATGCGAGGAATCTCACGTAATGGACTTCCCAGGATGTTAGACAGTGACCATGTGTCCTTTACTGATCACAACATGAAAGGGCTCAGCATCTAAGGGAGCATCAGATTTCTTTTTCTAGGTTGCTGGACAAGTACTCGATCCCCTCTAGTGAAAATAATGTCTTTTGCATGTCACCGCTTGTCTGCATAGGCCTTCATTTTTCTTTTACGACCCAAGCCTCTTACAGGGTTTTCTTCCTCAGTACTTGATCTTCTGGTGGTCCATTGAGGTAACTTGGTCATCATGGCTTTCCCAAACATCAAGGTTGCAAGGCTTTCACCTGTGGTCGAATGAGGGGTCGAACAGTAACCTCAAAGAGTAGAATTCAAGACAGTTTTAAGGTCGAGCTTTTCCAATACAGCACACTGAACAGCTTTCTTAAGAATACTCATGAAACATTCAACAAGGCATTGGCCTGGGGCCAAAGAGGTGTGCTCTGAATTCTCGACTGTTGAAAAGTGGGCCATTGTCAGAGTTTAAGATCGCAGGAACACCCCAGGTTGCGAAGATGCCATCTAATCTCTCGATAACTCTTTCTTGAGAGATTGTCTATCAATGGAAATGGGAGTATTCATCAACAATCACCATCAAGTGTTGTCCATTGTCAAGAGGACCTTAGAAGTCAACTGTAATTATTTTCCATGCATACTTTGGTAACTCTGACATGTTTATGGTGTTTTGAGTGGTTTTCAATAAATGGCAATTGCCTAGATGACAGGCCTTCAATTCTCTTTCAACTCTCTCATCGAGATGGGGAAACCAGACTTGGTCTCGGAGAACTCGTTTTGTGGCAACAATTCCACGATGTCCTTCATGAGCCACTTCAATTATCTGTTGTTGCAGACTCGCCATAATAACAATTCTTGAACCTCTTAGAATAATGCCTTCCTGAGTAACAGATAATTCATCTTTGACATTTTTAGAATTCTGGTATTCACTGTCACTGGTAAGAGGTCGAGTGTGCTCGTTCCAAGACTGATGTGTAATAATATCTTTCAATTTTAACATGTCACTATCTTGACTCGTGACAGTGACAATTTGTTCCAATAAAATGGCTGCAGGTGTGTGGGATTTCCCAATAAAATTTATGTAGGCTTCAGCTGTCTTAGAAGGGGTACCATGGCACTGTAGAGGCACTCATGAGGAGTATTCAGCAGGAGTTTGATCTTTCCCTGGATGGTGCACAATTGTGTAGTTGTATTTTTGTAATCGTAGACCCCAACGTTCAATGCAAGGAGGCATCTTGGCCTTTGGATTGCCATAGATCAGTGGTTCCCAAACTTTTGACTCCTGAGGACCCCCACTGAATCACTACAGGAGGCCGGGGACCCCCAAGCAATTTTTACAATTTAACTTTCAAAAAATTAAAACAGTAATTCGCAAAAAATACACAAACAGTGATTTTGTCTGCTACACACTGGCCGTAACTGTGTTGAGGTTGAGATTAACTTCAAACCAGGATGTCACAGACGTTTCCTATGTGGCTTGCTGGCAGCCATGGCACATGGCATGAGCAGCTGAAGTGACACAGAGAATATTTAAATTAAATGCATACAAATACATGCCAACATTTTAGAAGAGGAAAGTGGGTTATTTAAAAAATATACTTGGGAGAAAGCATTTCCTCCATTTACATCTATTGAAGAAGAGGCAATTTCAGGCGGGAGACAGCCTGAATCAGGTATATTGGAATGTATGGATACAGTGGTGTATTTAGCAGTACAAGGCTTCTGCTCTCAGCCATAACAAACACAAGGAGATGATGGACGGAGTGCTGAAACTTTTCGGACACTCCCCCCCAGTCACAGATCTGGGTTCAATCCATCATCGTTCTTTAGCTCACTTCGCCACCCCAGTTTGGACCCATTTGCATATGACTGGGTCCAAACTGGAATGGCATGGTGAGCAAAAAAATGATGGATTTAGGCCCAGATCTCTGTACTGGGGTGAATGTATGACATGTTCTGCATTCTGTCCGTCGATTGTTGCTTTGCGCTGTTCTCTTTCACTTCCATGAGGCTGATAACATAAATAAAAAGGAAACACTTTTTAAATGCGTGCACGCGCTTTTAACGTATGCATATTTCATCAAGGCAGGGTTGTGTGTCCTGCGGGGGAAAGTACTCAGTTTATGATGTGACATTGTGATGACAATCACGCTGCACCTGCTTCGGGTAAATACAGTTTTCAGAATGAGGATTACATCATTACACGCATTGAATGCATAATGTGTCATGAATAAACCATTTTAAAATAAACCATTTTAAAATAAATTCAATAATTTGGACTACACTTGCAGCCACACTTTTCATGAAACCAACCCTGATGGCGGGAATAAACCATAATGTCACTGCCACTGCCACCAGCACACAAGCTGATCACTCGTCACACATGAGAAGAATCATAAAAAGGCTGCTACTAATTCATAGCTGCCAAGGTTTCAGATTGCTATGTGTGACATTGTCATAAATACAGTGTAATTATGAGTGACATTTCAGCGACTATGAGTGACACTTGCTCACGAGCAAAATAAAGCAATGAAGAGGAGGAAAACATAAATATCAGAAATTACACCAATTTGAGCAACAAGACAGGCTAAGGCTAAGTTAACTGCTTCAAAGCATAAGAAACAATTGTTAAACAACTCATTTATCAGACTGTACCCAAAATTGCGGAAAATAGATCAAGCAGTCTGGAAGACGTTCATAATTTATTATAATCAGATGAGTGACTCGCAGATTCACTCGATTGACGCTGACCACATGAGCTGTGAGTAGGGCTGCATTAGAAAGCGGAGCGTGGGAGGCACTCTTTCACAGCTAGGCTGATAGCATAGTCTCACTGACCTAACACTTTCAGAACACTTTCTTTTGAGGAAGGCGACGAGCCAGCTCTGCGGTAAAGATTATGCTCAGGCCTGATGGCACATACGCTGTGATGCATTTTTGGATTAGGATTTGCACATTTACTATTATTTCCAAAAAGGTACTGGCACAGGCCTTTACTTTCACCCACCTCTAGACCACATTAATTGCCAAGTTTTTCTGTCACGTTTTACTTTTCCAGCCAGAATAGCGTTTTAACCAAATGCATATTACATTTTCGTGCTCGTCATTTCACTTGTAGCACTGAAACACTGAGCTGCCCTGCGCCTGCAGATTTACTGTGTCTCAAATTATCAGATCATGATAATACCTCTTTCCTAAGCTGGTGTGGGATCCTTTTTTCACTTTATCACTCTTAACATTCTACAAAAGCAGTGCACGAATATGCCAACAACATTAAAGTAAACAGACTTTGAGAGCAGCAGCACAATAGCAGTCTGTACACATTGCACAGATACTGACTGAGGAACAAGCAGACAAGTCATAAAGAGCAAATAGGCATCATTTTGGTCAAATTATCACATCATGATCATCCCTGTAGTGCGTGTGGTGCGCTCCGCACTATGACAAGTTGTTACAACATGAGAGGGGACTGAGAGGGGCATCTGAGGAATGCAAGTAACCCCGGTCCCACAGCGTCCTAATTCCCCTGGCCTACGCTTGTAACGCTGTAAATTAAATTTTAAAACACTCACGTGCTCATCGGGTGAAGTGCCCTCCTGCTGGCCCGAGGTGTCGGAATGCTGTTTAGCCTTGAAATGAGAGGCAAAGCAGTAGTGGAGACAGGACATTGGGCGACAAAATGCTCCGGAGCTGGCCGCAAACGCGAGGGAACACGCACTGCCGTGCGAGCTCGCGCGCGAGTATAAAATAAGCCAATCACCGTTCAGCTTGCACCTAAAGCTGAAATGGTGATTGGCCCGATTTTGTTGTGGTTCCGCCGCCCCTGCGCTGTCATTCACAGGGCTTGTAGCGCATGGGCGCTTCAGTATTTATGTCGGAAGGCACTCCAGTCCGGCGGACCCCCTGGGAATGTGTCACGGACCCCTGGGGGTCCGCGGACCACAGTTTGGGAAATGCTGCCATAGATGGTCAACAATGCTTGATGATCCATCACAAGCGTGAAAGACTTTCCATATAAGAATACTTGGAAATGTTCACAAGCCCACACCACTGCTAGACTTTCTTTCTCAGGTTGTGAATAAGCAAATTCAGTTTGGAACAAACTTCTGCTTGTATATGCCAAAATATTCCTCTGAACATTTGGGTGTCTGCTGTGCTGTGGAAGGATTGTGCCTAACCCGACTGGGCTAGCATCAACAACAACCTCTGTATGAAGCTTTGGATCAAAGCATGCCAATTCAGTGGAATTTCAATAGCTTGTTTGATCTTCTTGAAGCTTTGCCTGTATTGATATGACCAATTAAAGGAAACATTCTTTTTCGTCAAGTCTCTCAACGGAGCACTTATGGTAGCAAATTCTCGTATATATCTAATGCAGCAGTTGGCCATGCCAAGGAATGAACGTAACATGGAAACATCTTGTGGGGGGACTAGCAGCTGGCTACGCTTGCATTTTAGCTGGATCGGGTGTCATGCCCCCATCAGAAAAGATATGGGTAAAGAATTTTAACTTTGTCTTGTGGAACTCACATTTGTTGGCATTCTGAGTCAAACCTGCATCTGCAAGTAAACGACACACTTGCATGAGAGCTTTATCATGCTCCTTCTGTGCAGCGCCAAAAACCAATATGTCTACACTATAATTAAACGAATTCATGACAGGCTGTATGATACATTGAATGACATTTTTAAAGAGCTCTGCAGCTGATGAAACACCGAAACGCAGTCTTTTGTATCAGAACAGACCAATATGTGGAGAAAAGGTTGCAATGTACCTACAACTGTCCTTGACTTCCAACTGATGATATCCTTTATTCAAATCAAGGCAAAAGAAGACCTCCTGACCATTCAATTGGGTTATCATGTTGGTGATGTGCTGACCTGGATGTTGTTCTCCTTCAATTGCCTTGTTCGATTGATGCATGTCAACGCAGATGAGTACAGCTCCTTCATTGTCTCTGTTGGGCACTACCACTATGCGAGAAACCCAACGCTTTAGACCAGTGGAATGCTCAATGATATCATGTTTGAGCAGTGATTCCAACAGCTTCCTGTAAATGAAATACAGTTTGTCTGTGTCTTTGAGCAATAGGATGGACATCCTCATTATTGTGTACTTGTACTTTCATAGTCTTGCGTTTTCCTTACCCATGAAACAATGAAGGAAACTGACTTACTGTTCCAAGATGAGCATTCATGTTATAGTTCATCGACATCAGTCCCATATCAGCAGCTGTGCTGAAACTGAGTAAACAAGCACTTGATGCCGTCTCTTGAAGTACAAGCATGGGTGCTTGTACTTTATTAATTTTTGTCTCATTGTTGATTCTAGTTAACCTTGACTTTTAATGGTGTCGAAGCAGCCTATGTGTACACTTTAGTTTTCGATGGTTTAAGTTAAGACAATGGAAATAGCTCAATGTATTTCTCCTTAGGCATTATGTTTATCAATGCACCAAAAGGTATTCAGCAACCGTTTACCTTTAGTGTAATCTTCAGACAATGTTTGAATGGGATGTATGACGGAACCACGCATGCAATTACATTGCATGTCTTAACAACGTGGTCTTTAAAACCAGCGCATCTTTACCATGCATGCCTTTACCACGCATGCCTTTACAACAAATTTGTGTGGTAAAGCTCACACCCTAGCCCCCCCGCCCTGAGCCCTAAAACCCAGCCCCCACCCCTGCAAACCACCCTGCCCCAGCTCTAAAAACTACCCTGACCCCAGCCCCCCTGCCTGAGCCCCAAAATGGGCCCCAGCCCTAAAAACTGATCCTTCCCCCCGCCCTGAGCTCTAAAACCCAGATCTAGCTCTACTCACCAAGCAACGTCCCGATGCTTGCTGTACCTACACGCAATCTCCTCACCCATTCACTCTGAATCTACAGTGCTGACTGCCTTTACCACGCATAAGCGTGGTTAAGGCATATAAGTGATAAAGGCAAGTATGGTAACGCTTGTGGGGTAACAGAATGCGTGGTTCTGCCCATGTTGTAAATGCCGTTTCACTTTTAAATGACTTTGGTGCTTTTTCATGTCGACTTTTCTTTGACCTGTATTTTTCTTCACAGGTGGGCAGTCCAACATATGCACATTATTCTGAGGTAAACTTCAACATTGCACAACCATTATCTTAACTTTCACTCGATGTAGATACTGAAGAACTCTTTGACGATGATTTAGATGATGATCAACTTCATTTTGCGTCGATTTGCGTTCATTGGTGTGATCGCTTCGCCTTGTAGGTGTGCGTTAAACATCGCTTCTAAAGCGTTCGGGCGGCCATTTTGTCTTTGTGCCGTGACTCACTTCTTTTTTTCTTCGCCTTGCTGACTGTTACAAAATGGTATTCCTTCCCACAGCCTTTGCACACCGGTCCAATGTCAGGACATTTACCTTCATGCAGAAACAAATATCCACACCTGAAGCACAACTTCTTCTTTCATGGAGACATAACTCTGTGCCCCTCTGCCTTGTGCTTTGACTTATTTTTTACATGTATGACTGACTCACTCTGGTCATCTCCGGCCTTCATGTTAGCAGCTTGTCGATTGGCTCGCTCTTCAGCTCTGCAGCTATGAGAACTCACTCCATACTAAGGGGAAGATTTACAAGCCCCTTGTGACACTTTTGCGCCGCCATTGCATCACTTTTTGTGATGTAGCAGCGGTGTAAAGAATACGCCATGTTTCAGCCCATTTACAGCGTGACGCATCTAGGGAGATGCCCCACCTTGTAAAGCCCTGCGTGACATTATACCTGCGCCAGGAATAATGTGTGCAGGGTGGGTTTTCCCATGTAGGAAAGCCTCGTAGAAGTGGTGCAGTGAAATCTACAAGATTTCACTGCACCACTTCTAGGACGCCACTGCGTCAAAACCCTACGCCTGCTTGGAGCAGGCATAAGGAGTGACGCAGTGTATTAGGAATAGGCCTCCCAATTCATTGCTGGAGTTGCATCGTGCTTGCGTCACGACTCCAGCAATGCGTGACTTTTGCGCCGACAGATGCATCAGAATTTCTGACGCATGTCAACCCTTGTGCCATGGTGCGCCGTATTGTAAATACGGCACATCCATGGTGGCGCAAGGGTTTCGCACGCAGGCACAGGGAAACTGACGCATCTACAGATGCGTCAGTTTCTTGTAAGTAAACCCCTAAGAGTTTCTCTCAGCATTCGTTATCTGAATGAGTCTGACAGGCATCCGTCAATAACTTCGAGGCGTATAGCTTTCTCATCATTGAATTCATTGAACTTAGTGTTTGATGAGCGTATCCAGTCTCTTAACAAATTTGTTGATGGTTTCACCTTCTTTCTGTCGTTCTTGACTGAAAATATGCCTTTCATAATCTACATTCGGCATTGGATTGAACTTGAGATTCAAGGCTTTTTTTATTTGACGGTGTCATTTCATCAACTTGCGGCATTTTCTTTAGGACTTATTTTACACCTTCACCAGCTAGATTCTTAAGGCATTTGATAATCTTCTTGTTATTTGTTTCTTCTAACGCATCGATGAATTCATCAAATGTTTCCATCCAAGCAGTCCACCCGTCCCCAATATTCAGTTTTTGGCGGTATCAAATGGTGGTGGTGGTTTCCAGGAAGGCGGCGGCATTGTAACCATTGGTGGAACTTACTGATGTGGAGAGTAATGGTCTTTCCAATGCCACTTACTGATCTTGTTTATGCACACCATCTCTGAGGCCTTGCACCGTGCCAGCCTCTGGATCATCCTTGATCATTACGGGAAACGTGACCTCTTTCTTGGTCTTCATTTGAAAAGCAAACTCTCACAATTCTGACTGCCGCTCTCAGCTTTTTGATCTTTAGGGACCTCTGGAGTTGTTCTGAGCCCCCCTCAGCCATTTTAGTGGTGTGCCGCTTCGTTTGTGGATGGCTTCGAAAACACAACCCCGGGTGCTTCCTCTGGGGCCACTCCACCCAGCTCTGTGGTATGATGACTCTCTTTACTCAGTTCTGGTAAGTAAATGACCGTTTCTTTATTTCAATTGCTTTGCTTGTAAGCGTCTCTTTGTACTGCCTGACACCTGGTTAATCTCTGCCTCTCTGCCCTTCTGATTGCAGCATTATCTTGCAATTCGCTGTCGCTATTTGCCAGGTAGGTCGCTCCCCCACCACACAGCTCCGCCTGTGTTGTCTGCCCGCTGCTCCTGCAGGTAAGATCGCCCTCCGCTTGTGATTTTGTCTCCCCTTTTTCCTTCTGTGCCCCTCGCTGCCCCATTGTCGTTGTGCCCGTGATTTTGTCTCCCCTTTTTCCTTCTGTGCCCCTCGCTGCCCCATTGTCATTGTGCCCGTGATTTTGTCTCCCCTTTTTCCTTCTGTGCCCCTCGCTGCCCCACTGTCGTTGTGCCCGTGATTTTGTCTCCCCTTTTTCCTTCTGTGCCCCTCGCTGCCCCATTGTCATTGTGCCCGTGATTTTGTCTCCCCTTTTTCCTTCTGTGCCCCTCGCTGCCCCACTGTCGTTGTGCCCGTGATTTTGTCTCCCCTTTTCCTTCTG
Organism: Calotriton arnoldi; assembly: GCA_963921515.1. NCBI lineage: Eukaryota > Metazoa > Chordata > Amphibia > Caudata > Salamandridae > Calotriton > Calotriton arnoldi. Next base: position 83,818 of record CAWUFW010009166.1, read on the forward strand.
TGCCCCTCGCTGCCCCATTGTCTTTGTGCCCGTGATTTTGTCTCCCCTTTTTCCTTCTGTGCCCCTCGCTGCCCCACTGTCATTGTGCCCGTGATTTTGTCTCCCTTTTTCCTTCTGTGCCCTCGCTGCCCCATTGTCATTGTGCCTGTGATTTTGTCTCCCCTTTTTCCTTCTGTGCCCCTCGCTGCCCCACTGTCGTTGTGCCCGTGATTTTGTCTCCCCTTTTTCCTTCTGTGCCCCTCGCTGCCCCATTGTCGTTGTGCCCGTGATTTTGTCTCCCCTTTTTCCTTCTGTGCCCCTCGCTGCCCCATTGTCGTTGTGCCCGTGATTTTGTCTCCCCTTTTTCCTTCTGTGCCCCTCGCTGCCCCATTGTCATTGTGCCCGTGATTTTGTCTCCCCTTTTTCCTTCTGTGCCCTCGCTGCCCCACTGTCGTTGTGCCCGTGATTTTGTCTCCCTTTTTCCTTCTGTGCCCCTCGCTGCCCCATTGTCGTTGTGCCCGTGATTTTGTCTCCCCTTTTTCCTTCTGTGCCCCTCGCTGCCCCATTGTCGTTGTGCCCGTGATTTTGTCTCCCCTTTTTCCTTCTGTGCCCCTCGCTGCCCCACTGTCGTTGTGCCCGTGATTTTGTCTCCCCTTTTTCCTTCTGTGCCCCTCGCTGCCCCATTGTCATTGTGCCCGTGATTTTGTCTCCCCTTTTTCCTTCTGTGCCCCTCGCTGCCCCACTGTCGTTGTGCCCGTGATTTTGTCTCCTTTTTCCTTCTGTGCCCCTCGCTGCCCCATTGTCGTTGTGCCCGTGATTTTGTCTCCCCTTTTTCCTTCTGTGCCCCTCGCTGCCCCATTGTCGTTGTGCCCGTGATTTTGTCTCCCTTTTTCCTTTCTGTGCCCCCGCTACCTCTCGCCATTCCCGCCGCTGCATCCCTGCGGCCCCGCCCCCTGACTGCCCATTCGCTGCCCCTGCCTCCCGCCTCCCAGCTGCTCCTCCCTCCCACCTCCCCATAAATGGCGGCCGCTGCGCGGTGAGGAGAGCGACCCTTGACCTTGCCAGGTGGGTCGCTCCCCCACCACACAGCTCCGCCTGTGTTGTCTGCCCGCTGCTCCTGCAGGTAAGATCGCCCTCCGCTTGTGATTTTGTCTCCCCTTTTTCCTTCTGTGCCCCTCGCTGCCCCATTGTCGTTGTGCCCGTGATTTTGTCTCCCCTTTTTCCTTCTGTGCCCCTCGCTGCCCCATTGTCATTGTGCCCGTGATTTTGTCTCCCCTTTTTCCTTCTGTGCCCCTCGCTGCCCCACTGTCGTTGTGCCCGTGATTTTGTCTCCCCTTTTTCCTTCTGTGCCCCTCGCTGCCCCATTGTCATTGTGCCCGTGATTTTGTCTCCCCTTTTTCCTTCTGTGCCCCTCGCTGCCCCACTGTCGTTGTGCCCGTGATTTTGTCTCCCCTTTTTCCTTCTGTGCCCCTCGCTGCCCCATTGTCATTGTGCCCGTGATTTTGTCTCCCTTTTTCCTTCTGTGCCCCTCGCTGCCCCATTGTCGTTGTGCCCGTGATTTTGTCTCCCCTTTTTCCTTTCTGTGCCCCCGCTACCTCTCGCCATTCCCGCCGCTGCATCCCCTGCGGCCCCGCCCCTGACTGCCCATTCGCTGCCCCTGCCTCCCGCCTCCCAGCTGCTCCTCCCTCCCACCTCCCCATAAATGGCGGCCGCTGCGCGTGAGGAGAGCGACCCTTGACCTTGCCAGGTAGGTCGCTCCCCACCACACAGCTCCGCCTGTGTTGTCTGCCCGCTGCTCCTGCAGGTAAGATCGCCCTCCGCTTGTGATTTTGTCTCCCTTTTTCCTTCTGTGCCCCTCGCTGCCCCATTGTCGTTGTGCCCGTGATTTTGTCTCCCCTTTTTCCTTCTGTGCCCCTCGCTGCCCCATTGTCGTTGTGCCCGTGATTTTGTCTCCCCTTTTTCCTTCTGTGCCCTCGCTGCCCCACTGTCGTTGTGCCCGTGATTTTGTCTCCCCTTTTTCCTTCTGTGCCCCTCGCTGCCCCATTGTCATTGTGCCCGTGATTTTGTCTCCCCTTTTTCCTTCTGTGCCCCTCGCTGCCCCACTGTCGTTGTGCCCGTGATTTTGTCTCCCCTTTTTCCTACTGTGCCCCTCGCTGCCCCATTGTCATTGTGCCCGTGATTTTGTCTCCCCTTTTTCCTTCTGTGCCCTCGCTGCCCCACTGTCGTTGTGCCCGTGATTTTGTCTCCCCTTTTTCCTTCTGTGCCCCTCGCTGCCCCATTGTCGTTGTGCCCGTGATTTTGTCTCCCCTTTTTCCTTCTGTGCCCCTCGCTGCCCCACTGTCGTTGTGCCCGTGATTTTGTCTCCCTTTTCCTTCTGTGCCCCTCGCTGCCCCATTGTCGTTGTGCCCGTGATTTTGTCTCCCCTTTTTCCTTCTGTGCCCCTCGCTGCCCCATTGTCGTTGTGCCCGTGATTTTGTCTCCCTTTTTCCTTCTGTGCCCCTCGCTGCCCCATTGTCATTGTGCCCGTGATTTTGTCTCCCTTTTTCCTTCTGTGCCCCTCGCTGCCCCACTGTCGTTGTGCCCGTGATTTTGTCTCCCCTTTTTCCTTCTGTGCCCCTCGCTGCCACATTGTCGTTGTGCCCGTGATTTTGTCTCCCCTTTTTCCTTCTGTGCCCCTCGCTGCCCCATTGTCGTTGTGCCCGTGATTTTGTCTCCCTTTTTCCTTCTGTGCCCCTCGCTGCCCCACTGTCGTTGTGCCCGTGATTTTGTCTCCCCTTTTTCCTTCTGTGCCCCTCGCTGCCCCATTGTCATTGTGCCCGTGATTTTGTCTCCCCTTTTTCCTTCTGTGCCCCTCGCTGCCCCACTGTCGTTGTGCCCGTGATTTTGTCTCCCCTTTTTCCTTCTGTGCCCCTCGCTGCCCCATTGTCGTTGTGCCCGTGATTTTGTCTCCCCTTTTTCCTTTCTGTGCCCCCGCTACCTCTCGCCATTCCCGCCGCTGCATCCCCTGCGGCCCCGCCCCCTGACTGCCCATTCGCTGCCCCCTGCCTCCCGCCTCCCAGCTGCTCCTCCCTCCCACCTCCCCATAAATGGCGGCCGCTGCGCGTGAGGAGAGCGACCCTTGACCTTGCCAGGTAGGTCGCTCCCCCACCACACAGCTCCGCCTGTGTTGTCTGCCCGCTGCTTCTGCAGGTAAGATCGCCCTCCGCTTGTGATTTTGTCTCCCTTTTCCTTCTGTGCCCCTCGCTGCCCCATTGTCGTTGTGCCCGTGATTTTGTCTCCCTTTTTCCTTCTGTGCCCCTCGCTGCCCCATTGTCGTTGTGCCCGTGATTTTGTCTCCCCTTTTTCCCTCTGTGCCCCTCGCTGCCCCATTGTCGTTGTGCCCGTGATTTTGTCTCCCCTTTTTCCGTCTGTGCCCCTCGCTGCCCCATTGTCGTTGTGCCCGTGATTTTGTCTCCCCTTTTTCCCTCTGTGCCCCTCGCTGCCCCATTGTCATTGTGCCCGTGATTTTGTCTCCCCTTTTTCCTTCTGTGCCCCTCGCTGCCCCATTGTCGTGGTGCCCGTGATTCTGTCGCCCCTTTTCCTTCTGTGCCCCTCGCTGCCCCATTGTCGTTGTGCCCGTGATTTTGTCTCCCTTTTTCCTTCTGTGCCCCTCGCTGCCCCATTGTCGTTGTGCCCGTGATTTTGTCTCCCCTTTTTCCTTTCTGTGCCCCCGCTACCTCTCGCCATTCCCGCCGCTGCATCCCCTGCGGCCCCGCCCCCCTGACTGCCCATTCGCTGCCCCTGCCTCCCGCCTCCCAGCTGCTCCTCCCTCCCACCTCCCCATAAATGGCGGCCGCTGCGCGGCCGCGCAGCGGACGTGCGCAGCGGGCGCGCCGCTGGCGCGCCGAAGGCGCGCCTAAGGCAAGCCCGTCTGCGCCCGTCCGCGACTGGACCGCGCCCAGCGCCAGAACCCCTGGATCCCACCGATGCAACACCACTCGACGGACCTACGACGCCGCCACACTCACCGCACTCAATGCCGGCCGGAACCCTGCCTGCTACCGAGCCTCACCGAGACGCACCCACGGACCCTTCACCTGCCAAACCTGCCGATTCACCTGCCCCCGGACGTGCACCACCTCCGCCAAGTCGAGCACCAGCAGCAACCACCTGAAATGCATCCTGCTGAACACCCGCTCCGTCCACAGGCACGCCGTGGAACTCTGGGACCTGCTCGACGCAACAGCACCGGACATCGCCTTCCTCACCGAAACCTGGATGAACGCCTCCTCAGCGCCCGACATCGCCATAGCCATCCCGGACGGATACAAGATCACCCGGAGGGACCGCGTCAACCAGACGGGAGGAGGCATCGCCATCGTACACAAGAGCACCATCCGCATCTCGACTAACTCCGACGAGACCTTCACCGCCGCCGAACACCTACACTTCCAGATACACACTGACCCCAAGACCACCCTCCGAGGCACCCTCATCTACAGACCCCCGGGACCACGCACACTATTCAGCGAAGACATCGCAGACTTCATCAGCCCGCACGCCATGCCCTCCGCCGACTACATCCTCCTAGGGGACCTCAACTTCCACCTGGAGAACAACAACGACAGAAACACCACCGCCCTGCTGGACAACCTCGCCAACCTCGGACTCAAGCAACTGGTGAACACGCCCACCCACTACGCCGGCCACACGCTTGACCCCGTCTTCTCGTCCAGCAAGCACATCTCCTTCAGCCACGCCACCGGACTCCACTGGACCGACCACAGCTGCGTCCACTTCAGCTTCAGAAAGACTGCGACCCACCACCACCCGCAACAGGTTCCCCGCCGGAGCTGGAGCAAGATCACCGCCGAGCAGCTCACCGCCTCCTCAGCCAGAACACACCCACCAACACAACGGACCCAAACGAAGCAGCCAGCAACCTCGCCAAGTGGCTGACCGCCTGCGCCGACGACCTCGCACCACTAAAAACCCTCCCAGCAGACCCGGAAGCAAGAAAACCCCTTGGTTCACCAACGAACTCAAGGAATCCAAGAAGAACTGCCGCACTCTCGAGAGAACCTGGCGACTCGACCAGACCACAGACAACAGGACCGCCTCAAACACGCCACCCGCAAACACCACCAGCTGATCCGTGCCACCAAGAAGTCGGCACTCAAAGAACGACTGGACAACAACGCCCATGACAGCAAGGAACTTTTCAGCATCGTCAAAGAGTTCTCCAACCCCAGCGCCGGAAACAACGACATCACCCCCTCGCAAGACCTCTGCAACTCACTCTCCGCGTTCTTCCACCGCAAGATCACCGACATACATAACAGCTTCGACGCACAAACCACGCACCCTACCGCCGAACCAACGCCCGCCACCACCACCCTCTGCAACTGGACCCCGATCAGCACCGAAGACACCACCCGCACGATGAACTCCATCCACTCCGGATCACCAACCGACCCCTGCCCACACCACGTCTTCAACAAAGCCGACGCCACCATCGCACCCCATCTCCGGGACATCATCAACTCCTCCTTCCACACCGCCACCTTCCCGGAGAGCTGGAAGCACGCCGAGCTTACCGCCCTCCTGAAGAAACCAACGGCGGACCCCACCGACCTCAAGAACTACCGTCCCATCTCGCTCCTTCCGTTTCCGGCCAAAGTCATCGAGAAGACCGCCAACAGACAGCTTGCCGCCTTCCTCGAGACGAATGGATCCCTCGACCCCTCGCAGTCCGGGTTTCGGGCCAACCACAGCACCGAGACCGCCCTTATCGCAGCCACCGACGACATCAGAACCCTAACCGACAACGGGGAAACAGCTGCCCTCATCCTCTTGGACCTCTCCGCGGCGTTCGACACCGTCTGCCACCGCACCCTAGTGAAGCGCCTCAGCAACATCGGAATCCGAGAGAAAGCACTGGAATGGATCATCTCGTTCTCGCCGGTAGAACCCAGAGAGTCCGCCTCCCCCGTTCAGTTCCGAAGCCACCGAAGTCATCTGCGGCGTTCCACAAGGATCTTCACTCAGCCCAACCCTCTTCAACGTCTACATGAGCCCCCTCGCAGCCATCGCACGCCAACACAACCTCAACATCATCTCCTACGCCGACGACACCCAGCTGATCCTCTCCCTCACCAACGACCCCACCACCGCCAGAGCCAACCTACACGACGGGATGAGAGATGTCGCCGACTGGATGAGGAACAGCCGCCTTAAACTGAACTCAGACAAGACGGAAGTCCTCATCCTGGGCTCATCACCCTCCGCCTGGGACGACTCCTGGTGGCCCCCGGCCCTGGGCACCGCACCCAAGCCAACGGACCACGCACGCAACCTGGGCTTCATCCTGGACTCCTCCCTGTCGATGACCAGACAAGTCAACGCCGTCTCATCTTCGTGCTTCAACACCCTGCGCATGCTCCGCAAGATCTTCAGATGGATCCCCACTGAAACCAGGAAGACCGTCACCCAGGCACTCGTCACCAGCCGACTGGACTATGGGAACACCCTCTACGCCGGAACCACAGCCAAACTTCAAAAAGACTCCAGCGCATCCAGAACGCCTCCGCACGACTCATCCTGGACATCCCCCGACACAGCCACATCACCGGACACCTGAAAGACCTGCACTGGCTCCCCGTCAGCAAGAGAATCACGTTCAGACTCCTCACCCACGCACACAAGGCCCTCCACGACCTGGGCCCAAAGTACCTCAACGACCGCGTGACCTTCTACACGCCCACACGCCAGCTACGATCAACCAGCCACGCCTCGCCACCGTACCACGCATCCGCAGAACCACCGCCGGAGGAAGATCCTTCTCCTACCTGGCAGCCAAGACCTGGAACTCCCTCCCCACTCACCTTCGGCGAACCCAGGACCATCTCTCCTTCAGGAAGCAGCTCAAGACCTGGCTGTTCGAGCAGTAACTTACCCCCTCCCCCAGCGCCTTGAGACCCTCCCGGGTGAGTAGCGCGCTCTATAAATGCCGTGATTGATTGATTGATTGATTTGCTGGTCTTTCAAAACCTGGAAGTATCCGCCTTTAGCGTTAACACTCCGTATGATGTATGTCTTTAGGTTGCGTAGTAGATCTCTTTGCAGCCTTCCCAGCAGGTTCTCGGCCAATGATGTGTAGACTTCTCAATGAAGCTTTTGTTATCTTCAAATGCTTTACAAAGGCTGGAGTTGCACTTTTACTCCACATATGTTAAGCATTGATTCACCTACCACACTCGCACATCACAAAGCCTGTACTTGAGCAAACTCAAAAAGGGTTTGACACTTGTCTTTTGGGCCCCGAGAAAAGCTTGGGCTTCTCCTACTTCAAAGCTGGTACCAGGTATAAATATTGGTCCATCAAACCCAACTCTTCAGTATACCTATGGACCTGTGTATACTACAGATAGGGGACTGCTGTGCTGCTCTGCTGCCAGAAGGACTGCTACCCTGCTGCCCTGTTACTCTGCTACCTTGCTGCCCTGCTTGCTGAGAAGGAAGACTGGATCTGCACCCTTCATCCGAGTTTGAAGTGACTCTAAGAGTCAGCTGACTAACGTCCTGTTCGTAGTTACAAGGACATAACAAGCTAAAGAGGCCTCCCTGCATCTGCCCAGCTGACCTGCTTCCTGGACCTGCAACACAACCTGCAAGTGGAAGTGCCTGAGTCTTGCTGGCCTCTGCTGGAATGAGTTCCTGATCCCGAAGATGTGCCCTCAGGTCCTGGACCCTTGGTGTGTCATCAGTTGAGCTATCTCTCCAAGAAAAGAAGAAATCCTGAAGTTTTGGGCTCTTCATGACCACGAATGGGCATGTTTGCTCCAAGATCTTGCTGCGTGCTCCCAGCTGATGCGCCACAGCAACCACCAGCGATGCCCTGCAATACGAAATCTGCACTTCATGTTACATCATTGACAGACCGTGGTGACCACCAACGAGAATCTCCAGTAACAACTGTCCGCAACCCGAGACGTTCTGCCTACTCTTTATGCTACAGCAACGAACATCCGCTACGCTCGGCCTGCTCTTAGCGTTACAGCGACGAACATCCACCACGCTCTCCTTGCTCCACACGGCCCCCTCCCCTCTGAATGGAACTCTTCGCACTGGACTTTAGAAGGTAACTCTTTCAGCCGGACTAACCTGGGCCCTGTATTCGCTCGCACTGCATCACGGTCGGCCTGAACTTGTGACTTTCACTCACTCTTGCATGACCAAATAACTGAGTGGCTCTTCGTGCTTTTAGGCAGCACTACATACCTTAAATCTTTAAAGTGCATATCTTCGGTTCTACTGACTGGATTTTTGTTGTGTTGGTCTCAAATAATTTATTAAATGTTACTCTATTTTTTTTTAAGTGGTGTGGGGTTGTTCTTGTGTTGTGTTTTCACTTTATTACTGCTTGAAGTGCTGCATAAATACTTTACACATTGCCTCTAAATTAAGCCTGACTGCCAAGCTAAGGGTTAAGCACAAGGTTAATTTGGGGTTTGCTTGTGTTTCACCCTGCCAAGAATTGTGGTTGCTGCTTGGGTAGGGTTTCACTTCCCTCAATCAGTATCCCAATTTCCTACAGCTGTCCTATCTTTTTATATGCGGAGACTCCGCTGTAATAAAGATACGAGTAAAAAACCTTTGTAAATAGCAAACAATTGCCAACTTACACAGAAGTGTAAGTTTACCTTTGTGAATCAGGCCCTACATATTTTAGTTCTCTGCCAATACCCTTCAGTCTGTCAGACCCAACCCCATACATGCTGCAAATCTCCCATGTTTCATTTGCAGTGCAGAAAAGGGGAAACGATATATAGCTGGCCTTCTGATTTGTAAACCCCACTAAAATATACCATAAACGCCGACACGCCGGTGCGCACACACGCGCACAGGCACATGTACCAATCTGAGCAGTTCTAAAGAAATTGCAGTCGAGCACAAATTGAAATATAAACCCCTTTACTCCTAGCCCACATCATTGCCTATGCCTTTGCAATCGTAGTATTATCACTACGGATGGGACGGTGCTATACAGCTATTCTGTGACACCTCGTGGCAGACAACACAGTCTATTATTTCTTAATTTTCAGCCTCGTTTATAAGGATGCCTTCATCGTGGCTTCAGATGTGATCACTGCTGTATAGACAAGAGTCCCTTGCAGCCCATTAAATGAGCCATGGGCTGATGTGTGAGGCCATCGCCCAGTGTACAAGATGCTTTTTCTGTAGGCTTTTATCGCTGCATGTCATTGATGGGGCTAATGGGATCTTGCAGTGCAGTCCTGCTCACAGGTGGCGGCATCATGTCCATCATGATGGTATGAAATATTCAGTTTCGTACCTCAAGGAACAGATAAAACAGAATTCACAAACACTGTTGTATTAGAAAGACAATTTACTCGACACTGATGAGGCCCGGATTGAAACACAACGGGGTCGAGGAACCCATAATAGATGCCGGAGGAGACCCTTACTAACTCCCAGCTGCATCCCGGGCTGCGCACTTGAAGAGTCTTGAATCTAAACCAGCAGCTGCAGGGCTTTAAAAAAACGGTGTATTCCAGGTGAAATTCTGCCGTGCTTCGTAAAATAAAACCCAATATACATCTATAAATAGAATCGAAATAATACATTGCATTTGGGGGCGTATTATTCCATCAGGGACATGGCAATTTGACCAATTATTTAAAAAAGAGAGTGTGGCCCAATAATGTTGGTGTCTAATGCATAAAGCTCTTTGTAAAGTGGTGCGCAGCGCGCGATATGCAAGGCGCGCGATATGCAAGGCGCGCTGCTGCCGCTAAATAACCACGCTACACGTGCGCTTGCTTCTGCTGCGCGGCTCCGAGTAACTCACGGGGGCCACGCCTCTTTATTTTATCTATGCGCGTGGCGTCATGCGCCAGCGCGTACGTTCCGGCTGCGGGTAGACTGGAATGCTACCCCGCCGGTAAACATTACACTCTTGACAAATGTATTTTTGAAATAAGGGCCATGAATTATTGAAACATGATGCCTGGCAGATGAGGGTGTATCCTGGATGCCAAATACAAGGAGGCTTGTCTGCCGGACAAAAGGGGCCCTCCCGGCCATTTGCCCCAATCACCTCTGGGGCCTTCACGGCGCGGATGCTGGGCCGGTCCGTGCTATGCGCTATCACGACCACCTCCGGCCGGTAGAGAGCTGGGTACGAATACGGTGAGATTGCTACCCCTCCCTCTAAGAAAACAGTAACCCTGCCCCACGCCACAACAATGTCGACTGGGACTTCGAAACTGCAACCGCTCCCCGAGCCAAGCCACAGGCAATCAACCACACACGCACGAGAGTCATCCCCACATCAGGCACGCATAAAGTCTGGTCAGCAATGACCGCAAAAACCCGAAGCCACCGCTCACGGGGCCTCGGGTCACCCCCACGCTGCTCGACTGTCCCCCCGCACAGCACCACACTGCTGTGTGGGAGGGGACCGGACTACCCCTACACTCACCTGGACAAAGTCGACGCCAGGGACACAACCGCGTAGGAGCCGACGCCTGACCAGGGAACATGATTTCGCATCACAACATCGCCCCGCGCAACCGCGTCAAGGGCTCGTGGCAAGACGGCGTGCCTGGCGCGAAAAGAGGGAGGTCCAAAATTGCCGTGTATTCGCCACACATTCTCTGCACACTGCCTTGTGCAAGCGCTCACCTCTGATCTGTGACAGCCCTGCATTGTAGCCGGCGGCAGTCCTCCCCTCAGGCCTGGCAAATGTCCCAACAGCGGGAAACCAATCTCCCACCGGAGCAAACCCAGCTCCATGACCACTGGGACGTACGGCGCCACACAGTGAGCGCAGAGTTGGAACACCTGGGGGGCCAAAACCGTGTGGGCGAGAGGAACAGCCCCAAATGGCCAGACTCACTGCAAAACACCTATGCCACCGCAACACTCGGGGGAAGGCACCAAGGCGGTCACGGGAGCCGGCCCGTGACTTGTAGGGGGGGGGGGTGATGTCCGACCATGCGACTCCGCCGCCCCCTGCCCTATTCTTCCTCCCGCCAAGCCTATTAGCAAGAATGTGAATGACCGGAGGATTTCGGCAGCGCACGCAGCTCCCGGGCCACAGCTGCGAACCGCCTGTGACTCTCCTCAATCCCGACCGGGCTAAAAATCTCAGGCCAACCAAAGATGCCCAACCATCTTTGCAAGAGACGGGGAAGTATACGTAAAAGCATCAGCCCCTCTCCACCTACTGCCGTCCGGTTTTTATTGACAAGCGCCACCTCGGCCCCTTGCCTGCCCACAACCAATGAGGGTAGGTGGGGGCATGCAACCGCCCGGGAAAACACTAACCTCACAACAATCCGACGGGACAAGAGGAACGACCTCCACGAGACGGCGTGGCTGGCAAACAGAGACCGCCAGGAGGGGCAGGGGAGGCATATATGCCCTCCCCCCCCCCCGGCGCACAGGAATGACGTCACGGAGGCGACCTAGCTAGAGGGCTCGCAGACCCCTCCAGAGACTAGAGCGGGTGGGTGGTGCCAAGATGGCACTAAAGGGCCGCCCTGCTGAGGTGGCCCCTTGCGGGGGCCGCGGACAGCCGCATTTCCAGGTGCTTGGAGAGTCATAAGGCACCTTGGTTTAATCGTATATTCAATATATTGCTTGAGACCGTTTATTCAGCAGTCATCATTGTTATCGCACCTGTAACCGCACACACTGGAATAACTATGGCATGGCAGTTCCTGTCTGTATCTGGGCTTTGACTTTCCAAATGTATCCGTTGCAGTCCCAAGTCTCAGGCAGCATTGTGGCTGCATGGCCAGTCATGGCATTAACTTTCAAGAACATTTTGCTTACGAAGTTTTTTTTATTTTTTTTATTTAGCAGTTTTTTATTTTATCACAGCAACTTATACAAATATTATCTGAGACATATACATCCTTCTTAATACAGTGTAAAGTGAGCAGTGTGCCAAACCCAGATCGAGAGGGGAATAGCATCTAAAATAAGAAAAAAAAGAAAAAACATTACAAATGCATTGTTGCATATTTACAGAGAAAAGCGGAGAACGAAACATAAGAATGAAAGGGGATAACTATCTCCCATAAAACTATTATTGCTGCTGGTTCTCCTAACATCTATAAATAGGCCCCCAGATACGCTTTCCAAGTAATCTCCCCTTTTTCCCCTTTCTCTCATAGATACCTTTTTCAAAATTATATATAGACAGTAATCTGGCAAGCCATTGCTGAAACATTGGGGCTATTTTATCCAGCCAGGCTGTGGCAATGCAGATACGCAATACTGACATAGCCAGAAAGAGGAAATATTGTGACGAATCTTGCCTGCCCTCATTGTGTATCCCTAGCAGAATTACCGTTGGGGTAAGGGAGACTTTAATTTCTAATGTTTTGTCCATAAACAGTTCAATCGTATTCCTCAAGGTTTGTAGTTGTGGGCATGTCGCAAACATATGTACTATTTCCGCGTCCATGCTATCACACCGCGGACACCTAGTTCCCGTCTGCCCCCCCCCCACTGCGCGATCTTTGCTGGTGTGTAATACAAGGTAAAAATTGTTTTATATTGTTGGGCTTGTAGCCCTGCGGAGCATAGCAGGGTACAGCCGAACTCTAAAGAGGCTGTGAAGCTATCCGAGTCTACTCCAAGTTTATCAGCCCACTTCTCATACATTTCGAGGTCATCATTTTTCAACATTGAGAGTTCAGCATAAATCCTTCGAATAGTACAATCTTCCCCATCCCTGATGACATCCATAATTTTATTTTTACTGAATCCACCGGGCCCCCCCTTTTTCCCGCATATAAAACTGCGAATCTGTAGATATTTAAAAAAGCTCCTTTTACTAATGCCATAGCTATTCTGTATATCTCCAAACTGTCGGATTCCGAGGTGCCCCATTAAATCCCTCAGCCTCTGAACCCCACGCTCTTCCCATTCTGCCATTATAGAATCGGAGAAGATTTCCACCGGGAGAGTGGGGTTTCTAAATAGTTGTGTATAGCCATTTAATCTGCCAAGGCCAGTTTTTTGTCGGAATGCCGTCCAGATCTTATATGCGGCCATCAGGGTCTTAAATCTAGTTCTTTTGAAATAGCTAGGCTCGGTGAATTTCAAAAAGCAATTCTCAGCATCTTCTCCCACTAATATTGCGTACATTTCAATTGATCCAGACTTAACTCCGGAATCATTCGCGTCACCCCCAATTAGCCCGCTTATATACTGAAAGGCCGCTGCCCAATAATACATTTTAAAATCGGGAACAGCCCATCCTCCTCTCTCCCTTGGCAAAGACATAAAACGCTGTGCCCTCCTAGTTTTCCCAAGTGCCCAAATAAACCTATTGACCATGTGCTCCAGTGCGGTAAACCACTTTTCTCGAATTCGAGCGGAATAGCCCTGAAAAGATACAAAATTTTGGGGAGGAAGACCATTTTCACCACGTTACACCGCCCCACTAGCGACAAATGTAAATTATGCGTTCTATTGAAATCTTTTTTTGCTTTACTAAGTATTGGCTCAATATTTCTTTCTACGGTCTTCCCCAAATCTGCTGATATGGTTATCCCCAAGTAAACAGCTGAGTCGAGCACCCGTGGATCGTTGCACACAGCCCCCGTATTCTTGATTATCTGTGTTTTGGATTTATTTAAAGCATACCCTGACATAATACCAAATGTTTGAGCTTCTGTCTCTATTGCAACTAGGGCTTCTTCCGGGCTTGGGGTAACTAACGCGATGTCGTCTGCATATGCCAGAGTTTTGTACTCTAGGCCATGATATCGCATGGGTGTAATACCTCCATTTACTTCCAACTTTCGGATTAGGGGGTTAATATATAGCGCGAAGAGCAGTGGTGAGCACGGGCAGTCCTGTCGTGTACCACGCTTGATTGCTAAAGGTGCCGTATATTCCCCGTTTACTCTAAGTCGGGCAGTTGGGTCTTTATATAAAGCCTGGGTTGCTCTAACATAGCTCACCCCAATACCATACTGCTTCATCACTGCCCAGAGATAGTCCCAGGAGACTCGGTCAAATGCTTTTTCCGCATCCATTAGCATGACCGCCATAGGGTCCCCTGAGACTTCAGCAGCGTCAAAAAGGGTTATAACCCGGCGAACGTGCTGCGTTGTTCCCCTCCCTGGAATAAAGCCATGCTGAGAGGGGTTAACTATTTTACCAATTATATTGCTCAGCCGGGTCGCCAACGTTTTAGAAAAGATCTTAGCATCGCAGTTCATAAGCGTTATCGGCCTGTATGATCCAGGCTCTCTTGGAGGCTTCCCCTTCTTCAAGAAGATTACTATGTCTGCCCCTGCCCATGACTCTGGGACCGAGCTGCCTGCGTGAGCTTGAAGTGCTACGTCAACTAAATCAGGTCCAATTACCTCCAAGAAGGTTTTATAGAATTCTAAGGGTATCTGGTCGGGCCCTGCTGCTTTGCCCGAGGGAAGGCTGCTTAAGGCAGCATATATCTCTTCCGCTGTCAGTGGGGCTTCCAGTGCATCCCTGTCTTCATCAGTGATAGGCTGTATCAAAATTTCCCCGAGATACCTCTGTATTACAAGAAGATCCTTCGTCTGTTCTTCATTATATAGTCTGCCGTAGAATTGCCTAAATATCTCTCGAATCCCTGCTGGATCGCCAACTACATTTCCATTGCCATCCAGTATCTCCCTAATCTCCCCAGCAGCATTTTGTTGTCTTAAACGCACCGCTAGTGTATGCCCAACCCGTTCACTGAGCTCGTGGCATTGTTCCCTTCTTGTAAGGAACATTACTGCTGCCTTGGAAGCTATGACGTCTTGAACTTCTGATTTGACTAAGGCCAGTCTGAGCAGTATGTCGTCAAGTGTTACCCCCGCAGCAGTTGCCACGCTCAGCTCCTCCTCTATTCCCATTATTGCTTTACAAAGCCTTTTCTCTAGCAGCGTCTCTTGCTTCTGCTTATGCAAACTATAACTCAGCGTCTCCCCACGCACCCCCGCTTTAAAAGCGTCCCAGACTACCCCCAAACTGGTGCTTCTTCTATTAATATCCAAAAAGCTCTCTATCCAGGCCTTCAAATGTTGCACATATCCTGAATCCTTCAACAGTCCTCTTTCAAATGTCCATACGTATTCTGGTCTTCCCCCTCTTCCTATAACCGCTGTTAACACTAAAGGGTTATGATCTGATATGATCTGTGGGAGTTTCTCGATCCGACAGCTAGTAACTAATGAGTTTGAAACTAAAAAATAGTCGAGTCTAACAACCAGTTTGTGCGGGGCTGAAAAATATGTGCTGCCAGGATCATCCGGCTTTAATCGGGCCCATGCATCCGCTAGTGAGTTATTCTGAACGAGGCTAGAAATTGCTCGAAAAACCTTCTTCTTCCGTCCCGCATATCTATTTCCCATCTCCGTCCAGAGTCCACCCAGCCCGTTTATATTAAGATCTCCACACAGGATAACTGGCATAGGCAAGGAGGCGAGCTCCAAATCTAAAAATTCGAAGATATCAGGGTCATCCTCCGTCGAGCCATACACTGAGCATATAGTGAAAGTTTCACCATATAACATACATTCCACCATGACCCATCTACCCCACTTATCCTCCAACTTTCTCTTAATCATTATGTCGGCTCGCCTGGAAAGTATAGCAACCCCTCTGGTCTTGGTCCCCTGTCTAGTATGCGCAATAAGGCAGAACCCCAGCTGTTCCATTAAGTTGCCTCTTGTACCCTCTATATGAGTCTCTTGGAGACACAAAAGATCTAAGCGCATTGCTCTTAAGATCACTGCTGCTCGCTGTCTTTTAGCCTGATCGTTTAAACCACAAACATTGACTGAGGCAATTCGTAAGCTCATTAATGAACATCAAATTTCTGTCCAACCCAGTTATCCTTTAGAGTTATTTCCACCTCTATTGTCTTTATTCCTGCCCTCTCTCTTTCCTTTCATTTCATTGCTTTGCTGCTCACCTTATGTTTTACTGTATATCTCAGATTCCTCGCTGTGCTAACCTGTGCCGTGCCCCAGCCCTCCCCTCCCCCCAGAGCCCCCCCATCATCCCCCCCCCCCAGAGACCACCCCCCTCACGGGCAAATAGGTCAACCATGACCTATGTGAGGCAGCCAAAGCCTGCAGTTTAAGTCGCAGCGCCCCCCCCCTGCCCCCCTATTATGCCACTGTGCTCTATGTAGAAAATATCTTAACTATACATGCAATTATGCATACATTTTGGATTCCCAAAATCACAGGCCACTAAAGAGTGCCCCACCTCAAACTGTGATTGCCTAAGTGGTATTACTTATTGTGCACGGCTGCTGAGCCGTCAGACCCCTCCCACTTTCCCCCGCTTATCCTGCAGCTCAGTCAGAAATGCTTGTGCTTTAATCTCGGAAAAGAACATTCGGACTTGGCCAGTGAGAATGACTTTGAGCCGGGCAGTGTACAGTAGGTAGGCCTCGCAGCCAATCCCCTGAAAAGGGGTTATCAGCTGTCTAAGCCTCCATCTCCTTTCAACGGTGGCATGGCAGAAATCAGGGCGAGCGAAGAATGTATTGCCCTCGAATGTTCGCCTGGCATCTGGTTTTGCTTTGTCCATAATAGCCTGCCTTAAGAGAAAGTAGCCAACATACACCAAGATAGCCCTGGGCCGGTCTCCTGAGCCAGCAGCGTACCCTTTCCTTTGAGTCAGTGGGAACCGGTGTGCCCGCTGGACCTCGGCATCCCAGTTCCATGAAGCCAGGTCGGGGATGTCACCTTTCAGAAGAGTTACTACAAATGTCCTTGCGTCTCCTCCCTCAATATTCTCTGCCAAACACAAAAGTCTAATGTTGTTCCTTCTTTGCCTATTCTCGAAATCTTCGAGTTTCCACTGCAGATCCTCAGTTAGTTTTTCCTGTGTATCCTTGAAGGCCTGCCATTTATTAACCTCGTCCTCCAATTTGCCAGTTCTTTTTTCCACATAGGTGACCCTGTCCGCCATATCCTCATATAGTTTGTTGACCTTCCGTAGTGAACCCTGGAGTTTTTTGGTTGCTTGCTGTGCCCTGCGGCTTTCTAGCCTGGCCTCCCACTGCATCTGTTTTAGCGTGGCATACACTAGATCCATTGAGGGGGCTGGAGCCGTTTCGATTGAGCTGGTATGTTCAGTAATGACCCCATCCTCCTGATAGAGCTGAGTGGTAGCAGAATAGTCCCATGTGAGCTTTCGAGCTGTCGCTGTTGCTGCTGCTGCATCTATTGTGGATGGGCTCCCTCTAGATTTAGATTTAGATTTGGGCCTGTACTTAGTGGCCCTTGTAGCGCCGGGTGCCCTCTGCACTGAGGAGGTCTCAGCGGAGTCTGATCCATCTGAAAGATTCCCATCACTAGAAAGCGACAAGTCAGTATCATCGTTGAGTGAGAAAAAGCAGTCCCCTTATTGGAAGCCAGCAACTGTTCTAAAGCGACTGGGTCCCGGTGCTTGCTCCACTACCTTCCCCTCCAACACGCTCTCACTGAGGGGGTCTGGCACATTATCCTTGTTCTCTTTTCCCCCTTTATTTGCCACTCTTGGGTACAGGTCAATTGCTGGTGACTCACCGTTTGGATCACTGTTTGATGCACCATCTGTCAGCTCCTGCTGCCCTGCCGATTTTTGCTCGTTTAGCGCATCCGCCCTTTCCACGCTCGGCTCCACTTGTCTGTCAGCCAGCCCAGGGTGATGCTGCAACATTGTATCCTCGCCACGAGGATTCACGGCAACAGTAGCCGCTGAGGCTTCCATCGTGTCCGCTTCTATCCGATCGCCGGGTCCCGCTGCTACTGCTGCTCCCGCCGGTGTTACTGCCAGGAAGGTCTCCGTGAGCGTAGGTTGTCGGAAGGTGCTCTCCCGAGCCTTGCCTTTTCCATCGTGACCGTCTTTCTGCTTCCCGCTATTGCCGCCATCACCGCTGACTCCCTCAGTTTTCTTCAGCGGGACTCGCCGGGGCTGTACTGAGCCTCTCCCAGCTAAAGGTATGGCGGTGGCTGCCTCTTTCTGAGCGTCTTTGGGCTCCTTCAGGGGTTTGTTCATCCGTGGTGCCATCTTGCTGCCAGCAGCCAAGCAGCGGCACAATACATGAATTGTACGGCTGATCTCCAGTGTCTCCAGTGTCTCTATCCTCTTAAATGCCGCCAGATCGCGATGCCGTAGCTGAGGACTACGGCTACGGGCGATCAGCCGACTGATCCAGCGATCCAGCAGGTAAGAGCAGAGTGGCATTTCACTGCCCCATTGTCCGTCTTTTTTCTGCAGCAAGGGGGAGAGCTTGGCTGCGACTACCCCCACGGCCTATCGGCGGCCATCTTGCCCCCGTTCTTCAACTTCCATCTGCTTACGAAGTTTGTAATGTATTGATATTATAATCTTTAGTAATCATTGGTAATGCAAGTAGGCTTATCCTTAAATCAGTGACTTTCTTATAACTATCTATATTTTTTGTCGTAGTGATAACCAAAGAAAAAGTTACTTCCTTTCGGTAACCATTTGTGGTGGATAATATTGAGGTGGTGTGCTGAATCTCCTGGGTGAACTTTGCTGATGTCCTAATGCGCCATTCAGGCGAGGTTTTATTCGACCTGCAGGCACAAGCTACATCAGTGACATTGCAGGAGCGGCCGGTGCAGATAAGCGCGGAGGGGCGGGCAGGGAGGAGTCGACAGACAACGACGAGGGAAAATAACATTAAAAAAAAGAAAAACACTTACCTTGCGCTTGCCGAATCGACGAATCAGCGATGGCAAGGTAAGTGGTTTTCTTTTTTAAATGTTATTTTTGCTTGTCGTCGTCTATCAGCTCCCTCCCACCCCGCCGCACCGCACTTCCCTGCACCGGCCACTCTTGCATGAGAGGGTGTGCTGCAGTGACATCACATGAGAGGGCGTGCTCAATTAGGAAGTCATGGATCTGGTTGCTTTTGGGGTGCATGAACAGTGGCACTGGAAGAAGTTACAAAACTCCATGCTCTTCAATGGTTGGGGTGGTGCAGGCCGATGAGGACAAGGAGGGAGTGGGTGGCAACAATTTGTTGATTATCACAGAGGGGCAGGCTGTAGGAGGGATGCAGGGGGCTTCACTCCTGGCAGTAACACTTGTTTAGTACTAAATTTGGTTTCACTTTGGAAAAAACATTATGGAGCTGAGCACACAGAGTGCTCCTTATCTCCACCGTAGAGGTCCAAGAGAAGGAAGGAGCCAGCTCAGTAGCGGCTCCTGGTGGAGTGCTACCGGGCGGTGACGTGGGGCGGGGAGGGGCAGGGTGGGGGTAGTAACACCGGAATACGGATGAATGCAGGTAAGTAGACAATTAAATCAATAAAACGAATTTCGTTGCGCGCGTTGCACCGCCAAATGCGATGCAGCGCGCGCAACGAAATTCGTTTTATTGATTTAATTGTCTACTTACCTGCATTCATCCGTATTCCTGTGTTTACTACCCCCCACCCTGCCCCACGTCACCGCCCGGTGGCAATCCCACCAGGAGCCGCTACTGAGCCAGCTGTGACAACAATTGCACTAGTGGACTAAGAGGTAAGTGTGCAGTTAAGCCTCTGCATCAGGGGCATCGTCGCCCCCTCACCCCCCCAACCCCCTCCCTGCTTTAGCAGCTACAGAGGGAGTGGGGTTCTCGATGGGCCTTTTCTGTCTGCAGCTTGGCAGACAAAGGATCATAGTGAACTTTGAAGAGCGAGTGAGTGAAAGGAAGGTTGGGTGGGTGGGTGGATGGATGGGTGGATGAAATGACGGATAGATAGATGCATGGATGAATGAGTGAAGGGATGAATGGAAGAATGGAAGAGTGAAAGGGAGAGAGGGTGCATGAGTGAAAGAGAGGGAGGATGGATGGATGGATAGATGGATGGATAGGTGAAAGGGTGAATTGATGGAGGAGTGAAAGGATCGATCAATGATGATGAGTGAAGAAGAAGAATGGATGGAAGAATGAGTGAAAGGATGAATGGATGAGTTGCAGTGTAAAAGGATGGATGAGTTGATGAATAGATGGAGTGAAAATATGGATGGATAAGCGAAAGGATGGATGAGTGAAAGGGTTTAGGTAGAGATGGATTTGTAAAACAATGGATGGATGAATGAAAGGCTGGGTAGATGGATGTCTGGATGAAAGGGTGGATGAATGGATGAGTGAAAGGGTGAATAGATGGATGGATGGATGGGACGAAGGGTGGATGGATGGGTGTATGGATGAATGGCTGAGTGAAAGGGTGGATAGATGGATGGGCCAAAGGGAGGATGATGGATGGAGTGAAAGGATGGATGGAGTGAAAGCATGGATAGATGAGCAAAAGGGTGGATGGATAAGCAAAAGGATGGATGGATGATTGAAAGGATGGATGAAAAGGGGGTGGATAAGTGAAAGGAAGGATGATTCAGTGGATGGATTGGTTTGATGGATGTGTCCCTGAACCAGTGGCGGCTCTCCTTCATGGGCTCCACATCTACACTACACCCTCCTTGTTTTGTGGTCCATTTTTATTTTCTGAAGAGTGAATAATTATTCACTCTTCATACAATAAAAATAAAATGCATACCTGCTTCAGGCCCAGCAACAAAACGAAGCAGCTAGTGACATTGTTTGATTGCTGACACAAGTGCATAAAGTTGCCTGTGCCATTCTAGCACTGTGAGCATGTCTGTATGATTATGTGTGTGAGTTAAAGTGAGAGAGAGTCAGTGAATATGTGTGAGAATGAATGTGAGTGAGTGAGGGAGAATGACAGTGAGTGTAACTGAGTGTTCCTGTGTGTGAGGCACAGTAGGAGTGAGAAATTCCTAATGAGTGAGAATGAGTGGGACTGAGTGAAACAGAGTGGGTCAGAGTAGAATGAGTGAGACTGCGTGAATTAGTGAGACTGAGTGAGTCAAAGTGAGACAGTAGACTTAGGGGGTTATTTACAAGAGGCCAGTGTCACCGGAGCGTCAGTTTTATAGACTCTCCGGTGGTGCAGGCCTCTCAATCATATCTAGGAGGTGACACAAAGCCACCCTGTATAGTTTTGCATGGCCTCATTGATATGGAGTAAGACAAGATAGCGCAAAGCGCTGCATGCCTTACTCTGGGTCAAGGAGGCGTTCCATGGGCATTGCAGTGGGTGTTCCCATGCACCACCCATGGAATTCGATGCTGCCCCAGATTTACATAGTCACGTAAACCTGGGGCAGCACCAAAACCTTACGCCTCCCTAGAACAGGCGTAACAAGGAGAAATGTTTTCATTTCTCCTGTTTTTTCCTCTTTCCATGTGTGCTGAATTCTGCAGTCCACCCACACATAGAACCGGGACAACGCCCCCATGGATTGTTTTTGTGGAAGAAGGTGTCCCTTCCTGCACAAAAACAATCCTGCCAACAACGCAGAACAAGGGTGCCTGTGTTAGGCACCAAATTGT
The DNA here is from genome assembly GCA_963921515.1 of Calotriton arnoldi. Taxonomy (NCBI): domain Eukaryota; kingdom Metazoa; phylum Chordata; class Amphibia; order Caudata; family Salamandridae; genus Calotriton; species Calotriton arnoldi. The sequence goes on from CAWUFW010009166.1 coordinate 105,218, forward strand.
GCGTCGGCGCTCGTTGAAAGGACATGAATGCACTGTATCTCGGAGATACGGTGCATTCCTGCCCTTTAGATTTGGCGTAGGACAGCTCAGCAAAAAGACTTGTGGCTCTGCCCAAATCCAAATCTTTGTAAATGAGGCCCTTAGTGCAAGAAAGTGTGAGAGAACTCTTCAAGAAGAAGCTCATTGGAAATCAAACCAAGGATCTCAACCCACCACTTTTAAAGGTCACCAGCCACCAGTGACTTTGAAGTATATAGGGTGTCACTGTCAACCAAAGCAAAGGTGTTAGTTCATGGTGCTTTTTCTGTGCCCCATCAGGGCACGCAGAAAGAAACAAACAAGAAAGCATCAATGAGAGTGCAATGGAGCCTATGATATGTTTGCATACCTTGGGACTCTATTAAACACAGGAATAACCCATTAGGGTAGGAGGTAAGCAGTGAGAAATCTGAGGCCCCAAAACATTTTCATCTTGGTTTGCGGTTAAGAAAACATATAGACCAAGAGAGGTATTACAGAAATGCCCCGGGGTAACAACAGGCATTTGCATCCACTTTGTGCGTCCTCTGGGCACTTTGGTATTACAAAACGGGCCGCAAACACTTGTGTGGCCCCTTCTGTAATACAGATAGCACTGGCGCACATGTAGAACCAGCGCTATCATTAGAGGGTGTTCCCTCATTTGCATGGGGTGTGCTCCCATGCAAAAGAGGGGCTCTCCCTGCCTCTGTGCCCACACTGTATTACTGACATGGGAGGAGGCAAACATGCCTTTAGGAGGCACACTGAAATTGTGCCACAAAAAGGTAGCACACTTTCAGCATGCCTCCTAAGGGCAGCTCTCTGGAGGGATGAAAGGGTGTCCCATGGACCACCCCAGACATCCCCATGCAGGCGGGTGCAGTCACTTACTGCATCCGCGTGCAAGGGGATCTCTAATCCCTCTTAAAAGTGAGGGCGGGTTGTTTTAAACTGCTGCTCCGCATTTCTCTTCAATGCGCTGCCCTGGGGGCAGAGCGGGTTCGCTGCTGCCTAAGGGCAGTGCATTCAACATAATAGAGTGCACTTTCCCCATTTGCACGCGGTGCACCTGCTTAATGGTGCGCTGTGGCTCGAACAGGAAAAGTGTGCCATATCTGTAATAGTGCCCCAGTAATGCATATGCGTTTCCCACCACCCAACTACCATCCAAAGTAGACCAACTAACTTTAACTGACCTATTGCTTGCCTTGACCGTGTACTTATTTCTGCAGGGCTTGCAAAACGTGGCTCGATTGGCCTTTCCAACTAAAACTGACAAGTACTGTGTCATCTAAGTATGTTGCACAGAAATCATTCAATTCCACTAGGAATCCTTTGAACAATCATTGAAAAGTGTCCAGAGTATTCTCAAATATAAAGTGCATGGATCAACACTGTTGCACCCGATTGGGTTCCAAATGCTGTCTTTCACTATAGTGCCATGAGCCAAGCAAGATCTTTCACTATCCGCTGCATTAAAAAAACAGGAACTCATATATTTTGCAGCACAAAGCTTGTCCACAAGCTCATCCACCCTAGAAACACGTATAAGACATCTTGGGATTGCCCCAGTTCACACAAATGCTCAATCATGTTTTGCCCTGTTTTGGCATTATGACAGCAGGACTTGCTCAGAGACTTTTTTAACCACTCGCTCATGGCAAAGCCCAGTATTTTAAACCCTTCTGGACTTTGTCCAACATCCTGTATTTGGGACTAGAAAAAAGTCCCACTGTCTGTGCCATATGTACACATACACCCACGTCATCCAGTGTGAGCAGGAACAGGTCTGAGAATACCACTCTACGTTCTCCCTATTCACCATGTGTCAGATTTGGAGAGAGGACAACTCCCTCTACTAGGCCTTATTTCCGATTTCCTCACAGCAAGTCAGCTGCATAGGACTCATTGCCCTTGTTCATTTTTCTGGCTACAAGACCTTCTGATACAGCTTCAACCTCTAGACACGACAAACCCGGTGGAGTGCATGACAGAAGTCAAAATCAACTAAATAACTGACCTCACTGATTTACGAAATAATGAAGGAGTTGGTCAGTTGTTCTTCAGTGCTCGAGAACTTACAGGGGCCGTATTATGCATTGTGATTGTTTGCGCCCAGCGCACCTTTTGAAAGGGGTGCCGGTGCAAACAATCACAATGCGCCCTATTATGATGTATACGCTGCCCCCAAGGCCGCGCATACATGTGAAAACACGGAGCAGTTGCTCCGTATTTTCACAGTGCAGGCAGCACCCACCTGCACTTTCAGAGGGGTTTAGATATCCCCTTGCAGGCGGGTGCAGTCAGTGACTGCAACCGCTGCAAGGGGATGTCTGTGGGGGTCCATGGGACCCCCTTTACCCCCTGCAGAGGGCTGCTCTCAGGAGGCGCACTGACAGAGCGCCACCTTTTAAATGGCGCACTGTCAGTGCACCTCCTGAGGGCTGCTTTGACGCCGTATTACAAACGCGGGCGCAGAGTCAAAGGAATTCCATCATTTGCATGGGGCACGCCCCTATGCAAATGAGGGAACACCCTCTGTAGGTAGCGCTGGCGCATTAAGTGCGCTATCAGTATTATAGAAGGGGACGCACAAGCGTCTGCCCCGCCTTCTATAATACCAAAGTGCCCCCGGGCGCGTAAAGTGGGCGTAAATGCCCATTGCGCCCCCGGGGCACTTATTGTAATACGGCCCCAGGTGCTCAAGATGCGCCACTCTTGCAATCCAGATCCAATGGGACGATGTGTGTTTTACCGCTTTTCTGAACCCACTACACCCAAAATATGGGACCAGCATGCAGAGGTAAGTGTGTCCTGCAGGTCATGAGAGTGCCCTCATGGTGGCAGAAAAGCTGCTTTCCCTTGATTACTGTTGTAGAACTCGCAAAGCAGATGAGGAACACGAAGATTGGAGGCCAGTTGCCGAGATCGCTCGTCAGGGCCGAAACTTTCAAATGCACGAAATACCGAAATTGCCTTCTAACAATTCTTGCATCCAAGATCTTATGTACTTAATATTCGTTTTCAGCCTTCCTCTGAATTGGTGCAGAATTTGGAGGAAGATGTGGTTTTTTTAGTATTAGGTTTTAACAAACACACATGAAACCCAGCATGGATTTTCATGGACTGGTGCCTTTTAACCATACAGTAGTAATATTCACAATACATTATATGGTTACTGGTCCAATAAGCATAGGTAGAAACTTAAAAAGTTCTTCAAATATAAATTCCTTTCGATTAACCAGACATTTTCACCTACTGTATACTCTGGCACTGCAATAATCTTTCTATCAACATCTAGCTTATGGATAGCCTTGGTCTTTCCTAAGGCTTCTTGTGCTAACTTTGGATTTCTTGAAGTTCTATCAAATGGGTAAATCTAATGGTAATGCTCTAGTACAGTGTTTCCCACACTCTGGGTCAAACATGCCTTTACATTTTGTATTTTTCTGGTCACATTTGCTGTTGGTTCAAAGACAGAGGTCAAATGTCAGGCTATGTCATCTGACAAATTGCTGCCTATTCTTTTAACAATGGGATTGGTATTTGCTTTTCTTTCTCTGACTGCACAGTGAGAGGAGTTTTTAAAGTGAACTAAGTGACAGTCTTGCTGGGGTACATGGAATGTGAATGAACAGGCTGTAGGATGTCATTTTTTTGTAACAGAAAACCACATTTAAATACCTGAAATGAACTGTACACATATTTCAGAATATGTCAGCACTTAGGAAAGGAAAAATCAAGCACAATGTTTTGTCATTCTGAAGTGTGATGGAAAAAGATTGTAATAGGATCAAAACAAATCCAGACACCTTTCTTGGTGATGTGCAAATGATAAATATTCACTGAAAAATAATTTCCACACCTCATCATTTGTATGCTGCATAGTCTTATCAGTAAAACTATATGTATGGGCAAACGTAATGGCCATTTCAATGGAAAATAGAACCGCGCAATTCTTCAGGAATATATTTGAAACACCATGTTCCAAAATTCACCAACAGCTACATATTATACCCTTACCACTCTTCTGCTGAATATATTTGCTACACTTTGTGTGAAGCTAGTTTTTTTCCCAGTCACTGTGACTTCCGTGATGTAACATTGATGTCAGCACCCCTACTCTGAAAATTGTTCCAGCACCACTGGTGTAAAGGTGCTGAACTATGTCCATAAGTCCAGGCATTAAACAAACCCATGCAAGTATTCCCAAGCAAGACTCCGGGTGAACCTTCCAGTATTTTCTGCTGCTGTTTTTTCACTTCACAAAGCCATTTCAACAGAAAATGTGCTCACTATATGTCATTATACACAATTGATCCAGCGGTGTACTAACAGCAGATACTCCACTACCATATACACACCTGGGCCCATATAACTTCTTCCACTAATCAGCAAGTAGACTGCCGGAAACTTTAGTTTATGCTTCTCATACTTCAAGATCTAGTTATTTCTTTCCCTAACTAAACCTTTCACTGATCAATTAGTTCTTTCCTCTGGTCAATGGACCATTAGTTGGAACTAGTTGATGGTGATAAATTAACATAACTTATTAATCATTTCTCGATTAAATGAAATAATTACAGACTCGGGAAGTTTTAAAATCTTTATCTAAATTAATTAAGCGTGAACCATCTCAAAGTTTCAGTACAAACACCCTCATTCGCAAGAGTGTCAATTCAATCAAGTTTCAAATAGGCATTTAGCAATTCAGATCCACACAATAACTATGCTCAGAAAGAAGAGGACAGAGGGAGAAGAACATCTATCAATACGATAATTTTATATTTACCAAGTATGGTGTGAAGACCAACCCCCTGGCCAAAGGGCTGGTAAGGGTCCCCCGGGATAGATCAGGAGACAAAGACTTCAGGACAGGAATCAGGACAGGATACTTCACCTCTCTAAATACCGACGACTGCGTCGCACCCTTCTCTGACACTCTCTTCCTCCTCGTGGTTCTTCCGCGATCTTCTTTCTAACCCAATTAAGTTAAGTAGATGGTTCTGCATTCAAATTTTCTTCATCAGCGTCTCACAGCTTCAGTACCACCCCCCAGCACCGACAGCATCCCGAGCTCTACAATGCTTCCGCCAAAAGTATCTCCCAGCTTTGCGCTAACTAACTAACTAAAACTACCTCAATTTTACCTTTCCATAACCATGTACCACCCATTAATGTTTCAATTTTACAAAATACTAACTCTGATTGGACAAGGCAAGGGGGAATGATCGTCACACAATGCTTACATTTCACTTATTTCTTTAAACCATTGTATTCAAATCCCTCCCCTCAAACTTTATTAAATCATTTCTTTTCCCATACATCTCCAAACTTTATTAATACAAAATGTTGCAACGTTATGAATAAGCTCCTTCATATGAACTCTTCACCCTTATGTTCCCAGGGCACATCTTCGCTGGCCTTGGACGCGTGACAAGTCCTTACTCATCTTTTCGTATTTTCTCTCTAGTACACATGCGTAGGGTCAAGTCAGTCAGCTCGATTCAGACAAGTGTAGAGGGCCCGAATGCGCACTAATAATAAAGTCAAAAGAAGAAATGTTATTTTCAAAAATAAATGATTTCACTGTACACCACCAACCACTCCATTTATTATTTCCCTTTCTGCATTTGCGTTAGTATAAAACTTATATTTTATTTCAGCTAAGCAGGTGGCATGCATGTGAGCTTTCAAGCGGCCATTTTATCGTCTATTGCGCAGACGCAAGATTTTCCCTCCAAGCATTAGTACGTCATACTACGTAGATGTAGTAGACGAATGCGCAGTAAAGATTCCCTGTGAAAGTACATTTTAGTCCTTCGTTCATGTTATTGCAGTTAGTAAACACATAGGCAAGCTTCATTCCCCCGCGTGTCTTTTTCTAAATGCGAATTATTAATTACAAACACATTGTTAGTAATTCGTTAGTGAGTTAAAATGAAAGTATTGCTTCCGAGCAAGTCTCATTTACGAGTCCTTGCTCCATCAATCCCCTCTCTGATGGCATCTTAAGCCATCACAAAATTACCCATCCAATCCCAGATACCAACTTTAACACTTCTCAGTTTTCTCTATTTCTCCTCTCAGTTTTTCATCAATCAACTCGTTTCCTTCTAAATCTCTCATCTTTTTATATAATCTGCCTTTCATTTCTTCCAGCTGTATTTCAGGATCTTTTCTCTTTCGTTTCTGACCCTTTCCTTTTCTTTCAAAATGTACTTTCTCTTTTCTACCTCTTCTACAACACTTATATGTAATCATTATTATCATCACTACTGTTATTATCATAACTAATGGTATTATTATTTGACCTAGAAAACCCTTCCCAAAACCAACAAACCATTTCCCTATTGATGTTATACTTTTTGTTAGTCTTCCCCATACACTGTCAACCTCCAGTTGGGTCAAGTCTTTATGCATTCTTGTAATGTTTTCAATATATCCTTTAATTTCTCTGCTCTTGTCCGGAATATAAGTGCAGCAGTGTTGAATTTTCAACATGCCACAGACTCCACCTTCTTTTGCTAACAATATATCAAGAGCAAGACGGTTCTCTAACACCATAGACCTGATTGCAACCATTTCCGTGTTAATCATTAAGAATCCTCCTGCAGTGTCTGTAGAAAGACGATCAACTATGGTTGATAACTTGCAAATTTTCTGTGAATTCAGAATGACTCCAACTGAGGGTATCAATGCACTAAAAATGTCTCCTACAATTTCAGAAAAACTAGCTCTTCTTCTACGTGTTAATCCATTAGAATTTCCATTGGTTCCACTAATTTTATCTACATGATAGATCTTTGGAAAAACTATTCCAAAATAACAGCTCCCGTACCATCTTGCAGGTAACCTATAATAGGCATTGCTCCCACAAACATAATACACTCCTTGAAATACATAATCAGTTCCCCCTTTTAGTCCCCACCCTCCTAAAATTAGGAAGTTATGTTCACATTCACTGGAACCAATGTAATTATTGTTATAATCTGTCCTTAACCTATGGAGGCAGAATTTTCCCCTTTTCACAAAATCCAGGGACATCGCAGCATGAGCCTTGCCATTTGCATAGATTCCCTCTTTCCCAACCCATGGAGGTACATGGGTTTTCAGTTCAGTCGCCTTCCTTATTAAATCCTGTCTCCTTTCTTCTACTAAATCCAAAAATTCTTTTTTTTCTTTTCTTAATGTACATGTTAGATTATCTTTTTGTGCCTGTACTAAATCTATCGAACTCATTGTTATGAAAAGTTCACCCATAAACTGTGCATTTTTACTACTAGCTACTGGATTCATATTCTTTCTAATAGGTAACTCAGAGAATACTACATCTATATCTGAATAAAAATATTTAAGTCTCCCTGTAGCATAAAATAAACTTGACAAAATACTACATGACACACCATACGTTAAAGGTATATGGTGATACGTCATCCCTTCTGATACTGATGAGGGTAACTTCATAGACACGTAGCAATTATTAATCTCCATAGTGCTAACATATTGAAATAACAATTTAATAAACACATTAGAGGACGTATTATAGTCTGATTCATTATGATAGTTTGCTTCATCTTCTACCCCTATTTCTATTTGTTTCTTTTATTCTATCCACCTTAACATTAGTATCTGTATTATTCTTGTCACTTGTTTTCATTAACAAAGGTACTCCTACTGTTAGGAATAACCATACTAATGCTGCTAATAAAATACTACAAAAACAAAATCTAAAACACTTTCTTTTTAATCCACGTTTTGGTTTCCGGTAACTTCAATTTCTGCCATTTTTCTCCTGAGAAAATTTCTTTTCTCTTATCTTTTCTTTGTCAGTTTGGCGTTCCTTTTTGTTCTTAAGGAGGCCTCAATTTGCTTTCATCAATTTGAACAATATGAATTTCTTCTGTTTCATCAGTCAGATCTAGGGATTCAAATTCTTCGAGTATGACGTAAGTCCACTCAGGAGCCTTGTATCTCCTGTTTAAGTTTCTCAATCTTGGACTTCTTTGAGTTATCTTTGCCAAAGTTTGTTTAGATTGCGCTTGACTTGTGACTTCGTTACTTGTTCTGGTTTCTTTTCAGATTTTCTCAAGTGATATTTTAGTTTCTTTACTCCAGTTGGCCAATTGTCTCCCTTTCTGATTCTTTTGATGTGCACTGCTTTTTCACCTTCTTTATCTCCTTGTAAAGTTCTTTTTATTTCATTTAGTCTAGGCACAATCTGTTCTGATTCTTTATTTTCTGTGCTTGTACCTGCTTTTGCTTCCACCTGCTCAGGTTCTACCGTATTTTGTTCTTCTTTTTCCTGAGCTTGTTCTTCTAATTCTATCTGACCCTGTTCAGGTCTTACTTCAAACCTTTCCTCTTCTTCTGCCTGAACCTGTTCTTCTAATTCTATCTGATCCTGTTCAGGTCTTATTTCAAATTTTTCTTCTTCTACCTGAACGTGTTCTTCTATTTTTCCCTCCTCAGGTTCGTGAAAGTCTTTTTTATTTTCCACCGGAGTGTGTTCTTCTTCCCCTGTCTCTTCCTGACTACTTTCCTGTCTTTTTAGTTCTGTTCTTTTTCTGGTTTCAATGACATCATCAATTATTTCAATCACTGGTATCCACTCTTCCTGATCTATACTTGGCTGTTCATCATATGGTTTTCTTTCAGAATCTATCACTCTAGATTCTTCAGTTTCACAGTTGACAACTCCTGACGTTTCAGCCTGTTCAGTCAGTGGTTGTTCTTGTTATTCTGATGGGCTCAGAACTCTTCTGGTATGGCTGGCATGAATCCAATTGGGCAAACCTGCACACTTCACTGCTGTGGAAGTGACTAGTATGACTTGCCGCGGTTTGTCTCACCTTGGTGCTAGGCACAACTTTCTTGCGTGTTTCTTCACTAGCACCCAATCTCCAGGATTCAAATCATGCGCTTGGTCTGGCTGTCTTTTGACTGCGTCTTCTCCAACCTGGTGAGAGACAGAACACATCATTTCAGCCAATCCTTTGCAATAGTCCAATACCAGATCATCAGTTATACTCATTAGTTTATTCCCAGGAATAAATGCCTGTCTCATGGCTCTCCCCATGAGAACCTCATGTGGGCTCATTCCTGTTTTTCTGTCTGGAATACTTCTGAGACCCATCAGTACAAGAGGTAATGCATCTGGCCATTTCAGTTTTGTGGATGCACACACCTTTCCCAATCTTGACTTGATTGTGCCATTCATTTGCTCAACAATTCCAGAAGCCTCTGGACGATAAGCACAGTGCAGTTTTTGTTCAATGTTAAATGCAGCACAGATTAATCGAATTATTTCATTATTAAAATGAGGGCCTCTATCTGATTCCAAAGTGACTGGAAAACCAAATCGCGGAACTAACTCCCTCAACAACAATTTTGCAACTGTAAGACTGTCATTTCTTCGAGTGGGATAGGCTTCCACCCATCTTGAGAAAAGGCATACTATGACAAGTATATATTTCAGTCCATTGCATGGGGGCAATTCAATAAAATCTAACTGTAGTCTGGTGAAGGGTCCTTCTGCCTTACCAATCTTTCCCCAGTTTACCACTGTCTTTCTACCTGGATTTTGCTGCTGACAGGTTAAGCATCTTTGGCAAAGGCTTTCTGCGATTACCCTGAATTTCGGATTGTACCAACTCTGTCTGAATAGCCTGATCATTGAATCTCTCCCTATGTGTGTTGCTCCATGATACACTCTTGCCATTTTGTAAAGTAAACAATCTGGCATGACTGGTCTTCCATCTAGATACACCCATACCTCATCATGTGGTCTTTTTGTACAAGCTGCCTTTATCCAAATTTCTTTTTCCTTTTCCTCAACTTCTTCCTGCAATTGCCTAATCTCATCCCATGTTTCTGGTACTGAGAAAAGCATAAGTTGGCATCTGGTTTCACCCGTTTCAATTTTTCGGTTTATGGCCACTGTATTTTTGGCACAGTATTTGGCCACTTGGTCAGCATAATTATTGCCAGCAGTCACATAGTCATTTCCTGACCGATGTGCAGCACATTTTACAACTGCTATTTCTTTTGGCAACTGTAATGCTTCCAACAAATCCCTCACATTTTTGCTGTTTCTGATAGGGGATCCTGAAGCAGTCAGAAATCCCCTCTGCATCCAGAGCTGGCCGAAGTCATGCACAACCCCGAACCCATATTGACTGTCCGTGAATATGGTTACTCTCCAATTTTTCCCCTTTTTGCATGCCATTGTTAAGGCAACCAATTTAGCTACTTGTGCAGACTTGACCCCAGGTTAACAGGATGCTTCAATTACCCCAGATATTTTACAAACAGCATATGCAGCACTTAGTCCTCCTTCTAGTGTTCTAAGGCAGGAACCGTCTACAAATAACTCATGGTCTGCCTCTTTCAAAGGTGTCTCCTTTATGTCCGTCCGGGGCTTCGTGCATAACTCAGTCACGTCCAAACAATCATGATCACTCTCATCTCTCACTTCCTCATCGCAGGGGTCTGGCAGTAGGGTAGCTGGGTTCATGATCGCACACCTTATCACAGTCACGTTCTCAGCTCCCAAAATCACGCTTTCATACTTAGTCAATCGACTAGGGGTGAGATGCTGTGTTCTTGTCAAAAGAATCTCAACTGAGTGTGGGACAAAAACCTTTACCTGATGTCCCATCACTATCGACTCACTTTGCTCCAGACTCATACAAGTAGCAGCTACTGCTTTTAAGCAGCCAGGCAATGCTGAAGCCACTGGGTCCAATGTAGCTGAAAAATATGCCACTGGACATCGACTCAATCCATGTTTCTGTGTTAAGACTGAAAGTGCACAATTTTCTCTCTCACAACAGAACAAAGCAAAGTCTTTTGAATAATCAGGCATGCCCAAAGCAGGAGCCTCACACAAACAATTTCACAATTTCACCAATGCCTCTATGCAGTCATCATTCCAATCAATCAGATCTTTTTCTCTTTTCCGGATCATCTGTATCAATGGCTTTGCTAACATCGAAAAACCATTGATCCATTGCCTACAGTATCCAACCACTCCTAGAAACATTCTCATTTCTTTTTGAGCCTGTGGCATTTGCATTTCTTTGATTATTTTTATTCTTTCCGGTGTCACTTTTCTAACTCCTCTTTCTATTTTATGCCCTAAATATCTAACTTCTCGTTGACAGAATTGTAACTTCTCTGGAGACACCTTGTGTCCTCCCTCAGCCAAATGATTCAGCAATGCAATTGTGTCTGTGACACAATCTTCTCGTGTTTTTGATGCCACCAGTAGGTCATCAATGTACTGGACCAAAACAGATTTTCCAGGCATAATCAATGACTCTAGCCACTTTTTCAAAATCTGATGAAAAATTGAAGGACTCTCTGTGTACCCTTGAGGAACTCGACACCATGCGTAAATACAATCTTCAAACTTAAACGTAAAAAGATACTGGCTCTCTGGGTGCAAAGGAATAGAAAAGAACGCTTGGCACAAATCAATCACTGTAAACCAACCTGCATTCCAGGGTATCTGATAAAGAATCACTGCTGGATTTGGCACTATTGGGCAACATGGCACTACAATTTTATTTATTTTCCGTAAATCCTGCACTATTCTGTATTTTCCGCTAGGCTTTTTCAGTCCCATTACTGGCGAATTACAGGGACTACCCATCACTTCTTTTAAAATACCTTGTTTAACCATTCGTTCAATTTCTGGACTAATTCCTGCTTTTACTTCTGGACTCATTTTGTACTGTCGGGTATTTGGGTACACTGCACCTTCTTTCACTGTCACTTTAACTGGGTCTATATTTGTCATTAGCCCAATGTCTTTTCCTGTAAAATCCCACACTTCTGGATTAACTGTGGTTCTCAACTCTTCTGGTAATTCATTCTCAGTTATTAGTGAAAACATTTAATCTACTTCTCTTCCCTGTTTGGCCAGCATCATCTTGTATACCACGTCTTCATCAGAGGTTTGGAAAGCGACACCATCCGGTGTACAATAGATCGTGCAATTCATCTTGCACAAAAGATCTCTTCCCAACAGATTTACTGGACTGGAATCGCAAACTACAAACCGATGCAATTCTTTGAAGTTTCCAATGTGCACCTCCATTGGTTTTGTGATTGGGGTTCTAATCTGTTGGTTAGATACGCCTACAACTTGGATTGATTCTCCCGAGAGGGGTAGGTTTGGGATGTCTGCTGTTCTCACATGGTACTTTCCCATCAACAAATGGACCTGACTGATCTACCGGCAAGGATGCGCCAAGCACGCACTCCTGTTCCTCCCCCCTCAGGCACCGTCATTGTGTGGCATTTGAAAGTTCTTCATCATTCTGTAAAAAATATTGTGTAATTGTTCTATTATTCTTACCACTTTCTCCTTGAAATCCGGTGATCGCACTGAAACTTTGATGGTTCACAAAATTTGGCATAGGAGCTGGTGGCACCTGATTTTGTGGTGTAACTACCTGCTGCTGCTGATTCATAAGTACTTAATTCTGCATCTGTGGGATTAAATTTTGATTTGGCCCATTATTACTCTTATTATTCTGAGTACTCTTACACTCGTTCTTCCAATGTCCAAGCTTTCCGCACGCATGACAAGGAAACTTCTTTTTTGCTTCTTCTCTGTCCATTCGTCCCCTATATTTATTACCATTCGCTCCTTGATTACTCTGACTCTGTTCTTTCACTTGATTATTATTTTGGTCATTTGCTTTCTCTTCTTGCTGTTCTGCCAATTTAACTTGTGCCCACATCATTTTCTCTTTTAGCTTCCTACGCCTGGCCTCAATGTCATCTCCGCAATATTTCGCATACTTCAAAATCTCGTCCACTGTCTTACTTTGCCAACATAACATGTGCTGCTGTATCATCTGACTGATTTCTGGTTTCAAACCATATACAAACCGATACACAAAATGTCCCATACCCTTGTCACCAATATTCTCAAAACCACTATACTGCTTAAACACCTGCAACAATCTTTCATAGTACGCATGTACAGATTCATTTGGTTCTTGCGTTGTTCTATCTATTTTTACCCAATCTGTTTCTTTAGGAGGAATTTTCCCTTTCAAATACGTAATCACTGGGTGATACTTTTTCATCACCTCCTCCGAGGGTGCTCCTGTCTTTGCATCTCTAGCATACTCCTCATTAGGCCAGTCAATTGTAATCTTACATTCTGTCCATAAATCAGCAGGTACCACTATATCAAACAGACCATCCAAGTCTTTCAATAAAACCTTTGAAACCTTCACAAATCTCTCTACCTGTTTGTACCACTCAACTGGTTTTTCTCTCAGCTTTGGAAAATCATTTGTAAATGACAAAATGTCTTGTCTACTCCAAGGAACATGAACATATCCACCTCCAGGAACCTCTCTCATTGGACACAATTTTTCCACCTTGCTTGTTTCCCTTACTGGAAATGCAGCTGCTGCCTCTCTCGCTTGTACTTCCTCTTTCTTTCTTATCCATCTAATTCTCCATTTATCAATGTCTCCCCATTTTCGCAAAATGTTCATTAATTCTTTTATCTGTAGTCTCTTTCCAGAAGCATTTACGCTTTCTAAATCCTTATCAGTAAAGTCCACTCGATATGGTTTCTGCAGCAACTTTGAATTCCCTATGTCTATTCCAATCTCTGAAGCAACTTCAGTAAATCTCTCATGAAATACTCTTGCTCTCCTTGTTATACTCTTACATAAAAATAATAATTCCTCATCATTATAAGCGTTCAATCTCTCTGTACCCACACATCCTGTCATCATCTCTTCCAATTCCACTTTCAATCTGCTAATGTCTAAAATCCTTGGTGTTGGGTTCTGATTATCCCTTTCCTGTGCCCATCTTTCTATTTCTTCAGAGGTGACTACTGATGCGCCTCCAGTTCCAGCATGAACCAAAGGTCTTCTTTCTCTCAAATTCATGGGCGTGACTCTTTTTGGAGTCTCTGTCAAAGGTTCCACATTAGGGAGATCCATTAGTGAAATAATTGACTCACTTTCGCTAACCTGATCATCTGTAATTATTATTTCTTTTCTAGGACTATTTAGTGGAATTGTCACAGATTGTGGTTTCTGGCAAATCTTATTATCTCCATACAATGGGATTACCGGACCAATGGTCACTGGTGCTGCCAAAGCTTCAGTATTCAAATTTAACTGACCTATCTTTTGAACTAGTTCTTCTCTAGTTTTATTCAAGGCTTCTCTTTCATTATCCTGCAACACTCTGTTATATTACGTTTCATGTAAAATCTGTGGGGTTAATGGCATTCCCATTACCGGTGCAGTTGGGGTAACCTTACTAGCTGCTTCTTGATACGGTGGTGGATTTTTAATTAAAATATCTTCTAATAACTCGTCATCTGATTCACCATATCTCGCTGAGTTCATGTGTTTCGTTTTCTCCTTACACTTCCCCCAAGACTGTTCCTCAGCCATTAACACTGGATATAACCCTTCTGATACCATAGCTCTCCTCCATTGTTTCATCTGCCCTTCGTGTGACTCATGCAAGTGTCTGGGAAAGTATCCTCTATACCTTCCACCTCTGCATTTCTCTCGTTCATATGACTCAGTCTCCCATTCTTCCAAAGCCTCATATTGAGTTAACCTAGGTCTAGGTTCCAAATCATTCAGTTTCAATCTCAAATTCTGAAGAATCCTCCCATTAAATGTACCATCTTTAGGAAAAGCTAGCACACCATCATCCTTCGTATATTCTATCCAATTTTCCAACCACACGCAAGTATGATATCCTCTTTCCATCATCATAAAAGATGCTGGTGTCTTCGGTGGCGGAATAGGAATTCCCTCTCTAGTCAGAACAGGCTTATCCTTTACAAAGAAATTCTTAATTTTCTTTAAAAATGACATCTTTCTTTTTTCTCCATCAATCCTTGGGAATCGATGTAGGAAATTATATTCTGCAAACCCTTGAAATCTTCTACCTGTACGTCTTACACTAACAGTCAAATTAAAATCACGCATACAATTCTTCTCTCCACCAATCCTAGCGAGGCTTCTAACTAGCTATCCAATCCAATCAGGCTCACGCCCGAGATCTGACCAATGCCAGCGCGGCCTTTTCCTGACGTCAGTTCTGCTCCTTACTACTGACCCCTCCTTTACAAGGCTGTTCCTGTCACACGCCCGCTGCTTCTACCAATCCCAGCGTGGCACACTGTGACGTCAGTACCACTCCGGCAACTGACCCTCCCTTCACAAGGTAATACAAAAACTTTATTTCTCAATATTTTGTTTAAAATTCTTTGTTATTAACAACATAAAAACATTCGCTACTCTGTCTGTTCCGCTAAATCAAAGGATAGTTTTATTTCTTTTCACTGTGAGTAAAACCTTCCGCTTACTCTTCATATAAGCTCCAGAGAACCTGCTACTCCTCCGGTGTCACCCGTTTGGGAATTTTGAGACCAAAGTTTCACCAGCGAACTCCTTTTGCTATCAATCTAGCTCAGAAGAACCTGCTACTCCTTCAGGGTTACCCTTTCTAGGTGATATAACGCCTAAAGTTTCACTAGCGAACTCTTTGCTATCAATCACTCTCACTTTTACACAGAAAAATAGTCCCTACTTTAACACTGCCAGCCCTACCTAGCTTCTCAGTGTTATTCCAACAGACGAGTAACCTCACTGCAGTGTGGTTTCTATCGCCACCCGCTATTCATAGCCCGGGAATTTTCCAGACGACATAAAACAAGACGCTAACTCTTTTATTAAAACATAGATCAAAAAATCAATAATCTATACTTATCACCAAACTAGTCAATAATAACCATAATTCTGCTACCAGAAAACTGATCCAGCGGTGTACTAACAGCAGATACTCCACTACCATATACACACCTGGGCCCATATAACTTCTTCCACTAATCAGCAAGTAGACCGCCGGAAACTTTAGTTTATGCTTCTCATACTTCAAGATCTAGTTATTTCTTTCCCTAACTAAACCTTTCACTGATCAATTAGTTCTTTCCTCTGGTCAATGGACCATTAGTTGGAACTAGTTGATGGTGATAAATTAACATAACTTATTAATCATTTCTCGATTAAATGAAATAATCACAGACTCGGGAAGTTTTAAAATCTTTATCTAAATTAATTAAGCGTGAACCATCTCAAAGTTTCAGTACAAACACCCTCATTTGCAAGAGTGTCAATTCAATCAAGTTTCAAATAGGCATTTAGCAATTCAGATCCACACAATAACTATGCTCAGAAAGAAGAGGACAGAGAGAGAAGAACATCTATCAATACGATAATTTTATATTTACCAAGTATGGTGTGAAGACAAACCCCCTGGCCAAAGGGCTGGTAAGGGTCCCCCGGGATAGATTAGGAGACAGACTTCAGGACAGGAATCAGGACAGGATACTTCACCTCTCTAAATACCGACGACTGCGTCGCACCCCTCTCTGACACTCTCTTCCTCCTCATGGTTCTTCCGCGATCTTCTTTCTAACCCAATTAAGATAAGTAGATGGTTCTGCATTCGAATTTTCTTCATCAGCGTCTCACAGCTTCAGCACCACCCCCCAGCACCGACAGCATCCCGAGCTCTGCAATGCTTCCGCCAAAAGCATCTCCCAGCTTCGCGCTAACTAACTAAAACTACCTCAATTATACCTCTCTATAGCCATGTACCACCCATTAATGTTTCAATTTTACAAAATACTAACTCAGATTTGACAAGGCAAGGGGGGAATGATCGTCACACCATGCTTACATTTCACTTATTTCTTTAAACCATTGTATTCAAATCCTTCCCCTCAAACTTTATTAAATCATTTCCTTTCCCATACATCTCCAAACTTTATTAATACAAAATGTTGCAACGTTATGAATAAGCTCGTTCATATGAACTCTTCATCCTTATGTTCCCAGGGCACATCTTCGCTGGCCTTGGACGCGTGACAAGTCCTTACTCATCTTTTCGTATTTTCTCTCTAGTACGCATGCGTAGGGTCAAGTCAGTCAGCTCGATTCAGACAAGTGTAGAGGGCCCAAATGCGCACTAATAATAAAGTCAAAAGAAGAAATGTTATTTTCAAAAATAAACGGTTTCACTGTACACCACCAACCTCTACTCTAACCCACTCCATTTATTATTTCCCTTTCTGCATTTGCGTTAGTATAAAACTTATATTTTATTTCAGCTAAGCAGGTGGCATGCATGTGAGCTTTCAAGAGGCCATTTTATCGTCTATTGCGCAGACGCAAGATTTTCCCTCCAAGCATTAGTACGTCATACTACGTAGATGTAGTAGACGCATGCGCAGTAAAGATTCCCTGTTTAAGTGCATTTTAGTCCTTCGTTCATGTTATTGCAGTTAGTAAACACATAGGCAAGCTTCATTCTCCCGCGTGTCTTTTTCTAAATGCGAATTATTAATTACAAACACATTGTTAGTAATTCGTTAGTGAGTTAAAACGAAAGGATTGCTTCCGAGACTTTCACACATCAATTGAGAAATATGGATGTGGCCTAATGGCCAGAGCTTCAGACTTTGGATCTAGGGAACAAAATTCGAGTCCTGGCATTGACTCTGGGCAAATCAATTAATCTCCTGTGCTTAAAATAAAATTAATCTGACCTTATGTAAGGTAATATTCTGGTGCTCATATAAAGTGCTGCAGTGTTCTTAGGCAGTGTTCGTTACATATATATTTGATATATATATATATATATATATATATATATATATATTCACTGAAAAAAACAAAGGTTAAAGTAATGTTATAGTTAGGTGAATGTCAGTGATAGCTTATTGGGTTTATGCATTCTTTCTCAGAATGTGTTGGTAGTCATGCAAAGGAATGTGATGATCGGAGTGTCAGTTGGAGAGGAGCGTTAAGGTGGATGCTACACTCTCGTCCTGCTGATAGTATTACTACAATAAAAGAATACCTTACCATAAAGACGTGTGTCCTTGTAGTGGCGACGAGCTGAAGTTCAGCAGGACGAGTTCTCCCAAGCATCAAGTGCCTCCTCTTCACTATTTTCAGGTGAACTGCCTTCGTGCCACCGTTTCTTCCGGCACTTTCAGTCTACTTCTGGGACAGGAAGGAGTCTTGCTCCGACAACAGAAAGGAGTATTCAGTGAATTTCCCGCTATCAAGGTACTGTGCAAGTCTTTGTTTTAATTTTGGAGAGTGGATTGGAGCGTTGTACACTTGTGCTTTGCTGCTGCTGCTCGGGCAGTCTTTCAGCCTTTGTCGTCCATCGCAGGAGATACAACGGTATACACAGTGACACGATTCCGCTTTCCTGCAACATCGCGGCCATTTTGAATTGGTCTTCGCCACGTAAATGAGGATGCATTCAGTTCCTCAATGTCGCATCCATTTTGGACCTCGCTGCACATCAGTGATGTAATGTTTATCTGCATGTTGCTTATCAGTGACACGCACACTTAATTTGTATTCAACGATCGTCCAAGGCAATTCTTCCACATTGTTGGTCTGGCATCAACATTATTTATCATTTGTGGCATTATTCCTTCTGCCTGCATGACTGTGACAGGCACACCACACAGCTTCAAAGCACTGTACTTAAGTGTATTTCAACCAACGTTACAGTACTGTCTATTCCCTGCCTACCATACAGTGACAGTCACACCACTCTAAGGTATTTTTGGAATTCTATGACATACTAATACTGTCACAATCTAATACTTGTTCCCAGAGAGTCCTTGAAAGCCGTATTCAATGTAGAACCTTGTTTATTGTCCATTAATGATAGTACTTCCAAGGTATTTAATACTTCTGTTTCAATAGAATGCAGCACTCATTAGTTGCTCCTCCTGGTTTTTCTCCGAGCCCGACAACCCCCGAGTTGGATTGGGGACAATGGAAAGAAGATTTTGATGCATATTTGGATGCTTTAGAAGAAGATTCATTCACTCACAAAAAGAAATTCGCCATCCTTTGTCACTGTTTAGGTTCTGAAATGCGGAAATTTTTAAAACACATTCCCAGTCAGGCAGTTATGACTATGGATGGTGAGGCAGAGGGGGATGGTGTTATTGATGAATATTCAACAGCCATGAAATCCCTGGATGCAATATTCAAACCTCAGAAAAATGTAATTATGGAGAGACATAAGTTTTATAGGAGGGCTCAAATTTCGGGTGAATCAGCCGTTAGTTATATTTATATTCGAGTTCTAAGAATTCTAGCGGTCTCGTGTGAATACAGAGATTTTGAGGAAGAAATGATACAAGATCAGTTAGTTGAGAAAACCAAAAACAAAAAGATCCAAGAAGCATCATTGTCCAAGCCTAATCTGACATTAGAGAAGGCTGTTGAAATAGCGTCAAGAATAGAGAGTACAACTTCTTTCATGGATCAAATGACAGTGTCAGATGTGAAATCCCAACTCCAGGATGTTTAAGCAGTGAAGTCCAAATATAAGAAAGGAAAAGCTAAGGAGGACATACGAAAAGCACCTGAAAAATCTAAAAGCAGTTATTCAGACAATTAGAGTGTTATAGATGCGGTAGCACGTCTCACCTGGGCAATGCCATTGTGTGTCCTGCCAAGTGTATGTGTATAGAGCATGTTGCCATGGTTTGTAGATCTTCAAGCAGAGTGCAACAAAACAAGATCCACATGGTGGGTGCTTGCAAGGTTGGTGATGATGAGTGTTTCACCAGTGATGAAGGAGAAGTGCTCATGGTCAAGGAAGCATCTTTAGATGAAAATTGGGAAGTTGTATGTGGGGTACTGATAAACACCTGTGTCAGACCTTTCTGCACTCTAAATATCAATGGAGTTGATGTAAAAGTTATGGTGGACTCAGGATCTCCTTACACAAAGTTGAGTGAGAAAGAGTGGCTAAATAATTTTGAGGGAGTTCAATTGAGTAATTCTAGAATTCTCGCGGTGGGTTATGGTGGAAGATCGATTGACATTGTAGGAGAGATTAAGGCAGTTTTCAAGCTCCAAACAAATATCACATGTGGGGTGGTATATGTAGCCATGGATGGTGCATGTTTATTGGGTTGGTACGATCAGAAGAACTTGGGAATATTGCTAGATCCAAACAACCCAGCTCAAGTCCTGTTAAGAAATGAATATTTACCCATTCTTCCGGCAAGGGAATAAAATACATGGGAAAAAGAATATCCCAAGGTCTTTCAAGAGAAGTTGGGCATACTGAAGGGTATCACACACAAAATAAGGATAATGGGTAATGCATGTCCTGTGGCTCATAAAATTAGGAAGGTGCCTTTAGCCTTGCGAGCCGAGTTAAAGGAAGAATTAAATAAACTCTGTAAGCAGGGAGTCATTGAGCCTGTTGAGTGCTCAGATTGGGTTGCTCCCATCGTCTTGGCACGCAAGGCTAATGGATCGGTTTGCATGTGTGTGGACTTGCGCGTTGTCAACCAACAAATTTAGATTGATTGGCATCCTCTTCCCAACATCACGGAAATGGTTTCCACCTTGAAGGGAGGCAACATTTTCAGTTTATTGGACATGGCTTCAGTGTATCATCAAATCAATGTGCATCTTGATTCCAGACATTTAACATCCTTCATAACTCCGGAAGGCTTATTGCAAATCAAACGAATGCCATTTGGGTTGGCATCGGCCTCTGCCATATTCCAAAGGGTTGTAGAGAGTTTGTTCAAGGGCTTAGATGGAGTTGTTGCATTCCAGGATGATGTTCTTGTGTTTGACAAAGATCAAGACCAGCATGATAATAGAGTGTGTCAAGTTTTGTCCTTTCTGAGAGAAAGGGGGGTAACTGTCAGTGTGGAAAAGGGCAAATTTAACTCTCTCAGCATTGATTATTTGGAATACAAATTATCAGCAAGTGAGGTAGAACCTAAATCTAACCTGGTAAAGGCAATTGATGATTTTATACCTCCAGAAAATAAGAACCATTTAAGATCCTTTTTGGGTCTGATTGAGTTTTACACAAGATTTATTCCCAAATGTGCAGAAAAAACATAGAAAATGAGAAATCTACTCGAAAAGAATGTAAGATTTGTATGGTGTGCAGCGTGCAATCAGGAATTTAAGCTCATTAAAAAGGAAATCATGCATGCTGTACCATTGAAACCTTTTGACACACGAGGTGAAACCATAATTATGACGGATGCTAGCCAGATGGATTTAGGTGCTGTTCTTATGCAACGCAGAAATGGCAGAGATGAAGTAGTAGCTTTCGCCTCTAGGAGTTTGAAGGGTGCTGAGTCATCTTATTCAGTAATTGAGAGAAACGCTTTAGCATGTTGGTGGGGCATTGGCCATTTCAAAATGTATCTATGGGGCTCACAATTCACTGTTTGTGTTGATCACTAGCCCTTGGTTCAACTTTTTACCACCCAAGGCATGAAACATGCCACACTTAAGATTGCCAAATGGCAGTATAGGCTGAAGGAATACAACTATAGGGTTGGCAGATTGCATGTCTCGTCTTCCTAGTCATGATCTGAGTGACAATGGGGAAATCCTAAATGATGTGGAGGTAGAAGCGGATTTAGTATCTGTGGTCAAACGCCATTGTGAGGGTGCCATATCGGAAAGTGAATGGCTCACTGTTTGTGATTTGGATGAACAAATGAAGGAGTCGAGAGAGGGTATTCTCTAAGGGGCATATTATCAAGAACGGCGTTAAAATTATCGCCGCTTTAGCGGCAGAAAACTGCCGCTAAAGCGGCGATAATGGGCTTGATAATATGCTCTTGAGAATTCCAATAGAAGCCCATGTTGACACCAGAACATGGGCTTCTATTGGAATTCTCAAGGGCATATTATCAAGCCCCTTATCGCCGCTTTAGCAGCAGTTTTCTGCCGCTAAAGCGGCGATAATTTTAACGCTGTTTCTTGATAATATGCCCCTAAGGGTGGTCACAGTGGAAATCGGATGGAGTTAAAAGTGATGTTTACAAGCATGTTTTTGAAGAATTGTCCTTTTTTAATGGGCTTTTATTCCGGTTAAGTGTGTTAGTAGTGCCTGAAGTCATGAGACACAGAATTATGGTTCTAGTTCATGACAGGCACATAGGCATGCGTTCAATGAAAAGGAGGATAAGGTAGAATTTTTGGTAGCCGGGAGTGTAGAGCACTATGTAAGGGATTGTATCAGTTAAGCCAGTAGTGACACATCTCAAGTCACAGTTCCCAGTCCCGTGGAAGCATTTGAGGTACCTAACTAAGCTTGGGGCAAATTGGCCATCAATATTATTGGTCCCATGGTTCTTTCTGGTGGTGTGCTGGAGTATGGCATTTTTGTTGTAGACTTCTACAGTTGCCGGCCGGAAGTCAAATTTGTGCAATCTCCCAACAGTTATAAAATTATTGAGTTTTTGGAATCTATTTTTGACAAGGAAGGTATTCCTGATGAAAGTGTATCAGACAATGGCTGTCAGTTTACATCTTCACAATTTTCAGAGTTTTTATGTTTTCTGGGAATCAAGCACACTAAGACTTCTTTATACCACCCAAGGAGTAATGGTCTTGTTGAACGTTTTCAACAGAGTTCTCAAGGACAACATACAGTTAGCAATAGCGAATGGCTTAGATTGTAAGGAAGAATTAAGGAAATGGCTGTGGGTTGTTCATACTACACACACCGCAGATAGTGGTGTATCACCTTTTGTGTTATTGAGGGGCAGGGTTCCTGCATCCAAAATGTTAAGACAGTGGATGGGGGAGTTTACTATTTCTAAACATAAATTGGAAGATGTAAGAAGGAAAAGACAACAAGCTCAGGAAAAATACGTGGGTGATCAGGGAAGAGAGGCTAAGGTGATTTAGGAGATTATGTTAGAATTAAGATTCCCAGGATTATATCCAAGGGTGAGTCCAAGTTCTCATCTCCTCAAAAGGTTGTGGAGGTGAGGTAGAGTGTTGTTAAACTGGAAAATGACATGTGGTGGAATAAGGACAAGGTTGCCATTGCTCATGGTTTTGGCAAGAAGAATGCATGTACTAAAGTGGAGAGGTGCAAGGGAGGTAATGAAGCACACATGTAGAGGAGAGTGTCCACCAGGGAAAGAAAACAGCCAAACAGGTTACAAGATTTTGTGCTTTAATAAGTTTGCGCAACATTATGTAAAGTGTATATATGCATTGCAAACCTTTGTTTTGTTTTAAATTGTTTTATTCTAATGTTCTACTTTTCTTTAGATATGTGTAATGGGAAGGATGTTTTGGGTTCATGCATTCTTTCTCGGAATGCGTTGGTAGTCATGGCAAAGGAATGTGATGATCCGAGAGTCCGTTGGAGAGGAGTGTTAAGGTGGATGCTGCACTCTCGTCCTGTTGATGGTATTACTACAATAAAAGAATACCTTACCATGAAGACTTGTGCCCTTGATTTAGCATTTAGAGTTTGCTAAAAAATAAACACAGAAATTCACAAGTAAGAGTTAGCAGCGCTAACTTTAACTTGTGCCCTGCACTGCTTATGACCTCACATATGACATCACTCATGACATATTCTATGAAATCATTTATGACATCACTCATGACATCTCAAATGACATCATTGATAACATCACTGATACCATCTAATGAGCGTGCTAGTTTGTTCTATAATTTACATAGTGGTGGGTAAGCACCATATTACTGGTCTACCTGACAGACCATTTTCTGCTCATTAAAGACAGCCCCCAATATGAAGCCTTCCTAGACACCCTTCAACAGCAACTGGCGAAATCATTGTATCTAAAGTTACGATAAGACATGCTCGAAATAGGGTCATTTACATCCACGTGGAACTCTGGCAGCAATTCCGACCCTAGCGACATCTGCCCAATGTTTAGCCTGTCGTCTAAAGAAAACATGTCATATTTTGTTCTTCTGCCCTATCTACATTAAGCCCAGAAGTAAATGGCTTCACCCACTGTGTAATCAGCTAGACATCACAAAGCTCTAAGTGTGTTGAAGGGAGATACATCTACTCACACTGTGGCTTCCTTAGACAAATATTTATTTGCTATTGGGTTGTTGAGGAAAGAAAAAGACCAGAAATGTTAAGCCGCGATGAGCTGTTTGGCTGGTTATCATGTTAGATTATATTAAGCATCACAGTTCCCTCTCTTCCCACTTGTCTAGCAAAAAGAACTTTGCACAATGTAGCTGACAGCACTGGGTGTGCACCTCTTTAATGTTTTTAACTTTGTTTATCTGACTTTTAAGAATTATGATTAATTGTATATTATGTACAAATTACATCATTTGCACAAACACTTTACCATGCCCATTGATTAGCTGGGGGGCTGCTATAGCTTATCTCGGAACCTTTCTTAGTTTTTAACCTCCATATCGACATTATAGCCTGACATTAGATGAGTTGTTGAGTGGTTATTACCCCAGCTCATTTTAAACATAGAAGCTATTTTACTCTGGCCAGCTCATCGAAAGAATTGCCCAATTTTGCACAACCTATTTGTTAGCACTTAGCATGTACTATTTTAATCTCTCCACTTGATTTTTAAGCAGCACGAACAATCTTCTAGCATGTATGAATTATAGCAATTGTACTAGCATCCTACTCAGCATAATATTGTCTGAACGGTTGGCACAGCTTGTCCATGACACTTTATTCCTTGCCATTTCATACACTATGATGACTTAGTTTGCCTCTAGATTTGAAATAATATGTATTTGTTCATTGTTTTTAACAGAAATATTTAATGAACGACTGTATGTTTCATGTAACGAAATGTCCGAAATAAACAACTCTAACTAACTTGTCTTCCTACTTTTATACGACATGGGTCCAGCTAATGGCTGTGTTTTCAAAACACATCTGCTCCTATCGCAGCATAGATGTATAGAGGTACTGAACACATTATGCATCTTTGTATTCAAGAGTAACTCTGTGTGCAGGTGACAGTTGACAACTTGTGTTCCACACAAGTTTTTTGGTACTTCAGAAAACATTTTCAACAGGAGTAAGATTCTACATAGTAGATACTAACTTTTGTAAGCAGCCTTGCGTTATTAGAAGAATCGTGTCGGAATGACAATTTCAACATAACTTAGAAGACTGTGTGCACCAGGTACTAACCTATCTACGTGTGCTTGTTTTGTTTGAGAAGATGGGCTCTCTGTATAGTTTTCAAGACAGCATAAAGGGTGCAGGTAGTAGGATATTTAGTACCTTCAGATCTTGGTTATTTTTAGCAAATGTCTTTTTTGACAACTGTTGCATAGAGTGCACACTGTTCTTAGTAGATGCTTTTAATACTTTGTGGTATGTTTCATGTGAAAGTTTCACTCTTTGAAAACAGTGTGGAATAAAGTAAACTCTCTTCATAGAGTCAGCACTGTTTATGGTAAACAGCTCTCTATTGATATCAACTTCATTTCTCAATGTAGGTTTGGTACGTTTCAGGTGTTTTATACAGATAAAAACTGTCCGTAGTAGGTCATTTGTTTTGGAACTGACATTCACTATTTTTAGGAACTTGGCTTTCTCTGAACAGTTGTATACAGATTGAACACCATACTCAATGAGGGTTTCCTATATGTCTGTGGTTGATTGTTAATGTGAACTATGCTAGCTGTAAAGTGTATGGTATAGGGTCAGTGTTGCACATAATGCATGCTTTCTACACCTAAGGGAGTTGTGTCTTTGATATCAGTAATGATGGCTGATATTCTCTTAAGCTATTTTGTACTTACTGCCAGGTCTCTAATGCCATAGGAATTTATACGATACCAAAGGGGATGATGGACGGAGCGTTAGAGCAAATCAAACACTCACCCCCAGTCAACTGATCTGGGTTTAATCCATCATCATTCTTTAGCTCACTCCACCACCCCAGTTCAGACATGGCCATATGCAAATCAGTCTGACCCTGTGCCTCATGGGAACAGTCCAGCCCAAACTGCCAAGCCATGTCTTCCCTGGACCGGAAACAAGCATCCTGGGACCGGTTTCGGGTTCAAAACCCTCATCAGCCAGGCTACCTTGAATCCAGTGGCAAAGTGAGCAAGGGACCCACGTCTGGGCATACCCTGCCAACTTAGGGCGAACAAAACGATACCAAAGGGGATGATGGACGGAGCGTTAGAGCAAATCAAACACTCACCCCCAGTCAACTGATCTGGGTTTAATCCATCATCATTCTTTAGCTCACTCCACCACCCCAGTTCAGACATGGCCATATGCAAATCAGTCTGACCCTGTGCCTCATGGGAACAGTCCAGCCCAAACTGCCAAGCCATGTCTTCCTGGACCGGAAACAAGCATCCTGGGACCGGTTTCGGGTTCAAAACCCTCATCAGCCAGGCTATCTTGAATCCAGTGGCAAAGTG
Source organism: Calotriton arnoldi (assembly GCA_963921515.1). Taxonomy (NCBI): domain Eukaryota; kingdom Metazoa; phylum Chordata; class Amphibia; order Caudata; family Salamandridae; genus Calotriton; species Calotriton arnoldi. Next base: position 131,542 of record CAWUFW010009166.1, read on the forward strand.
AGCAAGGGACCCACGTCTGGGCATACCCTGCCAACTTAGGGGCGAACAAAGCGATACCAAAGGAGATGATGGACGGAGCGTTAGAGCAAATCAAACACTCACCCCCAGTCAACTGATCTGGGTTTAATCCATCATCATTCTTTAGCTCACTCCAACACCCCAGTTCAGACATGGCCATATGCAAATCAGTCTGACCCTGTGCCTCATGGGAACAGTCCAGCCCGAACTGCCAAGCCATGTCTTCCCTGGACCGGAAACAAGCATCCTGGGACCGGCTTCGGGTTCAAAACCCTCATCAGCCAGGCTATCTTGAATCCAGTGGCAAAGTGAGCAAGGGACCCACGTCTGGGCATACCCTGCCAACTTAGGGCGAACAAAGCGATACCAAAGGGGATGATGGACGGAGCGTTAGAGCAAATCAAACACTCACCCCCAGTCAACTGATCTGGGTTTAATCCATCATCATTCTTTAGCTCACTCCACCACCCCAGTTCAGACATGGCCATATGCAAATCAGTCTGACCCTGTGCCTCATGGGAACAGTCCAGCCCGAACTGCCAAGCCATGTCTTCCCTGGACCGGAAACAAGCATCCTGGGACCGGTTTCGGGTTCAAAACCCTCATCAGCCAGGCTATCTTGAATCCAGTGGCAAAGTGAGCAAGGGACCCACGTCTGGGCATACCCTGCCAACTTAGGGCGAACAAAGAGATACCAAAGGGGATGATGGACGGAGCGTTAGAGCAAATCAAACACTCACCCCCAGTCAACTGATCTGGGTTTAATCCATCATCATTCTTTAGCTCACTCCACCACCCCAGTTCAGACATGGCCATATGCAAATCAGTCTGACCCTGTGCCTCATGGGAACAGTCCAGCCCGAACTGCCAAGCCATGTCTTCCCTGGACCGGAAACAAGCATCCTGGGACCGGTTTCGGGTTCAAAACCCTCATCAGCCAGGCTATCTTGAATCCAGTGGCAAAGTGAGCAAGGGACCCACGTCTGGGCATACCCTGCCAACATAGGGCGAACAAAGCGATACCAAAGGGGATGATGGACAGAGCGTTAGAGCAAATCAAACACTCACCCCCAGTCAACTGATCTGGGTTTAATCCATCATCATTCTTTAGCTCACTCCACCACCCCAGTTCAGACATGGCCATATGCAAATCAGTCTGACCCTGTGCCTCATGGGAACAGTCCAGCCCGAACTGCCAAGCCATGTCTTCCCTGGACCGGAAACAAGCATCCTGGGACCGGTTTCGGGTTCAAAACCCTCATCAGCCAGGCTATCTTGAATCCAGTGGCAAAGTCAGCAAGGGACCCACGTCTGGGCATACCCTGCCAACTTAGGGCGAACAAAGCGATACCAAAGGGGATGATGGACGGAGCGTTAGAGCAAATCAAACACTCACCCCCAGTCAACTGATCTGGGTTTAATCCATCATCATTCTTTAGCTCACTCCACCACCCCAGTTCAGACATGGCCATATGCAAATCAGTCTGACCTTGTGCCTCATGGGAACAGTCCAGCCCGTACTGCCAAGCCATGTCTTCCCTGGACCGGAAACAAGCATCCTGGGACCGGTTTCGGGTTCAAAACCCTCATCAGCCAGGCTATCTTGAATCCAGTGGCAAAGTGAGCAAGGGACCCACGTCTGGGCATACCCTGCCAACTTAGGGCGAACAAAGCGATACCAAAGGGGATGACGGGCGGAGCGTTAGAGCAAATCAAACACTCACCCCCAGTCAACTGATCTGGGTTTAATCCATCATCATTCTTTAGCTCACTCCACCACCCCAGTTCAGACATGGCCATATGCAAATCAGTCTGACCCTGTCGCTCATGGTAACAGTCCAGCCCGAACTGCCAAGCCATGTCTTCCCTGGACCGGAAACAAGCATCCTGGGACCGGTTTCGGGTTCAAAACCCTCATCAGCCAGGCTATCTTGAATCCAGTGGCAAAGTGAGCAAGGGACCCACGTCTGGGCATACCCTGCCAACTTAGGGCGAACAAAGCGATACCAAAGGGGATGATGGACGGAGCGTTAGAGCAAATCAAACACTCACCCCCAGTCAACTCATCTGGGTTTAATCCATCATCATTCTTTAGCTCACTCCACCACCCCAGTTCAGACATGGCCATATGCAAATCAGTCTGACCCTGTGCCTCATGGGAACAGTCTAGCCCGAACTGCCAAGCCATGTCTTCCCTGGACCGGAAACAAGCATCCTGGGACCGGCTTCGGGTTCAAAACCCTCATCAGCCAGGCTATCTTGAATCCAGTGGCAAAGTGAGCAAGGGACCCACGTCTGGGCATACCCTGCCAACTTAGGGCGAACAAAGCGATACCAAAGGGGATGATGGACGGAGCGTTAGAGCAAATCAAACACTCACCCCCAGTCAACTGATCTGGGTTTAATCCATCATCATTCTTTAGCTCACTCCACCACCCCAGTTCAGACATGGCCATATGCAAATCAGTCTGACCCTGTGCCTCATGGGAACAGTCCAGCCCGAACTGCCAAGCCATGTCTTCCCTGGACCGGAAACAAGCATCCTGGAACCGGTTTCGGGTTCAAAACCCTCATCAGCCAGGCTATCTTGAATCATTTGTCACCCCGAGTGGGACGGGTATGCCCAGACGTGGGTCCCGTGCTCTCCATGCCACTGGAATCAAGCTATCCTGGCTGAAGAGAGGTGAAACCCGAAACCGGTCCTAGGATGCTTGTTTCCAGTCCAGGAGGACCTGGCTTGGCAGTTCGGGCTGGACTGTTCCCATGAGGCACAGGGTCAAGACTGATTTGCATATGGCTGGGTCCAAACTGGAATGGCATGGTGAGCAAAAACGATGGATTTAGGCCCAGATCTCTGTACTGGGTGAATGTATGACATTGTTCTGCATTCTGTCCATCAACTGTTGTTTTTGCATTTGTCACCCCGAGTGGGACGGGTATGCCCAGACTTGGGTCCCGTGCTCTCCATGCCACTGGAATCAAGCTATCCTGGCTGAAGAGGGGTGAAACCCCGAAACCGGTCCTAGGATGCTTGTTTCCAGTCCAGGGAGGACCTGGCTTGGCAGTTCAGGCTGGACTGTTCCCATGAGGCTGTCAAGGTTTTACTCCAAACTCCCAGGATCGGTGCGTTGCTCAAATGGGTCCACCTCTCAATCGCTCCACTCTCTGATGCTATAACAGCGCAGAGAGTAGGAAGGATTAAGCGAGGGAAGGAAAGGATGGGGACAGCGGGGAGGGAGACCTACAACACAAGAAACACAAATAAATGTCTATTCCTCTTCTTCTAACGCACGTATTAATAAGCACAACACATACGGGGCAATAACTACCTGTAAAGAAAATAAAGAACGTGCTTTCGTGTAGATCAGTTTTTTGATGAAGGTATCATATCCTAGGGAGGCTCTTTATATGCAAATGAGAATAATACACAAGAATAAGTTTCAACAACCGAAATGCTCATAACACTCACACATGCTCACTCACACAGACTGTACCCACCAAATTGAATGTGGACACTTGCATCACAGAGGGGGTTGAGCATGACTCACACCACAGTCCCTGCTAGGAAGAAAGATCACAAAAAGCCCCATGATTCTTTAGCAATACGCATCATCATAAAATGAATTTAAACGGTGTTGGCATTAATCTTTCATGCCAATACACTATCGGCTGTTTGAATCACAGCAACTTAAAGTATCAGCAATACTCCTCTTTAACCACCTTGAATCATTAGTTCATGAATAAACTTTACATGAGCGATTTAGCAGCTCCTTATATTTAAGTCAAGGTCCAAACGCTAAGGCAAGGAGCCTAATAGCAGTCACTTGTTTCTTTTCTCAGAGTGGTGACCACGTCACCCTTACCGCCCTGTATGGCTTAGTTCCAAGCCCCTGGGATATCGTCAGCGTGGGAATCCTGCCTCCGGCGTTTTAACAGATCGGAATTCGCAGCACCGCTTCACCGCCGCCCTCCCGCATATGTAGCTACCGGGCAGGCGCGCCATCAACATGCGCGTGCGCCTACCCGGAAACAGGATGTCTGGGAATTGTAGTTCTTTGCGGGGGAGGGGGCGGTAGCGAACGCTGCTATCGTTCGCCGTGCTTCCTGCAATGATGATTACCCCGACATCAGGTGAATGTGACAGTACATTCCTCTCCCTAGAGGGGTCGACGAAGACGGGGTTTACCAGGAAATTGCATATGGAACGCGCGAATCAACCAAGGTGCATGAACACTCCTCGCTGGTTCCCAAGAATTCTCTTCCGCGCTATAACCCTTCCATGCAATTAGATACCATAAAGAGGAACCCCTCATCCTGGAGTCTAAGATCCTGGACACCTCATATTCGGGCTCACCGTCCACCCACACGGGAGAGGCTCCTTTCTTCACCGGTGTGTAGGAAGGTTTCAGCAACGAGACATGGAACACAGGGTGTATTTTCATGGTTTTTGGCAATGCTAACCGTACTGAGACTGGGTTGATGCATTTTATCACCTTGTAAGGCCCTATGTAGCGAGGGTTAAAAATGCTGTATCTGCGAAACTTAATGTTCTTAGTGGATAACCAGACCACATCGCCTGGCAGGTATGGGGGACCCTCCCTACGATGTGCATCGGCGTGCCTTTTGTATCGTGTCTTGGCCCTTTGAAGGTTCAACCTTGTCCTTTTTATAGTATGTTGTATATGTTTCACTCTGTCCTGTACTGCAGGCAGATTAAGATCCATCCCTGGGTGGACTAACGGCAAGAATCTAGGATGAAACCCATAATTGCTGTAGAAAGGGGTGTGATTAGTGGACTGGTGAATCGCACTGTTGTACGCTGTTTCTGCCACCCACAACAGGTCCATCCACTCATCCGTGTTTTCTTTCACGTAACAACGTAAATACTGCTTTAACGTTTGGTTCAAACGCTCAGTTTGCCCATCGGTTTGTGGATGGAAACTTGTGGATTTTGCTGATTGTATTTGCAGGGCCTCACACCACACTTTCCAAAAATGAGCCGTGAATTGGGATCCACGATCTGAGACAATAGTAGACGGCACTCCATGTAAACGTACTACCTGACTCAGGAGTATTTTGGCTAACTGCCCAGACGTAGGTAGTGATTTACAAGCTATGAAATGTCCCATTTTCGTGAGGCTATCAACCACTACCAGAATTACTGTGTGACCTTGATCCTTAGGCAACCCTACTATGAAATCAATGGATATAGTAGACCATGGAACCGCGGATGTGGGTAGCGGTTGCAGCAACCCCTGAGCCTTTCTGTGATCTGATTTTGCTTTTGCACATGTTTCGCATTGCTTTACAAACAATACCACATCTGTTTTCACTGAAGGCCACCAAAAATACCTCAGGATCCTGTCTAGTGTTTTGTCGATGCCGTTGTGTCCTGCGCTGGGATCCGTATGACACCAATGAAACACCCTCTCTTGCCAAGCCTTTAAGGGGATTAACATCTGTCGGTTTTTTATTGGTACCCCTTGTCTCATTTTCCATTGTGGATGTACCTTAAGCCATTTCCTCCATTTGGGAGTGATGCTTGCATGAGCCACAGAGCGTAAGAACTGCTCAGAGTGTACCACACCTATGACTTGATCAGGGGCCAAAATAGATAGCGTTTGATCTTTTACCGAACTACGTGCTGTATCTTGTCTGGTGAGAGCATCCGCCTTCCGATTCTCTGCACCTGGTCTGTAGGTGACGATGTAATCGAATTCAGAGAAAAACAACATCCAACGCATTTGCCTAGGGGATAGCAGACGGGCAGATCTCATAAATTGTAAATTACGGTGATCGGTATATACTGTGATCACATGCTTTGCTCCCATTAAATGATGTCTCCAGGTAGTGAACGCATCCTTGATGGCCATTAACTCTTTTTCCGCTATGGTGTATCTTATTTCAGCCTCATTTAGCTTGCGAGACATGTAGGCTACAGGATGTAGCTGTCCGGTTTTCTCGCTCCTTTGTGATAGAATTGCCCCCACTGCCATATCTGATGCATCAGCTTCCACTACAAACGGCTTTTCAGGATCTGGGTGGGCCAAAACAGGGGCTGAGGTAAAGGCTCTTTTCAGCTGAGAAAAGGAGGCTTCGGTTTCGGTAGTCCATTTGAATGTAACGTTTTTCCGTAACGACCTTGTTATTGGTGTAACCACCCTTGAGAACTGAGGAATAAATGTTCGGTAAAAATTGGCGAAGCCTAAAAAACATTGAACCTCCTTCACATTGACTGGTTGTGGCCAGTCCGTTACAGCTTTTATTTTCCGATCAGACATTTCCAAACCTTGTGGTGAAATAATTACTCCTAAAAACTCCACCCTCTGAACACTGAATTCACATTTAGTGAGTTTACAAAACAGACCATTGTCTCGCAAGGCTTGTAAGACCAGACACACATGTAGATAATGCTGGCTCACTGAAGTAGAATATATTAAGATATCGTCTATATAAACTACTGTGAAGACATCCAGATACTCCCGCAACACATCGTTCAAAAAGAACTGAAAGGCAGCGGGGCGTTACACAGCCCATAGGGCATCACTGTATACTCGAATAACCCAAAACGAGTGCGAAATGCGGTCTTCCACTCATCTCCCTCCCTCACCCTGACTAGGTGATAGGCGCCTTTTAAGTCCAATCGAGTATATATTTGAGCAGTTTTCACCTGGTCCAGTAGGACCGGAATCAGAGGTAGGGGTACCTGTTCTTAACGGTAATGTGGTTTAAGGCCCTAAAATCGATGCAGGCACGTTTTTCCCCATTCGCCTTTGGTATGAAAAACAAAGGGGAAGCTGCAGGGGACTTAGATGGCCTTATGAAGCCATTCGCCAAATACTGGTCCAGATAAGATTTGAGATGCTCGTTTTCTTTATCCGTGAGAGCATAGATCCTACTACATGGAATTACAGCACCTGGCACTAGATCAATCTGACAGTCGTAAGACCTATGAGGAGGTAACACATTGGCTTGTTGCTCATTGAACACGTCCTTGTAACTTTCGTACTCCTCGGGTAGGGTTATATCCTGTTCGGCTGTGGTAGCAATGTGTAGGAGTGTGGCTAAAGCTTTTACCGGCAGGTCCCTATTCTCCTGACTGCAATGTTCCTTGCATTCCGGGCTGTTAAAAAGTACAGTTTTGGCCACCCAATCTATGGAAGGATTGTGCTTAGTCAACCAAGGTAACCCCAAAATGATGCCATACTGAGGTGCTCGTATGATATTAAAGCTTAAGGACTCTACATGACCAGGAGCACAGCGTACTAATAATTCTCTTGTGGAGAACCCTATTGGTCCCGTGATCAATTCCCTCCCATCAATTGCCAAAACCGGTTCAGGCACTTCCTTCTTAAGTAATGACAACTGCAATACTGTAGCTAATGCTTCATCCATAAACAGCCCGGTGGCCCCTGAATCTATCATAGCTTCCAGATCTCTCCACCCTTCTGGTAAGTGGATTTGGATAGGGATTCTAAAATGTCCTGCTGTGTTTACCTGTATGTTCAGAATTGAAGGGATTACTTTGCCGCTCAAAAAGCCCCCTCCTGTTACCTTTGAGCTTTCTAGTTTTCCGACTTGGGGAGGACGAGAGCCCTCACACCACCAAACCCGGGTTTATTCTTGGGTTTAGCTAGGCAATCTCTTACAAAATGGCCTTTCTTACCACAATACAAACATAGCCCATTCTTACGTCTTTGTTCACGCTCCTCTTGCGATAAAGGAGCCCTTACAATTCCTATTTCCATGGGTTCTGGCTCACCAGCCGTGCTAGATTTAGGAAACCTTGGTTTTTCATACCTAGTAAAAGCCCGATCAGATCTTCTCCTGTCGGTTCGGCGATCGTTCATTCTACCGTCTAATCTCAATGCCAGATTAATGAGATCAGTGCACGTGGCTGGTTGAGGATCTACCTGGGCTATCATATCTTTGAGCTCATCTCGTAATCCTTGGTGAAATAAGGCAGCCCTTTTATCTTCAGGCCATCCCGTTTCTGATATCAACCTTTGAAAAGAATTGAGATATACCACTAGGTCTTTATTACCTTGTCTTAGTTCCAATAGTTCCCTATCGGCTGAGAAACTATGGGATCTCCTATCGAAGATATTTTCAAACTCTCTTCTAAAACCGTCCCAATCATGTAACAGAGGATCATCATTACGAACCAACGGGACGGCCCACAAGGCGGCATCTCCCGCCAAATAAGAAATAAGGAAAGCAACCCTCGCTTGATTAGTAGGAAATGCCCTAGGTTTGCACGTAAAGTGCAACAACACCTGAGTCATAAATACCTGTACCTTGCTCTCATCCCCTGTAAACCTTTCAGGGGCCGCCAACGGTATAGGCGTGGGAAATTCCACCGACAATGGGGGTGCTGCTCCTGCAAAGGTACCTGAGGACCAAGTAGCACCACTGCCTCTTCCTGCACTCACATCAAACGGGTTCCTCTGTAATTTATCAACCCGGTCTTGTAAGGCCGCTGTTTCTGCCCTAGAGGCAGCTAATTCCCGTTGCACCAAAACCAAGGCCGCCATTACATCATCTAAGGTGGCCATCATCAACCAACACCGATCAGGAGAGAATAAATTCTTGGGCTGCGAATTCTGTCAAGGTTTTACTCCAAACTCCCAGGATCGGTGCGTTGCTCAAATGGGTCCACCTCTCAATCGCTCCACTCTCTGATGCTATAACAGCGCAGAGAGTAGGAAGGATTAAGCGAGGGAAGGAAAGGATGGGGACAGCGGGGAGGGAGACCTACAACACAAGAAACACAAATAAATGTCTATTCCTCTTCTTCTAACGCACGTATTAATAAGCACAACACATACGGGGCAATAACTACCTGTAAAGAAAATAAAGAACGTGCTTTCCTGTAGATCAGTTTTTTGATGAAGGTATCATATCCTAGGGAGGCTCTTTATATGCAAATGAGAATAATACACAAGAATAAGTTTCAACAACCGAAATGCTCATAACACTCACACATGCTCACTCACACAGACTGTACCCACCAAATTGAATGTGGACACTTGCATCACAGAGGGGGTTGAGCATGACTCACACCACAGTCCCTGCTAGGAAGAAAGATCACAAAAAGCCCCATGATTCTTTAGCAATACGCATCATCATAAAATGAATTTAAACGGTGTTGGCATTAATCTTTCATGCCAATACACTATCGGCTGTTTGAATCACAGCAACTTAAAGTATCAGCAATACTCCTCTTTAACCACCTTGAATCATTAGTTCATGAATAAACTTTACATGAGCGATTTAGCAGCTCCTTATATTTAAGTCAAGGTCCAAACGCTAAGGCAAGGAGCCTAATAGCAGTCACTTGTTTCTTTTCTCAGAGTGGTGACCACGTCACCCTTACCGCCCTGTATGGCTTAGTTCCAAGCCCCTGGGATATCGTCAGCGTGGGAATCCTGCCTCCGGCGTTTTAACAGATCGGAATTCGCAGCACCGCTTCACCGCCGCCCTCCCGCATATGTAGCTACCGGGCAGGCGCGCCATCAACATGCGCGTGCGCCTACCCGGAAACAGGATGGCTGGGAATTGTAGTTCTTTGCGGGGGGAGGGGGGCGGTAGCGAACGCTGCTATCGTTCGCCGTGCTTCCTGCAATGATGATTACCCCGACATCAGGTGAGTGTGACAGAGGCACAGGGTCAAGACTGATTTGCATATGGCTGGGTCCAAACTGGAATGGCATGGTGAGCAAAAAAACGATGGATTTAGGCCCAGATCTCTGTACTGGGTGAATGTATGACATTGTTCTGCATTCTGTCCATCAACTGTTGTTTTTGCATTTGTCACCCCGAGTGGGACGGGTATGCCCAGACGTGGGTCCCGTGCTCTCCATGCCACTGGAATCAAGCTATCCTGGCTGAAGAGGGGTGAAACCCCGAAACCGGTCCTAGGATGCTTGTTTCCAGTCCAGGGAGGACCTGGCTTGGCAGTTCAGGCTGGACTGTTCCTATGAGGCACAGGGTCAAGACTGATTTGCATATGGCTGGGTCCAAACTGGAATGGCATGTGAGCAAAAAAACGATGGATTTAGGCCCAGATCTCTGTACTGGGTGAATGTATGACATTGTTCTGCATTCTGTCCATCAACTGTTGTTTTTGCATAGGAATTTATACAGCAATATGTGGGAAAACGAAGCTTGGATGATGTTATAGAACATGTCATGAGGAATGTCATGTGAGGTCGTAAGCTGTGCATGGTGGGGGCGCAAGTTATAGTTAGCGCTGCTAACTATAACTGTTGTATTTCGTGGTTTGCTGTAATTATAATTGTATTTATACAGCACATACTACTCCTGATGAGGCAGCGAAGCACTTTTCGGGGAGTAGCACGCTACTCTGGAACCCAAAAAGGATTAGTGGTGGATTAGTATAGGGAGATATAAGTTCATTTGAGCGGTAGTCATGCGATTCTGTTTGTTGGATTGAATTAGATAATGGAGGGATAGAAGGGGGAAGAGTCTAGAAAGTGTTATTGAGAGATCATAGTAGTAAGATAAGGTTTGAGATGAGTAAAAGGAGAGATGAAAGAGGGAAATGTATAGGGAGATATAAGTTTATTTGAGCGGTAGTCATGCGATTCTGCTTGTTGGATTGAATTAGATAATGGAGGGATAGAAGGGGGAAGAGTCTAGAAAGTGTTATTGAGAGATCATAGTAGTAAGATAAGGTTTGAGATGAGTAAAAGGAGAGATGAAAGAGGGAAATGTTTCTAGAAAGGGATTAGGAAGATCATAGTAGTAAAAAGAGGTTTGGGATGAGTCAAAGTAAGAATACATGATGGAAGAATTTAGAAAAGGATGTTTGGGAGATCATAATAGTAAAATGAGGTTTGGGCTGAGCCAAGGAGGGACAGAGGAGGGAAGAGTCTAGAAAGGGTTATTTTGGAGATCATAGTGTTGTAGTGAGCCTCAGCAAGGCCTACCAGTGCTTAGGGGTTCTCCCTTCTCTGCACAGAGTCCTCAGACACTTAGGAAGAAGTTGGCACAGAAACTGAAATATAAAAGACAGAGTTTATTAAACCTTATAAGGTGGAGCTAACATTCACACATCACCCTTCAGTAATGCATGAAGTAGCACACTGAATGGAAGGATCCTGGTCCTTTTATACCCACACAGGGGCTCAAATGAAGGCGGTACAAACACAAATGCTGGTTGTAGGTACATATAAGGTCATACAGAGAATGCACAGTCGACAAGTGGGTGGAGATAACAGTTTCTACTTTTAGTAGACACATCCTGACATTTATAAACTTGAAACAGCTGCAAGCTCAACTGAGCATGTGCAAAGCAAGAGGAACTAAAGTTAACTTGTCTCTAGGCAGATTTCAAGAGCAGTTAACAGGAAGGTAGGACAGAGCACATGGCGAGCACATGGTAGCACATGGCAGCCAAAATGGCTGACAGAAATACAAAATGGATTCCACAAAGCGGACAATTTAGCCTCTGAATACAGGCTGTCTTTAGCCAATGCTTAACTTAAGTGCTGCCAAATTACAACAGACGGCCCTTTCAGCATTGGCTGAAGACATTCGTTTATCTGGGGTAATCTAAATATTCATCCCGTACATCTATTAACATTATTTCGGCCACCTCTTTATTCAACATTTGTTGGGCCTTTGTTTCAGCAACGTTCCCTCTTCCCAGGTATACAAGCAGAGATGCAAATGGAGCAAAGCATTGGACCACATTGGATACATACACAGCATGTAAAAAGTATTAATCATTACACACAGGATAGTCAGTAGCTTCCAGCTCCAAGCAGAAACAAGAGTCCAAAATCATCTAGTCTAATTCTAAGTTTCAGGGCTCTGATGTATTTCAGTGACTATCTATTTCAATTAATAGCCAACAGCACATACTTAATAAAAACATTTTCAATAGACTTTTCCAGTATTTCTTATGAGGGCTAAATTATCAATTAATATACTTAAGGAAAGAGTAAAGTAACATGCTCAGATGAACTTTTCTCGTGCAGAATAAACATTACTCTTAAAAAATATTAAAGCAATCAGACATATTATTACAAAAAACAATTGTGGCTCCGGGGGACCAGGAGGACCACACAGGGCCATAGGAATTAGGACAAGGAGCCGCAAAGGGCTGCTCCTCCAAAAAAAATGGGACGACCAAAGGGGTACATTACTAACAACAACAAAAAAGTCCTTGAACCAACCAGCCAGAGGGGAGTCTTCTCCCTGTGTCCGTTTTGAGCCTCACAGGCAGGCTCTTGTTGTTCCCACGGTGGAGCTGCACAACTCGCAACTCAAGAATCACGGAGAAGAAAAAGTCTTTCTTTCAGGATAGGGCAATCACCCCCCAGGGCAAATACCCTCAATGATCCTATCCAGTGTCTCAGGCAGTGCACCAGTTTTCTTCACTTTAATCTAACAGGCACCAAGGGCATAGCACCTGTACCCTAAACTCAAGTCCTTCCCTAACTCCTGTATTTGCACTTCTGGCGCACTGCTCTTTTGTTGGGGCCACAAATTGTACCCAATGTGCTCGGGCATCTCTTGATCAACAAACAAAGGCGTAGACTTGCATTCACTTTGGGACCAGGATTAAGAGGCCTGAAGCAACCCTTGTTTCAAAGGGGGTCACCTCAAGCAAAAGCCTCCTTGCCGTCCTTATCGGTCTGTGACTCTCTCAGCTGGGCGGCATCAAAAACTGGATCCACAGAAAGATTTCTTCATCCTGATTTGTGACCCCGTCTTTCGCCCAAGACAGTGGCAGGGGTACACACTTCACGTCCCAGTGCTTCCGCCTTCACTGAGGTCCTAGTTGCCAGCAACGCCTGTGCTGGTTACCTTCACTTTGGCTTCAAGCTGCAGTGGCGCTGACTCCCCAGGCTGGATCTGATGTCCGGGCCCCTCTGGCAATGGTTGTAAGGCAGCAAATATCTATTGGTGGACAGAACAAGAGGTCTTTAGACAAGGCACAGAAATAATCTAACAACAGAGAGGATAGTCTCAGAATACTTCCTTAGTCTTGGGGCGCCCCATACATTAGCAAGGCACCCAAGAACCACTTCATCTATCTGAGAGTAGAAAACCCTGGACCTATTGGCAAGTATAAAAGGAACGTTTTGGTGAACTGACAAGAGTAATACATCACCCAATCCCAAACAGCCAAGGAAGTCTGTGTTCATTTACTAAATTCTGAGGAAAAGAGAAAAACAATACAGACATACTCCAAATACTTACATTGGTGTATTCCTATATTACCAATCTGAAGAACCCTCAAGAAAAAGGAAATGTTCTACACTTTTACTCATAGATTTTACATTACTTGTACAGGACTGCAGACACTTGTAAAATAATTTCTCTTACATGTTATGCTTAGGACCATGCTCTCATGTTATAGGTGCAGCAGGAAAATCTAAAACTGCTAATCTAACAGGGATTCTTATTGCAAAAAGAACTAAACTTCAACATAGTGGGTACTTTTTCTCCAGCAGAACATGTTATGACAAACAAACTCCTATAAAACAATATTTTCCTTCAAAATGTTTGCTAAGGATCACATGAGCGTCTTTCCTGCATTGTACTTTTCACGATCTGGACTATGCAACATCATTTTCAAAAGGAAAAAAACCTATCTCCAGCTCTAATAAGGGCTGTCAGCTTATTTACAGAGACTAGCTAATAAAAGACTAGCAATGCCCTTGCAAAACTGTATAGAACATGAGAATAACATAAACAATAATAGTGTTGCCACCTGAGATTTTTGAACAGAAACCCCCACTATACAATTTTCCTTAAAGATCAAATAAGGGAACATCAATCTGTTCTACTCATTCTTTCATACAGGATGGGCAGTAACATAGCTTATGTGTTTCATCTTTTTATTAATTCTAACAATTTTAAAACAGTATTACAGAATAGCCAATTGTAATTGTAATTGTAAGTAGCATTTATATAGCGCAGCTGTCACCCAACGGGCATCCTGGCGCTGGGATTACCTAAATCACTGTGCAGCTATAAAACTATGAATCATCATGCGCCAATCTCTCAAGGCTATTCTTTTGGAAAGAGCCTGGTTTTTAGCTTTTTTCTAAACTGCAGTAAGTCATCAGTCTGTCTGAGTTCACTTGGTAGTTCATTCCATAACCTTGCGGCTGCATAGCCAAATGATCTACCTCCTAGTCGGGTTTTCTTGACTCGTGGGGTACATACTAGGTGGGCTGCCAAGGAACGAAGACTTCTAGCTGGGGAGTACCAAGTAAACATTCTCTGTAATGGTTTAGGCCCCATTTTGTGTGCCGCCTTATGAACAATGCAAAGTGCCTTAACTGTCACATGGCCATTTCCTAGACAGCTTTAGACAGACTCAAAAAAAAGTGAGAAAAAGAAGAGAGAAAACATAATTTTGCCTACTCTTAATTTGTAGAGGAGCTAGCCTCCTTCCCCCATTTTGACAGTAGGAAAACCTGAAACAGGTTTTACTTCTGTCAACACTTTCAACCCCTATTCATAGCAACTGGGCACAAACAAACTTATAGGAGATATCTTAGAAAGTGGCTATTCTCTGATTCAGTCTAACACAATGCAAATTGAGTTAACTTTAAACCAATTTTTCTACAGCAATTGTACTAGAGTAACATGAGGGCGCATGAATGCAAACTAAAATCCATTTCCTCCTTATCGTAGCCCCTACACAGTATTCTTAAAACTAAAACCATTATTTTATATAAATGGCAGATCAATGTTCAACTGAGGGTTGTCTTCCTTTCGTGGCATAGGACTGCGCAAAACGTGTGTTTGCCAAAAATAGGAAGCAAAGCTTCTCTTTCTCTCTTTGCGCTATCATCTCGTCTTTCAAAAAATCTTTCGAAGGTCGAAGTATCCAAGCAAACATTACCCTTCAGCCTGCTAAGTAGCTAAATACAGAACTCCGACCTTTGACCCGTTCAGCAGCTGCTCATTTTTGTGTGCAAGGCTTGCCATGCGGTTTTGTATTGCAAAGCAACTCTGGAGAATCACAGCGAAAAGCAGTCCTATACTTATTCTCAGTTATGTACAGTGGTGTGCAATCTAGTAATGCAGAGGCAGCTGTTTATTTTATACTTGCATATATATACTTTTATTGAAGCCTAAGAGCACGTTAAAACTGCCTTGAGTGGTAGAACTGCTTGTAAAATTGTGAATTTTAGCTCAATTTCGACTTTGGTGGTAGGGGCACTTAAAAATGAATATCCTACAATATTTTTGCATAATAGGAACCCCCAGAGTGTTCTCTAGATAGCCCAGGAATGGGAAATCAGAAATGCATAAGATATACCCTTTTAAAAACAAGTTTTGTACGGCTGGGTAAAGTGACATTTCACATTTAAGTTCCCATCTTATTGCGGTACAGCACTGCTTAAATTCAACTTTGATGCTAGGAATTCACAGTATGATGATTAGGCTTTATAAAGATGAAAAAACGAATTTAAAGCATTTATTTTTAGCAATATATTTTTTCCCATATAATTAAATTTTATTTTTTATCAATAAAACCAACCATTTTGATGATTCCACATTGGAAAAGCAAGCTTCATTCGTAGCCTATCATATTTAAACACATTCATTCATAACCCTAAGCACAGAAGCCTTACTTGAAACAGGAAAAGTCTGCGCCACTTTTAATGGACAGTTATCATTTAACATCGGAACCATAGATATACTTATGTAAAGAAGGCATTAAGAAAGGAAATCCCTACTTTCAATTTTGTTCTCTGTTATCCAAAATAATGAAACTGGTGTTTTGAAACTTTTAAAATAATGCAGGCCTGTATACCTACACTGACTTAAAATATCGCTGACGCAGCATTCCTGTCTGTGGCCGTGAGCAGGAATAGCCATATGCTATTTATGCAGCTGTTGTGTGTCAGCAGGCGTCGAATTTTCACGCCTTTCTCAGGAAAAAACCCCTTTATTATTTGAAATACCCTGACAGAGTTAAATCCCCATTTGCTGTGTCAAACGGTTTCTTTCAGTTAGTCAGTTTAAACACAGCTGTCGGAAAGCTTTTTTCTCGGGTGCTGAGAGAAAAGCATGTCACAGTCTATTTAAAAACTGAGGCATTTCAATGCAGTCAAATCTATCTTTCTATAATGTATATTTAGTTCAGCAACGACCAAATTCACTCATATGATGTGCATGCCTTTTAATGTCTAATACAATGTTTAAAGAAAAGGCTGTAACATTGTGTATTTAAGTCTATTGATTACAAAACACACAATTTCGTTTTTCTACCTCTCTGTATGAGGCCTATTTTAATCCTATTGAATACGAATTCTAATTTTATGTTTAGCATTGTGGCAATTTGCACACATGTATAGTGTCTTACTCTGTCAATTTAATAGTAACATGCAGCTGTTTAGCATATGTTACATAATTTATTTCTGGATTTTTATTTAATATGTAAGTAACTAAATGACATTTTGCATAACAGAATAATGACAGCAAAAAAAAACATAAACAAACTCATTGAGCTCATTCAGACAGTTACAGAAGGACACAACACAGCGCGCTTAAAGCCAGCCATTCGTACACAGAGTACTCACACAAGTATTACCAATGTCAAACCAAAAACCCCACATAGACATTTAAACACACATTGAACCCACAAATCAATACTTAGGACAGCTTACAAAGTGTACGCAAGACCAACCTATTTGTAAATACTAATTGTAAGTCATATTTACAAGAAGAGCTCTCAAAAGTAGCCCAAAAAACTGTTCCATGGTCAAATTCGCCAGTTTTGGCTGGTAGAACACTCAAAAAGCGCTCTGCATATCACCACTTATGAATGTTACTAAGTGCGCAGATCCGGATCCGTTTTATGTACATATTTAGTTCCATGGGGTACTTAGTCACCAAGGAAGAAATATCTTTTTACTATACCTAAACCTATTTAGGTATCCCCTCTGAGGGGAGTCAACTAAGTACTTACTAAATCCATATCGGTACCTCCAAAACAGCAACACTTTCTGCGAAGTGTACTGGAAACAGGCATGCCAAAAATAGTGCAGAATATGCAGTATTATAATCAAAGTAGCGCTTAAGGTACTCTTTGTACGTTGCGCTGTTCAAACAATTTCAAATAGAGAAAAATCTCCTCATTACCTGCCTATATGAATTGCAATGCATATATAACTTACAAAACAAATTCCAAAATTGGCCAATCATACAAACAAAGCCACAGTAAGTGTTACTAAAACTACCTTACCAATCAAAGGCATCAAACCAACAGCAAGTGCCGCAAAACGGCTCTTACCAATCAAATGGTGTCCAGGTTCCAACTGCCAAGTTCTCAAATTGACCAAATGGTCACTGCACGGCAAATCAACAGAAGAGATCTCAGTCAAGGACCGGCGCCGCCGGGCTGGTCAGATCAGAAAGAAAGGAAAAACGCCATGGGTGCCAAGACTCAGGTCTCCTCAGGCAGCGATCGCGTCCAAGAGCGAGATTCCAATCCTTCATCTCGACCAGTCCTTCGGGCATCCGAGTCACTGATGAGTCCCACGTTGGAAGCGCCAATTTGTTGTAGTGAGCCTCAGCAAGGCCTACCAGTGCTTAGGGGTTCTCCCTTCTCTGCACAGAGTCCTCAGACACTTAGGAAGAAGTTGGCACAGAAACTGAAATATAAAAGACAGAGTTTATTAAACCTTATAAGGTGGAGCTAACATTCACACATCACCCTTCAGTAATGCATGAAGTAGCACACTGAATGGAAGGATCCTGGTCCTTTTATACCCACACAGGGGCTCAAATGAAGGCGGTACAAACACAAATGCTGGTTGTAGGTACATATAAGGTCATACAGAGAATGCACAGTCGACAAGTGGGTGGAGATAACAGTTTCTACTTTTAGTAGACACATCCTGACATTTATAAACTTGAAACAGCTGCAAGCTCAACTGAGCATGTGCAAAGCAAGAGGAACTAAAGTTAACTTGTCTCTAGGCAGATTTCAAGAGCAGTTAACAGGAAGGTAGGACAGAGCACATGGCGAGCACATGGTAGCACATGGCAGCCAAAATGGCTGACAGAAATACAAAATGGATTCCACAAAGCGGACAATTTAGCCTCTGAATACAGGCTGTCTTTAGCCAATGCTTAACTTAAGTGCTGCCAAATTACAACAATAGTAGCAGAATTAGGTTTGGGATGAGTCAGTGAGTGGAGGTAGAAAATATATTGAGAGAAGTATAGGGTGAAACACAGTAGTGCCTTGGAGAGAGTCAAAGGTTTTGTTTTTTTAGTTCAAAACGTTAATGTTATGACTGACATATTCACCTAACTATAATGTTACTTTAACCTTTGTTTTTTTCATTGAATTTCTAGTTTTTTTTTTTTTTAGCATAAAGTAATACCTAATTACCATACGTAACTGAAAACCCCCGATGCGCACGGCCTTTGGCCCTACGTAGCAGGAGTTGGTTGCAGGGCCTGCAGTCAACACTTTTCCCCATACAGCCAACCCGACGCTGTGCACAGCCAAAGGATGTGCGCAGTAGGGGGTTGGCTATAGGGTCTGGCCCTGAGGACCCAATTCCCCAGGGCCTTTTTTTTTTTTAATTAAAAGAGAGGGGGGTCCTCAATGAGCCATTATCGGCCCCGGGGACCCCATCCCTGGAGCCACTTATTTAAATAAAGAGGAAGGGGACCATGTGGCTCCCCTCCCAAATCCTTGTTAGGCCCTGAGGACCCTATCCCTAAAGTCCAGTCTTTTAACTAAAGGGGAGGGGGTGCACGTGGCCCCTCTCCCCAGGACGATATAGGCCCGGGTGACCATATCCCCCCAGGGCTCGGCATAAATTTTATGAGTAGGGGCACTTGGTCCTTCTCCCCAGGCCGATTCAGCCCCGGGGACCCCATCCCCCAGTCTCGGCGCACTTTTCAGAGGGAGAGGGTCACACAGCCGCCTCCCCAGGCTGATTTAGACCCCAGGGACCAAATTCCCTGGGTCCCCGCAACCATTATACAGAGAGGGGCGCACATGGCAGCCCTCCCCGGTCTAATTTAGGGCCCTGGGAACCCCATCCCCAGGAGCCCGGCAACATTTGGAAGGGGGCATGCGGCACCCTCCCAGGCCGATTTTGGCCCCGGGGACCTCATCCCCGAGACCCGGCTACATTTTAAAGGGGGAGGGTAGCACACGGCCCCCTCCCTGGGCCGATTATGGCCCTGGGGACCTCATCTCCTGGGGCCCGATGTTTATATTAAGGGGAGGGGGCATGTGGCCCCCTCCCAGGCAGATTTCAGCCCTGCAGACCCCATGGCACTGCATTAATATTAGGGGGAGGGGCTACACTGCCCCCTTCCCTGGGGTGATTTTTGCCCCAGGGACCCCATCCCTTGGGGCTCTGCACTATTTTGAAGGGGGCATGTGGCCCCCCTCCCCAGGCCCATTTTGGCCCCAGAGACCCCATCCCTGGAGGCCGTCACCAATTTAAAGGGAGAGGTGGCATGCAGACCCCTTCCCCTTGCAATTTTGGCCCAGTGACCCATCCCCAAGGGCCCAGCACCTTAAAGATGGTTTTTAAATTGTGTGTTTGAAAATGCCACTTGTAGAAAGTGGGCATTTTCTTGTTCAACCATCCTGTGTGCCTCTGCCTGTTTGTGTATTCACTGTCTAGTTTTGGAGTGTCAGGAGATGGGGATGTGCATTCACTCTAGACAGTCACAAGTGGGGTTGAGGCGTGTCCTGCCTTTCCTGGGTGACTCATAGCCAGGCTGAATATACCTTTCTGTATTTAGAGTGGTGAGAGGATTTTTCCCTAGCACCTGAATAGGCTGTGGCTCCTTTGCACAATGCTGTCTCCACCCCTTGTGGTCAAGCTGGACCAGGGAGGACAGAACTGGTTTGTACTGAGCTCAGGAACCCTTGCAGCAAAGACTACAAAGAGAAAACGGGGTATAAATATTAGACCTAAAACCCCAGAACTTTAGATCACTTGTGGAATAAAGAGGAACCTCTGTCAAGGAAGAAGAGCTGTGTGGAGGAGACTACCCCTTTGCTGTGTGTTGCTTTGCTGAGTTGGCCCGCAGTTGCTGCTTCTGCCAAGGAGAGGACAAAGACTGGAACTTTTCTGTGACCCTGCTTGTGAAGAATCTCCAAGGGCTTGTGTGTGCTTGCCTCCTGTTCTGAAGTCTCAGGGACACAAAGACTTCACCACCAGCTTCCTTGAACCCCACATCTGGGAGTTCTGACTTGCCAGGAGGTGCCTGGTCCAGTTCTGGGCCTCTGGAGGATGTTCCTGTTGCTGGGAGCTGAAAAAGCTTGAAGAAACCAAGAAAATCAACACATCGCCCTTGCAGCACCAGTCTTACCGAAACAGCAGCCGCAGGGCGGGAAGAATTTCCGCACACCGCCGCCGTACAGTCAAAGAATTGACGCAGCACCTGTCAGTGGCTGAAAAATCAGACGCATGACGAGTGCAGTGCACCAACCTCCAAAGTCCGAGATCACCGCACCGATTCTGACGCAGGCCCTGCTGTGCAGCTGAAAGAATCGACGCATCATGGGACAGCGGCTGAAGAAATCGGCGCTGCCCC
Source organism: Calotriton arnoldi (assembly GCA_963921515.1). NCBI lineage: Eukaryota > Metazoa > Chordata > Amphibia > Caudata > Salamandridae > Calotriton > Calotriton arnoldi. The sequence continues at coordinate 152,134 of CAWUFW010009166.1, forward strand.
AGGTTGCCGCTGCTGCATCGACCTCTAGCGCGTTGTGTATTTCCACGCATTGCACCTGTGCAGCAAGTTTTCCGATGCATCACCCGCAGGCCAGAACCGTCTTGGAATCGACGCATCACTTTCCCCTACAGTCCAGATTTGACGCATCACTTCTCTTGCAGGCAGCAGAACTGTTGCATCGCCTTCCCAACGACTCAGGAACTGCTGCATCGCTGTGTTTTTCTATGCTTCCCTTCTCTGTGGCTGTTTGGGCTTGTGAATTTTGACACACCTAAAGGTGCATTGTGTAAAATGCATCCATAGATTTCTATGAACAGGGTTGCTTGAAACCTTTTAAAAGTCATATTTTGAATTGTGTATGTTGGATTTTTGTTGTTTTGGTCTTGTTTGGTTTAGGTAAAGATACTTTATTTTTCTAAACTGGTGTGGTGTCCATTTGTAGTGCTTTCACTGTGTTACTGTGTGTCTCTGGGTGAAAATACTTTACCCATTGCCTTTGGGATAAGCCTGTCTGCTCGTGCCAAGCTACCAAGGGGGTTAGCTGGGGTTATTTAAAGAGTGTAACTCCCTTATTCAGACTAGAAGGAAGGGTCTCTACTTGGACAAGGTGCACACCTCTGCCAATTAGAGACCCCCATTTCTAACACATTCCAATGCCAATTCCATTGGGCAATGGAAAAGTCCTCCCTACAAAGTAAACGTTTAATATCCATATTACAGCTGGTACACCCGAACTTAGTATCTCACTCTACAGATCCTTCGCATCTCCAAATGTGAAACACGCCATATTGGCATTGATCGCTTCTTTGACAATCCCCCAAGTGAGTACGCTCCGGTACTGGCGTTCCATCCGGGCACCATTGCTAATATAATTTAAAATCAAAGGCAGTGATGACAGACTGTGTTTGTGTGCAGGTTCCATTAGTGCCGTCAGCCCCGACTCCCTAACATGGCCACTTTCTTAGCCTGGACTACACTGGTGAATAATCCAATACAGGCCACATTCTTAACATAATACATTTCTTAGTATCTTTAATATCAAATTGCGATACCATGTAATGAGCAAAACTTGTGTCCTCAAGCTCGTATGTCCAGCACATATTAAATTGGAATGTATTACCCTTCTTATTTTATCCCTAGTCCTCATCCATAGTAACTGCCGTCTGAGATAAATCTGTCCATGCATACCAATCTATCTCCCCGTCTCCCTGTATTGAATTAGTACCAAGGAGAAGTGTTAGACCTGGCATCCTTGGCATGGGTCTCCCTTCCATTTTTTTTCATAATGCCTCCACTGTTGTCGATATGTTTTTGCTGGACTAGATGCTCATGGGCACTTTGCCACTGCTAATCAGTGCCAAAGTGCAAGTGCTCCCTATTGTAAATTGTGATGTGAATTAGTGACTCCATGTTTGGCTTATTTGAATTACTGTCAGACCGTAGTACAGTGCACTGAGTGTGCCCAGGGCTTGTAAATCAAACGCTGCTGGTGGGCTTGCAGCACTGGTTGTGCCACCCACAGAAGTAGCTTGTAAAGTGTGTCTCAGGCCTGCCATTGCAGAGCCTGTGTGCAGTCTGTGACTGCCATGTCGACTTGGTAAGTGCACCCACCTACCAGTCCCCAAACCTTCCCTTTTCTTCATATCAGACACCCCTATGGTAGGCCTACGGGCAGGGTGCATTGTAAGGATAAGGTGGGACATGCCTGGTGTGTGTGGCATGTCCTAATAGTGAATTACAGCCATTTTCGTTTTTCACTATTGCAAGGCTACCTGTTCCCCATAGGCCAGAATGGGCAGTTTGATTATAACATCTTATAATCCTAAACTGACTCAGGGAACTAGGTAGAAATTCGAGTTTAGTATGCCTGAACTCAGAATGATAAAATACATATTTTAGTGAAGTTGGTTTTAACATTCTGTGTTTGAAAATACCACTTTTAGAAAGTGGGTATTTTCTTGCCTAACTATCCAGCCTGCCTCTGCCAGCTTGTGTATTGTGTGTCTGGTTTGTGCGTGACAGGGGCTGGGGGTGGCCACAGGAGACCGGGTGAGGCAGCCCAGGGCTGAATAGAGAGATCTGCATCCAGAGTGGAGGGAGGAGTTGCATCTGGGTCTGAATAGGGCTGTGCCTGCCTGCCACAATGCTGGCTCCACCCCTGCCGGGCGTCTGAGTACCCTGCCCCACATTCTGAAAGGAAAGAAGGAGTCATGTACACAGAGTGCTCCAAAGCTGCACAGAACTGGTTTAAGCTAGGCAAAGGCCTCTCTGCCTTCAGAGAACAAAGAGAAAAGGAGTATAAGTACTGGGGCCCAAACCCAGGAACTTTAGATCACTTTTGGGAACAAGAAGAAACCTTTGCTGAGGAGCGGAACCAAGAAGAAACTGAGGAGAGACTATCCCTAAGCCTGAAGTGCTGCTTGGGGGATTGGCCTGCAGTGGTTTGCCTGACTGCCAAAGAAAGGAGAAAGGAACTTTTGCTTTGCTGTTACTTTCATCAACTTGTGAAGGATCTCCAAGGGCTTGGAAGAGAGCTTGCCCCCTGTAACGAAGTCCCAGGACCAGTGGACTTCACCAGCCTTTGTGAATTGCTGCTGAAAACTCTGTTTCAGTGGCTACAGAGGTAGGTAGCTGTGACCGACTCTAACGACCGGCTCGGTGTCCTGTTGGCACCGCATCGAGCACCGCTCGCATCTTGCAACGCACGGCCTTGGTCTCACCGACTCCGTCTCGACGCCGTCACCGAGCCGTTGCCTGCACCGTAACCTGTGAGCACCGCACCTCGCAAAGCCTTGCTACACCGAATCGAACTGGTCCGACCGACATGGTCACTGCTGCTGAGTTCGAGTCCTGTGACCGCACCGGAGTTGGGCACCGCTCGCACACTTCGCGACGCACCGCCCGACTCGCACCGCTGTCCGGACTGATCGACGCCAGCTCCCGAATCCGGCTCCGTCGCCGCACCGCAACCTGCCAGCACCGCATCGAAGCACCGTCTCGCCCTGCAACGCACGGCCCTGGTCTCACCGACTCCGTCTCGACGATGTCAACGAGCCGCTGCCTGCACCGCATCGAGGGAGAACGCGTCCTGCAACGCTTCCATTTTGCATCGCGACCGCGACGAACAGCCATCCGGCTCGCACGCCCGTGCCTGCCGCTTCAAGTAAAAGGTCCTGTGACCGAGTCTGTCTACGCTGTGTTGGCCCGTCTCGACGCGGTCAGCTGGATTTGTTAGACTCTGTTTGTTCTTGACATCGCCGTAGCCGGAGGAGGCTACCGACTCGGACAGAACCTTGAATTAAGTCTTTTTAATCAGAACTAAGCATTCTTGACAGTATTGTGGATTATTTTTGTCGTTTATGGTCTTGTGATAAATCTATATAAAGTATACCTATTTTTATAAATATACAACCTGTGTGGTGTCCATTTGTAGTGTAGTCACTTGATTACTGTATGTGTTCACAAATGCTTTACACACTGCCTCTGAACTAAGCCTGTCTGCTCGTGCCAAGCTACCAAGAGGGTGAGCAGGGGTTATTTCGGGAGTGTACCTACTTTCCCTGACTAGACTCAAGGGTCCCTATTTGGACAAAGGTACCTACCTCTGCCAACTAGAGACCCCCAAATCTAACAAGAAGGCAACCTCACCTTCTATGATGAGTTCTGGTGTCTTGGTGATGTTATCACGAATAAAGGGGTACAAAACCGGAAATCAGGGCTGAACCAATTCTCATGGTCCACAAAAAAAACACCCATCCCGAATATAATGGATCTCATGCCATGCTTCTCAATGAATCAATGGTCAAACAATTTTTTATATATGGGAAATAAGACTCAACAAATGAGATCAAACCAGGGAAGAATTGGTACTACGGAAAACTGTAACAGAGAAATGAACTGCGCTTGTCACATGAAACATCAGTGTTATTGGCCATTAGTCACCCAAAAAGTACTGGAGTTCAAGCGCATAATCCGCATTGCCTCCCTTCTTCTGAGATTTAACTCTCTATATGCCCCTCAGGGGTATTTGAACACTTGATCAATACCATAAAACCTAAAACATTTATGTTGCCCTTATGCAACACAATCCATGGTGTGAAATGCTATAGGACATCTCTCATCCCCTTGTTTCAGTGCCCTTATGTGTTCACTCACCATCTCTTTTAACGCTCTTATGGTACTCCCTACGTAAATGCAATCACATTTGCACACAATGACATACACTACAAACTTTGTGTTGCAATTGATATTGCAACAAATTTCATAACCTTTCGTTTTCTCCTTTCCAAATCTCTTTGTCTTATCACATGCCCTTTTACACATCCCACAATGGCCACATTTGAAGAATCCTAGAGTGTGATGTCTCATCCAATGATCATGTTGTTTTGGTGTGGGATAACTGGGGCTCAGTAAAGCTCTCAGAGATCTAGCCCCCTATTTGCATGTTTTTTTCTTAACAGATTTGACATCCAGGTAAAGTCTGTGATTAATCGGACCTGTTCCGGTTTGTCTTTCTTTTTTGCCATCCTCCTCAATGTATCACTTCTATTTACCTTGAGAATCTTATTTTGTGCTGCTCTAATGGTCTGTGTTCCATATCCTCTTTGTGTAAAGTGTACCCCCATGTCACGTATACATTCCTGAAAGTCCAATTCATGACCGCAATTGCGTCTTCCACGCATCATCTCTCTATAAGGGATTGCTCTGATTTGGTGATTAGGGTGTACACTGAACATATGTAAAATGAAATTACATGATGTTGGTTTGTGATAAAATTTGCTATGTATGGTGTTGCCCTGACTAAACAATTCTATGTCCAAAAAGACAATCTTCTCCCTGCTATATTGATATGTGAATCTGATGTTTGAATTATTTGTGTTGAGATAATCACAAAATCCCTGCAGTCTTTGTGTGGTCCCTGTCCATATCATAAAACAATCATCAATATAGCTCCCCCAGTACAAAATAGAAACATTCCATTGCATGCCTCTCGGGCCGCAGATCCACTACTCCTACAGCCACCCCATGAAGAGGTTCGCATAGGAAGGAGAGAATCTGGAGCGCATGGCTACAATTTGTATTTGCCAGTACCAATCACTCTTGAAAAGAAAAACATTATTGTTTACGAAGAAACATGTGATGGCTCAAAAGGGGCAAGTGGGCAGAAAACAAAACCACCAAAACAATACTGTTGTTGATGATTATATATTGTACCATCATTTAAATTGTTGGTGTGTGCTTAAGGCTGTATGATTATTCTTTCAATCCTTGGATTGATTCTGGGGGAGTGGGGTGAATCTTCCCCCCTTTTAAAGCACTGCGGTTGAGAGACCAGACAGGTATAGATATTGTGTGACTTTCCTGTGAGCACCAGGTTCCTATTAAATCACCCTCCTCTCCACTAACATCTATCTCCAGAACAACATATATGTACAATACAGTGTTGGCAAGGAGCAGCCTCTCTGCTGAAACCTCTCCCTAGACCAGCCGGAATACGCAGTGGTGTCTGGGAAGGGAGTGACCTGTCCGCTAACACATCTTACCTGAGTGAGAAGTGTCTGCAGTAGTGTTTGAGGAAAATGTGACTCTCTGCTCTTGCTTCTTCCCATGCTGACAGGTATGCATAGTAGGCTGTGGGAAGGAACTTCCCTGTTTCCTGACACATCTCTCTTGCATGATTAGTCTGCGTAGTACAGTGTGGGTGGAGACCTGTGACTTGGATGACGGGTGTGCAAATTAGGTGTGAAAAGGGGCTTATCTCTCTGGTCACAGCTCTCCCCAGGAAGTACAAGTAAGGTGTAGGGATAAAATTACCTCTTTGTTGAGAACTCTGTCTTCCATAACAACTATAGAGACTATGGTATGGAAACACACTGCCCTGTCAGCTGAGACATCTCCCCAGAGTAACATATGTGCAAAGTAGACTGTGCATAGAAATTGTTCTCTCTGCGCATACCTCTCTTCATAGTAATGAATATCCATAGTAGAGTATAAAAGGGAGTACCCTCTCTGTTGAAAACTGTGTCTTGTACAACTGGTGTCCATATTTGATTTTAGGGACATACTCACCTCTCTTTCAGACATCTCCCAATGGGGACACTCATACGTAATACTTTGTGCACAGCAGCTGATACGAGTGTGTATTAGAGTATGAAGATGTACTGCTCTCTGTGCCAATACCTCTCTCTTCTATCAGAGGTCCCTATACTACAGCATGGATAAAGACTGATCTCTCTACTGACACCTCACTGTTGGGTGAAAAGTCACCATAGCTGCATACCAAAATAATTTGGTTCTCCATTATCAAGTGTCTGCAGAATAAAGGATGTGCATACTACCATAGTGATACATATACATGCAACAGCATATTTATAGTCCCTGAAGATGAAACTGGCAGCTTTGATGAATACTGCAATACTATAATAAAACTGACATTTATAATAAGTACTAAGCAAAAAGTAACTTTAAACATTTTTATTACACAAAACAATTTGACAACAAAGCAAAACTACAAAAAACTATATTAACAAACTGTATGAACAACTATTAAACGAACAAAACAAACAACTATATAACTGATGACATTTTTTGACACTCATCAGCAGGAGGAGCAGTCTCCCCCTTTTTGTTTTATTTGGCTACTGGATTTTGATTCATGTAGCACTTTTTTTCCAGTCTTTTAGCCACCTTTGACTGCCAAAGAGTCTTCAGGTTCCTGCTATATATTAGCAGGCTAAGTGGCAAGAAAGTTTCAGCAAATCACTATATGTATAAATTACAGTTCACAAAGCCTAGCTCGTTCAGTCACTTTCACATCCTTTCAACTTGAAAACACTGTGCTTCAAGAGGTAGTTATTGCTGGAAAGCACAACAATCCTGCTTGTGTTAACAAGGGTCTTTTTTTCTGCTTATGTAAGCAGATAATTATTTCCTCAGAGTCGAGGTTCCATTTTCCTCCTGAAAAAAGATAAAATAAACAAAAAGATAAAAGTTACATACTGATCAATAATTGATAGCAGTGCTACATAACTATGTTGTCTAAGCTGTGCTAAATTTTTCACCTGCAATCACATATTTATGTTTGGTACACCAGTAACTTGTTATTCCTTTCTCCTGAAAAATACCACCCCCTCAACCAGTCTGTTTTCATATTTTTGCAATTAAATTATAACATGCTTTGACCTCTGTTTCCATTACAGTTTCTAAAGTAACACAAACCTCTTGAGACACATTTGCTAACACTAGCTATAGTGTGTCACTCTAGAAATAGAAATATCACTACTCAAAACACCTCATAGGGCTCACATATATATACTATGAGGTTCATAAGAACAGTAAAGAGTGTATTATTACATTCTTTGTTTTATAATTTAAGAAACACTGCTTCCTTTACTTACAAGTATATACAGTTGAAACACCTAATTTTGTTTAACACAATCTGCAAACCTTGCTCTCAACTCTCTACATTGTAATATGTACCTCTCAAAAGCTACATTAAAACATCTACACCTCCCCAAACAGCTTTTCCCTCTGTAAAAATAGTGTAGAAAAATATACCAACATTAGTACACTTACTGACACTTCACAACTAAGTTTATAAAATATATTATTATGTACATGAACTTGAAGTTATTTCTTAAATGCACCAGTCTCTTTCACACCAGTCTCTTTCAGCTCCAGATTTAGTCATATCTGCTGAGCACAACTCAAAAACTTCCTTCTCCTCCAAAGCACCAAGGAGAAACTGAGCCATCTCTGTTTCTGCAGCCAGTCACATCACAGCATTTCTTCAAACACCTAATAAGAATGGTAACTATTGGTTGAGCCTTGGCCCTTTTTTCTTTACACCCCCCCCCATACGATCTTGCAAGACTCTAACGTAATCGTGAAACACCTCGTGGAGGGCCCAGTAATTTTCCATGCAGGTCTCGCAAGAGGCTTGTGGGATCGTAAAACCTCATGGCAGGCTCAGCAATTTTCCATTCGGGTTCATGAGAGTCTCACGGAATCGTAAAAATTAGTTTAAAACAACATACATTTATTTTCTTCAGAGTAGTTATCTCTTAGACACCTCAATCTAAATCTAGGGGGACAGCATGCCTTTCTGCTGCCCCTTTATATAGTTTTTTTGCTTCATTTCCACACACCTCCAATTTTTCACAATAAACAGTAAAGACGGCCATTTCCTTTCAAACATTCCAACAGCAAGCCATTCAGAGCACTCACAGGACTCGCAGAAGTCTTCACGCTCCTGTGAGCGTGTGAAGGCTCACAGGAAAAACTGGCCTCTCGACCAATCACGGAGCTCCATTTTTGATTTCACACCCTCGTGGAAGGCTCTTGGGACTCTCGCGAGCCCAACTGCCAAAATAGACAATTATTTTTTACCATTAATTTCTCAAAAACTACTGAACGAATTTACACAAAATCACAAAAAACACAATCTGTGGACCAAGATATAGCTTTTTGCCAAATTTGGTTTAATTCCTTCAGCAGTTTTTGCTGTAGCCCTGCGTAAAGACGTCTATGGGAAATGCCTGGAGATTTTAAGTTTTGGGACCCCCTTTTGTTTCTCAGCCCCCGCTAAATGGATCACCCCCAAACCTTCCAGGAAGGAGCAGAGGTGGATGACTTTTTTTGGGGAAAGTTTTGTGAAGATTCGTCATATAGTGACAAAGTTATTAGAAAACCAAAAAATGCTCTTTCTATGGAAAAGCAGACTTAATTATAACTATTATATATATGCGCTGTTTTCTCGCATACCTTTGTGAAATAGGATTGATTGACCCTTGCCAGAGGCTTCATGCAGATTTTATTTTTTTTAAAAGACGACCTCTGTGACACTCCATAGAGGACCTTTTGCACCTTGTAGTTGGACAGCAGAAGCCAAATTTCCTGCAGTCGACCCTCAAGGAATGAGTCGGGCTAGTCCAGGACCACTTCATTAATGCTATTGCATTGGCATCTAAGCAACAGTATCTCATAGTCAACAGTGATATATGCAATCAAAAGATCTAATAAGACCAGCCTTGTAATAATCCTACTGGCCTCGTAATAATCATCATCCATAGAGTGACTTTATCGTCCAAGGATGAGACAGTCATATACTGGCATGATTAGACAACACATCAATGAAGTCTAAATATAGAGACGCAGTGCTTAATTTGTAAACGAATAAATGCTGGGGCCCAAAGCTTTCTCAAACTCCCACAACTGAGGATATCTACTGTTGGGGGCTCCGAATAGCAGAGATGCTTAGTCTTGATTCCACCTTATGTTTCTTTAAACCAATACCGAACACTGTATGCCCTTTTTTCTCACTCTTTCAAATTCATTTTATGCCTGCTTTCTCCCTTTGTCACCTTTTTTCCATCTTTCTCTTCCTCCTTCTTTGCCCCTTTTGTGATTTTCTCTCTTGCTTTGATTCAAAGCTTATTGAGGAAAAATAAGCGCAGGTCCTCACAAATGGGTGTCTGTGGTACCCACCTGCAACCGCCAAGACACATTAACCACTGCAGAGATTATACAATAAACTTCTTTTTGCCCCTACCCTCTGAACTTTGATTTAGCATTTTTGATAATTCTCTGTTCTCTTTGCCTTCCCTTCTATTGACTTATTAGCAACAAACTGCATTTTCATCACAGTGTTTCACTTTGGCACTACCGCATAGCAGGAGGTCATGTTTTAATTAGCTCAGGAATCGCAAGCATTCCACCTAGCATTTGATTTTGCAGCATCATTTTGGGTTTGGCCCTTCACTCAAAACTAAGCGCATGACCAAGAGTATGGCAGAAGGGTTACTCGTTGCAAACAGGATAGATATCCCAGTTCCCAGAGCAGTTTTTAGCCAAAAGGTTTTCGATTTTGGCTATCTGGGCAACTTTAACACCACCACCATAGGTCCAGGACTGGAGGGGCACCACTTGGGGGTTTAGGACTTACTCAGGATGGGTCCAGGTGCAGCTACAAATCACCTGGAGCCTTTTCTGTTTTGAAGCTCTGATTAGGAGGCCAGCCAATCAGCCCTTGGAGTCACTGTGGTAGTCCTGGGTTCAAGAAGTGAAACAGGGCTTAAACAGCAGGTCAAGCCTTTGAGGGTTCAAGGCATACTTCAGGCAGCAGAGCCATCCTTCTATATGCTGCAAAGAAATCTTCTGAAGTACACAGCAGTCCACAGCAGCAGAGAGTCCTTACACAGGTCCAGAAAGTGAACTGCAGAGTGGGTCTGAGGGTCCTGAAGTAGAAGTTTCTAGAGAATTCCCTTTGACCTGGCTCCAAGTTGGCTGCATGAACAATGCAGGGATGACAAGTCCTTTATGTGAAGTCAGAGCACAGCCTATTCAGTTGCAAGTGAGGCTGTGCCCAGCCCCGTCCTCCTCCTCCTCCTGCCAGTGATGGCACATCCAGGCACACATAATCCCTCAATTGCGTGGCTGTCTGGGAGGAATAAACAAAGTCTGACTGCCATCTACATCCAGTCATGGGACCCAGGAACAGGCTGCAGGCACCAAATGGCTAGGGATGAAAATACCAACTTTCTAAAAGTGCCATTTTCAAAACTGTAACTTAAAATCCAACTTTACTGTTAAACAGGGATATCAATTACGATTTCTCAGACACCAAACATGAAATTTTTACCTATACCCAAGCCACATCTCCTGTTTCAAGGGGTGAGGCAGAGCGCAAAATGCTGGCATAGTAATTTGCCAACATGGAAGGAAGTCATGACCTTCAGTAGGAAGGCTACCCTGGTCCTTAGTACTAGTTTGTCTGGAAAGAAAGAGGTGTAAGGCTGTTGTACCGAGCATGCCTGTAGTTCACTCATGTGATATGCTGAAATAATTGCAATGAGTAAAGTGATTTTCAGTGTCAGGTGTCATAAAGAAAAGCTGACGGATCGGGTGGGGGTCCACATGAGAAATGCCAAGACCAAGTTCAGGTCCCAATGAGCCATAACAAACCAATTGGGGAAACAAGGGCCTGACACCTTTCATAAAATGCATCATAAAAGGCAATTTAACAGAAACAGCTGATCAGGTAAGCACAGAGGCCGAAAGGGCAGATAATTAAGCTTTAACTGTGCCTTGCTTGGCTAACAAAAGAACATCAGAAAGGTTGGCTTGTAAGGGGGTCGAAGTTTCGAGCACCACTCCAAGCAACACATTTATCCCAGCAGCAAAAATGGACTGTCTTCATAGAAGGACATCTGGCTGCAAGGATGACATGAAGCGCCTTGGTGCGCAAGTAAAGTGTATTAAGTTGCTGGCGCTCAATCTCCACGCATGGAGGTGTATGTTGTGGAGACTGGGGCACAGGACTCTGGCATGTTACTGAAACAATAAGTCTTCCCTTAGTGGAAGACTGATCGTAGGCTAAAGACTCAGCTCTGGGTACTACACTCTCTTGGTCCTGTCTGGGGCCATGAGAATGACTTGGGCCCAGTCTGTCCTGATCTTGCTCAAAATCTGAGGCATGAGAGGTAGCATTGAAAAAGTTTACAGGAGATTATCGTTCCATTCCAGCCAGAATGCGTCTCCATGCTAGAGAAAACTCCAACAGGCAGAATTGTTAATACGCGCTCTCAGTGGTGGCAAATAGATCTAGCCAGGGTGTGCCTCATTTACTGAAGATGCTCTGCACAGCCTCAGGATGAAGGCATCACTCATGTTTGGCCAGAGAACATCTGCTTAGTTGATCTACTGTGGCTTTCGGAGACTCTGCTGAATGGCTGGCGACCGGGAAGATGTTCTTTCAGTCCAGCCACCTCTAGAGATGTTGTGCCTCCTTGCACAAGCTCTAGAGCCCACTCTGCCCCACTTGTTGAAGTACAAACCGGCAGTCATGTTGTCCATGAGGACACGCACTCACCTTGCTTTGATGAGTGTCAGGTAGGCTTTTATGGCCAGACAGATTCTCCGAAGCTCCAGAAGATTGATATGAAGCTTGCTTTCCATCACAGACCAGAGGACTCTGAACTTCACTTCTCCCAGAGGGCCAGCACAACCAATCAGTGAGGTGTCTATCACCATTGCAAGCCCTGGGTGCGGAAGGGAGAATGGAATGCTGCATGTCAGGTTGGTGTCTAGCAGAAACCAATGAAGATCCAGCACTGTCTTCTTTGGAATCTCAATCATATTGGAGCGGCAGCCCTGATTCTGGGCCGAAAGGGATTTGAGGGTCCACTGCAGGGCAAGCATGTGCCACCAGGCATTCCGTAAGAGGAGGATGCATGAGACCAAGAAACCTCGGACCTATCATCACTGAAATCCAGAACTGATCTCGAAACATCAGGATCATAACCTGAATATACTGGACTCATTGCGGCAAAGGAAAGGCTTTCAACGCCACCATGTCCAAGATTTCCCTGATGAATGGAATCCTCTGCATGGGGCTCAGGCAGGACTTCAGCTTGTTGATGATAAACAACAATGATGTCAAGAGCCCAGAGGTGGTCCACGACTGACAGCGGCCAGCCAACCTTCAGCAATAACCATTGAGGTACAGGAATACAGGTACTCCTGACTTCCAAAGATGGGCAGTGCCCTCCGCCAGCACTCTTGTAAACACCCAAGTGGCTAAGGAAGTGTGAAAGCGGAGCACAGACAATTAAATGTGTTCCTTAGCTACCTTGAGCCACAGGTAATCCCAGTGGAACTACAGGATAATTAAATGGAAATATGCGTCCGGCAAGCCCTAGGATGCCGTCTAGGCCCTTGCATCTGGTGCTGACAGGATCTGGGCTAAAGTAAGCATTTTAAAACTGTCCTTCCTCCACAAGGTGTTCAGTGGGCAGAGGCTAAAATATAGGTGTCCATCCTTGGAATGGGAATAGCATACTTTTCTGTTTGCCCAGTTCTGTATACTCTCAATGCCACCCTTGGAAAGCCGGAGGTTGACAAGATAGCAGACTGCTTGTCTGAGAGTCGCTCCAGGAGAAATGTGGGGTGGGCAGGAAAGAATGTACAGGACCTAGCCACTTTGAAGGGTCCATCTGCCCAATGTGATGGATCTGCAGCTCGGAAGGTATTGCTGTGTTCTGATTTTGTTTTTGCAGTAATTGCCCGAAGCGTGCCATGTATGCTCAGACATGGGTCTCATGCTCTTTGCGCCATTGGACTCAAGCTATACCTCACTGATGAGGCCTGAGTAGGTCAAAACCTGTATGGGGTTGCTTGTGTTCCCATCAGGAGGGGACCTGGCCTGGCAGTTTGGACTGGACTGTTCCTATTGGAGCAACAACAAGACAGATTTGTATAAGGCGGTTGTCTGTTTAGAATGGCACAGCGAGCAAAAAACAATGGAGTGCATCTCCCAGTGGTTGAAATTAATTCAAGCATCCCTTCCATCACCTTGTTGTTTATGAAGTAGATGTCCTTAGTTTAATGGGTTTGCCTAGACGTATGACCATTATAATTGTAAATTTCTAAATATACCTTTTTGGACAGGAATATACACTGCATGGCTCAGTGGAGCATGAACCTGTGCTCCAGGTTACCTTTACAGAGAGTCATTGTGTACTTATTTTTCACCTCTGTGCACATGACAACCTTGATAGAATGCTGAAGGTCTGTAGAGATATCAATCAAGACCCAATGTTAGGCGTGACACCCCTTCTACTCTCCTACGTTTCTGGGAATTACTACTGTAATATCACTGGGCTAAGAAGAACTAGTAGTTCTGGCGACAAGAGATTACAGTAGAAGGAGAAGGCCTTTTTTATCTGTTGCCTTCCACGGGAGAGTTGCCTTCTTAACTCTCCTGTTTACAAAGGTCTGTCAGCTGCGTTTAACTGGGTCATTCAGTCCATCCTTGTGGCACATGATGGAATACGTGTGTTTGCTCTATAAGTATGAGGCAGAGTGCGCCAGGAGTGTGCACACTATACTTGACTGCATAAAGACAGCAATCCATTGTGAACTCCTGTGATCGAATGCCTAACATGATCGAGGATGGAGAGACCCTGCCAGACAACTATATGATTTGGAAGAAGGCCCCAGGACATTCCGAGGTTCTTGGAGCTGAACCAGGCTCCTGTGAAAAGAAGGATGGAAATAGATGCTCCTTTTCAAGTGCAGGGACTGTCCCCGCCGCCCTCCTGCTTCATCCCCCCCCCCCCAGTACCCCCCCTCCGCACCCCAACGAGTTGTGCTGAGGGCCTTTTGTGCAAGGCCGTTGTGCAGCACACACTCACTTTGACTCAGTAATACGGACGCAATAATGTGACACCACACCAGCCCTGTGTATTAAAAACAAGTTCTTTTATATAAATCAATGCAGCATCAGATGAGGCAGATTAATTCAGGGCAACATTTCAACTCTTTGAAGTACTTAATTAGTGCGTCATCTCATTACAGCACCATAGCTCATCAACATTGTAGGCCACTAAAAGGCCGCAGGAATCATCTCCTAAACGTAGCACCAATAATGATTACAGGGTGCAGGAATAAAACATGGGCCTAAAACATGCAGTTCACCTCATGAACATTCAATCACTTGTAAATAGGCATTTTACGTTACACTTCAAACAGGGCCTGCGTTAATCTAGGCGCGCCCATAGGCAGTACAAGGGGCGTCGCAAATCCGGTACACCTGCAACATAAAACACTTCAACTCTTGGCGGTGTACACTTCAGCTCAATTCAATTAAGCACCTTTACACTAGGCAAAGACATTTCATTAGTGCGGATATGCATCAGGCCTAAACAGTAATTAACGCAGGCATAACAATTAGGCTGGTGATTAGCTTAGGGAACCCCTCAACATGTCCTTCTCTCTGGGGCTTCCCTGTTAATTAGGGCTTCTGTGTCTCTCAGGGCTACTCAGGGGTTAATGTAGGCCAGGCCCACTCCTCTCCGGGGCCTCGCCTCGTGGGGATAGTTTCTGTTGGCTTCCCCCTTTACTCCACAGGCTAATGATGGCCCCCGGCCCCCAGTGGCGTCTCTGCATGCCCTAGGGGCCTCCCGGGCTCACCTGCGGTCGTTTCGTGGGTCGCTCTTCGAAGCGACTGGCTTCTTCCCGGGCCGGCCCGTGTTTGGCAGGGCGGGGCCCGGACTGGGTTCTACGGCCTTACGGCCGGAATTGCGGGACGTTGGGGGGCCGGTATCGCTCTCCTCAATCAATCAATCAATCATGTCACTTATAAAGCGCACTACATACCCGCGAGGGTCTCAAGGCGCTGGGGGAAGAGGGGGGTGGTGCTGCTACTGATCAAAGAGCCAGGTCTTGAGGAGTCTTCTGAAGGCCAGTAGGTCTTGGGTCTGTCGGAGGTTGGTGGGGAGGGTGTTCCAGGTCTTGGCGGCGAGGTGGGAGAAGGATCTGCCGCCGGCGGTCGTTTTCCGGATGCGGGGGACTGTGGCGAGGGCGAGGCTGGTCGAGCTGAGCTGGCGGGTGGGGGTGTAGAAGCTGAGTCGTCTGTTGAGGTAGGCTGGTCCGGAGTTGTGGAGTGCTTTGTGTGCGTGGGTGAGGAGCTTGAAGGTTATCCTCTTGTTGACAGGGAGCCAGTGCAGGTCTCTCAGGTGGGGTGTGATGTGGCTGCGTCGGGGGATGTCGAGGATAAGACGTGCAGAGGCGTTCTGGATGCGTTGCAGCCGTCTCAGGAGCTTAGCCGTCGTTCCTGCGTAGAGGGCGTTTCCGTAGTCCAGCCTGCTGGTGACGAGGGCCTGGGTGACTGTTTTTCTTGTTTCGGTGGGGATCCACTTGAAGATCCTGCGGAGCATTCGGAGGATGTTGAAGCAGGATGAGGAAACGGCGTTGACCTGCTTAGTCATGGAGAGGGTGGGGTCGAGGATGACCCCTAGGTTGCGTACGTGGTCGGTGGGTGGCGGGGCTGTTCCCAGTGATGTTGGCCACCAGGAGTCGTCCCAGGCTGAAGGGTTGGAACCAAGGATGAGGACCTCCGTCTTGTCCGAGTTCAGCTTCAGGCGGCTGGTCCTCATCCATTCGGCGACGGCCTTCATTCCTTCGTGGAGGTGGGCTTTGGCGGTGTGAGGGTCTTTGGTGAGGGAGAGGATCAGCTGGGTGTCGTCGGCGTAGGAGATGATGTTGAGGTTGTGCTGTCGGGCGACGTGGGCGAGGGGTGCCATGTAGATGTTGAACAGCGTTGGGCTGAGGGAGGAGCCTTGGGGTACGCCGCAGATGATCTTGGTGGCCTTGGATCGGAAGGGGGCGAGGCGGACGCTTTGTGTTCTGCCGGAAAGGAAGGATGTGGTCCAGTCCAGGGCCTTCTCTTGGATCCCGGCGTCGTGAAGGCGTGTTCGTAGTGTGTGGTGGCAGACCATGTCGAAGGCGGCTGATAGGTCCAGGAGGATGAGGGCTGCTGTTTCTCCGTTGTCTAGCAGGGTCCTGATGTCATCGGTGGCGGCGATGAGGGCGGTTTCGGTGCTGTGGTTGCTGCGGAAGCCGGACTGGGAAGGGTCCAGGATGTTGTTCTCCTCGAGGTAGCGGGTCAGTTGTTTGTTGACGATTTTCTCGGTGACCTTCGCGGGGAACGGGAGCAGAGAGATGGGTCGGAAGTTCTTGAGGTCCTTGGGGTCTGCCTTGGGTTTCTTGAGTAAGGCGGTGATCTCGGCGTGCTTCCAGCTTTCCGGGAAGGTTGCTGTCTCGAAGGAGATGTTGATTATTTTCCGGAGATGGGGCGCGATGGCTGTACTGGCTTTGTTGAAGATGTGGTGAGGGCACGGGTCTAGCGGTGAACCGGAGTGGATGGTGTTCATGATCTCGCTGGTGTCCTCGTCGTTGATGTTGGTCCAGGAGAGCAGGCGGTTGGTGGTTGTGGGGGCAGTGGTCTCGGTGGTTGCCGGGGCGGTCGTGGTGTTGAAGCTGTCGTGGATGTCGGCGATTTTGCGGTGGAAGAAGGTGGCCAGTGAGTCGCACAGGTCTCGCGACGGCTGGATGTCGTTGGTGTTGGAGCTGGGGTTGGAGAGTTCCTTCACGATGTTGAAGAGCTCTTTGCTGTTGTGTGCGTTGTTGTCTAGGCGGTCTTTGAGTGAGGCCCTTTTGGCGGATCTGATGAGGTGATGGTGACTGCGGGTGGCGCTCTTGTGGGCGGCGTAGCTGTCCGCTGTCCGTTCGTGGAGCCAGATCTTCTCCAGTTTTTGGCATGTTCGTTTGGAGGCCTGGAGGTCTTCGGTGAACCAGGTGGCTTTCTTGCTGGTGTGGCTGTTGGGCGGATTCTTGAGCGGGGCGAGGGTGTTGGCGCAGTCGTCGATCCACTGTCTGAGGTTGCGGGCGGCGGTGTCGGGGTCGGAGGGTTCGGCGGGTGGGCTCAGGGCGAGGGTTGTGGTTAGCTGGTCTTCCGTGACTCTGCTCCAGCAGCGGCGAGGCATTTGTGCGGCCCCCGTAGTTAGCGCTGTATGCGGGGAAGGGAGCGGGAGCCGGCAGTCCTCTCCGGCCGGCCTCCCGCCTCCTCTGCTCACCAGGCACTCCTCTCCGGCTTCCGTCGGCGCTGGGGGCGCGGCGGGAGCCGGCGTCCAATCCCTGCGCGGCCTTCCCGGGGGCGCAGCCGATGACGCGGTCAGCGTCCCCGGTCGCCTGGCAACGGCGTCGATGGGCCTGAAGGCCTCGTTCTTCCTTCTAAGCCTCAGCTGTGACTCCTGGCAGCAGCGCGCTTTCCCTGCCACAGCGCGGGCCGCGGCGGTGATTTACGGCGGCAGGGCGCTTTTCTTCGTTCAGCGCTGGGCCGCGGCGTTGATTTGGGTACAGGCCGACTTCAGCCACGAGGTCAGTGGCTTAAGGGCGATTCCTCCCACGTGGAGGCACAGCGCGGGGGCGCGCTTGCAACAGGCTGGCAGGGGGGGGCCGATTTAAAAGTGCTTTGGGCAGCCCAGCAGCAGGGCAGCACTGCGTCAGCTAGGAGTGGATGGGGGTGAAGGTCTAGCGCTTCAGGGCACGGCGCTTTACCTGGTGATCCCCAGTTTGGCAGTTCAGGTTTCTGGCCTTGCTGGTCTGTCAGGCCTTGCAATTTCAGGTTACTTGCGGCAGTTCTTTGTTGGTTGCTTCTTGGGGTTTCTCCGTATGGGGGAGGGAATGAGTTGGTACTGGGGGTGCTGGATGGTACTTCCCAGCACGCTGAAGATGGTTCCCTGGGTCCCCTCACGCTGGGCAAGGTCAGTGGGTGGTGGGCGTTCCTCAGCTAACTTATTACAGCAGTGCCTTAGCCCTGTCAGTAGCAGTAGTGTAGGTCTCCCCCCTAGGCCCTAAAGCCTGTACTCCGGCAGAGGTTCTCCCAGGATCAGTGGTGCCCCAACTGACTAAAGATTTCCCTCCAAACCTCTTATACCCCTAGGTCAGGTGACCCTCCTAAAGGCGGCAAAACATAACTCCTCCCACAGCCCGGAAGGTTCTGGAACCTTCCACCATGTCTGGCTATGTGGCCCAGAGGCGGGACGGGATGGATACTGTATCCCTATGTCCCAGCCTGACCCTGGCTACTAGTAGGTGTATGTGTGCAAGGCCACTCCGCAGTAGCAGGGGCCTGTGGCAGCCATCTTGGGTGAAGAGAGCACCTGCACCTCAGCACTGATTGGCAGTGGTAAGGCGCCCGGAGACCTAGGTCCAGTAAAAATACGGTGGCAAAAATGAGGCGCAAAAGGGAAAAAAACAGGGTAAGACCACCCTAGGGCTGACAGGTCTAACAGAATGCCTAACATGATCGAGGATGGAGAGACCCTGCCAGACAACTATATGATTTGGAAGAAGGCCCCAGGACATTCCGAGGTTCTTGGAGCTGAACCAGGCTCCTGTGAATAGAAGGATGGAAATAGATGCTCCTTTTCAAGTGCAGGGACTGTCCCCGCCGCCCTCCTGCTTCATTCCCCCCCCCCAGGACCCCCCCTCCGCCACCCCAACGAGTTGTGCTGAGGGCCTTTTGTGCCATTGTTTTACGACCCCTGAAAGGGAACATCAACCTCCAGTCAAAAACGCACACTCCCTGACAAATGTGCAGTTCAAGTGTGGTTGGGCATCCTCCGTGGACAGAAACAAATGCCCCCGAAACCAGACATCACCCACAAGAGAGCAGTGCTCTGGATTCACAATTTCGGCTGAAAGCCATAGAGGAGTATTGAGAAGAATCCCGAAGGCAGCATACCCGCGTGAAGATAGACTACACCTAGGTGAATACACACGGCAGTGTGTGTGTCAAGAGACATCTCCTGAGCTCCAGAAATAAAGTATTGGACCACCAGCCTCCTTCTCAAGTCAAGGACAGACCTGGAGAATCCTGAACTCTGCTAGAAGTACTGCAGAACCATGTAATTGAGGAAGGAAGAAAACTGCGGTGAGGAAGAGGTGCAAGGAAGTGCTTGTGCAGGAGAAGAGCTGTCATAAAAATACTACACCCCAAAGACCTGCAGCTGGCAAAAAACTGTGCAGAGGGATTGGACGGAGGCCGCAACTTCTGCATGGCAAGACCCAAGGGAGGAGTGGCACTGCAAGAATTGTGGTGAGCTCTCCTTCATTTGTTTGTACATGTATAAGTCTTTAACCTTTTCTATGTAGCATATCAATTTCTAGAGTGTCTAAAGGCCACTCTGTTAAAGGAAGTTTGCAATAAAATGGTTTGATTTAAGTGAAAATATATAGGCCCAGCTACACGTGCCCCTGGGTGCCCCCACATTGAGACTTCATTCAAGATTCATCCAGCTACCTGGGCTTGGAAAGTACAAGGGGTTTTCAGCTTCAGCTCAACCTAAGCTTACACTCACTGCAAACTGCATCTAAAATTTGCCAAGTGGTTGTGGAGTTGTGCTCCCTGCATGACACAGTTCGTTTAGTTACGCCTTGTGGGACCTGGATGCAACAGGCTTCAGGACCTCACTCAACGCATAATCGTGATCATGTGGTTTCGTAAAATATATCATAGACAAATTAACCTTCACCTGTGACATACTTCCCAGTTGACTGCTAACTTCACCTGCTCCTCTAAGCATTTGTGTGCTCATCAGTTTCTCACTGATATAGCGCAGAGACCTTGGCGTGTGAGATCCATCAGTAGTCCCACATAAGGACTCTCACTTACCTGGGCACCCTGTGTAAGTGGGAGTTCTTCTTTGGTGTGGGCTCCCCTTTATTTTGGCTAGGAGAACTAAGAAGAGGCACAAGGGCATCCCAAAGATTAGAGCCACACCGAGAAGGTTGTGGCAGGCACATGTCCATGCACTACCAACACAGACATCTTGTTGCTCCTTAGTGAAACCACCTGCTTCCTCCATTTGCACTTTCTGAACTGCACACATGCTTGCAAGGAAGAAAGACTAGTGCAGAGCCTGCATTTGGGAGAACATTTAGGATGTGCGCCACCTCATTTTTATTCAGAATCCCAACTGTCTTCCTACTAATGTGACAGTGATTGTATCTTCTGCTTTTCCAACTTCCAGATGTAGTCTTACTTTTCATATGTAAGGAATGTTTCTTCACAATTGCTTCTTTGAAGTAGTCAATGTTATTCATGTTGCGCTACGTTCTGAGTCTTTACACATCTCCATCTCGCTAAATGAGCCTTTGACTCCTCTAGTTTGCTAATCTGAGGTTCAAGTGCTAAAGGGATGTACTTGGTGGTGCGTTTTGAATCCAACAGTAGGGTGACGCCAGGGCAGCGCAAGTAGAAGGCTTCAGTTGTCACAATGGCATCCAATAGCCCAGATTGCCCCAAGCCAGGTCCCATAGTACTGCATCTTTATAACCAGTGTAAATCACTATAAAGTTCTATTGGATTATGTCCATGCTATCAAGAAAATTAAACGCATTCTTTCTGAGGACTAGATATGTGAGCACCAGGCACAACATTTTTTGTCATAGGCAATCTGCTCAAATGCTCCTTCTGTTTCTGGCTGGAGAAGTAATGTGGCTTCTGCATGTGGAGCATGTTAACTCTAATGGGGAGAAAAAACCTGTACTCTCAGTCAAAAGAGTTGCAGAAGTTCAGTGGGGTCGGTCCACAGTCAGGTGTGCAGATCAGAGGATGGGTGGAGGGAGTCAGTAGATGGGTGGGTTGGTGAGTTGGCCAGTCGAGCAAACGACAGGAAACTACAGTCAATTTCAGAGCTGAATTTCCCTGCACAAAACCGGATATTTAAAAACATTTCAGTCAGTCAATAACTTTATTTCGGCCATTGCGGCCATAAAAGTAACACAAACAGGCAATACAATACAGACATGATAAGACAATCAAATTTAAACTAACAATCCGAAGCAACATGTAAATTTTTCTTTTTAGAGTCCAGACTTCCTAATACTCCAAGGGAAAAGAAAGTCCACAAAGGTGCATGTGCATTAAGTATATAGAATTGGTAACCTTCATACTGGAGCCTTTGCCTAGGATTAGTAAAAGCAGCTTAACCCCCCGATGTCGGATAGATGCCTTAAAAGTGCCAGTGCCTAAAGTGCAGAGAAAGTGTGTGGGAGACAAGGGACACCCTACTCACATGGAACCAGGGTACATACTATATAAACAGAAACAATGGTTCCTGTGGACAAATGTAGTTAATAGAAAATAATCATAGGCTCAATACCGGTAAAAGGGGTAGGTGGATGTCAAAGAGAGATATAACACTATATACTGCAGGATGTTTTTTAAGTTCAAAAGTTTATATATACAATTTCAATTGAAATTCAGGATCAGGTGCATCGTGTCCCCAGTGAACATGAAACCTACATAATAATTTGTGACATTTTGTGATGTACATTGACGGTTTCTATATTTACAAAGTTGACCAAAACACAATTAACAAATGGACACAGCCTTCTAATGCAGTAACAGAGGCTGATAAATGGTTCCCTTTGAAATTGTCGATGACGTTTCGACCCTGTCAACAATGAAGGGTCTCTTCAGGACTTAGCAATGCAGGGACATTTGAAAAAACGATAAATCGTATCAGTAAGGGCCTGGGAAAGTAAGGCAGTGGATACAGGCTGACAATGGACTGGTAGTAGTACCTGAATTGAGAATCAGCTGTCAGAGCGAGATGAGTGCAAACCAAGCAAGTGAAAATGAAAGGGAGGGTACTCACAGGGAACCCAGCGGGGAACTAGCGAGAAAAGGAGTAAAAAAGAAGATGAGTACTAATTTAATTACAAGGTTAGAAGATCAAGAATATAACTGGAATGTGAGGAAAACTTACCCCAGTGAGGGGGAAGCACTGACAGTTGTATGCGTGCTGTAATTAAATTGCTGCATCAGTATATGAGCATGTCATGGCAAACCCGAGGATAGAGCGTTTCACTATAAAAGGAAAAACAAGATTCAGTACTTGTTGTAAGCGATTCCTATGACTGAAGGTAGTTGATTAGTGCAATATGTTCTTACCCATGAGGCTCACAATGTGACTCATCAAATTGGTAACGTGAAGCGGAGACGGACTTGCGCAGTTTCCTCATCTTTACCGAAGCCGACACATGCGGCCTTCTCCGGTTATCCTCGAGATATCATCTATACGGGTAAGCGCCATGATAAGCGACTGCCAATGGGTTAAGCTATGCAATCCGCATACACAAGCACTTACACATGCTCTCTCCCCCCCTGTGTTTAAATTTGTAGAGAATTCTTTATCCACACGTACTGTCGTGTCTGGAACGATTAATGAGCAATTATTCACTGACTACATTGAAGCTGACGCCTGCAGCTTCACGTTACCAATTTGATGAGTCACATTGTGAGCCTCATGGGTAAGAACATATTGCACTAATCAACTACTTTGGGCCATAATCTCAAGTCTAACAGAATATAATCAATTCAACTCATATTGGTGGTCCGGTTAAAAGTGTTTGCTCCTAATTTGTCAGAGTAGGTTCGCCTATTAGTAGCCCTCAAACAAAATTCAAGAGTTATTGCATTAAGCAGGAATGCCGTTTTGGACCATTTTTTAATAGGAGTAAGGTAAGGTCCAAGGGGGGGATGAGCCATAACTCCTCCTCCTCCTTGCTTCCACACAGGTCCTCCTGCCCTAACGGTTGAAAAGTGACATTAAAGTCTCCTGCGACTATTAATGGCAATAGAGTATCTCTAGCATCTAAGAGAGTCTCCAAATCCTGAAGGGTGGATGATGTACTTCCTGCTTTCGCCCCTCTTGCGTACACGTTAAAGAGATCAACTCCCAGCCCGTCTTCCGCCCTTATCTGGACTGCCAGTATATCTGGGCTGCTGGTCTTAAGTTCTTTAACGAAGCAGTGGAGGTCAATTTAAATTAAAATTAATAAACCCCCACTTGGGCGCACAGATTTATTAGCAATCGTAGGGCGATGGAATGTGATGTACCCGGGGATAAAGATGGGTGAAGGGGATCACGTTTCTTGTAGAATACAGATATCATGCTTTTCTACATATTGGGTCCAATGAGCAAGTGCAAGTTTGGTTCTCACCACAGCAACATTCCATGATAGTAAAGAGAGATTGGTCGAGTGACCTCTGTTGCCTGAAGCTACAAGATTTACACTCTCTCCCAATTCTCCTCCCTGCGAACCAGTCCGATGACCCACGGGACTGTCCCCCTCAACAAAGCTACTGGATGCGGCCATGCTCCCATCGCTAGTTGTAGTGTGCAGTGGCTAAAGGTAAGGCTGAAACATCTGGGCAAACTGTCTCGTGGAAGTAGGAGAATGAGGTGGGAGGATGTACTATAGAGCCTGTAGGCAAAGTTTGGTGTACAAGTCAATCGTTTGGATCAAGAGATGAACCAGGACTCTGCTGATGTATCAGGCCGTGAGTTGATGGCAACAATGGGCGGATTAGTCGGCGATATTTCATCTGTATCCCTGTGCGAGTATAGGGATTGAACCTAGTCTCCAGTGCGATTAAATCGTGGGCCAGATTTGCATCTCTAATAAGTAGCTCAATGCAGTTTGTCAAGGAATTGATTCCATTAATCTTTTTGGCCCCATAAATGTCCTCCCTGATTATTGAGCGGCACCCCCCTCATGTGACGTATCCAATGTATACTTTTGTTAATGAGGGAGTCTTTGTTTTCATAGCTCATGGGAGACGATGGTCAGGGGACATTAGTCAAAAAAATACTCTTAGGGGGCCCTTGTGATGAGATTCGCCTGCCAGGTATATCTCGATGGAGGCGGGCATCAAAGGAGGGAAGGTTTGAGAGAGCATTTTGTCGTAAATCTGTTTTGTTTTATTAAAACAGAAAAAAAATAAGCCACAGCTACACAGCATGTCGCCTACAACCCCATGGCGGGCCGGCCGCAAAGTAAGATAAGCAAAAACAAAAGGGGGATGCAATGGCGTATCGATACAGATAGCAGACGTACAAACTTAGTTACACAGCAAGTCGCCTACAACCCGCTTAGGGCCGGCCGCGTGATGTAGTGATCAAAAGTGGCAGGCGTTTGTTTTACAACAGCTCCAAGAGCATTGAACCAGAACCAAAGAACAAACGCACACAACGTGCAAGAAACAAACAAAATAATAGAAGAAGAGAAAGAAAGACAAACAACAAAGACCAGCGAGAGAAAGAAAGAAAGAGGGAACGGCGAGGAAGAAAGAGAGAGGAGAGGAGGGACAGGAAAGAAGGTAGAGTAGAAGGAAGGAGACAAAAGGAAGAGAGGTGTTGGAAGTGATCCTTGCAAAGAACGACAACCTGGTGGAACAGGGGCAGCTGGATGGCGCGGGGCTCAGGAGGGCACAGTGAAGGCAAAGGGAAGCAGCGCATCTTCAAAGAGGCGTAACGCCCGGAGTTTCGGGGGCATAAAGCGGGCGTGCTCCATTCTACAAAAGTAATCGATTAGTGGTTACCAAAGCCTGGTAAAGCGAGTGTCTTTGTCCTGCAAGCGCGCTGTAAGGACCTCCATGGCCATGGTATGCCATAGACGGGTGAACCAAGCCGTGATCGGGGGGTCTCTGCTTTCTTCCAGTACAGGGCTATGAGTTGTTTCGCCGCACCCAGCATATGGAGACAGACCTGCCAATCGCCACGCGTCAGTGCGCACAAATTAGTAGGCTTAATACCCAAAATGAGCGTAGCTGGAGCTTCAGGCAGGGGAAGCCAAGAACCAGTTTGATGTGGCTGAGGATCTCCTTCCAGTAAGTGGCCAGGAGTGGACAGGACCACCAGATGTGAAGAAAGTCTCCGGGTGACGTCAAGCATCGCCAGCAAAGAGGGGAAGCCGTAGGGTACATTTTATGTAATCGTCGAGGGGTGTAATACCACTGAGACATTAGCTTGTAAGCGGGTTCACGCTGCGAGATACAGCGATAGACCCTTGGAATGTCCTGCCAAAGGCGCTCCCACTGCGCGGGCGCAATGTCCGTGGCCAGGTCCGACTGCCACCGAGTCTGATAGAGATGCGGAGTTAGCCGCGGGGGGTGTTGGAGAATACGATAAGTGCGTGCAATAAGACCCCTGGAATTATCAAACGAGCGGACCAGCCGCTTGAAGGGAGTGAGAGCACGTGTGGCCGCCGACGCCAAAGATGCATCGTGAACCCAGTGCCGAAGTTGCAAGTACTGAAGCCGAGCCCCTTCAGGAAGTTGAAATTCCTGCTTGCATTGTTCAAAAGTCTTGAAGGTAGTACCGACAAAGAGGTCCCGTATCGTACGGCACCCGCCATTCAACCAGTCAATGAAAACGGTAGGGTTCAGAGCAGGAGGAAAGAGAGAGTTGCCTGCGATGGGGGTGTGAGGAGAGGGGAAAGTGGTGAGGCCCTTGGGTACAGCAATCCGGTCCCAGATGTCAAGGACAGTTTTGGTAGGAACGGCTATATAAGCACTGCGGGAGCGGGAGACCCGGGAGTGCCAGGGCAAATCCCATATGGAGCGTCCGGTCACTGCCCTATCCATGTGAAACCACACCTTTTCACTCTCCCATGCCATCCATTCAGAGATAAAGCGACGGTGCGCCGCCCAATAGTAGTCCAACAGGTTCGGACAAGCCAAGCCCCCTCTATCCCGGGGTGACATGAGAATTTTATTAGAGAAGCGCGGGCGACGACCTCCCCAGATAAATCTGGTGAAATCACGCTGTAAGCTTAGAATCTGATGACGCGGGATAGGAGTAGGAAGTGACTGGAAGACGTATAAGATTTTGGGCAAAATGGACATTTTGAGGGCATGAATACGGCCCAGCCAGGAGAGAGTGAGAGGTCTCCAGACCCGCAAGTCCTCCAACACAGACCGACGACACTCCTGCCAGTTAGCTTGCGACCAGGTAGCGAGGGTAGGGGTCAAGTTAAGCCCAAGATAGCGAATGGAATTTTGGGCCCATTTATAGGGGACCAACGCTTGCAACGTCGAGAGCTCCGTTGCCGGGATGGTAAGGTTCAGGGCCCAGGATTTGTCATGATTAATCTTAAGGCCAGACGCCCGCTCGAATTGACACAAAAGATGGTGAAGGGCAGGAAGAGACGTGTGTGGATGCGACAGTGTGAGAAGGAGGTCGTCTGCAAACAAAGCGACCTTGTGCTGTTGGCCTCCGAGAGGGATGCCATGTATGTCTGGCGCCTGGCGAATCAAGATGGCAAGCGGCTCGACCACAAGGGCAAATAAAAGAGGAGAGAGGGGGCAGCCCTGCCTCGTACCTCTATGTATAGAAATGGGGTGTGTGAGTTGGCCATTGACCCGGACTTGGGTCGTAGGGGAGAGATAAGGAGCCATGATGCGGGACACCATCAAGGGGCCAAGCCCGATTTTACAGAGCACCGCGCGGAGAAAGGTCCAGTCCACACGGTCGAACGCTTTCTCCGCGTCGAGAGACAGCAGGCAGGCAGGGATATTCCAGTGCTGGGCAATCCGACGCGCATTGTCAGCCCCCTGTCGCTGCCGAATAAAACCGAACTGGTCGGGGTCGATCAGGCCCGGGAGGTGCGGATCCAGCCGTTTAGCTAAGATTTTGGTGTAGAGTTTAAGATCCGAATTGAGTAGGGCAATGGGGCGAAAGGAGGAACATAGTGCGAGGTCCTTGCCTGGCTTTGGAAGTAGCGCTATTTCGGCTAATCCCACGGAAGCAGAGGGGCCCGTCGTGTCCGTGAAAGAATTGAAGAGACGGAGAAGATAGGGCTGAAGCTGTGGGAAGAAGACCCGGTAAAAGGAAAGCGGCAGACCATCCGGGCCCGGCGATTTCCCAAGAGGGAGGTCCTTCAGAGCGCCCGCAAGTTCGCTCTGTGAAAGAGGGGCTTCCAGTAGTTGTGCATGATGAGGGGTGATCGGAGCCCAAGGGCAGCTATCAAGGACAGCCCGGACCTGTTCCGGAGGGGGCGTCTCCTGAGCGTACAAAGACGAATAATATGCATGAAACGCGTCGAGTTTAGCTTTTCCAGTAATGGCCCGGGTGCCATCAGGGCACTTAATATTAGCTATATGTGCTTTAGCTGCACGTGTCCGCAATCGCCGGGCTAGAACCGTACCTACCTTATCTCCTCCCTCATAATATCGCTGCTTGAGAGCCAGTAAGGCCCGTTCAGCCTTGTTGGTACGATGTACTCGGAGCTGGCCGCGCAGCATAGCCAGTCGCCGCTTGTGAGCAGCCCGTGGCTGAGTCTGATCGAGGCGCTCCAGCGCCTTAATGTCACTGGAGAGTTTAACTTCAAGCAGGCGCGACTCTCTGGCCCGGGCACACGCTATAGAGGTAATATGGCCTCGTATAGTGGCCTTAAATGCGTCCCAGACCACAGGAAAAGGGGTTTCTGGCAAGTCATTCGTCTCAAAATAAGCGACAATAGCAGCCCGAAGTTCCTCAATATCAACCGGGTCACGAAGTATGTGGGCCGGAAGCCGCCACTGCGGTGGGCAGTTAGAGTGAGGAAGCAAATCCCGAAAGAGGAGCTCAAGGTGCGCGTGATCTGAAATTGAAATGTCTGACATAGAGGCCGAGAGCGTGTCCCCGATGAGGGAATGCGAGACAAAGAGATAATCGATGCGCGAATATGAGCGATGTACAGGAGAGTAATACGAGTAGTCGCGCGAATCGGGCGAGTGGTAGCGCCAGGCATCTATTAGGCCAAGCTCGGTCAATTGATTTTTGAGGGCAGAGGACATAGCCCCGGTTCCGTGGAAGGAACCGTCACTGCGATCATCAGTGGCACTCCACACCAGATTGAAGTCACCCCCGAAGATAAGGAGGGGATCCGAGTTCGACACGTGTTCCTGCAGGGTCTCCCGGAGGAATGAGTCTTGCGCCTGGTTGGGGGCATAAACGTTACATAGAGTTAAGGTCCTGTGGCCAAACCGAACCACCACCCGGAGGAACCTGCCATCCGGAGTGCGTACCGCCTTAGAGGCCCCCTGCTGAATGCCTGTTCGACAAAGTATTGCTACTCCAGCTACCTTGGAAGAGGTATAAGCCCAAAATTGAAGCGGAAATCGAGGATGGGCCATGCGGGCGATATCCTCCTTAAGCAGGTGGGTCTCCTGAAGGAAGACAATATCAGGATTCAATTGGAGAAGGTATCTCCAAATCTGTCGCCGCTTGTTGGGGGAGTTGAGTCCCTTCACATTAAGGGATACGAGTTTCAAACCAGGTGTGGCAGCCATAACTGGAAGAAAGAGAGACCAACCGCGCGCATCATTTGGTGGAGCAGCAGGTAGCGGCTAGAAGGGGAAGAGAAGAGGGGAGAAGGAGAAAGGAGGCATCGCACAGCAAACACCACAGGACGGGCTAGGAACCCCAGCGAGGGGAAGGTCGGCTGAGGCCCCACATAGAAGTAAGAGAGACACCCCACCAAGAGCGCCAACAGGGGAAGCATACCAAGCACAGAGGGACAGGTCCCACCAGCCCCAAGCAGGATGCCCCAACACCCCAAAGTCCCCCAGAGCCAAGCCTCCCCGCGGGTTCACGCAAGGACGTTGCCGAAAGGGGCCCAAAGTAGGGCAAGAAAGAAGAAAGCCAGAAATAGGAAAAAAAAAGAAGAAAATAAACTGGCCAACTGGGCCAAAGTAGTGCAGAGTCGGTGCGGAATAGCCCAGATCCCCGAAGGTAGGACATTCCGGAGAAGTCACTCTCCCTCAAGACTCGGCAAGAAGAAGTAGGGGGAAGTGGTGGGCACACTAGGGACGGGAGGCCCCCGCTACCAGTCCTCCGCCCAGCGACGTTGAACATGCAACACATTTCAGCCTCCAGGCTCGGACAGAAGGCCCCCAGGAGCGATGCCCCATTGGAAGCATTAACAAGCGCCATGCCACAAGGGGAAGAGCAGTCGAGGCCCCAGGGATGGGGAGGCACTCAGGGAGCGGACATGGTTGACGGCGTCCCGTTTGGCCTGCGTGGAGTCGATGTCCCTCGAAGAGCGTCCAGAGCGAGGCGGGGGAACAGTGGACCACTCCGGCCGGAGCGAATCCGCGGGGCGAACACCAGAGGAGGGGGATCATCAGAGTCTGAGTCCACAGGCAACCGAAGAAGGCGCAGCGCCTCTTGCAGGGACCGGATAACCCGCCGTCGACCCTCCCAGGAGAACATCAGGGCAAAGGGGTGGCCCCACTGGTATTTGATGTCCAGGGCCCGCAATTTATCGGTGACAGGTTTAAAAGCTTTCCTCCGACGAAGCGTGGACGGTGCAAGGTCTTGGAAGATTTGAATGGACAGTCCATTGTAGGAGACTGACCGGATCCCCTGTACTTTACGCATGATGGCTTCTTTGTCCGCAAAGAAATGGACTCGGGTGATAATGTCCGGCACAAAATTTGGGCGGTTGCGGGGACCCGGGACGCGATGGGCTCTGTCCAGCATAGGAGGTGTGGTACCTTCCCCCTCACGGATTGCATGCAGGAGGTCTGCGGTGTACGTCAAGGCATCAGATCCCTCTGTGCCCAATGGCACACCCCTAATACGGAGGTTGTTCCGCCGTCCGCGGTTCTCCAGATCCTCCTGCTTCAATTGTAAGGAGATATTTTGGTCCTCCAGTTCTGACATCTTCCTCCAGAGGCCCTCGATGTCCTCCGTCCTGGCGTCCACCGTCCTCTCGAGACCGTCGACCCTATCACCAATTTCCACAACATCCCTGCGGACATCCTGCAGCCCAGTTTTGAAGTCCTGCCGCAGGGAGCTGATCTCCGACTTGATTTCCTGCAGAAAGGTCGTCATGTAGGCCTGAGTGATAGGGATGGCTTGAGCTGGCGTGTCCGAGAGCTCTGAAGAGACAGGGGGGCCCTCTTGTGTAGAGGGGGGCACCTTGGCCCACATGGAAGTCACTGGGTTATCGCGGGCAGCGGCTGCCTCTGCGTCCTTGTGAGCCCTGTGTTTAGGTGGCATGGCGGCGGGACCCAAGAGGACAGTAGCCGCCGAGGTCAGGGCCAAGGGTGTGAATCGACGGGACAGCCGAGACGTGGGCCAGTCCAATCAGCCACAGGCAGGATCCCGGGAGGCCTCCCCTAGGCAGCAAGCGCGGCCGGCAGCGTGGCGGCAAGGCAGCTCAAGTCGGTGGTCCCTCCAGAGGTAGGAGCGCCCCAAGCAAAGGGCTATTTTAGCAGGAGCAGTGGTGGGGACACTCAAGGCAGAGGGTAGGGGCAAGCAGCGTAACTCCCAGCGGAGTCCAAGGGCGGCCCAAGTCGTGGCGGTCGTGAAGCAGAGTCCAAGGAGCCCAGGACAAGCGCCAATGAAGAGGCCCCCAGGGATGTGAGCGCCCCTCCGCCCCTTCTCATAGGCACCACGCTCCAATTAGGGGACCAGATCCAGGCATCAGGGCAAGGCCAGCGCTGAGATGCCCCCCAAGGCAGGCAGGGTCGCAGCAGCGAGCTGGGCGTCAGGGGGCCCACTTTTGGGTGAAAAAGACCCCCCGACCCGGTACCTGCACCACTCCAACCGCAGCTCGGTGGCCCTCTCCGATCGTCGCGCCATCCAGGGTCCGCCAGGCAGGAAGAAGCCATCGCCAGGCCCCGTATGCTCCAGGGGCCCCACACCAGGATCAGGGGCGTCACGGGACCAGAGAGGCAGAGCGATCCACTGGCCAGAAGCGACCGCCTGCACCCCCCCACTGGGAGGCGCCGTAGGCACCAACGGGCGCGCGTCCGCAGCCGGGGCCCAAAACGGCGGCCGGCGGGCTGCAGACCCGATCCAGCGAAAGAGAAGAGGCCGCAGGGGTCCAGGCAGCGGCGTCCAGCCACCAGAGTGCAGCAGGTATCCGGCCCCCGCGTGCCCCCACCGCCGGCAGCGCTCCCAGCTGGCGCAGCGCCCCCAGCACCGTCCGGAGCTCCACTGCGGCCAGGAGACAAGATGGCGGTCGCCAGGGCCGGCCACAGAGAACCAGGAACACCGAGCCCCCAAAGGACCCCCATGCCTCCAAACACTGCCCGGGAGGTCCCGGCCGGGATCGGAGCAAGCCCCAGGTGAGAGCGGAGCCCGGAGACCAAGCTGGCGATACGGGCGAGAGGCGCTGGAGCGGAGACTCGATGGTGCACGTCTCACTCCATGCGCGCCCAAGCCACGCCCCCCTGAGAGAGCATTTAATGGCAACTGGGCTGGTGTACGACTGCGAACAATGTTGGTGTAGGTCATATTATTCCTAGGCATGGGGTCCGAGAGATTCTTGCTGAAGGAATTTGCAACAAATCCTAAGGATGGATCAATAGGATTATCAGTAATAGTAGAGCGGGGCAAAGATTTTACAGGAGGCTGCTTAGATGGTTGAGCTTCGATATCACCTTTTTTTACTAGCAATTTCTATAAGGATCTGAGAAGTTTTTTTATTGTACCTTTATTGAAATCAGTAAATTTTAAACAATGCAGGCCGGCCTTTTTATACCTACAACTGCTCCCCAGTCTGTACACGTGTGTGGTACTTGCAAGATTTCTTAGGGCGACCCAAGCAAGAAGGAAAACAATAGTACAAAGTGTTGATTTATGATCTCTTGGCTGAAATGTGAACTGCACTTTTTCATTCTTTGATACCAATGAATTTTATATGTATGTATTAGTTTTAAGAAATTTTAAGTGCATGTACTCTTTTATGATTCACTTTGTCTGAATCGAATAAAGATAAAAATATATATATACTAGCAATTTGATTTGTTCCGTTAGCTCTTGGACTGCCTTTTTTTAAAAATGTACCTTGGACCTCAGATCAGCTATAGTCTTATGTGGATCTTGATCCCTCAAAGCCTGGTCGATAGAGGCATTCTCATGTATGGACCGCACTGGTGTACTTCGGGGCCCTAGGTCAGCTCTCAGTTCCTGTCTCCCTTCCTCTAGGCTGTGAGACTCACCTAGCCCCACCCCCACTACCACCGGGGGCTCTTGCATGAGCTGGAGGGGCAGAAACCTATTAGAGAGGGTAAGATCAGTAGTTAGGCTAATAGCAACTCAAGCGTTGTCAGAAACCCTGGTAGGGAGTTCAGAACGTATTACCTCCTCTACCTCTTCTACAACATCGTTAGATATGTGGGACACTAATGAAGGATCAAGAGAACAGTTTTTTGTGCTACGTGTTTGGAGCTTTTTAAACATGGATGGAATTTGTTTAGGGCGACAGGTCTTAGCACTATTGGGCCGATTTGGTGAGCCTGGGGGGGCAAGGGAGGCAAGGGGTTAATTGTAAGTTGGCTTGCGGAGTTAAAATATCTTCGCATTCGATAAGAAGGTCATCTATGCGATCAAGAACACAGTTGCCTCCTGCCGACTTGCGTACTTTGCTTGTTTTATTGGATTTTGTTTTCGGTTGAACCCCTCCATCCCCGTTTTCAAAGTCTCTAGATTTCCTTTTCCCCATGATGATTTATGAAGATTGTGGGGCTTAGTATGTTTACAAATCTTGAGTGTAGTCAAAAATACTCCCTGAGCCCCCTTTTTTTTTTTTTTTGCCCTTTTCTGCCTGGAATTACAACTAAAGTACCCAGCGTACAACCTGGGAAACACAAGGATCACAGTTTATAGTAACCAACAGCCCAAGAAACAGAACTACAGAGCTGGCCACATGATACAACACACATACAATGAATTACTATACTATGTTGCGACTTTAATAGACAGGGCGTCGGACGGTAAATAGACAACGAGCAACCAACAGCCCAAGGAACTCAAAAGTAAGCACCCAGAGGGGCAAATGAGCCAAGTCCAAGTGTTCGATTGGTATGACAATTAAAAGGGGCCAAAAAACGAGTCCAAAAACAGAGTCTTAAAGAAAAATACTTCCAAACAGGGACAAAGTCGGAAAAGGAATCAAAAACAAAATCAATTGAACTCACAGTTATCTGGTCCACGAATCAAATGGGGTGGTCCTGCCCTGCCTCTTCCTGGCAATGACGGGCAAGGACAGGCCCGCCCTTGGCCCGGGCGCGTCCCGCGTCGCGAGAGTGAAGACGCGCTTAAGAGCGTGAGACTGCTGCCTTTGGCCCCTCCTTCTGGGACAGTGCTTCCTGGGACAGGGAGTCCCTCTCTGGCTGTTTGCAGCAAGGTAGTACAAGGCAAGTGTCCCGCGGCATCCCGCGTCGCGGGAGTGAAGACGCGCTTAAGAGCGCGAGACTGCTGCCCTTGGACCCTCCTTCTGGGGCAGTGCTTCCTGGGACAGGGAGTCCCTCTCTGGCTGTTTGCAGCAAGGCAGTACAAGGCAAGTGTCCCGCGGCATCCCGCGTCGCGGGAGTGATGACGCGCTTAACTGCGCGAGACTGCTGCCCTTGGCCCCTCCTTCTGGGGCAGTGCTTCCTGGGACTGGGAGTCCCTCTCTGGCTGTTTGCAGCAAGGCAGTACAAGGCAAGTGTCCCGCGGCGTCCCGCGTCGCGGGAGTGAAGACGCGCTTAAGAGCGCAGGACTGCTGCCCTTGGCCCCTCCTTCTGGGGCAGTGCTTCCTGGGACAGGGAGTCCCTCTCTGGCTGTTTGCTGCAAGGCAGTACAAGGCAAGTGTCACGCGGAAACATTTCTAAACAGAAGTGTGTCACAAAGCCCGGTTAGTGTTTTAGAGGACTTAAGGTAGCACTGAAGAAAGTTGATGACAAGATCCGACATTGGATTTCGAGGCAAATGCCTCTGAATGGTTGAGAGTCTTCAATCAAAGAATAGTATTACAAAAATATATATTTTTGACAGTTTTATATAGCGTGAACTTGACCCGAAGGTATTGGAGCGCTTTACATGAGCACCAGTTACATTACACAAGGACACATTAATTTTTGGTAGGCACGGGGAGATTAAGTGCTTTGCCCAGAATCACAGGATGTTGAACCCATCCCAGACTCGAACCTGGTTTCCCAGCTCCAGAGTCGGCCGCTCTGGCCGTCAAGCCACATTCTAGCAGGTACATGAATGTCCCTACTAATTTGCAACAATACTAATTTGCCACGATTCTTTATCACAGGACTGAGAGGTCGACTGTTAGACATGGTCTGGGGTGGAAAACACCCAGGACCAAAGTCCTGAAATTATATTAGCTGTTTTCACATGCTGAGTTTGCTACATCCTAGTCTGGGAAAAACTGAAGAGACCACAATATTATACAGAAAAGACTACTGTTTACCTACTAGATAAGACCACTGTGATTCTGGCTACAGGCAGTGACAGAAAGGGGATTGATCAATTTATGCAGAAGTGCGGTGGATATTTTCATCTATTGTTCGTCAAGGATTGCAGTCCTAACCAGAAGCCAATGGGAGTCAGATCTAGATATGGTAATATTAGATGCTCAATGATTGAGGACATTTTCACTAAAAAGAAGGTATTATTGAATTGCAAACAAAAGTTGACAGATTTCAAAAATAGGTCATACATTAAAAATGTGCATAACACATCTGATTCAAATAATCGTCTCATGAGGAAAAAGAGTGGTTAAGTCTACTCGCATGTTTCTGAACTGCAGCTCATTGAATGCATTCTATTACGACAACAATTACTGGTGGTATTAGAAGCTGAGATTTGCCAGTTTCTACTGGGTTACCAGACTAATTTTGCCAAGACTAGTTAGATGTGTATCCGTGACAATGTTAAAGTCGAGGAGAAGGGGTGAATCCTAGGGATTATAAAAATATAATACATTGTAATGATGGATGATGCATACATTGAATTGTTGCCTATTTAGCAAAATCAGATAATGGGTGTTGCGTAAATAATATTTTCTAAATTTACAGTCAATCGAAATAGATTTGAGTGTAAAGTGTATGAAGAGACGAGGGGCCAGATGTACGACCCTATTTTGCATGCGCAAACGGGTTTGCGACCCATTTGCGCAAGCAAATTACAAAAGTGCCATGTACTAACCCTATTTAGCGAGTCACAATTTATTTGCGACTCGCTAAATAGGATTAGCGACTCGCTTTTAGGAAGGAGCATTCCGAGGGCGTCCCCTCCTAATAACGAATCTGAGCCCTATGTATGACTGTTTTGCAACCGCAATTGCGGTCGCAAAACAGTCGCAGTTTGCCACCCTTCTCAGAAGGGTGGTAAGGCACTTGCAAAAGGGAAGGGGTCCCCAGTGGACCCCTTCCCCTTTGTGAATGCAGGGCAAAATATTTTTTAGGGGCAGGCAGTGGTCCCAGGGACCACTACCTGCCCTTAAAAAAATGATACGAAAACGTTTCATTTTAATTTTTTTTAATGCATCCCGTTTGTATTGAAGGAAAACGAGCTGCATTTAAAAAAAAAAAATGCTTAATTTAAAAGCAGTCCCCGACATGGAGGTCTGCTGAGCCCAGCAGGCCACCATACCTGGGAGGGCCAGCCATTCCCAATGGTGTCGCAAATTGCGAGTGCCTCATTATTATTCATGAGGCATGCAATTTGCGACCTCATTGGGAATCGCAAACAGTGTCTCAGACACTGTTGTACATAGCATTTTGCGACTCGCAATTGAGCACAATTTGCGAGTCGCAAAATGCTATGGTCATACATCTGGCCCAACAAGGAATGTTTTACTTAACAGATCTTATGGATGACTTGGGAATATACGTAATTCCTTATTCAATTTCTCCAGGATTTTGTAGCATAAAACTACACTTCTGGTACCTTTATTGAATTCACATTCATCAATTTTGCAGTTTTCGGTCTTAAAAATATATTACCCATTCCAACAGAGTATTGTGTTTTTTTCAAATAGACGGGCTTAAACTTTGTTAAACAGTGCTTTGTGGTATCATTCTGAAGACTAGGGTAAACCAAGTACAACATTATGAAGCTCATATCCACATCTCAAGCAACCTGACCCCTCTCCCACCACACCTCCCAAAACAACCTACTACTTGGATTCCTGCCCATTCATTCCCCCGAGAGTAAAACATCACAGGCAATGTGCACACTCCCAGGAGCAGAAATCTTTACTAAGGTGACCAAGTTGAAAACTTCAGCAACACTGCATTAGAATCCAGGCTTCTCCATTTTAACAAATTTATAATCCTGGGCAAATCAATTATCTTCCTTACTGGGAGTGCCTACGTTAGATTCATTTCGTAGTGTGAGCGTTATATGAGAAAAATCGTCACCAGCAAAATAAGAGCATGCACTAAAACGATGCCAATATGACACCTGAGGGATTTGGTCTTAAATTATCTTGTTGCATTAGTGGTCTTGTTTAGCCAGACCTGATCTGTGTTTTTCAATTTTACAGCAGCCTCCAATGACCTTTGATGCACTGCTAACATGCTGCAAGACTTATTTTGCTTTACCAACCGAAGTGTCTGGAAAACCACGGGCCTCAGTCTTTCACAAACTATTTCCACAAAAGCCACTAAAAACATAGTCAGCAGTGGTGGCGTGGTGTAGCGCTGCTAGGTTCTGTACGGAATATTTTATACCTCACTACTTTGAATGCTCCTATGTCAGCTCTGTGGAGCTTGTTATGTTTAGCATGGAATTTTCAGTTTCTTTCCGGCTACATCACTGATGGCTGCTCTGGGCAGCTACGTAAATAAACTTACGTAAATATCTAACTCAGTGTTAATGATTTGCTTCTGTTAACAGTGGATAAGTAGGGGCATACAGTTTTTGTTGATGGGCGCCTGGCTGCCACGATGACCTCACAGACTCCGGGAGGAAGGTCGAAGATCCTCAATTGTCACCGCTCAATCGGCAAGCATGATTCAGGGTCTAATTCAGACAGGACCTGAGCAGGTGTTAGTATCTTAAATTTCTCCTTCCTCAGGAAGGCATGGAGAGTACACAGATTTAGGATAGGGGCAAAGGCTTCTGTCCTTCTTTGGCACAAGAAAGTAGTGGAAATAGCAAACACAACCTACTTCTGATGCTGGCACCCTGTCAATGGCTCCTTTGGCAAAAAGAGCCTGTACTTCCTGCCGATCTGAGGACCATGGCAGGGGCTGCAGGCTTTCCAGGAGCGGAAGGGCATAACCCTGCCAGACAATTTGTAGGATCCACTTCTCCGATGCTATGGTTTGTCACTGGGGCAGGTGGTGGCTGATTATGCACCAACAGGGTGCCTGTGGTGTTGCGAGGGCACACTTAAGAGGTTTGGAGTCAGCTGGGCAGGGCAGAGGGCTGGGCATATCTCTGGGCTTGGTTCCACAGGATTTGTGGGAGCTGTGTCCATGGCCATGAAAAGGCTGGAAGCCTATTGGCTTCAATGGCTTTGCTGGAAAAGACAAAGCTATTAACCCCTACTGTAGCCACAGAAGGAGTGAGAGGAAGAGTGCAGCTGGCGTGGGGCAATGCTTAACCCCAACAATCAGGCGGTAACCCTACTTTCCCTGAGGCACTCAAACACTGAATCAGCTTTGTTGCCGAACAGGCGAATGCCATCGAAGGACGTGTCCATAAGGAATGCATGGACATCAACTGAAATCCAGTTGATCTCAGGCAGTAGTGGCGGCGGAGTGCCACCGACCAAGCAATGGCCTGCCAAGCAAGTCTGTGGTGTTCTACCCGCATCTGATGGCAAACTTTGCTGCGTCCCTGCCATCGGTGATAGCCTGGTTCAGGATGGCTAGGGACTCCTCCAAGGCCATAGGCAGCACTTGCTCAACTGAGACCCACACAGTGAGGCTATATCAGCCCAAGAGGCATGCAGTGTTCACCGACCGCAGTGCAAAGCTGGTGGAAGACAAAATCCTCTTCCTGAAGGTATTCAGGCTCTTGGATTTCCTATCTGGTGGAGTGGTAGAAAATGCGCCAGAATCTGCTTTGGAGACTGAGGCCTGCACCACCAGGCTCTCAGGGCCGGGCGATGAAAGCTGGGTCCCCATGAGCGAGACTGTGGAGACGTGCAATCGTCCTGTCCACAGGAGTGCCCATGCAGGGCTTGGCCCAGTCCCCGAGCAGGACATCAGAGAGGGCTTCATTGAAGGGCAGCAGGAGTTCTGTGTGGGATAACTCCGGCTGACATTGGTCTTGATTTCCACAGAGGTAGCTGGTGGTTGAGGACCTCAGCTGACCTCCTCACCACTGTAGCAAAGGATGCCACTTCCTCTGTAGCCACCATAGCCATCAATCAATCAATCAATCACGGCATTTATAGAGCGCGCTACTCACCCGGGAGGGTCTCAAGGCGCTGGGGGAGGGGGTAAGTTACTGCTCGAACAGCCAGGTCTTGAGCTGCTTCCTGAAGGAGAGATGGTCCTGGGTTCGCCGAAGGTGAGTGGGGTGGGAGTTCCAGGTCTTGGCTGCCAGGTAGGAGAAGGATCTTCCTCCGGCGGTGGTTCTGCGGATGCGTGGTACGGTGGCGAGGGCGTGGCTGGTTGATCGTAGCTGGCGTGTGGGCGTGTAGAAGGTCATGCGGTCGTTGAGGTACTTTGGGCCCAGGTCGTGGAGGGCCTTGTGTGCGTGGGTGAGGAGTCTGAACGTTATTCTCTTGCTGACGGGGAGCCAGTGCAGGTCTTTCAGGTGTCCGGTGATGTGGCTGTGTCGGGGGATGTCCAGGATGAGTCGTGCGGAGGCGTTCTGGATGCGCTGGAGTCTTTTTTGTGCATAAGTGCAGTGATAGGATCAGGGGATGTGTCTGTGATGGCTGCGCACATCAGAGATATTGCTCGATCATGACCAAAGGAGGGGCTTGTGCAGCAAAGTTGAGGGCAGCTGGTCAAAGTCACTGTAAGCAGGCTGGATACATGTGTGTGCAGCATGACTGAGCAAGGGATCCGTTTGCCCTAAGACTCAGAGGTATGCAGGGGCTATGTGTATGTACAATCGCAGTATGAAAGGTGTAGAGAATACCTTGGGGACGGAGTAACGGGCACGTCTTGCCTCTTGCTACCCCTGCCTGTATCACCAGCATTCCCTTATTTTTCACTGTACAAGTAAAGCAGCCGCAGTCCCTTTACTGCCCGTTTCATGTCTATGGGGACCTTTGTCTCCGTCTCTGCAGGCTCCGCCGTTACCGCATATTTAATGTGTAGGCTTAAACCACTATCATGCCTGCGTACAGAGCATCTTGCTTACCACATGCTTCTTACTCCGCCCACTCACGGAACTCCGCGGAATTGCACAGTTTTTTTATAACTCTGCAAAATTTCTGCCCAGGCCTAGTGTTTTTATTACTTAAAGTAATATTTTTTTGCCGAAGAAGGTGTGCAGTTGGCTGGAGAGCCTGGCCTATGGCCCAGCAGCCAACCTTCTGTGGCAGCCAACCTTCAACTGCTCAGCTACACGCAATCAATTGCCATGCGTGGTGTGGGTTTGGCCGCAGGGCCTGGTCACAGGTTTGGCCCTGCTGCCAAACCACCACAGGCAGCCAACTCCCCCATCGCTCACAGTTTTTGGCCTTATGCAGCATGGGATTTGCCACAGGCCCTACACCCAACACCACGCGGGCAGCCAACCCCTCTCCCCCCACCACACATGGTCTTCGCCTCTGCACAACGTAGGCGGCAGGGCAAACCAACTGTATGTGCCCAACCCACCACAGACATAAGCCCCCCCGCTTTATTTTTTTTACACAAAATGGTTTCCCAATCACGCAAGACTCTTGTGGGATATAGTGAGGCCCCCCTGCACTTCCAGGGTATTCTCGTGGGAGCAGGGAAGCCTCACTGACCCCCATATGATCATGGAACCCCCCTTTTTTTTATTTGAACCAGCATGAGTACCTCTGTGACCACCTCCACCCCCAAAGGTCCAGGGGATTAGGGTAACCCCACCCTGCCCCCTTATGAGTAACTCCTTTATAAAAAAAATCAGGACACAGGGACTAAGTCCTCTTGAAGGAAGGCGCTGAGGTAGACAAACTTTTTGGGGGAAAGTTTTGTGAACAAAAATACATATATCACAAAAAAAAAACTAAGGCTACAAGGACATAATAGTTAGGTTCAGATTTTACACATACAAAACCTGAGCTAACTATACTTTACGCCCCTCGCAATGCACTACTTATGACCTCCCATATTACATCACTCATGACATGGTCAGTGACATCACTTTTGTTTTTTTCAGTGAATTTCTAAGGTTTTTTTAAATCTATTTCGTGTATATATAACATCCCTGTACCCTTTGGTTTTTTTCAGTGAATTGCTACGATTTTTAATAGTATGTCCCAACTATAAAGTCCCTGTAACCTGTTTTTTTAAGTGAATTTCTAGGGTTTTTCTAATGTAAAGTAATACTTAATTATTGTGCGGCCAACCCCCCGAATGCAGCCAACTGCACACGCCCTCTGGCCGTGCGCGGTGGTGGTTGGGCTAGGCCCTTTGGCCAACACCCCAAAGGCAGCCAACCCGGAAGGGGGGCACGCAGCCCCCTCCTCGAATTCGGCCCTGGAGATCCTATCTCCAGGGCCCGCCACAATTTTTTTTAGGGGAAAGGGTGTGCATCCCCCTCCCTGGGCCATATTTGGCCCGGAGGACGCCATCCTCCGGGGCCCATTGCTTAGTTATAAGGGAGGTGGGCACACAGCCCCCCTCCCCGGGGCCTATTTCTGCCCCGGGATCCCATGTCATGCAGTTCCCCCTCCCTGGGGCATATTAAGGGGGAGGGGACACACAGCCCCCATCCCTGGGCCAATATTGGCCCCTGGGGACCCCATTCCACAAGGGCATATACAATTAATTAGGGAGGTGGGCCATGTGGATCCCCTCCCTGTGCCGATTTTTGCCCCAGGGAACCCATCTCCCGGGACCCAACCACATTATGAAGTGGGAAGTGGGACATGCAGCCCCACTCCCTGGGCCACTATTAGCCCTAGGGACCCCATCCCTGGGGCCCAGCCGAAATTAGTGAAGGGGGAGGGTGGCCATCTGGGCCCCCTCCCTGGGCAGATTTCAGGTCATCTCCTGAGGCCCGGCCAATAAAGGGTAGGTGCCATAGCGCCCACCCAGGGCACCCACTTTACCATTGTTTGGGGCCATGGGGAAAGCCCCAATGACCCACATTCCCAGTCAGCTTTCCGCCTCCAGCGAGAACCAGCATTCCTTCTGCCCACAGGGAGCAGCTAAAAATGCCACTCCCTGCGGGCAGGTGCTATTTTTTATCTGTTTCCGTGCCCGCTTCAGGGCGGGCAGGGAAATAGATGAAAAGTTTACTCCCAGCGGGCAGGAGCATTTTTCCTGCTCCCGCCTGCTGGGTGCGCACTTAAATGTTTCCTCTCGGCAGGAACTTTAAAATTGCTCCCGCCAAGCGAGAGCAAACACCGGTTTCCCTGTCCAAAACCGCTATGTCCCAGTGTGGGCACTCCGGGACATAGCTGGAGCCGGCCCTGAGGGATGGGGTCCCCTATGGCCATTATTGGCTCTATGAGGGATGGCCAGGCCCCATGGTTTGGGGTCCCTGGGGGGAAATGGCCTGGGTAAGGGGCCATGTGGACCCCATCCCCATTTTCAAATTTGGCTGGGCTGTGGGGGATGTGATCCCCGGGGCCAAAACCAGCCTCGGAGGGGGCCATGTGGCCCCTCTGCCCATTTATATACGTGGCCATGCCCCACGGAATGGGGTCCCCTGGGCCGTAAATTGCCTGGGGAGGGGGGCCATGTGCAACCCCCCTAAAAATAAATAAATTATCTCCGGGACCTGGTCCACCTGAAAGGCAAAAAAAAGCTAGCACGGGTAGCCGTGCTTGCTGTTTTTTTAATCTGCACGTGGAGCCTCGGCAAATTTATTGGAAAATTAAAACAAAAAAAACCCACGTTATCGGCCCCCGGCGGGGTCCTTGTGTGACCCCACCACCAGGCCTAGGGGGCTAGGGTATTTCCACCCTGCCCTCTTACCGTTTTTTGTCGTTTTTTTATTGAGACTTGGCCGAGTCAGAGTCCCAAAATGGCTGCCAACACTTTCTGGTTGAAGGTTTGGCAGCCAATCAGATCTCACCAAGAGATCTGTCGGATCTACGGAGAATTTGCACCCCTAGATATCTAAACATATTTTTTCTTTAATAATCCAAAACTACTGAAGTGATTTACACCAAATTGCAAAAAGGGCTCTTTCTGGAACAAGAGCTAGCTTTCTGCCAAATATGGTGTCATTTCGTTCAGCAGTTCAGGCTGTAGTCGTGTTCAAAATGCCTATGGGAAATTGCATGGGGAAAATGTGTTTTGGGACCCTCCTTTGTCTTGGACCCGGCTTGACGAATCACCCCAAAACTTTCCAGACAGCAGCTGAAGTGAGTTGTACAGTAGTTGACAATTTCGTGAAGATTCGTTAAACAGCACCACAAATATGCTATTCCTATGGAATCTATGTACTAACTGTACCTACCTACTGGCAACTGCTCATCCTTACTTTCATTTACCCCTACCTGCCCTGAAAATCACCATTACCTCCATTTACCTCTACTTGCCCCTAGACCCTAAAATCACCCTTACCCACAATTTACCCCTACCCACATCTTAACCCTTTTGTTTTTAAATACCATTAAAATAAATACGTGCAGAGTAAAACACCACATGGAAAATGATTTTGTGGTAAATATAAACCCATAGAAATCACCTGCATTGTACTTACCTGTGTGGTAAATATCATGCATGGTAAGATTCATGTGGTAAATGAAACATACCCCAGGGGCTTGAACCTACCTTGGTAGAGCTTTTCAGGCTTTATTCTGACTGGTAGCACATCTACCAAGTTAAACCCATCATGATCCTTTAACATCAACCATGGCAGAAAACGTTAGAAGCTGAAAAGAAGCTTTACCAGTCAGCCACATGTGCACAGGATAAGTATGTAGGAAGGTGAAATGCAC
Source organism: Calotriton arnoldi (assembly GCA_963921515.1). NCBI lineage: Eukaryota > Metazoa > Chordata > Amphibia > Caudata > Salamandridae > Calotriton > Calotriton arnoldi. Next base: position 195,097 of record CAWUFW010009166.1, read on the forward strand.
AGTACTCGCAACAGCACAAAGTGTGAGTACTACTTTATTGTACGATTAATTAAAATCTTTACAATTGGTTTTAAAATAAGACAATGGCATTAGACCGGTAAAACCCGTTGTACATAAAACTAGTAATTACATAATTTGTATAGAGATTTAAAAATACATTGCCAAAGCTCCTTAGGGGGGGTTGGGTAGTAAGCCTAAGGGAGGGGAACAGTCGGAATAGCTTTGGATCATAAAACGAAAGGAAGAGGGAGTGCAAACTCCGCATTAAAGTGCGTTATCACCGGCGGGTGTGAACTATAGCGATTGATGCTCTCTGGACAGTACTAGTAGGAAAAGTTTGTTTGGCCCGGGACTGACGGGATGGCCCGAGGGAGATTAAAGGCCACCGGCACAGGCAGTTCTGTTGCTGCGCCCCACGGATTATTCTGCAAACCTGAAACCACCTGAGCAGACATTGAATTCCTGGTGATTACAGGGCAGCTGGAGGCTCAGTTGCACTAGCCTGCTGCTGTTATGACCTGTATGTGCACTGCTGTGGTCAGTCAGTTCACGGGCAATATGACACCTTGAGGACCCCTTTTAATGCATTGTTGAATGAAGTAGATATATTTGCCAAATGTCACCAGTTCCATTGGCTCAGTTAAGGTTAACACCAGGCTTGTTGCCTCGTAACATGTTCCTACTCCATGCGTCAGAAAAAGTGGTTTTAGTAAAATGTGGCATGGATTCAAGAGTGCCAGACAACAGCATAAGAGGTAGTTCAAAGATTCATACTTGTAGGCTCAAAGTCTGCAGTTGGAGGTTTTAGCAAGTGACTGCCACTTTGGGTTTACTTCTCTGGATTTTAAACCCAGAAGCCTTGCAAACATTATTTGTTTCAGGCACGCTTTCAGAATGGCATAGCTGAGGTAGAGTTGGGGTCTGAGGAATCCTGATTGAACATTATCGTATGATTGCACACTGCTTGCAATAGCTTGGATTTACTGAGGTTATCCATGCCACTTGCCTTCGACAATCTTTTCGTTTGTTTTTTCAACATTGCTTTCCTGGTGGCACACGAAAGCTGCAAACTGTCCAGTACCAACTTGTCGATTTGAAGGACGGCAATAGATCTGTGAAGGTATAGCGACAATGGGTTCCCTTCTTGAGCGAAGATGTGCTGGAGAACGGCTTTCATGGTGTTGGGTGGGGCCTTTTGGATCTTATAGTAATAATTTTCAAAGAACGCCATACTTAGCCAGATTTGGCCCTTTAAGCTGAACCTTATTAAGCAGCTCTTGAGGAATGTAGGAAGTCTAAAGACGATTTTGTATGCCTTGAGTTGATACTTATCCATGATGTTGACTACTTGGACCAGATAAGCTTTAAAGCCATACCTGATTTGGTAAGAGGGTTCCAGTGATTACTCGTCTTATTGGGATGGTGGATGGACTTTCTAGGGCATTTTTTTTAATTTGCACGTTCTGACTATAATTGCTTCTGCATTTGTTACTGTGTGTATGAGGTGCTTTGTGGCTTCTAATTTAGTTGGTAGTTGTAACTGGCCACTTCGATTTTTTGGTTAAGTTACCAAAAACTAGTACTTTGGTCTTGTTATCATTCACCACCATCTTGTTATATTGGTTGTATTTGTACAGGGCATTTAGGGCCCTCTGTTGGCCAACTCTAGAGTGGTCCAGGAGGATGATGTTGCCAGTATATTGTACCAGTGGAACCTTAGTAGTGCCAATTTTGGGTGGGGTTAGGTTTGCGTGTTTCAAGGCTGCACCCGTCTCAGCAGTGTAGCAGTTAAAGAGCAGGGGAGCTAGCACGCAGCCTAACTTAAGGCCATTGTCTGTTTGGATTTTCCTGTTTACCACTATCGGTGTTAGCTTGACCCGTACCCAAGTTGAGGTGTAAAGCGAAATGATGGCCTGGAGTAAGTTGTTGGTTATGCCCCAGTCACGAAGCTTTCACCATAAACTGTTCCTGTCAACCAGGTCAAAGGCTTAGGAGTAGTCCACAAAACAGACAGAGAGCAGGAGTTGTTTCTTTGGTGTTGCCTGGTGGATTAGGTAGGATAAAGCCACTAATTTGTTTAGAGTAGAGGAACTAGCTTTGAATCCTGTTTGACTAAATGCTAATATTTCGTTTGATTCTGCCCAGCGTTCCAAGTCTTGCAGTAAGACTGAGACATAGGTCTTAGCATCGACATCCAGAATAGCGATGAGACGATAGTTAGATGGATTGCTTCTGTTGCCCTTCTTGTATATGGGGTTCAGGATTGAGCCCCTCCAGCTTTCTGAGACTTGCTTGGTCACAAGGCAGGATTGGTAGAGCGAGGTTAAGATGGCAGACCACAGGTCGAGATTGCCCCTGAAGACCTTGGCGGGTATCCTATTTGTGGCTGGCGTTTGGCAGGTATCCCGTTTTGGGGCTGCCACACAGTGTTTATTGAACAAATCTACGCCTACTAATGTATAAGTCTATGCCTACTAATGTAGAAGTAAGATTTCCTGAAGTGCCTTGTCAAGAGGTTAGCTGGATGCTCCTCAACCCATAATTCTGCAGTCTAATGAGTTGTGTTTACACCAGCCATCTACATTGGCTCTTTCTATGTTTTTTAACTTGAGACATGATTGCATCCTGACTGGAGCCAAGCCATTTTTTTCTTTTCTTCTTAAGGGTGCCTCAAAGCTCATGTCTACGTTTTTATTTTTTATAACTCTTTAATATGCAGCTTTGTCCTGCATTTTCGGATTTAAAATGCAATTCTGTAGAAGAGGTATAAGCGCTTTCTTTACCACAAGTATACTGTTGCCTACGGAGCCAAGAACAATGAGGGTCTGAATGTCTTTAATGACACTTCTGCCCTTCCCAGTGGGAATTTCACATCCTTTTCCCGTCTGTGTAGACTCCTTGCGTTATGGTAGCTGCTGGTATATTTCCCTGGAAACCAACTAATCCAGTATAAGGAGTTGATGATATTGTTACACGTATCTAGCTTGCAAAGAGTTTTCTTTGGTGGAAACCGGGATTTACCACTTACTTGCAGCCATGGAGATACATCTAGTGCTTAATTTGTAAAAAAAAAACATAAGTACTGGTGCCTAAAGTTTTACTCAGAAGTTCGTGTGCTGCTGAATACCAGGGACGCATTGCCTTGATTCCACCGCATACCTATTTCATCCAACACCTGCTACCTCTTATCTCACACTGTGTTTCTTTTTCATCTTTGCTTTCTTTCTATATCGCTGTTTTTTCTGATTTGCTCGTCTTCCTTTCGATTTTTGTGTTTTTCTCTCACTTGCTCTGGGCCAAAGTTTGATGAAGAAAAATAAGAGCCGGTCCTCAAAAGTGAGTGCCGGTTGACCCCAACTGCAACCAACAGCTTCAGTAAAGCCCTGGATCTATAAAAGGCCTTGTCTACTGCGCTTTCACTTCTCCCCGGTTCAGCTTGGCTGAATCCTGTCTTGCCCCTCTGGTGCACTTCGGGAGGTTCAGGAAAAGCAAGAAAGTTGCTGCAACAGTCCGTGTTTTTGGTATAGCTTTCACTTATCACACAGCCATCACATAGCCAGGTCCTTTTAGTACCTCACTTGGTTGTCTTTGAGCAACTTATCTGCCTTCTCATACTTCTGTCTGACATGTACGTGCAGTGCCAGCGGGGTAAGTGAGATACGATACCGTGGCACAGGAACAGGACCCAGACTGCCAAGTGAAATGGCTCTCTTGCTCATCTGCCATTTGACCAAGAGCCCCTGGAGAACCTTTCCACAACTTCCCTTCTATGGAGATAAACAACGCCTTTTTTGAGGTCCTAGCCATGCAAATGGCACGTTTAAGTGAATGAGGCACATAGGCTACTCTTCTAAACAGTGTCAGGTTATTTTCGTTCTCTACTCAGCAGACTGGACCTGTAAGAGGACAGGTGTTGCGCAGCCACACCAGCTTTCTGCTTATTGAAGGGTTAAACTACTTGAACACTGCGGAGCAGAGAGGTTAAGAAATTGGCAAAATATCAATAACAATGCGTTCTCATGTAGAGGGGTAAAGAGATCAATAAGAATCAGGCCATGGCGGAATTAGATTTAAAATGTACGTCAATTTCGTAATGCTTGGAGACGTTTTCTTAAATGAATGTAGCCTATCTCTGAGCAAGTTGCAACACACGTGAGCTCGAAGCCCTTACTAACCTCACACTGCTAGTGTACCTGACTACATTTCTGGTGGAAGTCCCCTCAACCAGGGTCCCTTTCCCACCAAGAAAAATTCTCCAAGTCTACATCATCTTACTACTGACTTACCATACTTTACAGGGACTGGAAAAAAACTTGTATACAGCGGCTTGTCAAATACTCAGTGTCCAGGAGCTTAGGTTCTCATGGTAGACTATCAGCCACACATCCCCACCAAAAACCACACGGCTTCAGGGGTCTGCTGTCAAATCATTTACTTTAGGTGTGCGACTTAGTGCAACACTCCCACCTGTTCTTGCCTGCTGCAGCATTCAGTGGAGCTCCATCCTCAGAGATCCCAACTGACTGACTACACTACTGGCATGCATGCCCACCCAGGATGGGCAGACCCTTGGCTGAATCTGCTTTTACGCCAGGACTAAAGGTCTTAACATCATCGGAGGAATGTTGGGCGTAGAACTGAAAAATCAGGTTTTGTATCTATTCTCCACAACAGTTGGTATTTTTTTTCAAATCCTTATTCTCTGCCACGTTGGAAGACAGTTGGTAAAGCTCCACTCTACTTCCTCACATGAGTGCCAGGCATGACGATAAAAGGTCAGGGTCATAGTTTGTTTGAAGGGGGGCGGGGTCCTTCAAAAGAAAGCTCTGCCTAGCAAGCTATTGGAAAACGAAAAAAGCCCTTTGTTGCTGAGGATGTGATTGATCTTGTCTAGTTGTCTTTGCCAGTAGGATGCATGACCCTACTGTTGGTGCTGAATGGCGACAGGATTTGGTCTCACGGCTAAAGCTGCCGACTTTGGAGCTGGGGAACCAGGTTTGATCCTGGGCTCAACATCCTGTGATTCTGGGCAAATCACTTAATCTCCCTACCAAAAAATGTATGTGTCCTTGTGTAACGTAACTGGTGCTCAAGTAAAGCGCTCCAATACCTTCAGGTTGAGTTTGCGCTATATAAATCTGCAACAAAAAAAAATGGGACATAACATATCTGTTAAGGCAGAGCTAAGGAAATTTCACTTCTCTAACCCTTTTCAGGTCAGAGTCTATACCTCACGTTTCATTTTCTGGGTCGCATTGTCACCATGTGATCCAATGAGAACAGGTTCACTAAATAGCTGGTCTAGAAACCTCTGTTACACCTGAGCAGTTACAGAGGTAAGGCACTACCATGATATTTGTCTCGGCACAGGACATGGCAATAGGCGTGCATGGAAGGGGCAGAAGCGTCCTTCGCTGCATTAGTTATCTTGCGAGATGTGATCAATCCCTCCTTAAAAAAAATGTTTAAGTCCTGCCTCTTTTCTTGGTGGAGGTGTCCTGCAAATTGGATTAGCAAGTATCAAAAGGGTCTGTCATCGCCACCCAAGCTAGAAGAAAAAGTAGCAGCTCACACTCTTTTGGCAGTGGTTTGACACCTTTTTACCAAGGGAGTTCATCTATCTGCTTTTCTTCCACCATTGTTTTGTCTCACAGTCTGGAAGTATTTTTCCCTTTGGTTGTCAGGTGATCTGACAATTTGGTGAGAAACGTGTCCATTTTAGGGTCCAAAACCGTGGACCAAAGGAATTACTGGTCTTGCTCGTTTTATGCTGAGCATTCTCAGGCTGGTATGAACTGCAATTGGCCTCCAGAAGCTGGTAAACCATGCTCCACCGTATTGTAAACAAGAAAATCTAATTCGCAAACTATAGGAAAGCCTAAACATGTTTTGGGGCACAGCAACACAGAAAGAAACAAAAAAGAGAAAATATTGTCTTGAAGTGAACCAATTGGAATAGATGTCTGCCTAACTTCTACGTGGGTCTATGGGTTGCTTTTACAGTGCAGTGGATGACGTCGGACTAAAGATACAGAAAAGCCAAAGGTCGCATACGAAGGTACCAAGCCCGGAGTAGTGCAAAAATCAATCCTATTATTCGATAAGGGACTACAATCTGGGAAAAGCCACCATGCCTAAAAGCTTAGAAGCTACATCACAAAATATTTTTGATTGGTCCTTGGTGGTAAGGTAGTGCTTGGGGCACAAACTGTGATCAGAAAGCAGATCTGCATAAGTGGTAATAGGCGACGAGAATATATGTGACTATTTGTTGTGGTGCATTTTACTGTGGTGGTAACGTTTTGTATTGTATTTGTATTGTATTATTGCACTGTGGTGTGTTATATTATTTGTTGTGTTCTGTTTTGGTTCTAATGCTGTATTGTGCCCCTTTATGTTTGTTATGTTGTTATTTCTTTTGCGTTTTACTATTGTGTTGTATTCTACCATTACTTTAGAGATGCTAAGAAATGCTTTTACATTTCCAGTCAAAGCAGCACGTTCCTTTAAAGTTCTAGAGACAGAAGACCATTTATCACTGTCGAAGGTGGTGAAATATTGGTGTTCCAGCTCTTCAAGACACCTATCAGCCCTGAAATTGTCAGAGACAATGCCTTAAATTATAACTTTTAGTACTCACTTTATGGAATAAGGTCCTAGGACTGGCTCACAGAAATATCTAAAAGCGGTCTTAGATTCACTAAGTCTTTCCTTTGACCATTTAGAAAGAGGAGCGTTCAACAAGAACGGCAGATGCCAAGGCAAATAAGTGATTTGGAACACTGCAAACACAAACACTGACAAAATTAATCAGTCACATAACTAGCAAATGTTGCCAAGATTGGCATAATGATGAACATCATGCAAAGTGGAAGGCCTTTTTGAGCTAGAAACTGAAAATCGAGCCCTTAAAAAGGAAGCCTTCTGGTACCATGACAATGACCTAGCCTTATGAGGCACAAAGGAGATGAAGAGGCCAAAATATGGAGGCAGAACCCTGGAAGAATAGCAGTCTAACCCGACCGAGGGGCGGTACGTGGAATGGTATTTTTATGCGCGTGGCTCAATCCAACAACCAACATCTGTAGTCACCCAATGATGAAGCTTCTTTTTGATCTGGAAATGGCTAATTTATTGAAGACAGATAACCCTGAAAAGAAAAGGGGTATATTAACCATCAGTTAATGAATGTATTGTAATTGTATTTATAGAAGAAAGGACAGCCAGTAGATCTTTGTCTGATTTTCGCCACTGGCATTGGTATGAGGATGAACTGAAAAGATGGCTGGGAAAAGTGATGACGGCCTTTTTTTTTTTTTTTACTGAAACTGATTAGGATCGAACATGCTTCTTGTTGGGCCCCAATTTCCACATGTAACCTGGCACGCTGCTACATTCATGTTAAAGACCAACAGGTCTAGGAAAATGACATTTCTCAACCAAGCCGGTTAGTGCAGAAGTAACATACACAAGCAGTCACCAACCACCAATACTTTTTAATACCTTTGTTCTTCCAAATAAGGTTTGAACATATACACCAGGTTTAGCGAAATAAAAACAAATATAAAGACAATTGTGGGTTTTTTAAGGAGCACATTTTAATTAAATCATCAACGTTAGAACTGGACAAATTATTCTCGGGTCCATTCAAACAGGACTGCCATAGACAAAGGTTTAGTCGTCATTACTGGCTAAATAATGACGGTTTATCCAATTGTAAGAAAAACAAATGGCTACATACTTTGTTCTACCCAGCAAATAAACAAACGTAACTAAAGGAGTGCAATAGGGCTACGACAAAATGAAAAAACGAACATTTGCTTTGTAGTGTTTACATCAAAAATGGCATTAGAAAATGTGTCTAATGCTAAGTGTTTTTAACATTACAATTTAAATGAATCAACCAACTATGCCAGCATTTGAAATATGTTTGCTTCATTTACAAGTTTTGTGGTGTCTCCTGGCCTGTAATTATCGGGTCCTCAAACTCTGGACTCAAGAGGTTCTGGACCCCGCCCGCCCACGCAACCATATATTTCAGCATAGAGAAAGCAGAAGAGGCTCCCCCCAAGCTGAAGAAAACAAATCCTTCGTTCCTGGCCTCCTTACGCCCACCCATTGGCAAGAGAAAGAGGCAAGGACTCATTTACCGTCTGCTCGAGGAAGATGGTAAATGTCAGCAGATTTGGGCCTGCTGTTGCCCCCGAACAGGGAACACATGTGGAACTGGACAGGGTATTCCAGATTACACATGTTACGTCCCATTCAGGGGGAAACAACTTGTAACCCTAGTTATCTCACGGGAAAATACCACCCGGCAGTGAAAATCCCAGCCACTGTATCTCTCCACAAAAATAACAGGGACAATTGTAATATGGCCCTTCGTGTTGCCAGGCTCCACAATGAAGTGTCACGGAGGTGCTGTGATTTTACCTGGACTTCACCTTCCTATCAAATCACCAATTAGGCCTGGGCGGTGAACTCCGCTCCGTTCGCAGAGTTTTCTGCACTCCGCTCCGCATAGGGCAGCAGAGTTTTTTCCCCGCTTGCGAACGGTAAGTTGGCGAGCGCGAGCGGCCGCTTGAGTAGAATTTCTACCTGAGTGGCAGGAAGATCAGCGCGAACAGGCAGTTCGCACTGCACTCTGCCACTTGTAGAACTCCGCAGAGTTTTTTTGTCACTTTGAGGAGTTCCGCGTAGCGAAACTTTGCGAACTACGCCCAGGCCTGATCACCATGCTGTACATGGCGGTCTGTCACAGAGTTAATCTCACTAGAATTGTTGGCAAACCAGTCAATTTTAAGTTGGGCAGCTGGTTCGATAGCAGGGCCTCTGTCACAGTCATGGCAGACATGACAGTAATGCTGAGAGAGGCTCCACCTCCTGGCTCACCTCCTTCACCCACACTCTACACAAGGCAGTGGGAAGGCACGAGCACACAAGTAGAACAGCTGCCATTTTTGGTGGCTGTATCGTTAATGTTCACCTCCAAATCCGGCCCTTGGCAAGGAGGGTGAAGCAGAGGACATTTGCTTTGAAGTCCACATCAAATAAGTTTTTGATCCAAAGCTGTAAAGAACAATGTACATAATTGTTAATTGTTTTAGCAAAAAATAGCATATCAGAGAAAGGCTGAGCAAGTTCTCCGTCATCTCCTTTACTTGAGTTTTTTGACTCTTGTAGCTGAGGCCAGCCCGCCACCAATGATATCTTTAAAGTTTTCTGAGATTTTACAGATTACGGCTGAACATCCTGGTGATAATTTGGTTTTCAGATTCAGTGAGCTCCATTGCAGAAAAGTAGCAAGTACTGCTAGCCATATCCGCAGAATATCATCGTGTGCATCAGTAAAGCCATCTTGAGAACCGTGGTACTGCGAAATGAGGAAAAAAAGTAATTAGGCAAGATATAACACGTTTGTTTCTCTGCACAATGTATACTGTTTGCATTACCAAATATACGGAGTTACAAGATGCGATATACTATTATAAACACTGACGTTACAATATAATATGAATGGATAAGAAATGGCAAATGCGGTTTGTGTTTTCAAAGGTGAAATGCAACGTGCGAAAGGAATATATGTACCCGTCCCTATTCCGCAATCACCTCAAGAGTTCACCTCCTCAGAGTATCCATGTGAGGATTTCACTTTCTAGCGTGCAGTGAATATGTAATGTTTAAGCCGGGTACATCGAATGGACAGAGCGTAAAAAACAATGAATAACTACGTTGGCGTTGATTTTAAAGTTTCGTGCAAGGCTACCCCCTGGCATAATTCGAGCTGTTGCACCACATTTTGACTTTAAAAGGAAAGGGTATAAGACAGTATCATTTAAGCCCCCCTTTTTTTTAGCACATATTGCTACTGCATTTTTTTCGGTTTTGAATTAGTCAACAACATCAGCTGGAAGATTTGCAATGAGTGAATGCAGGGCCGGCTATTAGCATGGGCGAGCTAGGAACACGCCTGCAGTGTGGGCTTTCCCAGGGGCGCAGAAGCAGCGTCCTTCCAACCTGGCTCTAAAGAAAGGAGTGATAAACACTGTTCTGAAGTCTGTTTTCCGCTTCTCTCTTGCCCCACCCCCCACACACACCTCTACCATTATCCCAACATTGTCAATTAAAGATGACAAGTGGAATATGGGCGCCAAATTTTGTTTCGCCCAGAGGACTGTCTGAGCATAAGCGAGCTCTCGGTGCATGCACGGTGAAATGGAATATTTACACGGGTTGGTACAGCTGTTTCTGTGATCCGAGCTCTCTGGACTGTTAAATACGTGTTTGTTTTTCATGCCAACCCACGTGTTGTGTGGACTCACAGCACAAGAAAGCACTGAGGCTAGCATGCTTAAGCTCTGAAAGACGAGGGGGAGGGGGGTGGTAGAGGGGTTAGTCGAGGTCAGTTTGCGGTTGCTTGGTACCATGATGTCCTCCTAAACTCAGACAGGCCTTCCTACACCGAGCAGCATTATGAGCAGCCGTGAACAGGGGACAGCAGACCCAATGGGCACTCAATCTGGCGGCAATCCGGTTTCTGTTCTAGTCACCACAAAGCTTCACAATTTTAAGGCGAGAGGACAGACCAGTTATGATGGAGAAATGGAGCAGTGCTACAATGTCTGGACCTGCTGGAGTCTCTCCTTTATTAATCAAAGTTGTTTTTTTGGGCATCGGCCGAGGACCTTGTGGTCAAAGATACTGTTTTTCCCATACCGTACAGGGGAGACATTTTAAGGGTACTTAAGCTGCTAAGTTTTTTGATTAACTAGGGTCTAAATTCCAGTTAGGAGGTTATCCAGACAGTCATAAAAGTGTTAGGCATGACAGGAGTTTTCAAGTGACATTACTGAAGCTGACAGTGAAAGGTTTTGGCTCATAGGGACAGTAAAATCTGCATGAGACAAGGGGAGATTGTAGGGGGAGTGCTCACTGAAGGTTCATAATGAAGGCTTCTTTGAGGAAATTGATCAATCTGTACATAGGGTGGTGACTGCTGCTATGGAGCCTGTGGGCAAAAGGCAACAAAAGATTTTTTATACCATATGACCCACCCTTCACTTTCAGGAAGAAACCTAAAGGGTGCAGTTGGTGAGACCCGACATTTATTTGCTCCGCACAAGAGTGAGAGTTAATAAAAATAGAGATTAAGGATTTGAAACGCACAGGCACACAATGTCACTTCAACCTGCATCATTATGGCTTCTCAAATGGTAGTTCTTATTATCAAAAAGGAGAACCGAAGAAAGAAGACGAGTGATAAACTTCCAAGAACTGAACATGTGGTTGGCATTCAACACTTCTATAGAAAGGAAACTCATCTTCCATGCAATCTTCTGAGTGAAGGTCTCAGGATGAGGAGACTGGACTTAAGGGACACCTACCTCATGCTAGCACTGTATGGACCACCCTGAAGATTTCATCAGTTTGAATCCAGGATCAGGTCTTCAAACTCGTCTGCCTTTTGTTTTATTGTCTGCCTTGTGGTACTTCATCAATTTGATGAAGCTGGTCGCAGAGTTTATTCAACGCAGTGGTCTCCGGCATATTATTTAGTTCCATGACTTGAACGACATGACTCAGAATCCCCTAAGGTTTGGGATCACATGAGGGTGGCAGTGGAACACGCAAGGTCTGGGCTACCAGTCAACAACAAAAAGACAGATCTACTTTTAAAGAGGAGAACAGAGGCTCTAGAATCCATGGTAGGCTTGGTGCGGCCCTGGAACTACCAAAATGCAGCACAGCCGGCATCACCAAGCACTATAGGTAGACATAATTGTGCTGACATCCTGGTAAGGACATTAGGCCTTCTGTCTTCTTCAAACCAAGCAATTTTTCTTGACCTTCTACATTACATGGCTCTCAATAAGTTGATGATCTTCCTTTTGAAAAAAAGGACTTTTCTTTATGCAACTGCTAGAACCCCATTGTTGGACGCAAGTGATGGCTACAACGCATGAAAGCCTGCAACTGAAAAGCCAATTTGGACTGAGTGTGGACGTGGTGACAGAATCAGATACCAGCAGGCGAGACTTGTGCTCCACATGCAGGGATATGTCAAAAGATGGAAAATGGTACAGAAAAGAGATTAATTTCTTTCGGATACAACCCACCAGACAGTTGACATGGAAATCTAACTTGTTTTCGGACCACTTTCAGAGATATCCCAGGCTGTGATGCACAAGAGCCCTGTCACATGGAACTTTGCTTTCTGGCTGAACATTCAACTACCAGAGGTTTACAGCTGGAGGAGGATCAAGATGCAGTTGCAGTGGGCATCTTCCTGCAGGATAGGAGACAGAAAGCCCAGATGCCTTTCCTCCTTTGACAATTGTACATAAAGTGGCATCCCCAGTGAGAAGGAAGAGAACAGACTTGCTGATAGTAACACTGGTATGGAGATCGTTTGATTTCCAGTTCTACAAGAATTTATTTCTTGGGATTTTCCAATTACTTTTCCCCAGTATAAGACTATTATGATGGATCCTCAGGTCTTGTTAACATTCAATGGTACTGGGAGGTGTTTGCCACTGAGGCCATGAGGGAATTGAGGTGATGCTAGTATGCTCAAGGAATTTCAAGACAAGCTTCCTTGCTTATTAAGATGGCTACAGCAGGCAGAACCAATAAGACACAGGCTCCATTACAGCATATGACTGTTGGTGACTGGAACCAGAAGTTGATTACTTGGACATTCAAGTAATGGAGAAAGCCAATTTTTGGCAGTGTAGGCCGGGAAGGACTGGATTATAGGACAGTTATTTTTGCAGTGGATGGGTCACAGGTCAGTAAACTTCCTTTGATTTGAAAGCATCTGAAGGAAATTAGATTGTCCTTTCATCTGGTACAGAGGTACCAGCATCTATGGGATGTCTACACGTTCTACCATTCTTCTATAGTTGGGCAACAAATAAATATTTATCCAGGAAGGAAATGTCACCAAAACAGACAATGCTTTTTGTCAATATATTTTTATTCGGCTAATATAGCTATAAAAAGTACCACAATTCGGCGTACAATTAAAAATACGAATAGTACAAAAAGTTCAGCCATAAAAACTATATAAGCACAATAGAAACATGTTAAAACATACGGTGGGAGCAGTACCACTCTATAGAATAGCTCTTAATTCATGACCAAATAAGGAAAGACACTGAAAATGTCTCAAAGCACACCCATGTTTATGTGATCATGTCTTTTTTTCGCCATTGTTTTTCAAGTTTGGCGTGCATACCCTCTTAGTGCCCTGTCCCGGGTGCACATATGTAAATACTCAAAAAAGGTGTGACGCACGCTGTGCGAGTCACCTAGGGTTGCACAGCCTTATGCACATTTGTGATCAACATTATTCACGTACTCAAAAGTATTCAAAAAAGTTCAGTCTGTTTATTTCTATTCATTTTTCAACATTTGTCCATCACATCAAAGGTACGAAATTCCACGGTTTTCTTCCATTTTATTTGCACAGGACTTGCCCATCCGGGCCTAATCACAGGCATGTTATGAAACTCGAATCCTCCGTTAAAACTTAACATCACCCAATGCATTTCGGTCCTTATGACCTTCCTCAGGGGTATCTACAATAGTAAATGAATATCTGTCAGACAAACGAAATAATTCTTGTGCAGCAACTGTAAATTAACCAACTTTTTCAACCCCTACCCCTTCAATGAAAATTTCAATGTTGTTAAAAATAATACTCGATTCCATCTCCTACTTACGTGTTCAATACCATTCGCCCCTATCCTCCATTGATTACCAGCCCCCACCCACCAAACAGTGCTCTATAATCCTCCATACAAACATAACATGACATAACATATATAACATAAAAACATAGCTCACAATGATTCCACTAATGCAACTAATCATTAACCCGTGATATCTCCTACAAGAATCCTCCCCGGTTTACAACTTTCCAACTCTGCTATTTTAAATGGTTCAATCCCCGGTTCCTACCTACGGTGATCCTGCCACGTCCGAACAGCGTGCCTCTACTCTCTTGCATTCGAAACATAATCAGATTTAAATCACCCAGCGCGCCTGCTTAAAAAACCGTACGTGGTTTCCCCAGCTGTAAACAATTCGTATCACCTAACCATACTCTCCGCCCTCCAGGATTCTCCTACAACCCAACTACCATACCCACAATCCATCTAACGTGAACTCCGCATAATCATACACCCTGCATTTTTCAACTTATGCCAAACGACCCCATGACCTCCCCCATTAATAAACCAGAATTCATAGTGCTCTCCCCTGCTGCTGTCCATAAATTCCTTAAAAGAAACGTTTTAAGTGCCAAATTAAAAGTTGCCCCGTTACCAGTATCCGCCTCCCCCACCTGTAAAACAAACGTTAGTTCGGTCGCCCTCTGACATTTAAAGAGCAGTCCTTAATAAGTGAAAAATCTTTCCCACTATCTCTGTGATTATCAATCCATAAATCAACCAAAAATTAACCAAAAAATAAACAGTGTCCATAATAATCCAACAATTAAATGCTGCAAATGATGCTTTGCTGACATATGAATACTCCATGTTCTTAATGTTCTTCCAGCCAGTGACTCGTTTCAGCGGCCTTGGACGTGAAAAATATTGCTTTTTAAAGCTCCATACTTCAATTTTCCAGTCGGGGTGCTTAACAAGGTTGGGACGGAAGGTTATGTAAGTCACTGAAAATGTCTCAAAGCACACCCATGTTTATGTGATCATGTCTTTTTTTCTCCATTGTTTTTCAAGTTTGGCGTGCATACCCTCTTAGTGCCCTGTCCCGGGTGCACATATGTAAATACTCAAAAAAGGTGTGACGCGCGCTGTGCGAGTCACCTAGGGTTGCACAGCCTTATGCACATTTGTGATCAACATTATTCACGTACTCAAAAGTATTCAAAAAAGTGAAAAGCGACTCGCTAAGTGAATTTCGTACCTTTGATGTGATGGACAAATGTTGAAAAATGAATAGAAATAAACAGACTGAACTTTTTTGAATACTTTTGAGTACGTGAATAATGTTGATCACAAATGTGCATAAGGCTGTGCAACCCTAGGTGACTCGCACAGTGCGCGTCACACCTTTTCAAATAAGGAAAGAGTCACATATACATTAAATATACATTTCTGCATGCATACGGACTTCCAGAGCTCCAAAATGTCCTCAAAGAGTGGATAAAGTCACATTCCTGCCCCATAGCCCATTTTAGATCATGTTACCAATTCATTCAACGACTCCTGTATTGCAATTAAAAATCTTCTTATTGCACATGCCACATTTAAAAATCTCATATTTATCAACAAGCTAAGAGCTTGATCCCTATTATCAATTTTATAGGTAATAAAAAGATATTTTAAAAATTCCTTCTGTTCTTCTAGAAACCGCAAACAGTCCAGCAAAATATGTGGGCCACTGCATTTTACTTGTAGTCCATATGTACACAGACCCTGTTTATTTGTCATTACAGTTTTTATCTTCCTGTGTGCATTACAAGGGTTCAGGCCAACTCTAAATTTCAATACCGCATTTCTAAGCTTAGAATTAGGCATAATCTCGAAATAGGGGAACATATGATCATTAGTCCACCCATTTACCAAGAACTGGGTGGACGATTTGCTCCCCAGGTAACATAAATCTTCTTCTCGAGCCTTTGTGTTGATAATATCACGTAGCACCTGTTTGGGAATCTGCTTTTTTGTTTCACTTTTGCAAGTTTGAGCATTGGGCATATATAGTAGGGTATTTATCTGCGATGGGTAATGTTTACCATAGACAGAAGGATGAAATCCAACACTTAAGTTATGTCTTCTCCAAGTGTCCCTAATAATCCAAAACTCTGCATATTAAGGTGTCTAATGGCTTATAAGGACATGATTAGAGAGATTAGAACCAAGGACGTTAGGCAATTTTAAATCCCAATTAGAACCCCTTTTTCTTCTGTATTGTTGCACAGGTTAGCATGATGGGTAAAAGACACACAAGTGATGTACTGAATAGGCAACAAATCAAACATTCACCCACAGACAAGAGATCTGGGTTAAATCCATTGTTCTTTTGCTCAACATGCCACTCCTGTGTAGACCCAGCCATATGCAAATCAGTCTTGACCCTACTCCTTGTGGGTATATATCCAAACAATTTATTCCAAACTGCAGAGACAGGCTGGCAGTCCATCATAAACACTTGTCCTGACTCCTTACGCGTTTCAGCTTTTCAGCCTTGATCACAGGAAGGCAGTTTTATCAAACAAATACGAAGGTCACGTGCTTTTCTAGCATGCGTCAGACTACCTCATTGGTTGTAGTCTACCAATTCTTGTGTCTGTGTTTGATCAACACATTTTCAAACTTTATTTAAAAGGCTTCATTTAACTGCAAACTAGTATTGCAGTTAAATGAAACCTTTTAAATAAAGTTTGACCTTCGTTTTTCATTGTCGTGAAGAGCCAGGCTGATAAATTTAGCAATTGTATCCTCAGATGAACAATTTGTCCCTTGTTCATTGAGAGAAAATTTGGAATCTGCTTGAGAGGAATATGTGGACATTCTGACTTAAGAAGAAACTCTGTAAACCAATACTGCCTTGGCCACATGAGAACTATTCGAATTAAACAGCATGACTCCTGTCTCATTTTCCAAACAACCTTGGGTCTCTTTCGTAGTTGTGCTGAGCGATTCCGCCCATTTGTCTTCCCCTCTCGGAACATTATCAACCCATAGAGTAATGTTGTGAAGGAGGAACCGTTTCCAAATCTTTTGAGCTTGGACAGATAATGTCCTTGATTTTGTTCCTCCTTGCTTGTGTAGATAAAACATGGCAGTGGTATTGTCTGTATGTACTGAAACTATTGAATTCTTTACCCTGGGCAGAAAGAATTGAAGATCTAAATACATTGTCTTCATTTCCAGAAGACTGATGTGCGTTATTGCCTCTTGAGATATCCATTTGCCTTGAACCTCTAGATCTTCAAGTTGTGCCCCCTATCTTTCTAAAGAAGAGTTTGTTGTCACTGAAAAGTGAGGATAAGTGGAAATGAATGACAGGCCAGGGGAAATATTGTCTTCTCTCTCACAACGTCATCGCTAACTTCATGCTTGGAGTATTGTGGATTAAGTCTTCAAAGGCTCGGTTAACTTGAACCCATTGCGTGTCTAATTGCTCCGGCAGCAGCCTCCTTTGCAGCTGGCAATTCTGAATCAACGGAATGCAAGCGGACATCATTCTGATAATTGATTTGTATATCTGAACAAAAATGAACTTATTTTTTGAGAGGGATGAAAACAATTTTATCATACACTGAGGGCCAGCTGTACAAAGGTTTTTTGCATGTGCAAATGGGTATTAGACCCGTTTGCGGCCGCAAAAAACCTGTGGCCCATGTACTAATCCTATTTTGCGAGTCGCAAAATAAGATTAGCGACTCACTATTAGGAAGGGGCGTTCCAAGGGCGTCCCTTCCTAATAGAGACTCATTGAACTATGTAAGAATGTTTTGCAACCGCAATTGCAGTCGTAAAACACTCGCAGTTTACCACCCTTCTCAGAAGGGTGGTTAAGCACTCACAAACGGAAGGGGACCCCTTCCCATTTGTGAATGCATGCGCAAATATTTTTTAATGGCAGGCAGTGGTCCCAGGGACCAGTGCCTGCCCTTAAAAAATGAAACTGAAAAGTTTTTTTTTATTTTTTAAATGCATCCTGTTTTTTTTTTTAAGGAAAAAGGGCTGAATTAAAAAATAAAATACTGCTTTATTTAAAAGCAGTCCCAGACTTGGAGGTCTGCTGACCCCAGCAGGCCACCAACCCTGGGAGTGCCAGCCACTCCCAATGGGGTAGCAAATTGCGACAGCCTCATTAATATGCATGAGGCATGCAATTTGCGACCTCATTGGGAATAGCAAACAGTGTCTCAGACACTGTTGTGCATCCCAATTAGCGAGTCGCAAATGCGAAGCAATTTGCGACTCGCTAATTGGCGGGCCGTACATCTGGCCCTGAACCCTTTCCATTGCAGAATAGGCTTTGCAATTTGTGGTATCCATAATGCTCCTATAAATGTTGACAATCTAGACCGCATTAGAGAAAACGTTTACTTCTTTAGCTTGACGCCTAGATCCTAGAATAATCGAAGACAGGCCATTGTAGATCTTCTTGCAGAGCAGAATGAATGACCTTTGATAAGCCAGTCGTCTAAGTACGGAATTACCTGATGACCTTTCTTTCCCAAGAAGGCCACCACCGGCGCTATGCACTTTGTAGAAATTCTTGGAGCAGACCGGAGTCCAAAAGGCAGAGCCTTGAATTGGTATTGGTACCCTGCCACCTCAAACCTTAAGTACTTTCAAAGTTCACATATATAAGAATGTGGAAGTGAGCAACTAGGAGATCTAGTGATGCCATATAATCTCCCCTGAGTTCAGTATCTGCAAAAGGTCTTGCAGAGACAGCATCCTCAATGGCTGTTTCTTTATGAATTTGTTCAGAAGTCTTAAATCTATAACTGCCTCCATTGGGTCTAGCTAGTGCTATATAAAACTCATAATAATAATAATCATCATTTTCCTGATTTCTTCTTGATTAGAAAGACGTTTGGATAGAATCCTCTGTTTTGATGTACCAATGGTACTTCCTCAATTGCTCCTATGGAAATAAGCTATTAAATTGATTTGTTTAAGAGGCACAGATGTTGATGTGACCTCCTACAAGGAGGACTTCTGGCAGGATTTTGAACAAATTCCTGGGAGTGACCCTGTTGGAGTATATCTAACACCCATTTGTCCAAAAAAATATCCTTCCAACACTTGTAGTAACTGGATAAGTCACCATGATGTTGCTGACTGTTCGAGGTGACCAGTGCCTGTAAATGGTCACTGTCGTCTAGAAGCTTCGTTCTTTTTCCCCTCTGGCTGTAGGTCTTCTCTGAGCAGGCTGTCTTGTATAAGGCATAAGCTGCTGCTTAAGTTGCTCTGTATTGTTGCTGCAGGGTGTACTTCTGGCAAAACCCTGTTGGCATTGAGAATGAGATTGGTATCTATAGGATTGGTAAGAGCCTCTCGGGAGAAATTGGCCTCTCCCTCTGCAGCCATGAAAATGCTGAAAGCGGCATTGTTGTAAAGTTCCTATAGAACAAGCAGTATCAGCATCAGCCTTAATAGACTAGAAGGTGCTTACCAAAGAGATGTTCTCCATCAAAAGGCATGTCAAGCACCTTTGCCTGAACTTCAGAATGGAAAGAAGTGGCTTTCAACCACCCTTATCCGCGTAAGACTGCTGTACCAGCCATCTTCCTGAAGACATGGCTGTATCAATTACTTCTGGCGAAGCCCTTTCACCTTCTTGTAAAATCCTCTGGTCCTCTTATGGCTCCAGTGACGTCATGCGGAGCCGCGTGCGGAGCCATGGCTTCGTGAAGACCTCGTCGGCGTGGAGAGCTAGGAAAAAAATTCCGCGGAATGCTGGCGCAGGGGATATCCATATCATAAGGTGAGGAACCCACAGGCAGATGTATCCATCAGAAGTACCTATCACACCTTCCTAAATTAGCCAAAGCATTTGACGCCCTTATAGTTGTTGCTGTCATTGCCGAGAACCTTTTCCCCACATTAACCAAATGTGGGCCTTCTTTGTCCGGTGGTGCTGAATATGAGGTAGAAGGATTCCTGGATCTCCGCTAGGCACCTGCATCACAACTAATTCTGGGCGTGGATGCCCAATCAAACATGTGGGTGAATTCTCTGGAGCTCCATATTTCTTATCAAGCCGAGAATTTTCTGCAGCCACTGATGTATGGTTCTGCATGAGCTTTAGTCCATCCCAAATGTGATCTACAATGGAGATTGATTTGACCGATTTCCTTGCTGAATGTTTAAAATCATACAGAAAACAATCTATTTGTTTTAATGGTAAAGACAGGTCGAATCGTTTGGAGGCCTGCACCAGTAGTTCATGAAAACCTCCAATATCTTCTGGGGTTGAGCTAGTAGGTGGAGACATGGGAGAAGCCGATAGTGGGGCTACATAATCATCACACTGCTGTCCTGAAACCACTTGATCTTGAGGGATCTCACCCTCTTGTGGCTGGTCATCCACATCACTGTCTATGTAGTTGTCATGTATTGTGATCAGAGGTAACACACGTAGATCCAATCATGTTTGTAGGCCCGACAGGCTTTTATTCTGCTGCAGCAGTGATGACATTTTGGAATCCTCCCCACACACTGGAGTAGCCTGTTGACTGTACAGCTGGTACGCTAGACACAGAAATCTTTTGTAGTAATCGTCCAACATGTGGCGAAGGTCCGTCGCGAAGGTCCGTCACGAAGGTATTTGGCACCCTAATTGTGTTCTTGCAAAAGACACTGTTCATTGTAAGGCTCTTCATAAAGATATTGGTCCTGAAAGGGCTCTTAATTTTGAGAGGTATACTGGGGCCTCTCCTGAAAAGAATATTTCCCTTCCAAGTAGGATGATGCTTCCTTATTTGGCTCCTCATCATCAAGTTCTTGGCACATAACATAAAGCTGTGTGGGACTATGAGCTGGTTGAAATACCTGTCATCTTCGTCTGACTCAACCTCCAATAGGTGTGCGGTAGGTAATGGCGACACCTTGCTCGAGGATGTCAGTTCTGGATGCACAGTGACTGGAATCCGCTGTTCATTATCAAAATAGTATTTTTTTACACTGTGGATGGGCCAGTTGACGACAAAAAGGTTTTGTTTTCACAATGACAGCTTGCTTTTATGATGGTGTCAATTTTGTCATCTGAGATAAAGAGTTTGTCACTGATAACTGTGTCGATGGCTTAGAAGACAAAGATGTTGTCATCAGTGTCTTCAACGAGGAGGTTGTCATCATAGGCATTGTCGATGCTGAAGTAGTCGTTATCGTTGCCGTCAACAGTATTGTCGATGAGCAACGTTTCAATCACTTATTCGTCGACTGTGGATCTGTCATCGATCGGATTTTACCAGAAGACACCTGTCATGGTGGTATCCCGAGGCAAGGTCAGGCATGCGCGAGGGATATGCAAGTTAACCTATCCCTCTCTGTGCTACTGCAGTATGACTGGCAGGCGAATGTGTGTACCAGACTACATGCCCCAGAATCCCTTGGGGCACTCATAGGAAGCATGCAGACACACCTGGAGGAAGGGGAGGATATAAGCTCCTCCTGCACGCTTCCCCGGTGCTTGCCAATCACTGTTGTCAGTCCGTGAATCCAGCTGTAAGACATCCCTGTTTCCTGTGCTCCTGTTCCGGTCTTACAGACGTTCCTTCCCGCGCTCGTTCAGAGAGCACCTTTCCGCCTTGCTTCCAGGGGTGTGTCTCAGTTGGCGGAGTCTCCGGTTTTCAGCCTGCTCCTGGGGTGCGGATCGGCCCACAGCTTCTTTGCTCTCAGCGCGACCCCGCCTGACTGCCAAAAGGATTAATCGTCAGTACGCGGAGTTTCTCGCGTGCTGGGTTCGGGAGCGGCTTTTGGTAAGCTGCATTTTCCTTCTTCACTACAGATCCCCTCTTCCTGCGGAGGCGGTCGAGGGCAAAGTGGAGACTTCTGGGTTTTCCCTTGTCAGCGGATTACGGCTCCTGTGAGGTAACAAGGAGCTTCCTTACCCGTTACATCCTAGTGATTTGGGAGTGTAAAGTACATTTATTTTTTGTTGGTCTGCGGAGCGTTTCCAGTGTGCCATCGCTCCAGAGTTTAATTGCATGAATCACGAGAGTACTCTCCCAGAGGAGAGGAGTGACTTACGTATGTGAGCTATCCACTTTCTGGTGTGCGGCTGCACACATTATTACCCGAATTCCTGCCTAGTGTCCCAGTGGCATGCTTGTGGTCTGGTAGCAGTGTGCAGCTGGGTGAAATGAAATGAAATGAAATTTGTACTTGTAAAGCGCACTTATACCCCCAAAGGGGTGTCCTGGCGCTGTACGCATACCGCTGTGGAACCCTTCCTGGCTTTTCCCTGTGAAATGTCCACTCCTGGGCACCCCCAGGGTGAAGCCAGGCATCCCAGCGCTGTTGGGGCCGTTGTGGAGATTAAGCAAGCTGTTGCCCAGAGTTGCAGAGTGGGACCCATGATTAGAATAGGCACCGAGGCGAGAATTATCAGGTCCGAGGAAATTGAGCCCAAGACCCGCCGAGGCGGGAATTGAACCCTGGTCCCGGGCCAGATCTCTGCATCAGGGTCTGCCGCTCTAACCATTGAGCCACACTTCTCCTGTAGGCTGTTATTAACCTGCCTCCTTTGTTACATACAGGTTATTCTGCACGATGCTGAGGCTACTACCACGCACATTGGTGACCTGCTTCCTCCAGAGGGTTTCTGGACCTGGCTGCCGTGGCAGTAGGCAGTGCTTTCGTTTTCTTCCTTTCCCTGTTTTTTCCCCGGAGTGCTTACACACAGAGCAGTTGTGTTTTGGTACACGCGCAGGGTGGTAGCACCTAGAGGAATCAGGGATCAAGCAGCTTTCCATCACCCCAGCTGAACGATCTTGCAGGTTAGTGTACAAAACGTGGCCCGGCCTGACAACACCTTAAAGGAAATGAAGGATTGAGATGTTATTTTAGAAAATCTTTTATGAGAGGGAGGTGAAATAGAACCCCCCTTACTTGATACCCTATCAGCATCTACTGTTTTTTTATAGTGATGTTATCTTTAATGTTTCCTCATAAGAGGTAGTGGCCTAATTTTTCCACTTTCTGGTAGGCGAAGCTGGACTCTGGCCTTCATCACTTGAAATGGATTCCTCCAACGTCTTTTTCTTCTGTAGCCATAGAAGTAGTCATGCCCCTCTATACTTTGTTTTAGCAGAAATGTTCTGCAGTGCTTAAATTCCTTAGGTTTGTGATGAGGACGTAAGCAATAGCGACATTCTTTATGAGGGTCCTCCGAAAATAGTCTTGGTTTTCCACAAGACATTCAAGGTCTAAACAATTGTTTTTTTATATCCCTCAGATGTAGCATTTGAGCCAGGGAAAAACAGGCTACCTCAAAACTGCCTAAGAAGGGGGTGTGGCCAAGATGGCAACGGAGTGAGACGTGGGTTTCCGTCTCTCCATCCCGTCCGAGCAAGACATTCCCCACCACCCTAATTGTAGACCTTTCCCGGAGGGCGGAACATTCGGCAGGGCAACAGGGACGACTCGGACACCCCTGGGAGAGAGACTGGACGAATTGCTCTTGCAGAGCCTGAGAGAGCAGTGAGCGGCCTGGGTTGCACAGCCGTGGAGCCCCGTCTGGCAGTGATGCAGCAGGCCAATAGACGCCGGCCGGCGCCGAGACTCGCCCTCGGAGGCTGGGAGCGGCCTGACTTAGCAGAGAGAGTGTGACTGCAGCCCCGAGTGGCACTAGGATGGCAGGTTGGCTGCCTTGGCCAGGCGGGCGGGTGGGCGAGACGGGCCGGCCCGGGCCAGAGTGTTGCGGTGAGAGCCAGGAAGGAGGAGGGCCTGGCTGCGAGGAGGCCCAAAGCGGACAGCAAGGAGGCTAGTTGGAGCGCTCGAGTCCCACTTCGAGAAGAGGAGCGCCTGTGTGGAGCGGAGGGTGTGCCAGATGGACCGAAACACTAACGCCGAAGAGAGGCTCTTGGAGGAAGAGGCCATGCCCCAAGTGTGAGTGAATATCGGCTAGGGTTGGGCTCCCTTCACTGCGACCCGGTGGCCTGGATGCCGGGGAGAGACCCGGCGGCTGTGTGTTGGGGGCAGACGGCGGGCGATGCCACACTAAGAGCGCACGTCAAGGGAGAGGCAGCCGCTCAGCAATGGAGAACGGTGAGCAGGAGGGCAGCGATGGTGCATAGCATTAGGAGGGCAGAAGCTCCTGGAAGAGCCCTTGAGACGCTGTAAGACTCTAAGGGGGAGGATGCCATCGACCATAGCAGATAGTGAAAGCAGCAGGTCAGCGATTGGGACCCCTGCTATCGACAGGAACAGACGCGGGTTGATGCCCCCGAGTCATCAGAGAAAGAGAAGGAGGCTTAACGAGGGAGTTACCGAGACGGTCCTTGCTGTTGGGACCACTCCGTCTTTAACTCATTCGCAGCAGTGGGCCAGAGATATCGTGGCCATCACCAGGGGCGCTTGAAGTTATACCCACTGGATGGATCCAGGGACGTAGCGAGTGCAGCACATGTGAGGCTGGAGCCCGGCCAGTGGTGTAGTGGATCCCGGTCCTGAGCACAGAGCTGACTCATCATAGCTTCCTGCAGGCCTGGTTCCAGCGGCTCCGAGAGGATGGCGTCTGCGAGGGCCGAGAAAGGGGTTCCATCACAGACATGTTACTAAAGCAGTCGGGATCTCAGGAAGGCGAACCCCAGGCTGCCTCGAGCAGGGTGGCCTCACCGGCAGCGGAAGATCTGGAGGCCCCAGTCACTAGTCCATATCTGGAGGCCCTGTTCTCAGGTTTGAGAGATGACCTCTTGGCGGTGAAGCGGGATCTAGCGAGTGAACTACAGTCGGCACGCAAGGAGGTGACAGACATCGGGGACCGGGTCAATGCCATCGACGGACGCGAAACCTCTCGCGACAAGGAGATTCAGCAACTGCAACAGGAAATAATTTGTCTAACAGATCTACAATTTAAAAAAAAAAATTATTTTACAGTTTTATATAGCGCGAACTTGACCTGAATCGGGTATCAGAGCGCTTTACATAGCACCAGTTGCATTACATGAGGACACATTAATTTTTTTGTTAGGCACGGGGAGATTAAGTGATGTGCCCAGAATCACAGGATGTTCAGCGTCATTGCAGAGACTCGAACTCAGTTCCCCAGATTCGAGGTCGACCGCCCTAGCACACGCGGAGGACTTAGAAAACTACTCCAGACATAATAATATTTGAATTGGGGGGTCCCAAGAGAAGCGGAGGGAGGCGACATTGAGGCCTACGTTGCGGATCTCTTTGCCCAAATCCGGCATCGGACATCAGTCTAGACAGGACCCGAAGAGTGGGTCGCTGGGGCCCCAGATCGCCTCGATTATTAGACATTCTGACCTATGTACATAATTTTACTCTGAAAGAACGAATCCTGAAGAAAGCAAGAGAAATGCCATCAGTGTCGTACCGTGGCCAGGTCCTTCATTTGTTTCAAGATCTGGCGGCCTCCACACTTGAGAAGCGGAGAGAATTTAGCCCGGTTACGAACTACCTGCATGAAAAGAAAGTGGCCTACTCTTGGGGGCATTCCTTCAGATTGATTTTTCGTTGGCATGACCAGCTCCATCAAATCCACTCCCTGTCTGCGGCATGTGCATTGCTCCAGATAGAGCCCCCTGAGGAGCCGTGACAGGGGACGTCGATCGACTGTCCCGGAGGGGATGGCCGCTGGGAATGGTGATGTGTCCTCATCAGTCGGAGGGGATCCGGCCTGGACCGAGCGACCACGGCATCTGATAGGAGGGCCCTGCTGGACCAACTGGCGGAGGATACTTCCTCCAACAATCCTGCCTGAGGTGACATGGCTTGAGTGGACAGCTTGGCAGTGGGGGAGGCGGGAAGAGACCTAAAGGTCTTGGCCATTGCCCCACACAGAGACTTCACCACTGGTAGAGGGATGGACTCTTCGTTTCCCTCTTTGATCCAGGGATTATGTTTTTGTTGTTGTTACTGTTATGGTTCTGGGGAACGTAGCAGGGTGCCCATCAGGTAACCACGATTCACCTACTAGTCCACACTCACGGTTGAGGTCCCCCACGGGGCATCAGGGAGGGGAAGTGCGAGAAAGCCGGGTGTGGAGAGGTGGAGGAGAGTTGAGAACCCATAATGGCATCAATAGCAAACAGTCTTAAGGTACTGACCTTAAATGTCAAGGGATTAAATAATCCAGTAAAGAGGAGGGCAATTCTTGCTTATCTAGAACGGTATCTGGCAGATGTCTGCCTCCTTCAGGAGACACACTTGCTGCGCAGAGACTGGAACAGATTGAGATCCCAGGCCTTACCGCAGCAATTTCTCTCCTCCTTGCTACACAAGAGGGCTGGGATGGCGATATTGTTCTCATGCTCTTTCCAAGGGAAGGTCGGGACGAAAGTAGCGAAGATTAGGGACCACCTTCTGGGGTGCAGAGTCTATTTTGGTTAGCACTCCATTGTCCTGGGGTCAGTATATGTCCCTAACGAGGGGCAGAAGCAGTTTCTGAAAGAAGCGGTAGCAGACATCCTGACTACACAAGACAGGTGGGTGACCTTAGGGTTGACCTAAATCTGGTACTCAGTAATGAAGTGGACGCAGAGGCAGGGAGCAACCGGTGAGATCAGTCAAGAGGGGGGCCCTTGGGCTACAGGAACTAGGATTGAGGGACATATGGCGGAGTCTGCACTCAGATTCCAGAGACTATACATTCTACTCTCACGCACACAAATCCAATGCCAGACCGAGTGACACGCTCAGTGGAAATTGAACCCCGATCCCTGTCTGACCATTCAGCAGTACTGCTAGACCTTACTCTCCCCTTCCATGATCAAAGGCCCCATTCCTGATGATCAACAAATGCGTGAATTAGAACGCATACACCACTGTACTGGGGCGATAGTGTGGCGCCAACTGGAGGCGACTAGGAAGCAACTGGCGGGCCTGGATTTAGATAGCGCGGAGTACTCACTACTTCGCCCTAAGCATGCGTTTTACGTGGGGGGGGGAACAAGTCTGGAAGAATGCTACCGAACAAACTCAGGGGTCAGCGGCAGGCCAATGTGGTGGAGGCATTGCTCACTGAGGATGGGACAGAAGTGGTGGGGGATGAGGCTGTGGCGGAGAGGTTTGGGTCCTTCTATAAAGATTTGTACTTGGCGCAGGATCTTCCACCCCAGGGTATCTCTGAGTATCTGGAAAATGCCAAAGTGACAGGCTTAACAGAGGAACAAGCGGCAAGTCTAGATAGCCCCATAAGGATAGATGAAGTAATCGCTGCAATCTCTAGATTGAAGCCACATAACTCTCCCAGGCCCAGATGGCTTTTCGGCCAGCTTTTATAAAGCCTTCTGCAATTTGGTTGCTCCTCTTCCCACCAAGATGTTCAATGCGATCTCAAGTTCAGCGACACTCCCTCCCTCAATGAAGGAGGCTCAGGTGGTGGTTATAGCAAAACCTGGGAAAGACAAAAGATTGTGCGTGTCCTACCGACCTATATCGCTTCTGATTGTAGACGCAAAATTATTCACAGGTTTCCTAGCAACTCGCCTTGCCCCTTATATGCCTGGATTGGTGGACTCTGATCAATCTGGGTTTATTCCTGGTAGAAAGAGCTCAGATAACACTCAGCGGATCCTTCACGTCATAGACAAGGCCACCCGCTCCCAGCGCGAGTATATGCTTTTCTCAATTGACGCGGAGAAGGCCTTCGACAGGGTACATTGGCCTAACTTAGAAGCGGTATTGAAATGCTTTGGATTGGGGGACAGGTTCTGTGCTTGGGTGCTGAGCGGGTATCAAGGACCAAGGGCTACTGTCAGGGTGAATGGCAGGAGATCAGAGAGTTTCCCCATAGAGCGCGGAACACGGCAGGGATACCCCTTCTCTTATTCGCGCCCTACATGGAGCCTTTTGCACAGCGGGTCCGAATGACCCAAAGATCACAGGCATTCTCTTTGGAGGAAGAGGAACACCTAATCACTTTATATGCAGACGATGTTATTGTCTCCGTAGACAACCCCCAGGAGGCCCAACCGGAGTTTCTGGAGGAAGTGGGAAGGTTCGGGGCGGTCTCGGGATTGCAGATTAATTTAGCCAAATCACAGGCGCTGAGCCCAACGATGTTGCAAGACTCGAAGGAATTCCTCACTCAGGGTCTCTCCATTCGGTCGGAGTGGAATATATTGTATCTAGGGACCCATCTTACATTGACCATCCAGGAAGTGGTAGGGGTAAATTACCGTAACTTGGTTAAAAGAGTACAGACCAATCTAGCTAGATGACAAACCTTCCTGCTGTCATCGCTTGGAATAATTGCTGCATTAAAGATGTCAGTCCTTCCCAGGATCTTATACACCTTCTTGACCCTTCCACTGTGGCCCCCAACAGGGACACTCCAGACCCTACAAAGAACCCTCCAAAACTACGCATGGGCGGGCCGGCGTTCCCGAATGCACCGCAAGCTTACCTGGCAAGAGCCTGCGGAAGGTGGTCTAGGTATCCCATGTCTTTTGAGATACTTCCAAGAGGCGTAGATCAGGTTCCTGGTGGAGTGGTCGCGCCTAGAATCAGAGAAAAGCTGGCTCTTCATGGACAGGGCGCTAGCGGAACATCCCTGTGGAAGATCCCCTTTCTGGGCAGGCCACATCGCCCTCCCAATCTTTATCTGTCCGCGATCACGGCCCCTACCCTCTGAGTCTGGGATGCAGTGGCCAGTAGGGAGGGCCTCTCGCCGTTCCCCTCCCCGCTTTTGCCGGTGGTGGAGAATCCAGACTTCAGACCAAGAATGAATACAGTGGCTTTTCGGGAATGGCTGAAGCCGGGATGCAGATCGATAGGCCATTTCTTCGATGAAGAAGGCCCTATACAGTTTGACACTCTGAGGGCAGATAATGCTATCCCTGAGGGGGAGAAATTCCGGTATACACAGATCAGGCATTGGTTGATGCAGCCCGAGATAAGAGATGCAGCTCAGCGTCCACTGACTAAATTTGAGAAATGGCTCCTAAGCATAGAATCAGACCAGCATTTAGTATCCAACTTATATAAGTTGTTGACAGATAAGGCCTTCAACACTAGATCCCAGCCCAATTGCGTTCATTGTGAACTGACAGGATGGTACCAGGGAACTAGCTTCCAGAGGTCCTGAAAAAGAGCCAATTAGGGGCACGGCTCAAAAATAAGTCGACCTTTTAGCAGAATAGATCCATTACAAATCTCTTATCCTAAAACTCCCCCTATTTTTTAACCATATTGACTAGAGATTAAATTAAATTAAGGGACACCTACTAGCCAGGTATTTTGAACTACACACCAACAATCCCCACTCCCCTTCCTTTTTAGAACAACTTCTTTATCATTGTATCTAACAACAGAAAGTGCTCCCACGTAGGTCGTAGCACGCCCCGATCTGCAGCGGAACGGGATGGACCCGATAATGAAGCATGCCACCAAGGAGTAACCCTGGTGGGTGAGGGTTTTACAAGAAATAACTTTGTTTTTCTTCAGTGCATAGTTACTTGATCATAACTGAACTGGGTGTTCTTTATAAAATTATCGAACAACATTGTACATCTCTATTACATTTATATCATTCACTTAGTGTTCCGCGGAAACAAGGGGAGAGATGGCTTTGCAGAGGGATACTGATTAGGAGGGGGAATGAACTGAATATCAGCAACTACATCCATATTAGAAATAATAGCGTCTTGCACGAAAATATGACATAACAATTCATCTCATTATCTACCACTCTAAATGACCCAAGTAACTCATTTCAAATATAACATCATTAGTTCATCAGTTATGACTTTACATTATAATGAACACTAATTATGAGAAATAATTTTCACACAAAATGTTCACATTGTTCATATTTTCAGAAAAGCGATATCACCGGTCATGATGCAGCTACCACCTGAACAGAAAGTGCTCCCACGTAGGTCGTAGCACTCCAGATCTGCAGCGGAACAGGATGGACCTGATGATGAAGCATGCCACCAAGGGGTAACCCTGGTGGGTGAGGGTTTTACAAGAAAACCTTTGTTTTGCTTCAGTGGAGAGTTACTTGAACATAACTGAACTGGGTTTTCTTTTTGGGATTACTAACGTGTAGAGGAGGCCCAACCCAGTGTATCCTCTTACTCCCCTTTTCTCTTGGAACAATGTTTTTAGATAGCCTGTATTGTACATATCCCTTCCACCACGTACCCAAAGTATAATTTTCAAGGACTTTTGATAGACGGTTTGAGTGTGGATGTGCAGACTTCATGAGCCATTGTAACAGGGATGTTTCATTTGTGTTGATCATCCTCAGAGGGTGGTTGCTGAGGGAGAAGATGGAAGATTTCTTTAACCTTAAGAAGTAGGTTAGGGCTAATGCTTTTTCAAATACATGGATGTTTGTGATTTGCCAATGGGACCTTAACTACGATCATACTAAGCTAAAATTGCAGAATCTATTTTTAAAAGGTGTTATTGGTGTACAAATGTTCTTGGACTCTAGTTGTTTAAGTTTAGATTGGAATTCGTCTTTGGTTTAGGTTTGGGGTTATGTTGGATTTTACAGCTGATATATAGACTGCGGTTACTGGAGACTTTAGTTTTCTATGTCCATTTGACTTAACTTCTCTATGGGATGTGCTTATAATCTATGAGTTTGACACTGAATGCTTACCTGAATTATGTTAAATAGGAATTAATGTATTGTATAATTTTGGATTTATTTTTTAATTCCGTATTTTGAGCCTTTAAAACATTTCATACATGTGAGAAGTTGGCCTGGTATATGCTGTCCACTAATTAAAGTGGGCACCTTGCACCAGTCCAAACAACCCTTATGGTGATTAGGTTAAAGATAACCTTTATAGAAAGCTATCCTAGTGGTAGCTATGGAGAGCAGCCTTCAGGCTAAGTCTTGAAGGAATGTTAAGCAGCTTGTTTTACCAGAATGCAACCTTATTGTATTGGTTAAATGAAAGGGAAACCACACAGTAGTTATAAAAATATGTATTTATTATATATTACACTCTCTAGTATCCTCTACACGAGGGTACGACACAAATCAAGTAATACAGTTGCAAAGAAACAATCGTAAATAGCACAATACAAAGTGGGCTCCAGGGGGAGACCAAACCATATACTAAAATAGTGGTATAAGAACCACGACTCGGGACTAGACCTCGTCTAGAAGGTGTAGAAGTGCTGGGACCCCAAGGAACCACCCAAGGTGAGTAAGTAGGGACCCCATGGAGGACGGGCGCAGAGTGAGAACACAACCGCGTGCTCTGTACAATTCTAAGGGGAAGTCGCGGTTGGAAAAGTAAAGATTAAGGACCCTTCCCAGCAGATTACGAAGACACCCTTTGGAACTTAAGAGGTTGGAGAGCCACCCCACCCGGGGGTACCTTTGTATCAGAGTTACCTATCCCAGAGGAGCTGGGTGCATAGATACGAAGTGGCGTCGGAAACCCTTGTCGTTCTCTATGGAAGTCTTCAAAGAAATGCTGCTGCTGGAAGTCAGAAGAATGTCCGGTGGAATCCAAACGTGGATTCTAGATGAAAGGAACCTGAAAGCAGAGGGGACAGAGTCTGGGTCACTTTGGAGTGACCAGGGGCTCAGTAGATGAATGCCCACCGATGTCGGGTGCTTCAGGTGCGTTGACGGGGATCTTGACTCTTCAGCTGCAGGGACCAGGAGACGTCTAGGACGACCAGGAGCCGGATGCGAACTGTCCCACGAAGGATGTCGAGTGCTATGGGGTCGGTGTCCGGCGGGAGCACCAACAAGCCTTGGCAGCGGCAACCCACGAAGATGGTCAAGTTCAGTGTCGGTCTGGCCCAGCAAGGACCAGGAGACTCACCACAGCAAGGGGAGTCAGGGCAGGCCTGGAGCAACCAGGGGAGCCCAAATAAATCAGTGTTGACCCTCAAGTGGACCCACAGGCCAGAGGCACAGGAGTCGCGAGGGGACCTCAGGCAGCTTCAAAGAACAACAGCTAGCAAGGCACAGAGTGCGAAGAGGCCGGAGTCCTTCGTGGAAAAGATGCGCTGGGTCAGGGCTACAAATAGCCCAATGCACGGAATTGTTGCACGACAACAAGCCTCTGCAGCTGCAAATGAACGCGGTGCACAGAGGTACTGGTTATGCGGTCCCCACGAGGGATACTGGCCTCAAACTTGGTAAGAGGGCAGCTCGAACTCGGAGGCCTTCGGAACCCACCTCCTGTGTTGCTGGAGCCTTCGGAGTCCGCAGGAGCTCAGGATCAGCAGACCGGTCAGATGCGTTACGGTGCCTGCGAATGCAGGGGAGTGATTCCTTCACCCCAAGGGAGATTCTTCTGATGTCTTGGAGGTCCACAGGGTCCTGCACGGAGCCTGTATGGAGCACGGCCACAGACGAGGCTTTGGACGGAAAGGGAGACGAAGTCGAGCCCAATGGAGGTCCAGCGAAGTCCAGCGTGTCCAGAGGGTCGAAGCTTAGTGGTTTCTTCTTGCAGAATCTTGTCCACGTAAAATCTAATGTCCTGTACTCAGGTAAACCATTTTATATCCACAGGAAAAGGGTTGGACAGATTCTAGGGACCCTCCTAGGGGAGGGTCTGAACAGTGGGGAGGATACTCCCATGTCCTTTGTCCAGTTTCGCGCCAGAGCAGGAGCAAATGGCTCTCAGACTGGTTTGAGCTGGACTATGCACAGGGACACCAAATGTGCCCCTCATGCAGACTTTCTGGCATTGAGACAGTCACCCACCCAGCCCCAATACATTAATCCTCTCTGGGAGGTGGTCACTCCTCCCTGTGACAGGATGCCTGTTGTGCTGCCTTCCCCTGCTCGAGCTTGGCTCAGCAGCAGGAGGGCAGAATCGTGTCTGTGGCTGGCAGCATCCATTTTGTGCTGTCCGGGTCGAGAAAGCTGGTACCGGTATACTAGGTACCCCCAGAAGCTTGGTTCTGAGGGGCGGAATCATACCTTCCACACCAGTTACTGGCGTGGAGGTATGATTCCGAGGTGTTTGATACCAAACAAGACATATTTTGTTGCAGTCATTTTCGAGATAGCATTTACCGCGTGGTTATAATGCACCTCTACCTATATGTCTGGCTGCATCACAGACAACCCGGGAGAATGGTCTCCGAAGGTTGCAGAGGGGCCCTGCTCATGCAGGAGCACCCTCTCACGTAAAACCCAGCACCCTACCTTCAGGATTGGTAAGGCCTGCTATGGGGTGACTTATAAGTTTTAAGTGTAGTGATATATATAGATATAGTGAACCTATATCTTTCGTAAGTGGTGCAAGCACCAGCTTACACAGGTTGCAGTAGCACACCTGTAGTTCCATTTTGCATGGCCTCTCATGGGTGGCATAATACATGCTTCAGCCCATGGGAGGCCTCTGGGGTACCTATGCCCTGGGTACATGTGTACCATATACTAGGGACTTATAAGGGTGCCCCAGTATCCAATCTGGAGTGTACCAAAGTACATGCATAGCAATTTAAAGGAGAGAGCAGATAGACTGTGGTCCTGAATAGCAGGATCCCAGCCAGACTAGTCAAAACAGTGGGTGCAAAAAGCAAAAAGTGGGGGTAACCATAAGAAGCAGATCCTACTTTCCTACACAACCCCCTCCCCACCCCCCCAAAACGAAAGGAGATGAGACTAACCTTGCCCAGTTGAGTCTTCATGTTCTATGTGGAAATATCTGGAGAGACCATCTGCATTGGCATGGTTACTCCCAGGTCTATGTTCCACTGTATAGTCCAACCCCTGTAGGGAAATGGACCACCTAAAAAATTTGGGGTTTTCACCCTTCATTTGTTTTAGCCACAAGAGGGGCCTGTGGTCAGTCTGAACAATGAAGTGAGTTCCAATTAAGTATAGCCTCAACTTCTTCAGAGCCCAAACCACAGCAAAGGCTTCCCTCTCAATAGCTGACCAACGTTTCTCTCTGGGGGTCAACCTTCTGCTAATAAAAGCTACTGGTTGATCCTGACCCTCTGCATTCAATTGTGATAACACAGCCCCTACCCCCAACTCAGATGCATCAGTTTGAACAATGAATTGTTTGGAATAATCAGGACTTTGCAGAATGGGAGCAGGGCACATGGCCTGCTTGAGGTCATCAAATGCCTTCTGACAGCTAACTGTCCACTGAACTTTCTTGGGCATTCTTTTTGATGTTAGATCATTCAAGGGAGTCACTATAGACCCATAGTCCTTGACAAATCTTCTGTAATACCCAGTCAGGCCCAAGAAAGCTCTGACCTGAGACTGGGTAGTTGGAGCAACCCAGTCCATGATGGTCTGGATTTTGCTCTGCAATGGTTGAACCTGGCCTCCACCCACAAGGTGGCCCAGGTACACAACCTGACTCTGCCCTATCTGGCACTTAGTAGCCTTGATAGTGAGGCCTGCCTTTTGCAAGGCCTCCAAAACATTCTTTAGGTGGACCAGGTGATCCTCCCAGGTGGAACTAAAGACAGCTATATCATCAAGATATGCTGCACTATAGTCTTCCAGGCCTGTAAGGACTTTGTTCACCAACCTTTGGAATGTGGCAGGTGCATTCTTCAAGCCAAAAGGCATTACCACCAATTGATAATGCCCACTAGGGGTTGAGAATGCTGTTTTTGGCTTGGCGTCCTCAGCTAGTCTGATTTGCCAGTAGCCAGCAGTGAGGTCAAATGTACTTAAAAACTTGGCTGAGGTCAAAGTATCAATAAGTTCATCTGCCCTTGGAATTAAATGAGCATCAGTCCTAGTGACTGCATTGAGTCCCCTGTAGTCAACACAAAACCTCATCTCTCTTTTACCACCCTGGGTGTGAGGTTTAGGTACCAAGACTACTGGACTAGCCCAAGGGCTATCTGAGGGTTCAATGACTCCCAGTTCCAACATCTTTTAGACCTCAGTCCTGATGCAATCCCTGACATGGTCAGGTTGTCTGTAAATTGTGTTCTTTACAGGTAGGTTTTCACCTGTGTCCACTTCATGGGTACACCAGGTGGTCTGACTTGAAGTCAGTGAAAACATGTGCCTATACTGATTGAGGACCTTCCTGCAATCAGACTGTTGCTGCTCAGTGAGGCTGCTTGCCAAAGCTACACCATCTACTGAGCCATCATCAGGGTTCTGTGAGAGGAGATCAGGGGGTGGGTCACTCTCTTCCTCCTGTCCCTCATCAGTAGCCATAAGCAAGCCTATGACTGCCCTATCAACATAAGGCTTGAGCCTGTTCACATGGAGCACCCTGTGGGGGCTCCTGGGAGTTCCAAGGTCCACCAAGTAGGTGACCTCTCCCTTCTGCTCAAGAATGGTATGGGGTCCACTCCATCTGTCTTGGAGAGCTGCTGGGGCCACAGGCTCCAACACCCATACCTTCTGCCCTGGCTGATAAACAGTCAAGACAGCCTTTTGGTCATGCCAGGCCTTTTGCAATTCCTGGCTAGCCTCAAGGTTTTTACTGGCCTTCTTCATATACTCAGCCATCCTGGAGCAGAGACCAAGTATATAGTCCACTATGTGTTGTTTAGGAGGTTTGAGAGGTAACGCCCATCCCTCCTTCACCAAACACAGGGGACCCCTAACTGGGTGCCCAAACAAAAGTTCAAAAGGGCGGTAGCCAACCCCCTTCTGTGGGACCTCTCTGTAGGCAAAGAGAAGGCAGGGCAACAGAACATCCCATTTTCGCCTAAGCTTCTCTGGGAGTTCCATTATCATGCCCTTTAGGGTTTTGTTGAATTTTTCAACTAACCCATTGCATTGTGGGTGATAGGGTGTGGTAAATTTCTAATTTACACCACACTCCTTCCACATTGCAGTAATATAACTAGACATAAAGTTTGTACCTCTGTCTGTTAAGACCTCCTTACGAAAACCCACCCTGGAGAAAATCCCCAGGAGGGCCCTAGCCACCACAGGGGCTGTGGTGGTCCTAAGGGGAATAGCTTCTGGATACCTACTGGCATGGTCCACCACCACTAAGATGTAAGAATGTCCAGATGCTGTTGGAGGGTTCATGGGACCAATTATGTCAATCCCAACCCTCTCAAAGGGAACCCCCACCACAGGTAGTGGTATCAGGGGGGCCTTTGTAGTACCACCTGCCTTACCACTGGCTTGGCAAGTGATACAGGAGCGACAAAACTCCTTTGTGTCCTCTGACATGTGAGGCCAGTGAAAGTGAGGGACAAGCCTGTCCCAAG
Source organism: Calotriton arnoldi (assembly GCA_963921515.1). Lineage (NCBI taxonomy): Eukaryota > Metazoa > Chordata > Amphibia > Caudata > Salamandridae > Calotriton > Calotriton arnoldi. The sequence continues at coordinate 230,928 of CAWUFW010009166.1, forward strand.
TCTTACTTTGGGCTAAGTGACCTGCTAGGGGAATGTCATGTGCTAGGGTGAGTAGGAAGCCCCTAAACTTCAGAGGTATAACCAACCTCCTGGTGGCACCAGGCTTGGGGTCTCTACCCTCTGAATATAGGAGTCCCTTATCCCAATAGATCCTGTGGGACCCACTGACATTCCCTGCAGCCTCAGCAGCAGCTTGCTGTCTGAGGGGTTCAAGAGAGGGGCAGGTTTGCTGCTCCTGACTCAGATCTGCCCTGGAAGGGCCCCCTGTCCCCAAGAACTCAACCTGATCAGGTTCAAGCTCATCTGGGACAGTACCTACACAAGGCCTGGGATCATCTCCCTCAAAAGTCTGATCCTCACTCTGAGCCTGGGGGGAAGACACAGCTTTACTCCTCCTGCTCCTCTTCTTGGAAGGCACCTGGTCCATCTTTTCAGGATCCAGGGCCAGTTCAGTGGCCTTCAGTTTGGCCTGTGACCTAGTCATAGCAAAAACATCTGCAGTGATGCCCAACATTGCTGCATGTGTCCTGAGTTCCACTTCAGCCCAGGCTGAAGTCTCCAAATCATTGCCCAACAAGCATTCCACAGGGAGGTCTGAACTAACCACAACCTTCTTAAGGCCAGTTACCCCTCCCCAGCTGAAATTAACAACTGCCAAGGAATGGTCTGTCCTGACATTGTTAGCATTGGTCACTTGGTACATTTCACCAAGTATGATCTGGTCAGGGCCCACAAGATCTTTTGTCACCATAGTGACACTTGCTCCTGTGTCCCTGTATGCCATGGCCTCCTTGCCATTTATCAAAGGCTGTTGTCTGCATTTGCCCAGGTTACTGGGACTGACAAATAAGGATGCAATATCCATGCCTCCATCACAGACTAGAACAGCCTGAGATGGAGTTCTGACTAGGCCAGAACCCACCTCAGAGCCCAAGGTTAACCCTACTATTCCCTTGTTCCCTGTACCACCTCTTGAAACTGTACTAGGGGGAGCAGCTGCCTTAGGGGCAGTGGTGGGTGGAGTTGAATCCTTGGCCTTTGGACAATTGGCATCTCTTGTCCAATGGGTTTTTTCTTTACATATGTAACACCAAGGTTTCTTTTTGCCTTTTCCCTTGTTGGATTGTGACTCCCCCCCCCCTCAGATGCAGGTTTTTGGGGCCCTGATGAAGACTTTTGATCTTTATTTTTGTCCCAACCCTTATCTGAGGTTTTAGAATCTGTTTTCTTCTGGTCACCACCATTGGTCTGAGTTTTCTGCTTCACCCTGGTTCTGACCCACTTATCTGCCTTCTTTCCCAATTCTTGGGGAGAAGTCAGATCAGAGTCAACCAGGTATTGATGCAACAACTGGTTTTGGCAATTATTAAGGATCTGCTCCCTGATAATCAAGTTATACGATCCCTTAAAATCATTTACCTTGCTGCCAAGCAACCAGCCTTCCAGACCCTTAATTGCACAATCAACAAAGTCTACCCAGTCCTGAGTCTGTGTCTTCTGGGTGTCTCTGAACTTAATCCTGTACTGTTCAGTGGTTAAGCCAAACCCTTCAATGAGAGCACTCTTCAGGACTGAGTAATTGTCAGCATCCTCTTCTCTAACAGTGAGGAGCTTATCTCTACCTTTGTCAGCAAAGGAGAGCCACAAGATAGCTGCCCACTGCTCTTGAGGGACCCTCTGTACTTTACAGGCCCTCTCTAAAGCAGTTATCCATTTCTGGATGTCATCCCCTACATGGAAGGGAGGGACAATCTTGCTGAGATTCCTATGATAAAAAGGTGTGTTCCCTACCTCTAGGGACACTGTTGCTGCCACCCATTTTATACCCACGGGACAAGGGTTGGACAGATTCTAGGGACCCTCCTAGGGGAGGATCTGAAGAGTGGGGAGGATACTCTCATGTCCTTTGTCCAGTTCCGCGCCAGAGCAGGAGCAAATGGCTCCCAGAACTGGTTTGACCTGGACTATGCACAGGGACACCAAATGTGCCCCTCATGCAGACTTTCTGGCACTGAGACAGTGCACCCACCCAGCCCCAATACACTAAATCCTGTCTGGGAGGTGGTCACACCTCCCTGTGACAGGATGCCTATTGTGCTGCCTTCCCCTGCTCGAGCTTGGCTCAGCAGCAGGAGGGCAGAATCGTGTCTGTGGCTGGCAGCATCCATTTTGTGCTGTCCGGATCGAGAAAGCTGGTACTGGTATACTAGGTACCCCCAGAAGCTTGGTTCTGAGGGGAGGAATCATACCTCCCACACCAGTTACTGGTGTGGAGGTATGATTCCAAGGTGTTTGATTCCAAACACGACATATTTTGTTGCAGTCGTTTTCGAGATAGCATTTACTGCGTGGTTATAATGCACCTCTACCTATATGTCTGGCTGCATCACAGACAACCCGGGAAAATGGTCTCCGAAGGCTGCAGAGGAGCTCTGCTCATGCAGGAGCACCCTCTCACGTAAAACCCAGCACCCTGCCTTCAGGATTGGTAAGGCCTGCTAAAGGGGTGACTTATAAGTTTTAAGTGTAGTGATATATATATAGTGAACCTATATCTTTCGTAAGTGGTGCAAGTACCAGCTTACACCGGCTGCAGTAGCACACCTGCAGTTCCATTTTGCATGGCCTCTCATGGGTGGCATAATACATGCTTCAGCCCATGGGAGGCCTCTGGGGTACCTATGCCCTGGGTACATGTGTACCATATACTAGGGACTTATAAGGGTGCCCCAGTATCCAATCTGGAGTGTACCAAAGTACATGCATAGCAATTTAAAGGAGAAAGCAGATAGGATGGGGTCCTGAATAGCAGGATCCCAGACAGACTAGTCAAAACAGTGGTTGCAAAAAGTGGGGGTAACCATAAGAAGAAGATCCTACTTTCCTACAATACATATATTCTCTGTACAGCATTTAACTCTTTCTGTATTAAAAATCCACTTTTTGCTCTATTTTTGGCCTAGAACTCAATTCTTTATGCTTCCAATATTTATTTCTGTTTAACTATGCTAAATTGTGTTATTCTGATGAGGAGTGCCGTCTCTAACCACTAGATCAATTGGAGATGCTGGAGTTTACTTAAGTAAAATTTTGGGGTAATTAAATATTGGGGTTCAGATGATTATTGGGGTTCGGCTCCCACAAAGGGATCTTCAAAAGGGCTTGTCCTTTCCTGCCCTCACATGAGATTCCAAGCTACATGTTCATAGACGCAACTTCCTTCCATGGGGCAAGTGTAACCCAAAAAAAACAATTAAAAAAAACAGAGAGAAACGCGAAGGGGAGGCCTTTTGAGTTCCTGGCCCGTCTTTATTTGCCTGAGTAACTCAAAACGCCAAAAATGAGCTTTCTGTCAGGCACTGGTATTGTAGTATAAGCATTCTATACATTTCTATCTGTAGATGTCTTCATTCTTTCCGGTGGTCCTTTGTTTATCTTTTGCAGCTTTCATTATACTAGGACGTGGCAGATCCATTAACATTGTTGACATTGTGCTCTCCTCCTCATGCTTTGCTGTCCGAGCTTGTTCCTTTTTATTGGCTGTATCAGATCCTTTCTGGTTTGGATGATTTCCTACGTTTCAAGTTCATAATGAAGACTGTTAAGTTGTCAGGAGGATGCAGATCTTCTTGAGGCAGTATGTAAAGTATATATGCAGTTTATAGACATGCGTCTACTATGTTTCTACTTGAATTCTTGTCCAAAAGCACATATGCTTGAAGCTACCTGTGTTTCTGAAAACTTTCACCAGGATGGTAAGCTACCCAAAGGGACCTGTATGAAAATATTATGCTTTTAGGACAACGATTGTAAATGCAGACCACTACTGGATTTGTAAAAAAAAGTCAGATGTTTGGTTCGTGTTTTTCTTCCAACTAGGATTGTGTGTCTTTGTATACAAGCCAGGTTGTCGAAATACACATTGCTTTGTGGGAGCAGGTTTCCAATGGACTTTCGTCTCCCGGGCAGGTCTGGAAAAACAAGTTACATACCTTATGCTTTATCTGGTAGAGACTCTATATAGCTGCAGATTCCTTACCTTAGAATATTCCCAGGCGTCAGAATGGATCTGGAATTTTTTAGAGCAATCCCTCTTGTGAGCCGTTAGGTGGCGTCGTTTGGCTCCGGGTAGCATTGGTGGTATCGTCCGAGCTCGAAGTGAAGTGCATGGTGTTTATATAGGTTCTACCTCAGGACTTTGACCTTAGTTCTTGACTATTTTTTCTGCACCAGAAGCACGGAGCCAAGCTGAGGAACAGTGACCAGAGTGCCAAAAGTATGGGCCAAAAGGATCTCTTAATTTAGTGAAGACAGTCCGCAGAACGGGAAGGATTGGTAAGGAATCTGCGGCTAGATAGAGTCTCTACCAGATAAAGCGTTACCAAAAGAAAGTAACTTGTTCATCTGCTAGAGACTTCTAGCTGCAGATTGCTTACCTTAGAATAGATACCAAAGCAATATCTTTCCCTGGAGGTGGGTCTGTGAATTGTTTCAGACTAAGAAGTCCTGGAGGACCGAACGGGAAAAGTACCCATCTCACCAGACCTGACTGTCGAGGCGGTAGTGTTTGGGGAACATGTGCAGCGATGCCCATGTAGCTGCCTGACAGATGTCCAAGATTGGCACTCCACTAACTAGCAGTGGTTGCAGCTGTAGCTCTGGTAGGGTGAGATCTTAAACTCTCAGGGAGCTGTTCCTTGGCCATTGCTTAGCAGATCTTAATACAGAGGATGATCCATCGAGAGATGGTTCTCTTTTGAATTGCCTTCCCTTTCTTTGCAATGCAAATCCAACAAAGAGTTGATCGTCCACCCAGAAATCCTTGGTACAAACAATATAGAATGATAACGCTCTTTCTGGATCCACGCGTTGGTGTCTCTCCCCTTCTTTAGAAGGAGGAGATAGGGGGGGGGGGGGAAGGAAGGTATGAAGAAGGATGATGTTTACCCGACGTGAAAAGGTGTCACCTTCTTTGGTAAAAAAGGATGCCCGAATCCTTAGGGGAAAAATGAAGTTTAGGGAAGATTGAGTGCACTTGCAGTTTGCTAACCTTCCTGGCAGGTGTTAACTCCACAAGGAAGACAGTTTTTAGAGTTAAGAGCGCAGAAGGCAGCTATACATTGGCCGACAAGGGGAAGAAAAAAACTAAATTCAAGTCTCACTGGGGCTTATTGAAGGGTGTAGGAGGAAACAGATGCTGTAAACTTTTAAGGAATTTAGTCATAACAGATGACTTGAATAGGTAAGGCTGGTCTGGCAACCGTAGAAAGGCGGAAATGGCTGACATATCCCTTGACTGTGCCGAAAGGAAAGCCTTGCCAGGACAGGGAAAGGGCAAACAAGAGAACTTTAGACAAGGGTGCAGACAGAGGATCAACCGATTTAGATGTACACCAAGCCACAAACTTGTCCCATCACCAAGGATAAATAATTTTAATGAAAGAATACCTGGTTGCCAGAATGACATCACGCACTTCAAGAGGGAGATCAAACACCCTCAACTATCTCCGTTCAATCTCCATGCATGAAGGTGGAGAGTGGACAGGTTTGGGTGCAGCACCCTGCCTTGTTGCTGCGATAGAAGAGCCTCCCAAAGGGGCAGCCTGACTGGAGGACAGATGCTCGTGCTCAGGAGTTTGGGATACCATACTCTCCCTGTCCAGTCCGGAGCTATTAGGATGACTTGGACCCGGTCGTTCTTGATCTTCCTGAGAACTCTGGACAGAAGTGGTACTGATGGAAAGAAGTACAGTAGTCCTGAGCTCCATTCGAGATGAAATGTGTTCATGATTATCCAACTCGCATCAAGCGTGAACTTTGCTGCATCTTGTCCATCAGCGATAGCTTGGGAGAGTATGGCCCGAGCTTCATCCGAGACATAGGCAGCACTTGTGCAACCATATCCCACACAGTATGGGAATAACGTCCCAATAAGTATGCAGTGTTCACGGACTGCAGTGCAGCGCTTGCGGAAGAAAACATCCTCTTTCCGATGGTATCCAGCCTCTTGGATTCCCTATCTGGTAGTGAGGTAGGGAAAGCGCCGGGATGGATTCTGAAGGCGAGGCTTGGACTACCAGACTCTTGGGGTGGGTAATGGGAGAGGAAGCCTGGGTCCCTGGGAGCGGGGCGATGGCAGCAAGCAATGGTCCTGTCCACAGGAGTGCCTGTGCAGGGCTTGACCCATGCCCCGAGCATGACATCAGTGAGGGCTTTGTTGAAGGTTAGTAAGGGTTCTGATGAGGATACCTCCAGTTGAAGCACCTCCATCAGAACGTTTGTTTCGACCTGAACAATTGGCAGTTGTAGGTCCAGAACATCAGCTGCTCTCTCCGGACCCCGATTGTGAAGAAAGCCCCTTCCTTCATTGCCACTGTGAGAAGAGAGAGGAGGCCAGTGTCTGGTGAGGTATCAAGACCACTGGAATCAGCAAGGTCATCATACCAGTTGTCATCGGCCATGGACTCTGCTTGGGGGTCAGTGTAGGAATAGGGATCCTCTGATCCCTCCGTTTGTGTTCCTTCAGTGTAATAGGGCTCTTTCTCCAATTCAAGCCATGTGAACCTGGTCGGAGCCGAAGCGACGTTGCGCAACGCCAGTTCAGCTCCGTATCAGATTCGGGAATCACAATTGGTTCGGCGCCACCGATGGGCATCAGTGGAGCCGGGAACAGCATCACTGGAATAGTTCCCAGAAGTGGTCGCAAAGTTGCGTCGGGCCAATCCAGATCCACTAACGGGTCCTCAGGGGTCAACTGTTGTTGAGAGCAAGCTTGAAGGCGGAGCTCCAGTCTAAGACCGTGCCGAACCCGTGGGACCCGAAGATGCTCCAGAGGGGTTCGACCGCCCAAAAAGGAGACTCATGGCCTTCTAAAACTCTCAGAGTGGGGCGGGGGTGCTCCGGCTAATTCAGGGAAGCTCGGAGCGGAACCAGTTTCCTATGTCTGCTGCACAGGGACCACTTGTGAGCAGAGTTGGGATTTATGGCGTTGTTCCCTCACGTCGTACGAAAAATGGGAGCGACACAGAGAAGTTGAAGATTGCTTCAACGTCTTGTGAGACTTGCCAGAGGAAGTCCTGGAACAGGAGAAGGACCGACACAAGCGACTCCAGAAGCGGTCCCGAGACCTCCCACATGAACAGGACACCGTGAGCAGTGCGGAGTCGCGTGACGAGCAGTCAAAAGCTTCATGGCCCACTCAAAGATGGCCTTCGGGTTCATGGTCTTGCACTTCGCACACGATGCGGAGTTGTGGTCTTTTTCAAGACACCATAGACAGACCAAGTAGAGGTCTGTCACCGATATTTGTCTATGACAGGCTCTACAAGCTTTGAACCCAGTGGGTTTCTTCAGAGACACTGTGTCAAAAAGTAGCAAAAAGACACACTAGTCATCGACAAAAAGGTTGAAGTCAGTCAAAAAGTGAATGGGGGAAGCTCGATCCGGATCTACGCTGATAAGGAGGAACTGAGGTCAGCACGATTGGGTGGTGCCTATTTAGGAACCGTGCACGTCACTTCCAGCATGGACAACTCCTCCAACGCCACTTGGAGCCAAATGACTCCACCTAACTGTGCACAAAGGGGATTGCTCAAAAACATTTCCGGAGCAGGTGTGACACCTTGGATTTTCTAAGGTAAGGAATCTTCGGCTAGAAGTTGCTATCAGATACATTTTTATCTTCCAGTAAAAAACAAAAAAGGGGCTTATGTCCAATTGTTTTCTGATCACATTACACCATAAGAAACGTTACATTCTTAAATGGTCAATTCAAGCCACACAGTAGTGAAAGCCCTGAGTGCACAAGCATCATTTTTTTAACTATATCCAATCACTGCTCATAACAGATTCAACACAGACGTTTGACAAGAAGAAGTTCTATGTATATACTGAGGTAAGGATTTCGCTCCTAATTTTATTAAGAACATAGCATTCGTCCCAAACAAGGAGTATTTATTCAGCCTAGCTTCATCGATGTCTACACAAGGTGGCTTATGACCTACGACCTTGCCTGGTGAAGTTTTTCACAGCTGTGTTGTCATGTGGTGCTTTGAATGAGAACTATCTTAAGGCATCAATGGCTGATTCCTCAGTAATGTGTTAATTATTTTCATAGAGTGCGACAGAACGCCCGACACACACACTGGTTACACTGAGAATTAACGGAATGCCAGTAGAGCAAGTTGTTTGAATCATCGTAGGTTATTACATCTATCGCCATTGTGCTCACTTGTTTATTTATTTATTTAGGACAAAAGAGCTTAACAAATTTTGATAGCCTGCAAAGTCACAAAGAAAGTTTCTTTATTTATGATCAGAGCCTCGCCCTCTACTGTCATGAGAGAGGTGCGCACAGAAAATACTTTGATACTTTGATATCTTAGGTATTCTGCCATCAGAGTGTAACGGTAGCAGTGACATCAGATGCAAGCATTCTCAGAATCCTCATTACGTATGCTGGTTATTCTGAATGATAGGCATAGTTGCATACCCATCCACTATCTTAAACTGGTTTTTCAAAATATTGTTATTCACTGTGATTATATTAGCTTGAGAAACAAAGCTACTTTTTCATTGCTGTGACATAACAATGCGAAATCCTAGGAATCAAGTTTGACATCTTCAGTCCATGTTTAGTTTCATGCTTAAATAACACAATTCGAAAATCCCTGTCACAATGGCAAATGGGTTTAGAACACTTTCACAACATAAAACATAAAATTGTGCCCAATATAGGCATACTTAATTTGAGTACGGCCTGGAACATTAGCCATTCTAGCGGAGTTTCTTCCAACTCTACCTGGAGAACAAGTTATTTACCTTCGGTAACGATATATCTGTAAAAAACATAGGTTAGTTATAGATTCCTTACCTTGGAATCACCCCCAGGCGTCAGACTGGATCCGGAAAGTTCCCCGCCAGCAGCACCCCTGCGCGTCGGAAGGCGGCGTCAGTCGCCTCCGCGTCCGTCGCCGCCGCCGCGGTAGCCACCCAGAAGCCGCCGACGCCAGCTCTGTACACGACTTTCCGCGCCAGAAACGCAGAGCCATGCAAGACACTGACCACTGGTGCACAAAACTAGGGCCCTGAAAGGATGTCCTTAACCCTAGAAATCAGTTCGCAGAATGGGGATGATGGGTGGGGCGGTAAGGAATCTATAACTAACCTATGTGTCTTACAGATATATTGTTACCGAAGGTAAGTAACTTGTTCATCTGAAAGAAACAGTTAGTTATAGATTCCTTACTTTAGAATAGATACCCCAGCAATACCAACCCCGGAGGTGGGTCTGCGAACCAAGATCACACCAGAAAGTCCTGGAGAACAGAACGACCAAAGAAGCCGTCTCTCCGGACTTGGCTGTCCAGGCAGTAGTGTTTCGTAAACGTGTGCAGCGATGCCCACGTAGCTGCCTGACAGATGTCATGTAGAGGAACTCCTCGTCCCAAAGCAGTAGTGGCTGCCGTCGCCCTGGTGGAATGGGAGCGTAGCCCCACTGGAGGCTCCTTTTTAGCTAGAGAATAGCAGGCTTTAATACACAAAACGACCCATCTAGAAATGGTCCGCTTGTGTACGGCCCGAACTTTCTTGGCGCCCACGTAGCCAACAAAGAGTTGGTCATCCACCCGGAACTGATTTGTGCGATCCAGATAGAAAGAAAGCGCACGTTTTGGGTCCAGACGGGCGAGCCTCTCTTCCTCTTTGGAAGGATGCGGCGGCGGAAAGAAGGTGGGCAAAGTGATGGCTTGGCCGATGTGAAAGGAGGTGACCACCTTGGGAAGAAAGGATGGACGAGTCCTAAGGACATCCTTGTCCGGATGTACAGCCAGAAAAGGGGGCTTGGATGAAAGAGCCTGGAGCTCACTCACTCTTCTGGTAGATGGTATGGCCACCAGGAATGCAGTCTTAAGAGTTCAAAGTCTTTAGGGACAGTTGTGAAGCGGCTCAAAGGGAGCGCACATTAAATAGGTCAAGACCAGATTCAAGTCCCGCTGAGGCATAACGAAGGGGATAGGAGGAAAAAGATGAGTTATGCCTTTTAAGAAACGATTAACAACCGGGGACTTGAAGAGAGAAGGCTGATCAGGAAGCCGAAGAAAGGCAGAAATGGCCGAATGGTAGCCCTTGATAGTGCCCAAAGCAGAGCCCAGCTGGGCCAAAGAAAGGAGGAACAAGAGAACCTCAGAAAGGGGGGCAGAAAGGGGATCAACAGCCTTTGCTGTGCACCATGCCACAAATTTGTTCTATCGGCAGGTGTATACCGTCTTAGTGGAGGGACGCCTGGCTGCCAAGATTACATCACAGACTTCGGGAGGCAAGTCGAATGACGTCAACTGCCGCCGCTCAATCTCCACGCAAGGAGGTGGAGGCTGGACAGGTTCGGGTGGAGGACCGTCCCCTGCTGCTGCGACAGAAGATCCTCCCGAAGAGGCAGTCGGATCGGAGGATCGATGGCCATGTTGAGCAGCTCGGGATACCAGACTCTTCGTGCCCAATCCGGAGCCACAAGAATGACTTGGGCCCGGTCGCGCTTGATCTTCTTCAGCACTCTGGGCAGAAGTGGTATAGGCGGAAAGTCGTACAACAGACCGCAACTCCACTCGCGACGAAAAGCGTCGCCTAGCGAGTGCCGCCTTGGAAATTCCAACGCGCAGAATTGCTGACATTGCGCGTTCTCTTCGGTGGCGAATAGATTTAACAAAGGCTCTCTCCACTGTTGAAAGAGACCTTGCACCACCTCCGAGTGAAGACGCCATTCGTGATCCATCATGCACCTGCGGCTGAGTTCGTCTGCCCAGGTGTTGAACCACCAGGTATGCCCTGATGTTCCAGCCATGTCCAGAGGCGGAGGGCCTCTTGAAAAGGGGTCCACGACCCCACCCCGCCTTGTTTGTTGCAGTACCACATGGCGGTGGTGTTGTCCGTGAACACCTGCACTATTCTTCCCCGGACAGAGGGAAGGAATGCCTTCAGTGCAAGCCGGATCGCCCGCAGCTCCAGAAGGTTGATGTGGAGCCCAGACTCCGCCGGAGACCAGAGGCCTCTGATCTCCGCCTCTCCCATGTAGCCGCCCCATGCCAGCAGTGATGCATTGGTCACCACTGTGAACTCTGGTTGAGGAAGGGAGAGGGATCTGCCGTTGACCCAGTGCTGGTTCTTGAGCCACCACTGCAATTGGTGTGCAGTGCCCTCTGAGATCTGGACGCAATCGGACAGATTCCCCTGATGTTGCGCCCACTGGAACTTCAGGTCCCACTGCAGAGCCCGCATATGCCACCTGGCATGATGCGCCAGCAGGATGCAGGAGGTCATCAGGCCCAGCAGCTGGAGGGTCATCTTGACCGAAACGCGGGATAAGGGCTAAAAGATCGGAATCATAGCCCGAATATCCCGGACTCGCTGCTCGGGAGGATAGACCCGAAACCGCGCTGTGTCCAGAACCGCTCCGATGAAGAGGAGCTTCTGAGAGGGAATCAGGTGTGACTTCTGCACGTTGATGGAGAACCCCAGCGAATGCAGGAGGTCGGCCGTAATCTAGAGGTGGGAGACGACTGCCTGGGGCGAGCCTGCCTTCAACAACCAGTCGTCGAGATAGGGGAAGACTGGGACCCCTGATCTGCTCAGATGAACTGCGACCACCGCCATCACTTTCGCGAACACCCGAGGGGCGCTGGTAAGGCCGAAGGGGAGCACGGTAAACTGAAAATGCTCGTGGCCTACCATGAACCGCAAGTAGCGCCGGTGGGCTGGCAGGACTGGGATGTGAAAATAGGAGTCCTGCAAGTCCAACGCTATCATCCAGACTCCAGGGTCGAGGGCAGACAAGACCTGAGCTAACGTCAACATTTTGAACTTCTCCTTGCGTAGGAAGCGATTGATGCTCCTGAGGTCCAAGATAGGACGCAGGCCCTTGTCCTTCTTGTGTACCAGAAAGTAGTGGGAATAGCAACCACGACCTACTTCTGGGGCAGGAACGCGCTCGATGACTCCCTTGGCCAAGAGAGCCGTAACTTCCTGTTGGAGAAGGCCCAGGTGATCCTCCGACATGCGATGGTACTGAGGTGGCATGGCTGATGGGGTAGCCTCGAAGGGGAGGGAGTAGCCCCTTCGGACTATCTGTAAAACCCACCTGTCCGACGTGATGGTGCGCCAGTGGGGGAGGTGATGGCGGATCATGCCGCCCACTGGCGATAGATGGGCCTGAAAGGTCGGACTAGGAAGGTTTGGAGGCGGTTGGTTGGTGGACTGGCCCACTCGCTGGCCCCCAGAACCACAGCGGTGGTTCCCACGTCACCGGCCACGCGAAGGTTGTGCAGCTTGCACCGGCCTGTGGCTCTGGGCGGGACGTAGTGGGGCACCCCTTCCGTAACCACGAAAGGGGCGAAAAGCAGACTGCGCAGGGCGAGTGGAGAGGCCCAAGGACTTGGCCGTAGCCCGTGAGTCCTTGAAACACTCTAGAGCGTGGTCTGCTTTGTCGCCAAAAAGGCGACGGCCATCAAAGGGCATGTCCAGAAGAGCGCTCTGGACATCCCCAGAAAAGCCAGTCGATCTCATCCAGGCGAAGCGACGAAGGGTTACTGACGTGGAAATCGTCCTGCCTAGAGAGTCAGCGGTATCCAGCCCACAGCGGATGGTAAACTTCGCTGCATCACTCCCTGCGGCAACGGCATGGGAGAGTACGGTCCGGGCCTCCTCCGGACACTGAGACAGCACCTGCGCAACCGTGTCCCACACAGAGTGGGAATAACGGCCCAATAGACATGCAGTGTTTACCGACCGCAGTCCCAAGCTGGTGGAAGAGAAAGCCTTCTTCCCAAGTTGATCCAGCTTCTTGGATTGCCTATCTGGTGGTGCGTTAGGGAATGCGTTCTTGGAAGTAGAAGCTTGGACCACCAAGCTCTCCAGGGTGGGGTGTTGGGAGAGGAAAGTGGGGTCACACGGGGCCGGGCCGTGGCGTCGGGCAACCATCCTATCCACGGGAGCCCCCGTGTTGGGCCTGGACCAAGTTCCCAAAAGGATGTCGGTCAGGGCTTCATTGAACGGTAGCAGGGGCTCCAAAGAGCTCGCTGCCGGTTGAAGCACCTCTGTCAGGAGGTTAGTCCTGAGTGCCACCGTAGGAAGCTCGAGGTTGAGAGCCTCGGCCGCCCTACGCAACACCACTGCGTATGACGCTCCCTCCTCCGTAGCCACGGTAGGAGGAAACAACATGCCAAGGTCTGGGGAGGTATCTAGACCACTGGCATCCCCCAGGTCCTCTCTTCAGTCTGGATCGTACTCCAACTGGTCTGACAAAGGGTCCCCAGACCCCTCCCAGTCTTCTTCACTCGCCTCTGGCTACCAGGTTGGCTGAAAATGGCCAGGGTGGAACACAGGGGCAAAAGTACCTATCGGCGCCAGATCCAGGTTCGGCCGACGCCGGTCCGGCTCCGTGTCCACGTCGGGTTGAAAGCCAGGGTCGACGCCGGCTGGGGGACCAGGCAGCGTCGGCAGCGGACGCGGTGCCGGTGGAGTCGGCGCCGGTGGAGGTGTCACAAGGTCGACCAGCGCCGATCCGGATCCAGGCCTGGATCCATGGGGGCCCTGCGGCGCCGGGGCCGGAGCCGCCGGCAGGGAAGGCCTAGGGCCCCCAACCGAGTCTGCGGGGCCCAAAGACGCGCCGATGGAGTCGGCTGCCCAAAGATGGCATGCATGGCTTCATAAAACTGACGAAGCTGGGCAGGGGTCGCTCCGGGTCCCGGGAAGGGAGGGAAACTCGGAGTCAGCCCTTCAGGCTCCGCATGCGGAGCCGCGGGAGTGGCACCACCCGCATCCCTCGTCGCGTCCGCCGACCGACGGGGAGAAGTCGAAGAGCGACGACGCTTCTTTAACTTCTTCTTGTGCTTCGACTTACCTGACCCCGAGTGCGAAGACTTGGATGACGAGTGGTGATGGCTCCGCGACCGGTCCCTTGACCTCCCTCACGACCTCAAACGGAGCGGAGCCGACTGCCGGCCCTCAAGAAGCTTTCGGGACCGCTCCCGCAAAGACTTCGGAGCCATGGTCCAGCAGTCGGAGCACGACTTGGGGTCGTGGTCGCGCTCCAGGCAAAAGAGGCACACGCGGTGCGGATCCGTCACCGACATCATTCGGGAACAGGAACCGCAGGCCTTGAAGCAGGGCATCCCTACGTGCACCACGAGTCGGTAGGACTCAAAAAGACGTCGACAAAAGTCGCTCAAAAAGTTCAGTCAAAAAATGACTGGAGGTACCGCTCTCTCCGGATCTGCGCTGGCTGGTGTGGAAAAAGAAAGAACTGCCGTCGGCGCGCGAGGGCGGCGTTTGGGTGGCTGCCGCGGTGTCATTCCGGCGACCACGACGCTGGCGACGGATGCGGAGCCGACCGACGCCGCCTTCCGACGCGCAGGGGTGCTGCTGGCGGGGAACTTTCTGGATCCAGTCTGACGCGTGGGGGTGATTCTAAGGTAAGGAATCTATAACGAACTGTTTCTTTCAGATATTAAGGTTTATGTATTGAAACAAATGGTAATCTTCTATCAAAGGCCAAACTTACCTCTTCGAGTAAGTGGGAAGGCTCGTCCTATTGGAAGACACCTCGGGTGAGATTTACTAGACTTTTAGGACAACAAAAAAGTACTTGTTGCAATCACTGGGTCGAGACTTGACTATTGCAACCCCCTTTATTTAAGTATAAGCAATATCAACTAAATTGACTACAAACTGATCAGAACTGGGAGACCAGGATTATTACTTCAGCTTCCCTTTATCTTCAGACATCCTTCTTGTAGGAAAGTGCCCTTTTTGTATGGTCACACCCCACTTTTTGCTCCATACGCTGAGAGTTATGACTGATGGTGCACTGGAGTCTGCTGTCCAGACCCCAGTGCCTGTGCTATCTCCCAAAATTCTTATGTTCAACTTAGTAATCCCCAACTGGCAAAGACTTTACCCCTTATAAGTCCCTAGTATATGGTACCAGGGGTACCCAGGGCATAGGTGGTAAAGGGGTCCCTAGGGCTTTAGCACAGTTCTGTGCCACCCTGAGTGACCCAAGTAAACTACTGACAGCAGGCCTGCCATTACAGACTGCAGGAGCAGTGCAAACTGCTCGAACTCTACTGTGCCCTCACCATGTGTGGCACAGTCAATACACTATTTTTAATATAAGTCAGGCACCCCAAGGAAGGCCTCCTGAGCCCAGGAGGCAGGGTGCATTATATTAAAGGTGAGGACATCTAAGTGCAATGTCCCTACAGTGGCGTTCCCCATTGGAAACTACTATAAGTGTTAGCGGTCCATAGGATAACAAGGGCTGGCACCCGGGCAAACCCGAGGTTGGCAGCTCTATTATGGTACCACCTAAATAGGTCATGTTGGGTATCAAACAATGCGCCTTCTCATCCCTCACATGAATCTTGTGTCGAGGGCGATGTAGCATACAGCCAGGTGGCAAGCACAGAGGTTGCCCACCTGATTGCCCCAGCTCCTCTGTGCTCTGGCTGGTAAATCCTCATTTGCTGCAGCCAAGACAAGATTCTGATCTCCTGCCAGGCAGAAAGATCACTCCCAGGAGTCAGGAACACCGGCTTGGGCAGGAAAATATGCATAAGGGTTGACTTCAAAAGGAGGAAACAACCCTCCCCCTGCAATAGGTACATTTGCACCCGGGCAGGCGGGAAATTAGTTATTGAAGGAGGTGTACAACCTCAGAAGGCTAGCCACACCTCCAGGCTGAGCAGCCCTGTCTGTACACTAAAATTAAATTTCTGCCATCTTTAGAAGTGGCAAAATAAAGTGTTCAAGGTAGAAAAGGTGACGTGGTCAATTCAGGGTCAATGCAGGTACTAGCAGCCCATTAGCTTCTTACTCCCACACACCTAAATCCCCTAAATCTAGTATTTAAGGGACAGCAGAACATCAGTTCTGAACAACCTGCATCAAGGAGGACAGAAGAAGAGAACCCTGTCAGCGAGAACAAGACTTGCACAAAAGCAAAAGAGGGATATCCTGCACCTGTGGCAACACTCTTGCAACTGCCTGATCGACACTCATCCTAGGCTATTTCTCAGTTCTCCAAGACAGAGGGACCCCTGTGGAAGCCTGAAGCACCCCCAGACTCTCTTGCACTAATGGCACTAGACTCATGCAAACTGCAGGTGAAATAACACTCTGGATCCGAAGAATTGCTGGCCATCTGGCCCTTCGAAGGATTGCCAAATCCAGATGGGCTAGTGCATTGGGGGAACTGTAGTACTGCCTTCCATAAAGGTACAGGCAGCTACCATATTCCCCTGAACACCCGAATGTCGAAGTTACTTTCTACTCTACTTACCACTGCCAAGGCTTGTTGGTAGTCAGTCTGGCAACCGAGCCCTTTGCTCAACACTGCATCAAGAGAGAACTCCATCCGGCCTTTGAAAGACGTCAGCAACCACTCCGTTGTTATCTTTTTGCATCTTTTTTCCCCGCAGCATAATTTCAGCAGTAAAAGCAGCTCTCCCGTGGCTCCCATTCAGCACCAGGGACGGGGCCAGAACAACTCAGCACCTGGACTCCACCGGCCAGGTAAAACTGAACTGACTGTCGTGGCTTGGTCCTAGGACCCGCATCACCTTTACCCTGCAAGGGTACAAAGCAACTCAACATACAAGTGACCGATTGTTACTAGTTGTTTTTCCCTTTGACTGCAATTTTACATTTTCACTGTACTATTTTGCAATGATTTTCTATCATTTTTAAAATCTATCACTCCAGTTGTATGTATGCAATTCCGTTAGTTTTGGTGTCTAAATTAAGATAAAAATACACTCTATTTTTAAAAATTGGTGTTGGATTTCTCTCGAGTCATGCCAATTACGTATCGTTCATGTTGGTACACTGAAATGCTTAACACATGTACCTCTAGTAAAGCCCGACTGCTCTTTGCCACAGTACCAGGACTGAACTAAGGATTTATTAGTGTGAATCCAAGGACCATCTTTGGGGTATTGTGACAGTATTACATGGTGAGGACTAACCCAGACACCACATAAATACTCCTTTCCTACACATCTTTCTAAAATTCACTGCTTTCCTATACACGAAAGAGTTAGATTTAAACCATGATGTCTTGTCATAAATGTCTTTTTGGATCAACCCCTGATTTTCTGAACGCCAGTTTAAGCAATTGCAGTGCTCTGCGGCTCTACATTTAGCCTCTGCTGACCTTTTGACTTTTCCCCTCCTTCCAGAAGTCCTCCAAAGCTGGAGAATCATTCTCAACTTAATATCTCTTTTTCTCCTAACATACTTTCTGTGGCATCTTAGTGTCAAGAGACGCTAATGTGTATGACTGCACATACATATCCCTACATAGCATTTAGTGATCTCCAAGTGTTATTTAAACAATTATGATCTAGGTTTCAAATGCCAAGGCTTTCCAGTGGCGATCTGCTCTGGTATATCCTAGTTTCGCACCATCACGGTGAATTTTGGGAGGTGTAGCTGTGAAATCGATTCCAATGTTATGTATCTGTTGAGAACCCCTTGCTGGATATTCGATAATAAAAAGGCACTTGTTAAGGTATTTGTGGAGCGCATGGCTGCCCCAGCAACGGGGCGTCCCAGCACTAAGATGAACACCGAGTGAGACGACAGAACAGAGGAGAGATTATCAGTGGGTGAATAGCCAGGCTTTCACCAGCCTTCTGAAGGTAAGGTGATCAGTACTTGTAACAGTGGTATTTCAACGAGAGCATTCTCTTCAGATTCATGAATGTCTTACTGGTCAAAACCCTCACTGGAGTTTGAAAAAACAAAGTGATGTAAAACGGCGCATTTCATTTTGAGCACTCAGATTCTAAGAGGCCTCAATTGACAATGGGAACCCATTTTAAGGACAGTCGACTTTTTCTTTGGATGATGGAGTTTTAAATCATTTTCTTTATTCTTTATTTTCAGGGCAGGTTTGGTTCAATTGATGCAGGAATCAAGTGGAAAGAACATTCTGAAATTCTAAATGTGTTTTCAAGGTCTGGCCAAGCAGGCAAGCAATTTTATAAGGTTATGATTCTGGCAAGGTTAATACACTCACTGAATAATTACAAGATACAGGCAAGAACATTTTCATTATGGTTGCTTATGTATAAAATATCAACTTCATCCTACAAACAAACAAGTATTTACCTGGGTCAAAGAAGAATTCTTTTAATCAGTAGTTTGTGCCAAACCAGCTGTTCACTTTTTCTGTGCTCACATAAATGACAAGATTTATTATACAATATTCTGCACTTTCCGTCATCCACACAAGTTCCATGTGGACCTTTCCCTTCTTGTCATTGTAGTTAAGGACATAATGTTGTCCCAAGAAGTCATAAAGGCCTTCCGGCGTTGCAGAGGTCTGTATGTTGACTGGAGCACTCACGCACCAGAAGGGTTTCTCCGTTTCATCCAAAAGGGTGATATCCATCATGAAGCAGTTCTTAAAATAAACACAAAAAACGTGTTAGATAAAATTCCACACATACAGTTAAAAAATATATATAATGGTAAAAGTAACATGCAAATTATTAAACACTTTTGGCATAAAAGGTCATAAAGGAAGGCATATAGATTATTCATTAAGGTAAAAACCACAGGAATTGATATACTGAACCAAAATGAAACATCGTTTATTTCTTATAAGTATTTGACAGAGCGTGAGCCTAGCATCAAGGAGAAGAGACAGAAGGTGTGAACGTTTTTACTGTACGAGAAACTTTGGGGCTCATTACGATGCTGATCGGACGAGCGTTCGAGCGACATCGCAGTGGAAGTGGAACCGCCCGAATAGTAGTCGCGGTTCCAGCCATCCCCCCCCCGTATTCCAATGCGACCGCCAGCACGGCGGTCAGAAATATGCCTTTTCCAAGTACAGCTTGTGCTACGGCCCAGAAAAGGGCTGTAGCACAAGCTGCAATTGAAAAAGGCATATTTTTAAACATTTATGCACCATTCGCCAGGCACCACCTGGTGCCTGGCACAAGGTGCATGGATGTTTGGGGGGCGCACCACAGGTGCCCCCCAGGCCCCATAGCGGAGGCCCAGGGGGGACGGTGGCCCTGCTTGGGGCCCCTAAAGTCCCTTTCCGTCTGCCTTTTCATGGCAGTTTGACTGCCATGAAAAGGCAGAGGGAAACAGGCATTGTAATCCCTACGGCAGTGCCTGAGCAGGCACCACCCCTATTGTAGGGATTATGGTACAACCGCTGAACCAACGGGGTCCTTGAGCCCGTCGGAAAAGCAGCGATCGGTCCCTCCACCCGATGCCTCTGACCGCTGGATCATAATCCGGCAGTCAGACCGCTTCAGTGGATGACAGCCTGTCGGTGGCGGGCCCACCGACATCGGAATGAGGGCCATATTGAGTTGAGAAGAACGTCAAGTTGAATTATGGCTCCATCTAGTGTTCCTTATGTATTTTTCTCTAGCAATGACTAACCCTATTAGGCGTCATGCACTCATATTAGAGGAGATTCAAAGTTAGTCCTGGATGCATAGTGTGGACCAAGGATCATTTTGAAGACTCAGGCTGGAGACATTAGACCTGAACAAGTGATCTCAAGACCAAGCAAGTTCACTCAAAGTCTTTTGAAGGTTAAAGACAAAAGGCCAGATTTGCTAAAGGATTGCATAGCCCTTGCGTCACGCAGGTGATGCAAGAGCAACGCAATCCAAGCCACACAAAGCCACCTTGTGTGGCACTGCGTGGCTTGGTAAATCCAGAGTAACGCAAGGCAGTACAAGTCGCTGCCTTGCGTTACTCTGCGACGGGAAAGCATTACATGGGAGGGTAGAAGGTGTTCCCACGCATACCACACGTTTTTTGTCACATTCTCAGATTTATTAAGTGTAGTAAACCTGGGAATGCATCCAAATTTCATTCCTTCCTGATAGAGGTGCAACGAGGAGAAATATCTTTATTTCTCCTCGTTGTTTCCTCTAGCACCCTTAGAAGAAAAAAGCCTCCAAAGATTGTTTTTGTGCAGGAAGGTGTCCCTTCCTGCACAAAAACAATACTGCCTGCAAAGCAGGCCCTCATGCACCATGGCACAAGGGTGCCTGCGTTGGCCCTATACAGCACAGTGCGCCAGTGATCTGAGAGAGCAGGAATGCACCATATCTTTGTACATACAGCGCATTCCTGCCCTCTCCATCTGTCGCAGCACAGCTGTGTTGCGTTGCGTCAAATGTTAGTAAATATGGCCCAAATTTGCATTAGCTGCTATTTGAAAAAAGTGATAGCCAGTTTAATCATGTTAGTGTTTGCATTATAATAATTGAGACACCTTGGCGTATTTCAGTTTCACAGGGAAGAGCCACATTAGAATATAATTCAGACAATTCAAGTTTGGCCACGTTAATTATATTCTGTAGACTGCTGGATACTGAGAAGCAATTCCTAAATTGTTTAGGTTTTGCAGACTCGGTAAAAAGTCACACTAAATCCTGGTACACACTTTCTTTCACTGCACAACACTGTGTGAAATTAGAAAAACCATCATTGCACTATATATTGTGCAAAATACAGATCTAACTGATGCTGAGCGCATTAGTATTTTAAATGATCATAGAGCAGGTCCCATGTAGACATAACCTCATCCCGACCACGGCTTTCAGGCAGGCCCTGTACACAGCTTTTGTAAAGACACAACACACTACAGGGAGGCTGGGTAGAGGTCATGCAACCCGTCCCCATATTGACAGAACCCTTTGCCACTTTGAGGCCAGAGCACAATGTGCATGGTCTTTCAGTGGCCTAGTGAACCGCCCGCTTGCTCAGTTTAAGCGGGGTGTTGTTCACACATAATTATTTAGGAGCCTTGTCTGTCTGCACCTTTGCAGGCAGAAGCTCTTAAAAACACACTGTAAAGGAAACTGAAACCGAGGTCCAGGATGCAAATCCAATCAGAATAAAAAAGGGTCAAAAGGTGAAATGAGGACGGAAAGAGAGTAAAAGAGTTTGGAGAAGCATAGTTTTCATAAGTGCGGTGCCACAGAGGCTTAATGGGCCCACTGAACTCTGATTTGTGCTGTATTTTAACAATTAAATGCAAGCTGCGGGGCATTATTTTACTTGCACTAAGGCTCACAATAAATACACTGGCTATGCTACTCAGACTGTGCAGGAGAGGACTGGAAGGAAGAGTGAAATGAATGCCATATCAAAAGAAGAAGGAAAGGGCGAGAAGGAAGGCCAAAATGCATGAAAAGATGCATGCAAGGATGAAAGGACTAATGGTAGTTGAAAACAATATTGGTTTGAGTGGGTGAAAGAATGGCTGAAATTATGAAAGGCGGCATCAGTGAGTGGATCGACAAATAGAAGTCTGGATGGATGGGTGAATTGATAAAAGTAGGGTGAAATGATGGATGGATGAAAAAGAATGGATGCACGGATGGGAGGATGGATGAATGATGAAATGGGAATGAAAGAACAGAACGATTGATGGAAGAGTGTAATGATGAAAGAATGATTAGACCGAAGGGTAAATGAAAGATGGGTTGGTTAAAGAATCGTTGGATGAAAACATGACAAGATGGATAGATAGATAGATAGATAGATGCATGAAATTCTTAAAGGGTGTAGAGACAGATGGACGAGAGGTGGGATGAAGGGAACTCATCGAGGCTGGGCACCGCTTATTTGCTTCACTCACCTGATGACATTCGAGGTAAGGATCAAAGTGGGGGTATTTTAATTTTCTGGCTACTTCCTTGTGGTCTTTAATCATGTTTAGTGGTAGAAAGACACACAGCTTGCT
This sequence comes from Calotriton arnoldi, assembly GCA_963921515.1. NCBI lineage: Eukaryota > Metazoa > Chordata > Amphibia > Caudata > Salamandridae > Calotriton > Calotriton arnoldi. The sequence continues at coordinate 252,706 of CAWUFW010009166.1, forward strand.
TTCACTCCACTATACAGAGAGGATGCACTGCAGCTTTTTTAGAAAAAATATATGGATCTGTATCCTCTAATCGATTGATGATCTGAATCTGCAAATCAAAAATGGGGCATAAACGAATCCCTCAGCAAAGACAGCAGTTAAGTAAAACTTTAGGGTCAGTATTTACCTGTCTAAGATTTTCCCGATTTCCTTTATACAGTCAAGAGTTACTCCTCTCAACTTCCACGTGTGCCCTGACTTTTTGAAGCGCGCAATATTCAGTACCTCACATTCAGTAAAGCTCCCCGGTACCAAAATGTTCATTTGCAACTTAGGTCTGAGTCCTTGGATCCTACACAGATATAGGAATACTTAATGGACCAAGGTGAAAAAAAAATTCCCTTGCTTATTCAATTCTGTATTGGATCCGTGTCCTTGAATACGAAATCTCAAATTGGTTTGGGGATCCAAGCCCACAAATGAAAGGGGGATCCACAAATCCTGTGACAAAAAAGGTCATTTAATTTACATTTTGGAGGCCGTATCTGAGATTCTGTGATGGCATCTTCATTCTCACTTAGTTAAGTGACTTCTCCCACATACGGGCTCACCCATTAGGTGAGCCCGGATTGTTTTCAGGGCAGAGACTTCAGTGCCTCAGATCCATTTAGTAGTCTCTGCAACAAAATGTTCAGCTGAGACCAGCCACATTTCTTGCATCCTCTGAGGATCTAGGACTAATCACTGAATCAAGGGGGGAAAAATTGTGTCGTTTTCAATATTTGATTAGAAATCGATTTCATAAATTTAGGATGGTTATCCAATTAGAATATCGATATTTTTAAAATCTCATTTGACCTTCTAATTTTTTTACGATATTGTGCAGATAAAAGCAAATTTGGCAAGTCACTCAAGAAAAGCCCAAAGGCATAAAGCAAATAGTTTACTACTGAATTTGGTGAAAACCCCGTTTCCCTGAGGATACTTATGACATTGCGAAAAAAAACTAGAAACGTGTTGTTAGGACAATATGTTGTATTACCAATGTTTGTGTGTACCGTATTTTACTTAATGAATGCAAGCATTTGCCTCTGGAGCATAATGCAACTGTACCTGCACATTGCCATCAAATGCATCCGTCTTCCATAGGAGTCCAATTTTTCCAGCAAGAGGTGCATGCTGTTTATTGTTCTTTACATTTATAACTATAAATTTCAAGAAGCCGTTGACAATGTGATCTGTAAGGACAATTAAGTACGTACTTTAGGTGTGTTTTTCATTCTTTTCAAAATAAACTTTAGTGATTGGAAATGATAAGCATTACTGGATGCATGCTTTGTTGAACTGAGATTAGTTACCTGTGACTCTGGAATCGTCCTTATCTCCATATCAGTTATTGTGTTCTTCTACTGTCCCATGACCTCTTGCACTACTAAAGATTATATCCTCCATCATGGGCAAATCTAAAGTCCTCAGTTTTATAGTGCATGAGAGACTGCTTTAAACAACATGACTAACGCTGCAAAACATCTTAAGTATCCCTATGAGAGACTTCAATGTGTGTTACAAACCTGGTCTAGACTGGATCATTGGCATGCCCTCTACACTGGTCTACGAAAGATCGCTCTAGCTCCTATGAAAGGGACAATCCACAATACATCACTATTGGTCTCAGACACTCTGTGTTAATGACATCCTCACTGCAGTGCTTAATTTGAGCCGGTGGATTCAGCACTTAGGGGGCGATTATGATGGCGGACGGACTTCAGTCCGTCCGCCATCATATCGGGCAGTGGGACCGCCCACCTACAAGGTGGCGGTCCCACAAGGCTGAATACAATGTGACTGCCACCACGGTGGTCGCACTCCCCATATTTTTCATTGCGGCGGGTGCTGCTGGCAGCAGCAGCACACGCCGCAATGTATAAACGGCACATTTCACATTTCCTGCACTACGTGGCAGGCACCATGCGGTGTCTGCCACATGGTGCAGGGAAAAGTAGGGGGCAAAACCAAAGTGCCCGGGGGAAAGGGGGGCCCACTACGGACCCCCAAAGTCCATCCCCGCCAGCCTTTCCATGGCGGGTGAACCGCTATGGAAAGGCTGGTGGGGATTGACCATCGTAATCCCTACGGCGGTGCCTGGTAGGCACCGCCGCCATTTCAGGGCTAGGGAGGCCCTCCGCCACACCGGCGGGCTCAAGGAGCCCGTCGGATGTGTGGCGGTCGGAGTTTCCCACCGCCACGGTACGGGCGGAAAATAGCCTCATGATGGCGGTGAACCCGCCATCGACAGCCTGTCATGGTGGGTTCACCGCCATCATAATCTGCACCTTAATTTTCAACACCGGCGCTTGTGACAGTCTGCCACAAGGTGGCGCTGTCTGGCTAATTTAGAAATAACCACAACAGTTAATTATTAATTCAATATAGATAAAAATGACTTATCTCCGCCCAAGATATTCTTATAGCTTTGGTGGCTTGAAAAAGTCCGAATTGTCACACTTGTAGGTGTGTGATGGTTAGTAATTGTGTTGTTACTATCATTGGCAACAGAGCAGGGGCCATATGTGGTGAAAGCTGCAATGTCCTCCTGACAAGAGCACTGGCACTTATTTGTTTACACAAATTAAGCACTGCCCCACTGTATTCCAGTGGGTTGATAGTGTGTTTCATTGTCTGAGTCACAGTCTGCATTCTTTGAAAGGATTCTGAGAACTCCCAGAAGGAGCATCTAGTCATGCTGGAGCCAACACTTGGTCTAAAGAAGGTGGTTAGACCAGTCTATTCAACTCATACTGTTTAACAATTGATCTCGATGACTGAGTGTACTCTTGTGAAAGATTAAATTCCCTCCAAAGTTTAGGAATTGTTTACCGCTGCCATCTCCCTTCCATTGCTTTATTACTCTCACTGCAAGACATATTTCTTTATTAAGCCTAGCAGCCTTCTACTCTTTTCTGACGGTTTTCTCTTCATCGACCACATTTTTAAGCATTTTGCTCTTCTTAAAATAGAGTGTGACATAGACACGCCAGGCATCAAAGGGGTTTGAATCAGAGACAGACATTCATAGTGCCAGTGCCAACGTTACATCCCACAATCTGGGCAATGAAGACTCTAGTGTCAATGCACTAGTGTCTAAGGCTGTGGCACTGGAGTACACCTCATTGGAGTCATTTTACTAAGACTGATGTCGATGGGCAGGGTAAAGTTGGTATTGCATCGGCAGGGGAAGTGAGAAGTCACCCAAAGTAAGAAGTGATCAGGAGGAGGAGACAAAGAAGCTCCCATCATGACCCGCGTCTAAACTTACTTCTGTGAACAGCTGCCGCATCAGCAGGAATGGCGTCCGGACGAGCTTGAGGAGGCATTCGAAGCAGCGTAAAGGAATTTGAAGAAAAGGGATTGTGAACCTGTGGCGCTGAAGGCGCTAGCAGCAGGCAATGAAAAGTCGCCTGAGAGCCGAGGAGGTGAGAAGCCAGCTGCTCTGTAAACGAGCGAGCAAAGTTGATAGCAGAGGGCGCGATCTAAGGTGCGGTAACTCATGAGGGGTGCGTTAGGTACCCTCCAGAACACGGTCAGTGTCTGGGCAAACGCGGAAGCCGTGATGGATGAGATATAAACTGCCCTGGGATTCCCTGGAATTTCTAAATTGACCACCGTATCTCATGCTATCTAAAGGGGAAACAAAATGTATACTTGTAATCCGGCAAGACAAGCTACAATTCAAACAGTGGATGTTGTGGTCTACAGAAAGTGCAACTTGAACCGGATTCTAGGGGAAAGTGGAGCTTGTGAAATACGGTGTGAGGAGGAGTAAATTGAACGAGTGCTCCCTCCTCAAGAGAATAGGCAACTGATTAAGTCCCCTCTTGGGTGTATTTGGGCCAAAAAAGCGGCTTACGCCGCAAGAGACAGCGGGGAAAGGGAGTACCCCAGTCAAATCAAAGTTGGCAAAAATTGCCAAAACTCACCAGAATTTATCAATGAGGGACAATCCAACGCTACAGACCCAGAGAACAGCCAGAATGGGTCAAAGCACCAATCGGGCCAAAATACTAGAGCCAGCAGCTTTACTGGGATATCCTCTAACTCAGTATGTCTTCAAAATGCCAAAGAGGGGTCATCGTTCAACCAGCAAAAGCGCTCACAAATTCTGAGTATTTCTGAGCAGCTTATTTGACCCCAGACGAAGTGCGATCGGAGGAAACAATTTCCCCTGGAGAAGAGAGAGCATCAGGACAAAAAGATGCCACTCATATTTCAACTTCTACCCTAGCCCCAGATAGATAAATATAGGTGAAAGGCCTCTATACCCTTTGTTCGGCCCCAAAACACTGGGAGAGGGTAAAGGTATGTCTTGGGCAAAGGAACTAGAGGATAAAACCCAACAAGCATTGTGTCCAGACTTAATGCCGCACAAGATAGATGCTAAAAAAGTAATGTAGAGCTAGATAGCAACTGCTATACACCTCTTGTTTCAGTAAACCAGCAGTGGGGTTCCTCAGACAAATGAGTTTTCAATGATAAAGAGTACCAGCATCTAATACCCAGTTGGGAGGAATGCTCCAGCAGATCCTGGATGAGTTCAGAGAGATGAGAATAGCAGATACCATAGCACACTCTGAAGTCCAGACTCAGCTAAGTGTGATAAACGCTAATCTACTTTAGATCAATTCCAGGGTCACACTCACAGAACAGTGTATCTCTGATCAGGAAAACTCTCAAAGAAGTTCTGAGCTTCAAACAGCAAAGGCCAAACATGAAATTCTGGAAATTAATACAAAACCAGAAGAGATGGAAACCATATCTTAACGCTCAAATTTATGCTTCGTGGCGATTCCAGAAGGACAAGAGACTGGCCAGGATCCTATTAAATTAATCTCCGATTTGGTTGAAAAGTATGTCCTTCCCAGAAAATCAAGCAAAGATGGAAGATTTTTCAATCATGCGGGCCCACCGAGTCCCCTTCTCTCAGCCATCAAATTCCAGGTATCCTCGTGAATTGTTGTAAATTTGGGGCGATTTTCGGATAAAAGAACAAATTCTATCTTAAGCCATAAAAGCAAAAGGATTTCAGATAGGGGATAAAATACGCTTTAATATCTGTTCGGACATGTCCACAGCTGCAGTCCGTCGCAGGCGTGAATTTAAATCCATGATCGAACTCTTCAGGAAACAAGGCTTACAAGTGGTTCTGGTGCAACAGTCCAAACAAAGTACTATTTGAGGGTAAATTTCATATAAAGGGCTCAGTGGATCAAGCTAACAAACTTTTACAGCAGTAGTATAGAAAGGAGCGAGCTAAATTAACCAAAATGAAAAGAGGTGCCTAAAGTAATGTACTTTGCTTAGTATGCAGGAACTATGTAAAAGAGAAATTCTGTCCCATTATCAAGCATTCTTTATAAAGCGGCAGCTAGGCCAGGAGATGGATTTTGGGTATCATTTCAGGGAACTCACTAAAGGGGGAGGGTTAAGTGGAGAGCAAAGGCAGCCCCCAGTTGAGAGCCCAAGGTGGGTGAAGCTTTCAGAGGCTACTGCGTTAGGGGAGGCTTAGGTGGGATAGGGGGACAAGGGGAGGGGGTGGAAGAGGTGGAAGGTGGGGCTGTGTGGGATGGGGTAGGGTGTGTGCAAAAATAAAATGCCAGCACAATCAGTGGATTGCATTGTAGATCCAAATGGGGTGGAAAACACAATGTATATTATGCCCCTTAGGCAGCTAAGAATAATTTCATGTAATGGGAATGTTTTAATAATAGGCTTGCCTGGTTTAAATCTCTCCAGGCAAATATAATTCTCCTTCAGCAAACGCACTTAAAGTGGGAAGCCCACCCTCCCGAAAGTTCCTGGTTTCGTGCAGCATGCTTTCTATGCATCTTCCAATGCAGCATTTAGTGGGTAGCGATACTGGTGGGTAAGGAAGTGCAATGTGAAATCCTCGAGGTACAGAGATTCGAGCACCAGGTGGATCTTGATGTGAATGAAGATATTTAGTCAGGGGTATAATTTTGCAAACTGTTATGGCCCTATCAAGAATTCGCCTCAGACCCTGGAATCCTTCTATAACTCTGCAAAAGAAGAGCTGGGTCCTCTGGAAATTGGGGTGGGGGGGGAGGGTTGGGCTGAGGAATCTTAATATTCTTCCAAATACAGCCTTAGATTCTTCTAGGTTTTTAAACAACAGAATAAGCCAAAATCAATCAAGTGTCTGTGTTCTTTAATGCGTGACTTTGCCCTGGTGGACTCTGGCGGAGTGATCACCCCAAGGAGAGACCCTATACTTGCCATTTAAAAAGATTTAATTCATTCTCATGTTATGACTTCTTTTTAATCTCACACTCCCTCCTAAGGGCTCAGTCAGAAATAATATCTAACCCATTTTCGGATCACTCAGTGAATACCGTAAACTTTCTTTTAACAGGTCATCAAAATGAGAACCCTAAACGGGTTTTTGACAAATCATTGCTAGTGAATGATCAATGGGTTATCAAAATGCGTCAGGCTCTGTAGGCTTCTTTAGAATGTAATACTGACTCAGCCACCAATTTTGTAGTCTAGGGTGCCCTGAAAGCTTTTTTTTGTTTAGGGGAGAAGTAATAGCTTTCCAGGCAGAATTAAGGAAGAGGGAGAAATGTAAATTCCAGCTACTTCAATTAGTTCTAAACCAGGTAATCGGAACTCATATAGTTTCCCCTAAGAGACGATCAAAATGCGAGGTGCCTCAAGTTACGCATAATCTTCAAGATCACTATGTCTCTAGAGAGATATTAAACCACAGCACAGTAAATCAAAAGGGATCCGAAGAAAATGAACATATAGGCTGATACCGGGCTTGGTCAGCCAAACGTAGATCTAATTCTAACATTATCAAACAGATTCAGGATCAGATTTACAAAGACTTGTTACTCAGCCACAAGGTATACTTGATGCCTTTCTCAAACATTATACAAAGCTCTGTTCCGACCCTCAGAACACGTGGCTCGAGATGGTTGAAAGGTGGCTTGAACAACCCACCATTCCCTCAATGACGGCCGACCAGGGGGAAGCTATGATTCGTCCAATCAGTTTGATTGCGGTAGTACAGGCTGCTGATTCTGCCTCCACCGCAAAGGTCTGTGGCACCGACAAAGGTACACAAGTTCTATAACTAAATACATTCTTAGACTATTCAATACAATCTTGCAAGGGGCTGAGGTCCCTGACTCATTTACAGAGTCAGTGGTTGGTAGCTTTCTGAAAAAGGACAAGGCAGAAAAAGATATGAACTCATACCGTTATATTAGCCCACTTAATTGTGACTACAAGTTATTCATGAAAATTTTGGCGAATGGTCTAGCAGTCGTAGTCCCCTCGGTTATTCATAATGACCAAAACGGGTTCCTCTTGGGGAGGAATATGGCAATTAATACCCACTATTTGACCCAGGCAATAGATTACTTTTCTGCACAAAAGATTAAGGTGGCAATTGTAATGCCAGACGCTGAGAAGGCACTTGACCAAGTCCAGTGAACTGTTCTCTTTTCGGTTTTTAGTAAAGTTTGCCTTTCCATCAAAGTTTATCAAGTATTAAAGAAATCTGTACTTCAATGCTAAGGCAGCTATAGTTATTAATGGGAAGCTGGTAGGTTAGATTACGATATGCCGTGGACGGGTCAAGGCTGCCCTCTTTCCCCAATATTATTTTCTCTATTTATCGAGCCACTAGCTTGCAATATAAGATATGACCAAACTATTCAAAGCCCGTTGCAAGGGCATCAAAGTTGAAATTATTCGCCGATGATATGGCTTTATACCTAGCAGCCGATAAGGCTAATATAGCGTGCGCCTTGTCTAAAATAAATGAATATGGGGGGCATGTCCAAGATGGCGGCCAAGTGAGACACGACTCCCGGAGCTCCGCCGGACACAATCTAACGAAGGGTGGAACCTGCAATGCCCGGGAGCCCCAGCGTCACATTTGGGGCTCCTGCTTAGTTTGGCACCTAGCCTCATTGCTTTGGATGGTGGATTCAGCCAGGCGACCGAGATAATCCCAGAGTCCTGCGGAGGTGGTGTGACCGGTCGGGAGGCAGCAGGCACGGCGTGTGGAGGCCGACCGGGAGGACAGTCACAGTAGGCCCGTTTCCCCTCTATGTATAGGGGTATTGCACACCCTGCCTGAATCAGCGACCCCGTCCTGGTCTGCTTTTTGACTGGAGCAGCATGTTTGTGAATCCGGGGCGGGGTGAGTATGTCGGGAGTTGCAGCCTCCTGCACCCATGCAACGCTGCGTGTGTGGTGCTGAAGCGGCGGAATCACTGGATGATCGGTGGCCCCCCGGCCCTCCATGCCCAGCGGTCCACATGGACTGGAGACTGGCCTTGCGCCTCTTCGCCTTTCTCCTTCCCCTCACTCCCCCTGTTTACCTGGGAGGGGTTAGAGGAAATCTTGTCCCAAGTGGGCTCTAGCAGAATTCCATGGCTAAAGCATGTAAAGGGTACATTAATAGCCATCGGCCTTGAGGGTCTATGGAATACCCCGGTCCAGGCTGGGGCTAGTTCCAAAACACATATTAAAACTGCATATTGGCGATATAAAGATAATCGTATGTTTAGCCAGCCAAGCCATGGAACACTAACAAATGACTAGCTCACAGTTAAGGATTCCTTCAAGCTAGAGGACTTCCTGGACAAAATAGAACCTCCTCCAGCCAGGCGTCTTTACTTGCCCTTCCAGTATGGAACTTTACCTGTTCGGGCTTTTACTGCAAAGTGGGAGCGTGTACTAAGGACAAAGGAGTTGCATTGTCCGGCCTGTGGGGATCAAAAAGAAACCATTGAGCACATTATCTTTTTCTGCCCAATTTATGTGTCGCAAAGGAGGTGTTAGATTATTCCGCTCTGTCAGAAACTGGGAGTTAGGGAACATAAGGAAGAACTCAGGATTTTGAGATACGACACATGCAGTTTGTCAATCTTTGCTCTCTCTCGTTTTCTGATGAGTGTGTGGAGAATAAGGCACAAGTTAAGCATCCCTTATAAGAAACCTGTATAAGTGGCGAACAATAATATGGCAGCTGTATAATCGTTGGAGAATAGGAAGGGTAATACTTGTTGTATAACAGGATTAAGTTTAGAGTTTTATATTCTTTTAACCTTCTAGCAGGTGAAAACCTATTTTATTGCCTAGAAAGCCACATTCGCTTAGCTTTAGGATGGCTGGATTTGCAATTATTTTAACAATTAATTTAAGTCTAGGGAGGTACTAAGCACCCCCAAACAAATTGCATTAAATTCGAAAGCTGTTTACTGGTAATATTATTCTATAAAATTTTGTACATTTATACTGCAAATGTCAAATGTTTTATGTATGTTTTATTCTATGTGCTTTTGTGGCTTATAGCCGAAATAAAGTTTAAAGTAAGTAAGGTGTGGGGACGGGTGGATGATTCTTGGCTTGGGCCTAGGTGTGGTGGGCCCATTACATAGTGGTGCGGTGGGGATCGTGGAGTTCTCGCTGCTGAGACTCTGCTCCCTCCCTTTGCTTGACTCTATGGCCTTATTGGGGGAGCGGCACGAGATGAGGGTCGGTTGATTCAGACCTTCTGCCGCCCCATCTCCAGAATTGGCCATCCTCTCCCCCTTCAACTGACTCCCATCTAATACTCCTGGGACTGTTAGATGAGCTAAACTCTGATGAGCTGAACTGGGCGCATACTGGGGACGCTGTATGTTCTTGTTGGCAATTCCTGCACAATTGTAAGTAACTGGCATCCTGTTGACTCTGCTGGGGATAGCGGGGGAAGGGGGAGGCACCACATTTAAAACTGTGTGGCCCTGGTGGTTTGTGTCACGGAGGAGCACCACCCCATACCCTGCGTTCCCCTGCATACATGCCTTGATCACGCCACTGGGCCCACACCTTGAAGCAGTAGACTGCCCGATCGGAAGCCTGCTGTTCCCCTGACCGCACCTAGGCGTGGTGTACAACCTTGGTCTGGGAGGCCCTAGCGGTATATTGTAAGAAATGTACAGTGGATGCTGTCGTGTCAATCAATTGCTTCGTCGATTATGTTGAACTAAAAGTTTTCACTCAATTAATTCATCTTGGACTCAGAAGAGTCCCGAAAACCACCCCAAATCATATTGATAAGAATACTCGTACAATGTAAACATCAATAGTCACCTTTTGTTTTTATGTATGCAAAATAATATAGCTGTCACATATATAGTTATTTATCAACAGTGGTGAGAGAAGTGACATGTGAATTAGGTGAAACAAGGTGACACAGTGGAAATATCAATGTAAGCAACAGAAATTTTTACATACACATATATACAAAGAATATATCGGTGTGCCCTTCAGTAATTTTTCGTGTCCTCCTTAATTGCCCTGGTGATAGTTATTTTAGCCTTAGGGCGAGGGGACTGACGGACATGACATAGAGACACGTTGGCGTTTCGACCCAAAATTGTGCGCGATTCACAAGGCGTCACAGCGGTTCTTCATCAGGACCGACAGTAAGGACAGCCTATAAGGAACAAATGTAATTGAATAATTGAATTCCAATTTAAAACTGTGTGGTCCTGGTGGTTTGTGTCACGGAGGAGCACCACCCCATACCCTGCATTCCCCTGCATATATGCCGCTGGGCCCACACCTTGAAGCAGTAGACTGCCCGATCGGAAGCCTGCTGGTCCCCTGACCGCACCTATGCGTGGTGCACACCCTTGGTCTGGGACGCCCTAGTGGTATATTGTGGCAGCCCTCCCGTCACTGGGAAGCTATTTCTGGGGTTGCCATTCTTTCGCAATGCACCACGAAGAAGGACCCCTCCTTGAAGGATCTTTTTGCTAAGAACTTTAAAAGAAGGTGGATCAGACGCCCGAAGTAGCGGTATCGGCACCACCCACTGAGAGATCTCGGATGGATGAGATGACCCAGGGAGATGCCCCTATAACAAAAATCGCTTTTGGAGCAGCTCTTTGGGACTCTTCATGACGATTTCACAGGCCTCAAGCAGAACATAGCCACAGAGATTAAGGACATTCGTCGCAATGTGGAGGAGTTGGGCCAGAGGGTGAATTTATTGGAACAGGGGCAGGACGCTTGGGAGGAGGGGCTGGACAGCCATCGTCGTGAACTACTGAAGCTTCGGGATCAGAATCTGGTGCTTTGCTATCAACTTGAAGACCTTGAAACAGGTCCCGGCGCTCGAATATACGCATTAAAGGTGTGCCCCTGCAGGCAATCTCAGAAAAATTTGAGGATTTTGTTCTCCATCTCTTCGGACATGTGGCTCCTGTGAGAAGGTGGCCTGGTATATGCTGTCCACTAATTAAAGTGGGCACCTTGTACCAGTCCACACGACCCTTATGATATACGAGGTCAAAGATAACCTTTAGAAAGCTATCCTAGTGGTAGCTGTGGAGAGCAGCCTTCAGGCTTGATCTTGAAGGAATGTAAAGCAGCTTGTTTTACCAGAGCATCACCTCCTGAATGATTAAATGAAAGGAGAACCACACTGTAGTGATATGAAAATATGTATTTATTAATATAACACTCTCTACTAATCTCTACACGAGATTAGAACACAAAGCACACAATACTGAATCAATAGAACAATCGTATGTAGCACAATACACAGCGGGCTCCAGGGGGAGACCGAACCATATACTAAAAAAATGGTATAAATCACGACTTGACTAGACACAGTGCCTAGAGCACGAAGAATCGCTGGGACCCCAAGGAACAACCCAAGGCAGTGACACAGGGCGCCCACGGAGGACGGGTGCAGTGAGGAAACACGACTGCGTGCTCTGTGCAACTCAATGGGAAAGTCGCGGTTGGAAAGTTACAGTTTAAAGACACTTCTACGAGGACTTCAAGCAAACCTTTTGGAACATAAGAGGTTCTAGAGCCAACACACCAGTGAGTACCGAGGTACCCGTGTTACCTATCCCAGAGGAGCCGGGTGCATAGGGGTCAAGTGGTGTCGGAAACCCTCGTCGTTTTCAATGGAGAGCTGCGAAGAAGTACTGCTGCCAGGAAGGCGAAGAGTGTCCGGTGGAATCCAAGCCTGGATTCTAGGTGAGAGGAACCTGAAAGCAGAGGGGACAGAGTCTGGGTCACTTCAGGTGACCAGGGGCTCGGTAGTCAAACGCCCATCGATGTCGGGTGCTTCAGGTGTGAAGAAAGGATGCTTTACTCTGCAGCCACAGGGACTAGGAGACGTCGAGGACGACCAGGGTCCGAAGGTGAGCTGTCCCACGAAGGATGTCGGGGGCTGAGGGGTCAGTGTCCGGCTGGAGCACCAACAAGCCTTGGCAAATGCAACCCACGTGGGCAGAGAAAGCAGGTTATGGTGTGGACCAGCAAGGTCCAGGAGACTCTCCAAGCAATGGGGAGTCAGGGCACGTCTGGAGCAACCAGGGAAGCCCAAGAACAAACAAGGTGACCCTTGCCAGGACCCACAGGCCAACGGACCAGGGATCGCGAGGAGACATCGAGCGAATTCACAAAGCACCAGCCCACAGAGCACTCGGTGAGTGGAGGCCGGATATCTTCGGTGCAAATGCTGCTCGGGGTCAGGACTACACGGATTCCAAAGCACAAGCTCAGGGATCGCCAACAAGCATATGCTTTTGCAAATGTACGGGGTGCACAGGGGTTCGGGTTGCACGGTCCCCATGAGGGGTACTGGTCTCAGAATCGCTGAGAGGTCAGATCAACCTCAGGGACCTTCGGGAACCCACCTCCTGTGTTGCTGAAATCTTCAGAGTCCGCAGGAGCTCGGGAGATGCAAGCCGGTCAGATGCGCTTAGGTGCCTGCTTCTGCAGGGGAGTAACTCCTTTACTCCAAGGGAGATTCTTCAGTCGTCCAGCGTTGTGCAGACAGTCGAAGTACTTAGTTTCTTCTTAGCAGAATCTTGTCCAGGTAAAATCTAAAGTCCTGGAGCCAGGTATCCCACTTTATACCCACGGGAGAGGGTTGGAAAGATTCTGTGGACCCTCCTAGGGGAGGGGCAGGACAGAGGGGTGGCTACACCCATGTCCTTTGTCCAGTTTCGCGCCAGAGCAGGAGCCACTGGCTCCCAGAACTGGTTTGAGCTGGACTATGCACAGGGACACCAAATGTGCCCCCAGTGCAGACTTTCTGGCACTCTCAGAGTGCACCCACCCAGCCCCAATACACTAAACCCTGTCCGGGAGGTGGTCACACCTCCTGTGACAGGATGCCTATTGTCATGCCTTCCTCTGCTCAAGCTTGGCTCAGCAGCAGGAGGGCAGAATCGTGTCTGTGGCTGGCAGCATCCATTTTGTGCTGCCCAGGTCGAGAAAGCTGGTACCGGGTAGACCGGTGACCCACAGTAGTGGTTCTAGAAGGGTGGAATCATACCTCCACACCAGTTACTGGTGTGGAGGTATGATTCCAAGGTGTTTGACACCAAACACAACATGTTTCTAAGCAGCCGTTTTAAAGTTAGCATTTACCGCGAGGTTATAATGCAACTTAACCTATATGTCTGGCTGCATCACTGACAACCCCGGAGAATGGTCTCCGATGGCTGCAGAGGGGCTCTGCTCATGCAGGGGCACCCTCTCACGTAAAACCCAGCACCCTGCCTTCAGGATCAAAGTCCTGCCATAGGGGTGACTGATAGGTTTTTAAGTGTAGTGATTTAGATAGATATAGTGAACCTATATCTAAGTAAGTGGTGCAAGCACCACCTTACACAGGCTGCTGTAGCAGACCTGTGTCATTTTGAATGGCCTCTCATGGGTGGCATAATACATGCTTCAGCCCATGGGAGGCCTCTGGGGTACCTATGCCCTGGGTACATGGTGTACCATAAACTAGGGACTTATAGAGGTATCCCAGTATCCAATCTGGAGTGTACCTAAAGTACATGCATAGCAATTTAAGGGAGAAAGCAGATAGACTGGGGTCCTGGATGGCAGGATCCCAGTCAGACTAGTCCAAAAACAGTGATACATCAGCAAAAAGTGGGGGTAACCATAAGAAGCAGATCCTACTTTCCTACAGCTCCCTCGCTGGGGGATCAGGAGATCGTTCCTGATCGCATCCACCGAGCTGGCCACCCAGCCAGTGGGCAGGGTCAACCTCAAGACATATTTACTTGCCTGCACTACTCCCGGGAGGAGGAGGCTATTAAGACAGCGACACGCGACAAGATGGTCATTGAATTTGAGCGCCATAGATTGTGGCTTTATCAAGACCTCTCTGTGCTCACTCTAAAGCGGAGGAAGGCCCTTCGGCCGCTGACGGACTTCGGGAGAAGAACATCAGATATAAATGGAGTCACCCCTTCCGCCTTCAAATTGTTTGGCAGGACGAGGTGCATATGGTTCGCAATCTTGAAGATACCCAGTCCCTTCGAGAAATGCCTACTTTTCACCCTGGTTAGCGAACCACTTCACTGACCCAGGACCCGGCGGCTGCTGGCTTGGGTTCCCGGCGTTCTACCCGGTGCAAGAAGAAACCTGTGAATAAGCCTTCCGAAGCGGATAGTCGCAGGGAATGTACTCGCTTACTTAAGCAACTACAACAGGTTGACGATGCTGCGGGAGCAGACAGCGATTTAGCCTTTGTTTAACCCCCACAAGAAAGGCTTCCCACTTATTTCTTGGAGTCAGTTTCAACTAGGCTAGCAGTGACCCCCCACCTGTTCCGAACGGACAAGTTACTTACCTTCGGTAACGATATATCTGTAAGAAACATTAGTAGTGATAGATTCCTTACCTTAGAATATCCCCAGGCGTCAGACTGGATCCGGAAAGTTTTCGTCAGCAGTACCCCTGCGCGTCGGTAGGTGGCGTTGTGCGACTCCGCCGTTGGCGTCGTGGTCGCCGAGATGACGTCGCAAGCACTACTTAGACGACGCCCAGGCGCGCTGACGTCAGTTCTGTACACGACTTTCCGCGCCAGGATCGCAGAGCCATGCAAGATACTGACCACTGGTGCATTGAAACTAGGGCCCTGAAAGGGATGACCTTAACCCTAGAAATCAGTTCGCAGAACGGGGAGGATGGGTGGGGCGGTAAGGAATCTATCACTACTAATGTTTCTTACAGATATATCGTTACCGAAGGTAAGCAACTTGTCCATCTGAAAGAAACACATAGTGATAGATTCCTTACCTTAGAATAGATACCCCAGCAATACCAACCCTGGTGGTGGGTCTGCGAACTAAGATCACACCAGGAAGTCACGGAGAACAGAACGGCCAAAGAAGCCGTCTCTCCGGACTTGGCTGTCTAGGCAATAATGCTTGGTAAACGTGTGCAGCGAGGCCCACGTGGCTGCCTGACAGATGTCTTGCAGGGGGACACCACGTCCCAATGCAGTAGTGGCTGCAGTAGCTCTGGTGGAATGAGCACGCAGCCCCACCGGAGGTTCTTTTTAGCCAAAGAGTAACAGGCTTTGATACATAAGACAACCCAGCGGGAGATGGTTCTCTTATGGACCGCCCGACCTTTCTTGGTGCCAACGTAGCCAACAAAAAGCTGGTCGTCCACCCGGAACTGCTGTGTGCGGTTGAGATAAAAGAGAGCGCACGTTTTGGGTCCAGACGGTGGAGCCGCTCTTCCTCTCTGGAAGGATGCGGAGGCGGAAAGAAGGTGGGCAAGGTAATAGTCTGCCCAATGTGAAAGGCCGTAAACACTTTTGGCAAAAAGGAAGGACGGGGCCTGAGCACAACCTTGTCCGGATGGACTGAAAGGAAAGGAGGCTTAGAAGAAAGAGCCTGGAGCTCACTCACCCGCCTGGCGGAAGTGATGGCCACCAGGAAGGCAGTCTTTAAAGTCAAAAGACGAAGAGGACAGTTGTGAAGGGGCTCAAAGGGAGCGCACATCAAGTATGTCAGAACCAGATTCAAGTCCCACTGAGGCATCACGAAAGGAATAGGAGGAAAAAGGTGTGTAATGCCTTTGAGAAATCTATTTACAACAGGGGACTTGAAAAGAGAGGGCTGATCAGGGAGCATGAGAAAGGCCGAAATAGCAGAAAGGTAGCCCTTGATAGTGCCCAGAGCAGAGCCCTGCGGGGCTAAAGAGAGAAGGAACAGTAGTACTTCAGAAAGAGGGGCAGAAAGGGGATCCACAGCCTTTGCTGTGCACCATGCCACAAATTTGTTCCACCTGCAGGCGTATACCACTTTAGTAGAGGGACGCCTGGCTGCAAGAATAACGTCACAAACTTCAGGAGGCAAGTCGAAGGGAATCAACTGCCGCCGCTCAATCTCCACGCAAAGAGGTGGAGGCTGGACAGGTTCGGGTGGAGGACCGTCCCCTGCTGCTGCGACAGAAGATCCTCCTGAAGAGGCAGTCTGATCGGAGGATCGATGCTCATACTGAGTAGCTCGGGATACCATACTCTTCGAGCCCAGTCCGGAGCCACAAGAATGACTTGGGCCCGGTCGCGCCTGATCTTCTTCAGCGTACAACAGACCGCTACTCCACTCGCGATGAAAAGCGTCGCCGAGCGAGTGACGCCTTGGAAATTCCAACGTGCAGAACTGATGACATTGCGCGTTCTCTTCGGTGGCGAATAGATCTAACCAAGGCTCTCCCCACTGCTGAAAGAGACCTTGCACCACCTCCGAGTGAAGACGCCATTCATGATCGAGCATGCACCTGCGGCTGAGTTTGTCCGCCCTGGCAGGTGTTGAACCACCAGGGACATGCCCTGATGTTCCAGCCATGTCCAGAGACGCAGAGCCTCCTGACAGAGAGTCCACGACCCCACCCCGCCTTGTTTGTTGCAGTACCACATGGCGGTGGTGTTGTCTGTGAACACCTGCACTACTCTCCCTTTGACAGAGGGAAGGAATGCCTTTAGTGCAAGCCTGATCGCCCGCAGCTCCAAAAGGTTGATATGGAGCCGGGACTCCGCCGGAGACCAGAGGCCTCTGATCTCCGTCTCTCCCATGTGGCCGCCCCATCCCAGGAGGGACGCATCCGTCACCACTGTGAACTCCGGTTGGGGAAGGGAGAGGGATCTGCCGTCGACCCAATGCAGATTCGTGAGCCACCACTGCAACGGTCGTGCAGTGCCCTCCGAGATCTAAACGTGATCGGACAGGTTCTCCTGATGCTGCGCCCACTGGAACTTCAGGTCCCACTGCAGAGTCCGCATATGCCATCTGGCATGATTGACTAGCAGGATGCAGGAGGCCATGAGGCCCAGCAGCCTCAGAGTCGCTCTGACCGAAACCCGGGACAAGGGCTGAAAGATGGGAATCAGAGCCCGAATATCCCACTCGCTGTTCGGGAGAATAGACCCGAAACTGCGCCGTGTCCAGAACCGCTCCAATAAAGAGGAGCTTCTGGGAGGGAATCAGGTGCGACTTCGGCACATTGGTGGAGAACCCCAGCAAGTGCAGGAGGTCGGCCGTAGTCTGGAGGTGGGAGACGACTGTCTGGGGCGAGCCCGCCTTCAACAACCAATCGTCGAGATAGGGGAAGACTGAGACCCCTGATCTGCGCAGATGTGCTGCGACCACCGCCATCACCTTGGTGAACACCCGAGGGGCGCTGGTAAGGCCAAAGGGGAGCACGGTGAACTGAAAGTGCTCGTGGCCTACCGTGAACCATAGGTAACGCCGGTGGGCTCGCAGGACGGGGATGTGGAAATAGGCGTCCTGCAAGTCCAGCGCCACCATCCAGTCTTGTGGGTCGAGAGCAGACAAGACCTGAGCTAGAGTGAGCATCTTGAACTTCTCTTTGCGGAGGAAGCGATTGACGTTCCGGAGGTCTAAGATAGGACGCAGGCCTTTGTCCTTCTTGGGCACCACAAAGTAGTGGGAATAACAACCACGACCTACTTCGTGCGTCGGAACGCGCTCAATGGCCCCCTTGGCCAAGAGGGCCGCAACTTCCTGCTGAAGAAGCACCAAGTGATCCCCCGACATGCGGTGGTATTGAGGTGGCATGGCTGGGGGGGTAGTCTCGAAGGGGAGGGAGTAGCCCCTCTGGACTAGCTCTAAAACCCACCTGTCCGAAGTGATGGTGCGCCAGTGGGGGAGGTGATGGCGGAGCCTGCCGCCCACTGGCGTTTGATGGGCCTGAAAGTTCGGACTAGGAAGGTTTGGAGGCAGTGGTGGCCGGGGTGGTGGTGGACTGACCCGCCCGCTGGCCCCTTTGTCCGCCACGGCGGAACCCGCATCCGCGCTGGGATGATTGCTGCGCCGGCCTGTGGCTCTGTTGCGAATGCTGCAGGGCGCCCCTTCTTGTGCCACGAAAGGAGCGAAAAGCGGAGGGCGGACTGCCGAGAGTCCCAAGGACTTGGCCATAGCCCGTGAGTCCTTAAACCTCTCCAACGCGCTGTCCGCTTTGTCGCCGAAGAGGCGACGGCCATCAAAGGGCATGTCCATAAGGGTGTTTTGGACATCCTCGAAAATCCAGTGGTCCTCAACCAGGCGTGACGGCGAACCGCCACCGTCGTTGCAATCGATCTGCCCAGTGAGTCGGCGGTGTCTAGGCCACAACGAATCATGAACTTTGCTGCGTCTCTCCCCTCTGCAACAGCCTGGGAGAGAGCAGGCCGGGCCTCCTCCGGACACTGGGGCAGCACGTTCGCCACCGTATTCCACAGAGAGTGGGAATAACGGCCCAAGAGGCATGCGGTGTTCACGGACCACAGCGCAGAGCTGGTGGAAGAAAAATCTTCTTCCCAAACTGATCCAGCTTCTTGGATTCCCTATCCGGTGGTGCGGAAGGGAAGGCGGTTCGGGATTCAGAGGCTTGGACAACCAAGCTCTCGGGAGTGGGGTGTTGGGAGAGGAAAATGGGGTCACCCGGAGCCGGGCGATGGCGTCGGGCCACGTTCCTATCCACAGGAGCCCCTGTGGTGGGCCTGGACCAAGTGCCCAAAAGAACGTCCGAGAGGGCTTCATTGAAAGGAAGCAGCGGCTTCGTAGAAGTAGCTGCTGGCTGAAGCACCTCTGTCAGGAGGTTAGTCCTGATGGCCACAGTAGGGAGCTCGAGGTGTAGGGCCTCGGCCGCCCTACGCAACACCACTGCATAACTGGCGCCCTCCTCCGTAGCCACGGTAGGAGAAGACAGCATGCCAAGGTCTGGTGAGGTATCCAGACCACTGGCGTCCCCCAATTCCTCAGCCCAGTCCTGTTCAGACTCGCAGGCTGCAGCGAGAGGGTCCTCAGACCCCTCCCAGTCCTCCCCTTGCTCCTCAGGCTGTTCAACAGGTCTAAAATAAGGAGCAGGGACATGGGGATAGAAATCCCCAAGCAGGGTCAAGAACGGCATCGATCCACGCCGGCTCGGCGCCGTGTCCACTTCGGGGCTGAAACAGAGGTCGACGTCGTCAGGATCGGTGCCGGTGGAGTCGACGTCGGTGGAGGCAGAACAAGGTCAACCGCCGTCGACTGGGATCCAGGCCTGGATCCAAGGGTGTCCTGCGGCGCCGTGGCTGGAGCCGACAGCGACGCCGGAGCCGCCGGCGAGGAAACGCGAGGACACCCATGCGGGACCGCGGGGCCCGAAGGCGCACCGGCGGGACCCGACGGCCCAAAGAGGTGAGCCATGGCCGACAGGAACACCTGTATCTGGGCCGGAGACGCCGACGAGCCCGGGAAGGGCGGGTAGTCGGGCGGCGACTCCATGGACTCCATCAGAGCCGCGGGGGTGGCACCACCCATACCCTCAGCCGACTGGCGAGGGGAAGTCGGACAACGATGGCGTTTCTTCGACTTCTTGTGCTTCGTCTTACCTGACCCAGAGTGCGAAGACTTGGATCCGAAAATCGATGATGATGACTCCGCGCACGGTCCCTCGACCTCCCTCTGGACCGAGACTTCGAACGGCGCGGAGCCGACTGCCGGGCTTCCAGCAACTTTCGGGACTGCTCCCGCAAAGTCTTTGGCGCCATGGCCCGGCAGTCGGAGCACGACTTGAGGTCGTGGTCGCGCCCCAGGCAGAGTAGACACACACGGTGCGGGTCCGTCACCGACATCATGCGGTGACAATCCCCGCAGGACTTGAAACCGGGCATCCTACTGCACCAGGAGTCGAAGACTCAAGAAAAACAGAGACAAAAAGCCTCAAAAAGTTAGTTAAAAATTGACTGGGGGTTCCTGCTCTTCCCGGATCTGTGCTTGCTGGCGCGGAAAAAGAAAGAACTGACGTCAGCGTGCGTGGGCGGCGTCTAAGTAGCGCCCGCGACGTCATCTCGGCGACCACGACGCCAACGACGGACGCGGAGCCGCACGACGCCACCTACCGACGCGCAGGGGTACTGCTGACGAAAACTTTCCGTATCCAGTCTGACGCCTGGGGATATTCTAAGGTAAGGAATCTATCACTATGTGTTTCTTTCAGATTTACAAGTTTTGACGGCAGAGCTCTGCCACACAATGGATGATTGATCGTACAGTGTTTTCGCCTACGGCATGGACCCTTATATGATAGTTATTGTTGTCCCCAGGTGGGGGACGCTCTTGATTCAATGTTCTTTCTTCCTTTCCTATGTTTCTCTCTTCTACTTTTTCTCCTCTTCCCCCTATTTTGCTCCAGATACCTTTTACTGGATCCAACGCTGGGTCTGGCCTTCCCCTATCTCCGACAAGCCGCCTATTGCACTGTTACACACACTCACATGGTGATTATCCATACTTAGACTTAATGTAAGAGGCCTTAATGCACAGACAAAGCATTTGGTGCTCCTCTCATTTCTTAGAGACACCAAATGTGATGTGTTTTTTTACAGGAAACCCACCTGCTGCAGGTGGATTGAAGACGAATGCGCTACCGCTGGTTTGAACACCAATACTTCTCATCCAGGGTGATAAATTAGACTGGAGTTAATATTCTTTTTGCAACACACTTTTCGGGACGAGTAGTACAGATTAATACGGAGATACCGGGCACGCTCTTGTCCCTACGTATTGATGTGAAGGGGATTGGGATCACCCTGGCCACTATATGTGTGCCAAATGACAATCAAGAAGTCTTTCTTAGGAATTCCCTGGCTCAGCTGCTAGCCACGCCAGACAGGGATGTTGTGGTGGGCGGGGATTTCAACATCGTGATTGATGCACAGAGGTCCACACCACAGGTGGGTCAGTTTGGTGACCTTACTCCGGCCACTAGACAGTGGTCGAGGGAAGCTGGTCTAACAGATAGATGGAGGTTCATGCATCCCACATCTACTGAGTATACTTTTTTTCAGTCGCACACCAAACATACGCACATATTGACTACTTTCTCACATCGCCCCGCATTATGCAGGAATCGGTGTCGGTCGACATCGGTGCTGCAGCACTTTCCGACCACTCCCCTATAATACTATGATATGAACCTTGTAGAGACTCCTCGACCCCTAAGATCTGGAGGCTCAATGCGAAACTCCTTACCTATGATCACATACTTACAGATAAACTGGCAGCCATAACCTCCTTTCTACATATTAACGACACATCAGGCACCTCTGTTCCTACCCTATGGGAGACCCCAAAGGTGGTTGTACAGGGTCACTTTATCGCAATAGCCACGGGCTACAATAGGGATCGACGCTCCAAGAAGCTTCAATTAGAAACCCAGGTTAAGGAATTGGAAGTCTCTCACACCCAATATGGGCAGGGCAGAATACGCATTGCTTAGGGTGCAACAGAAATATTATGCTGGGGGCAACAAGGCAGAGTGTATGCTGGTTCATTGCCTCAGAACACAAGTAGTGGACCAGATGATCACTGAACTGCGGCGACCTGATTGTGCCCTGCAGTCTCAGGATGAAGAAATTGCAAAGGATTTTGAGGCTTTCTCACTGCCTTATATGTAACAGATGCCCTGTTGGACTCTGATGTGATAACCTATCTGTCGTAGGCCCCCCTTTCCACAATTCGCCTGCCGAGATCACTTCCCTTGACGCAGATATTACCCTGCAGGAGGTACTGGCAGCGATCTAACACCTGCAATCCGGTAAGGCCCCAGAACCAGACAGCTATGGTGCCGAATTTTATGAGGCTTTTAGTGCTCAGCTGGCTCCTGTACTGGCATGAATCTTTAACACGTTTAGTGCGGGTGGGACACTGCCAGAGTCAATGCGCTTAGCCACTAGCACTGTGATCCCCAAAGTGAGTAAAGATCCCAAGCACTGCGCGTCATATCGCCCGATTTCCCTCTTGAATTTGACAAAAACATCTTCATGAGCATTCTGGCACACAGACTGGCTCAGGTGTTAGTTGACCCTGGCTAAGCCGGGTTTGTACCAGAACGGGGGTGTAGTGACAACACGAAACGGTTGTGACACTTACTGGACAAAGTGCAACGTACAGAGGTGCCGGCCCTCCTCTTGTCGATTGATGCTGAAAAGGCTTTCGACTGGGTGCATTGGCCCTACCTACACTAGGTGCTTGAGAGTTTGGGCTTAGGCCCGCGATTCTGTCAGTGGGTTCACTACTGCTACACCTCTCCCAGGGCTAGAGTGCAGTTGAATGGAGTCCTGTCCGCGCCTTTCGCCATTACCCGTGGGACTAGACAGGGCTGTCCACTATTGCCCCTGCTCTTCGCTCTGTATATGGAGCCCTTTGCAAAACAAATCAGTGGCAACCCCTGAATTGTGGGCATCCAAATGGGAGGCAGGGAGCACAAAATGATGTTATATGCAGATGGCGTTCTTCTGATTCTAACAGACCCCTGCACTTCACTGGAGGTTGTGATGACAGAACTGGCCACATTCGGTGGAGCATCTCGGTTTTAAGACCAACTTGTAAAAATCCTCCATTGTTAACTATTTCCGCCCTAGCACAGGCCACCCTCACCTCCCAGTTTCCCCTTTCGGTGGGCAGATCAGGGACTATCATATCTCGGTCTACAGATACATTCCACATCCGAAAACACGGCTGCACATAACTATGGAGACCTTTTAGTGACCACGAGATCGGATCTTACAAGATGGAAGGGCCATCGCCTTTCTTGGTTAGGACGCCTGGCAGCGGTCAAGATGACACTTCTACCTAAGATCCTTTATGTAATGCAGACCCTACCCCTACAGACTCCCCGAATATTAGATAAGCTGGAATCCATTATTTGGGATTTTATCTGGGAGGGCAGGAGGGCACGGCTGGCTAGGGCCCGCGCCTATCTTCCGCAAACAGCTGGTGGTATGGGGGTCCCAAACCTGCAATATTATTATCAAGCCGCACAGCTACGATATATGGTGGAAAGGTCTCCAACTTACAGTGAAAAACATTGGTGCTTCATTGACCAGGCTGTCGCTGGCATCCATATTTGGAAGGTGCCCTGGCTGCTGAAGATTCATAGGCAAGCAGGAGTCTATATCTCCCCAGTGGCGTGAGCAACTGTTGGGGTTTGGGATAGAATACATTTGAAACATGGCTTATCTACTCTCCTGTCCCCACAAACACTGATAATAGGCAATCCGGATTTCCCTCCGGCTGTAAAGGGGTCTGCATAGGAGGCTAACTGCAAGCGAGTAAGAGATCTTTTCGATGTAGAGGGCCTTATGGACTTCCCCACACTTCAATCAGCTTTTGGTCTCCCTGAGACGGCACGCTGGCAATACATGGCAGTCTCTATTTGGGTGATGCAGCCTTGGCTGCGTTCACATGCTAGCCGGTTGCTTACGCCATTTGAGAAGTAGCTTCTCACTTGCTCTTCTGACAAGAAGATCCTCTCTGACATATACCCTTTTTTTCTCACTTCTCAGATGCCCTTGAAATCCGCCGCGTGAGCCAGATGAGAAGGAGAGTGTGGGCGCACTTTCCTGGATAAGGAGTGGAGTGACATTTTGCACCGTGCTCGAGCCTCTGCCCTTAACACCACTAGTAAGGAGATGTTCTTGAAAATGCCCACTACTGTTATTTAACTCCAGCCAGGATCGCAGTGTGGGAGCAAGAATGGTAGCCATTGGCGCTAGGGTGTCCATCGGGGCACCCTTACACACCTATTATGGCAGTGTCCCAAGCTGGAATCCTTCTGGGGAGGGGTACTGGAGGCGGTGAACACTATATTCAATACTGATATCCCTAGATTTCCTAGTTAAATACTTCTGGGTCTTCCCAATCCAATAACATATCCACTGAAATCGTGTAGTGGTAGGGCGATTGCCCTGACATTGGGAGCCGCTAAACAGATTCTTCTCTCTAAATGGGACACGGAGGTCATACCAACACATCTAAGTTGGCTACACAAAATGTGGGAGTTATTGGGAATGGAAAAGCTAACGGCAGCCGCCACACATAATTTCCCCCTCTTTGACAAAATGTGGCAACCATGCATTCAATAACTCTCAGACAAATACAGCAAATTGTCCTGTCCACTCTATTTGCGAATTCTCCGTTTAACCTCAGCAAACGAACCCTACTCATAACTTACCTGAGTGACAGCTATTTACGCATCTCTGTCAATTGATGTCCTGAATGGTATCGTCCACCTTTCTACATCCAGCATTCCTGCGGTCTTCTCCCTTTATCTTTAATCATTTTCTATTTCTTCCTCCTTATGATGCATGTACGCCTTACAGTTAAGTGTAACACCACCAGCCAGTGGATGTAGGTGGGCTATTATTATATCTTATACCTTTTCAATTAATAATCATAAAAAAGATCTAAAACCTAAAATGAATGAATACACAACAATAGGGGACTAGAAGATAAATCATGGGAAATCAGAGGCAATTTTATTCAACTGCTCTTCAGAAATATTGCCAGTAGCAATGTAGTCTCACTATTCTGCGACCACACCTATAAGGTATCTTGGCATCTATGTGACTTCTAAACTGGACAATTTATTTGCGCTAAATTTCAAGGCAACATTGAATAAGATATCTAATTTATTTAAACTGTGGCATAATCTCCCTATATTCATTTTTGGGCAGGTTGCCTTATTTATTTGAGGAGTTTTATATAGCGTGAACATGACCCGTAAGGGTATCAGAGTGCTGAACATAACTCAGACAAGTCATACATAAAAGGGAAAATATGCAAGCTGTACATAAAGTAGATAAGTCAAACATAAAAGGGAACAAAGCAATAATAAGTAAAGTGGCATTACAAAATATAATATGGTAATCAGCCTGGCAAATTCAGGCTCCGGAGGTGTCCACAGGTAAATAGTCCTGCTGAGCTAACTGCAAGGCTACTATTGAAGGAATCTATTGAACAGAAGCATTTTTATTTCTTTCTTGAAGATGGTTGCCGAGGCAGTGCGTTACATATTCTTGGGGCTAGACCAGAAAAGGAGGGGGCGTAGGTTTTCTTTTTGTTGAACTTCTGTGGTTTAAACAGTAGGGAGCTGGCACTACTTCAGGAACGACTACCACCAGACAGATTGAGTTTTTTGGCAAGTAGACTGAAGTGTTACGGTGAAGGGCCTTGTGTGTCATGCAGGCTATCTTCAGTTGGATCCTTGCTTCAAACAGGAGCCATTTTAGCTGTTTTAGGTCTGGTGTAATGTGATCGGATCTCCTGGAACCCGTGATGAGCCTCGCTGCTGAGTTCAAAGTGGCTCTTAGTGACGCCAGCCCTGCTTTGGGTAACCCTGCAAGAGTAGCACTCTTGTAGTTTAATCGGGTAATGACTAGGAATTGCACTGCTAGCTGAAAGTCATCTATTGGCAAGAAGGGTTTGATTTTTTCTTAGTGTGTTTAAATGTTACTTGGCTCCTCTGATTGTTTCACTGATATGATGATGCATATTTAGGTATTTAATGCAAAAACAACAGTTGATGGACAGAATGCAGAACAATGTCATACATTCACCCCAGTACAGAGATCTGGGCCTAATTCCATCGTTTTTTTGCTCACTATGCCATTCCAGTTTGAACCCAGCCATATGCAAATCAGTCTTGACCCTGTGCCTCATGGGAACAGTCCAGCCCGAACTGCCAAGCCAGGTCCTCCCTGGACTGGAAACAAGCATCCTAGGACCGGTTTCAGGGTTTCACCCCTCTTCAGCCAGGATAGCTTGATTCCAGTGGCATGGAGAGCACGGGACCCACGTCTGGGCATACCCGTCCCACTCGGGGTGACAAATGCAAAAACAACAGTTGATGGACAGAATGCAGAACAATGTCATACATTCACCCCAGTACAGAGATCTGGGCCTAAATCCATCGTTTTTTGCTCACCATGCCATTCCAGTTTGAACCCAGCCATATGCAAATCAGTCTTGACCCTGTGCCTCATGGGAACAGTCCAGCCCGAACTGCCAAGCCAGGTCCTCCCTGGACTGGAAACAAGCATCCCAGGACCGGTTTCAGGGTTTCACCCCTCTTCAGCCAGGATAGCTTGATTCCAGTGGCATGGAGAGCATGGGACCCACGTCTGGGCATACCCGTCCCACTCGGGGTGACAAATGCAAAAACAACAGTTGATGGACAGAATGCAGAACAATGTCATACATTCACCCCAGTACAGAGATCTGGGCCTAAATCCACCGTTTTTTGCTCACCATGCCATTCCAGTTTGAACCCAGCCATATGCAAATCAGTCTTGACCCTGTGCCTCATGGGAACAGTCCAGCCCGAACTGCCAAGCCAGGTCCTCCCTGGACTGGAAACAAGCATCCTAGGACCGGTTTCAGGGTTTCACCCCTCTTCAGCCAGGATAGCTTGATTCCAGTGGCATGGAGAGCACGGGACCCACGTCTGGGCATACCCGTCCCACTCGGGGTGACAAATGCAAAAACAACAGTTGATGGACAGAATGCAGAACAATGTCATACATTCACCCCAGTACAGAGATCTGGGCCTAAATCCATCGTTTTTTTGCTCACCATGCCATTCCAGTTTGAACCCAGCCATATGCAAATCAGTCTTGACCCTGTGCCTCATGGGAACAGTCCAGCCCGAACTGCCAAGCCAGGTCCTCCCTGGACTGGAAACAAGCATCCTAGGACCGGTTTCAGGGTTTCACCCCTCTTCAGCCAGGATAGCTTGATTCCAGTGGCATGGAGAGCACGGGACCCACGTCTGGGCACACACGTCCCACTCGGGGTGACAAATGCAAAAACAACAGTTGATGGACAGAATGCAGAACAATGTCATACATTCACCCCAGTACAGAGATCTGGGCCTAAATCCATCGTTTTTTTTTTTTTTTTTTGCTCACCATGCCATTCCAGTTTGAACCCAGACATATGCAAATCAGTCTTGACCCTGTGCCTCATGGGAACAGTCCAGCCCGAACTGCCAAGCCAGGTCCTCCCTGGACTTCAAGCTAGCCTGGCTGATGACGGCTGAATGGCCAGAAACCGGTCCCAGGATGCTTGTTTCCGGTCCAGGGAAGACATGGCTTGGCAGTTCGGGCTGGACTGTTCCCATGAGGCACAGGGTCAGACTGATTTGCATATGGCCATGTCTGAACTGGAGTGGTGGAGTGAGCTAAAGAATGATGATGGATTAAACCCAGATCAGTTGACTGGGGGTGAGTGTTTGATTTGCTCAGGCGCTCCGCCCATCATCCCCTTTGGTATCGCTTTGTTCGCCCTAAGTTGGCAGGGTATGCCCAGACGTGGGTCCCTTGCTCACTTTGCCACTGGATTCAAGCTAGCCTGGCTGATGACGGCTGAATGGCCAGAAACCGGTCCCAGGATGCTTGTTTCCGGTCCAGGGAAGACATGGCTTGGCAGTTCGGGCTGGACTGTTCCCATGAGGCACAGGGTCAGACTGATTTGCATATGGCCATGTCTGAACTGGGGTGGTGGAGTGAGCTAAAGAATGATGATGGATTAAACCCAGATCAGTTGACTGGGGGTGAGTGTTTGATTTGCTCAGGCGCTCCGCCCATCATCCCCTTTGGTATCGCTATTTAGGTATTTATCCAACATTATACCAAGCGATCTAGTAGAGTCAATAACGTGGGGGGCACCATTGAGAACAGTAAGTTGTTTGAGCCATTCTTCTATGGGGGCGGAGTGATTGTGGGGGGCGATCAAGAGTAATTCAGTTTTGAGTGAGTTGAGCAAAAGGTAACTGCGGGTTAACCTTTGTTGGGTTTTCAATAGGGTGTGGTTGAAAGTTTTAATATCTTCAAGAAGATTTTCAAGGACAATTGTGTGTTTTCGGCATACAAGTGGAATTGAATGTTAGAGAGCTTCAGCATTTCGTTGAAAGGTTCCGTGAACAAGTTAAATAACGTGGGCGAGAGTGTGGAACCGTGAGGCACCCCAAGCAAGACCTGAGTCATGTCAAAAAAAGGTTTGATTGACTTTGATTCTTTGAGCTCTGTTATGTAAGAATGAGGCAATCCAGTTTAGAACAGGACCAGATAGACGCATCCTATTCTCCAGAAGGTTAATCATGTTGTCATGTTTGACCGTATCAAATACAATTACAATGAGCATTCTCACCTATTACTTTCTCTGTTCCCAAATGTCATGATAAAAGTCCCTTAATCTCTTTCTGAATCAGTGAATTCTAAAATTAGAAAGTTTGTATGGCAGGGTAAGTGAGCCAGAGTGAAGATCCAGGCATTACAGTTAGACCCCGAAGAGGGAGGCTTGGCGCTCCCCAATATAAGAATCTATTATCAGGCAACATTCCTGAATGGTTGATTAGGTCTTCTTCAGCCAGCCCAAGGGAAGGGAATTTCTATTTAGAACTTATGCTAAAGACATCAGAAATAGGGCTCGTCCCTTTTTAAAAATCCCACAGTTATGGTATAAGACCTCTCGAACGATTACAGATTGATTTAATAGGATCTGGGAGGAATATGAAATCCCCCGGTTCCATTACCAACTGAAACTAGTATACTGTATTCCACTGGGGCTGCATTTATCAATCCATACTTTGAATTTCCGGTCCCGTTTGGGGTATAGGAGGATGCAAGACTTTTATCATAAGGGAGAATTTACCCAGTGGTGTAGGCTGGCAGATTTGAATCCCATCTCAATGTAGCTCTTTTTTCCAGTTGTGTTCAAATTAAGCACTTTTGTTCGGTATATGAAATGTGGGGGTGGGACATTCATAGATAAACTGGGGAAAACTTATTTCTTCTCCAAATTACGGGGTACAAGGAACTGGTATAGACAACTCCATTAAAAAAGAAGCAAGATACGGATTACAGACCAGCTTCAGTCAATAGAATCCTCGACAGGATCCAGACTAGATAGCTCTCAATAGCAGGCATATAATCGAATAAGCTACAAGGCAGTAGGAGCTGCCAATCTAAGAAAGATGCAAAAACAACAATTGATGGACAGAATGCAGAACAATGTCATACATTCACCCCCCCAGACGTGGGTCCCTTGCTCACTGCGCCACTTGATTCAAGCTAGCCTGGCTGAAGAAGGGTGACATACCCTGAAACCGGTCCCAGGATGCTTGTTTCCGGTCCAGGGAGGACCTGGCCTGGCAGTTCGGTCTGGACTGTTCCCATGGGGCACAGGGTCAAGAGTGATTTGCATATGGCTGGGTCCAAACTGGGGTGGCGTAGTGGGCAAAAGAACGATGGATTTAACCCAGATCTTTTGACTGGGGGAGAATGTTTGCATTGTTAGCATTCTGTTCATCATTTGTTTGCTGTAACAATCTAAGAAAGATGGCATTTTTCAGCAAATGCATGCTGTACTATACTCCTGCCAAAATCCCAAAAATTTATTCAGGGCGAAATCTAGCTGTTTTAGTTGCAACCAGGCTAATCAGGCTTGGCTTCATACGATGTTTACATGTATTCGCCTTAGATAATTTGGGCAGGACATTTTTGCAGAAATATGGGAAAAAAATTGGAATGTAACATTGCTCCAGATGCGTATGAGGCACTGTTTGGCATTGTGGTTTCTTCGTCAGAAATGACGATAGGGTAGCACCAATTTGGATTTATTTCAACACTGGTGGCAAGATCACTCGTCTTGGCCAAGTGGAAGACTAATATAGTTCCCTCAGTTTTCCAATGGATTTTAAAGATGTAAAAAGTTCACACCTGTGATGTTATGTGTGCAAAAAAGTTGGGTCTATAATTCGAGTAAATTAAATTTGGATTAACTGGAAAAATGAATAGATAGGTAACAGACCAAAAAGCCTTTTTTTTTAATGCTTTCGTATGAATTATGCTCTACGAATAATCATGCGAGGTGTCTTTGATTGATTACATAAACTGAAATTTGAAATGGTTGTATTTGTGAAGGAGCAAATAATTATGATTTGACTGATGATAATGAATTGCCATGTAACCAATGTATGCTGCTACATCCCAGAATATGTATTTTTTTAAAGTAAAAAGTGATCGAGCCAATATTAAAACGTATCGCTTCCGGGAAGGGGTTTGATATCTTGAGTATTTATGCTATTAGGAGGCTTAGGAGACACCTTAGGCATATTTCTGGGTCAGTATGACACCTGTTCAAATTCAAAGTGAACAACCTTTCCTTTCTGGCCCTTGAAGAAAATTTCCAAGAAATGCCATAGTTGGAAAATGGAGTTGGCTTAAAGGCATTAAACGCATTCTACATAGTAGTCATCCTCAGAAAACGTTCCTCTGACCAGACACTGGGCACAGGAATTGAACACCTTGTATTTCCTCTTGAGATTCAGTTGGAATTGTACTGGCCCCAGAATAGAATTGCAATGAGTAAGTAGTCTGTAACAAATGCTACTGCCAGTAAACATGAATCTTGTCTGTATTTAGTTGTAAATATCAAACAGAAAGGAGCTCTAAATGAACTCCTTTGTACTTCAATTGAGGTTGAGAAAGTGAATTAACTTGTATATATGTCTTAATACTTATATGTTTACTATGAAAATGGTAATGTGTGCCTTAGCGTGAGCAGTCACATTTTAATAATCAATTACGATTTCATTTTTATGCCTGCTTGAAGATTACTAAAGCCTTACTAATGTTGCACATTTACGAGGATATAAAATATAATTATGTTTTTCTGTCCCATGTTGTACACTGCACATTTCTGCTGAACCCCTATAGAAAAGTATAGCCTTTTTCTGAACTTACGTAACAAAGTGAGGATTTAAAAAAAAAAAAATAGATTCAGTTCTTGTTCATTCTAGATGTATCAGTTTGCCAAGAGCTTCTCACAAATTTCCCAAAAAAGATCCTGGCACCGGCTCATTAGTGCGTTCCTATAACTTTCATTCCTATCAGGTGTTCTCACTTTCAATCACTTGCATTGATAAAACATGTATAAATGTAGCTGTAAACCGTATGGATTTTGGCATTAAATGCTCTAAATGATCAACAGAGAATCTCGTTTTGTTGAAACAGTAATGGCCTTGCTTAATTTTGAATTCTTGCTGGCTGGTTTTGCATTAAAAACATGTTAGACGTCTATGTAGTATCCCAAGTGTTGTTTTTCTTTTACAAGGTAAATATTCTTCCTAAGATATTGTCTGAAGCTGTAATCACTGCAGAAAGTGTTACATGAGGAAAAGTTCATCCCTACTGAATGTAGAAAATCATACTGCATGGCTCCAAAAAGTGCCACATTTTCACTGTAGATTCCAAGCTTTACATGGGAAACATTAAAATAGCATGTAAATCTAGAAATGGGACAAATGGTGTGCTGTTCTTTCAAAGAAGGTGGACAGTGTGAAGTTCTAGCCGATGTGGAAAGGCATCACCACCTTCGGTAGGAAAGAGGCACGGGTACGGAGAACAAGTTCATCTGGGAAGAAGTTAGTGCATGCAAGGGTACACAGAGATAGCCTAAACCTCACTAACCCTCCTGGCCGCTGTAATAACCACTAAAAAGACTGTTTTAATGGTCAAGAGGCGCAGATTCAAAATGTTAGAACCACATTGAGGTCCCATTGGGGCATAATGAAGTGTTTTGGGGGAAACATATGTTGGAGTCCTTTTAGGAAAAGGGCCACAAATAATGGATGGAACAAGGAGGGCTGGTCTGGCAACCGCAAGAAAGTTGATGTGTCCAAAAGATACCCGTTAACTGTGCCCAAAGCAAAGCCTTACTGGGCTAATTACAAAAAACAAACAAGACCTTGGACAAAGGTGCAGAGAGGGGATCAACATGTTTGGCTGTGCACCAAGCCACAAACTTGTACCAATGGAGGTGTCCAAACCACTGGCATCTGCCAGTTCCTCATACCAGTTCCGACCCAAACGTACTCCCCACAGGGCCTATTGAAGGTCACTCAGACTCCGAAGGTCACATTCCGACGGCGCCAGGTATAACGAGGGGCTGAGAGACTCCAGGGAAGTCAGAGTCTCGTGACCGGAGCTGAGTCAGAACCAGGAACAGCTCCAAAGGGCCTGAATGGTGCCGAAGTCAAACCCGCAGGGGCACCTGTGGACTTGAAGGCACTCCAGAGAGGTTGGCCTGCTAAATATGAGGTGCATGGCCTCATAAAAGTCCTTTAACTGGGTGGGGGCAGCTCCGGCTCTGGGAGGCGCTGCATGGACCCAAGCTCCACAGCTGATGCATGAGAGCAGGACTAGACCTTGGCATCGTTTGCGCGTGTCCGAATGCCTGGATTAGTCTGGCAAAGTCGAAGAGTGCTTCAACTTCTTGGACTTCTTATGCGACTTACCGAAGACAACTTGATGAGGAGCATAGGGAATGGATCCGTGCACAAGCTCTGGACCTTCCACACGACCGGGACCAGGCGAGTCGCAGAGTTGACTGGCTTTAGGCGACCAACAGCTTCAGGGAGTGCACCAGAACTGCCTTGGGATTCACGGTGTGACAGTCGGTCAGGCCTTGGAGGTGGAGATCTGTCACAGACATCTGACTCTGACAGGAACCACATGATTTAAACCCCACACATTTTTTAGGGGACATCCCTATGCACACTGGCATGGGAAGAAAAGAACAGATGTCAGCGGGGTGGGGTGGGGTGGCACCTAAATAGGCATCGCACACGCCACATGCGACGCGGACGACACCAAGCTGATAGATGTCACCTACAGGTGTGAAGAGGTACTGCTTAAACAGGTCTGGATCTAGTCTGATACCTGGTAAATGTTCTCTAAGGTAAGGAATTTGTGGCTAGAAGTCTCTATAAGATGTTTAAATTCTTGTGGCCACTGATGATCCAGCAGTTGGAAAGGCTGGAGGGACGCTGAGCACAAACTCAAGATGGACCAATTACAGCCCTAACTGGTCCCTTAGAATTCTAATTGTGGAAGAAAAGGAGAGCTTTGGAATCAAATGTAGGTACCCTGGGGTACAAAGCTTTGGAGGTTCATGTCGCATAAACATCCAATTGTGGTCTCATTTTTTCCTGTGGTAAGGTGCATCTAAAGTCTTTGACACACCCATATGGGTCACGCGGGGAGGGGGTGGGGGGTTAATTTAATAAAATTAAAAATAAGCCGTCCTTACAGGCGTCTATGGGTGTGAGAAGTTGGCCTGGCATATGCTGTCCACTAATTATAGTGGGCACCTTGCACCAGTCCAAACAACCCCTTATTGGAGATAGGTTAAAGACAACCTTTATTGAAAGCTATCCTAGTGGTAGCTATGGAGAGCAGCCTTCAGGCTAAGTCTTGAAGGAATGTAAAGCAGCTTGTTTTACCAGTCTATAATCTCTTGAGTGACCAAATGAAAGAGCACCACACCAGGTATATATTCAAAATATATGTATTTATTGCTAAACACACCCTCCTAGTCTCTTTATGAGGCTAGAGTTCGAAAGTACACAAGTTATAAGTTATTTAAAGACAGTAATAGCACAAATACACGTTTGGGCCCTAGAGGCGTACCAAACCATATACCAATAAAGTGGTATAAGAACCACGACTGAACTAGACACTAGGCCTAGAGCCTCTAGAAGTGCTTGGACCACAAGGAACCACCCAAGGTAGTGACACAGGGGACCCACGGGGGACGCGTGCAGTGTAAATACACAACCGCGATACGCCGTTAACTTCTATGGAGAAAGTCGCGATTAGGAAATTAAAGAAAAGGGACACTTAAATGAGGACTTGGAGCAAACCCTTTGAGAACTAGTACTTTGAAGAGTCTCTACCCACGGGAGCACCGGAGTACTCGTGTTACCTCACCCAGGAAGCCGGGTGCATAGGTGCCTTTCGGGGTCGGGTTTCGTCGTCGATTTGAATGGCGATCTGCTGCAAAGTGCTGCTGGCGACCAAGTGGAAAGTGTCCGGTTGGATCCAAGAGTGGATCGGAGATCTGAAGAACCTGAAAGCAGAGGGGACAGAGTCTGGGTCACTAGCCAGTGACCAGGATGGCGATGAGCGGATGCCCACCGATGTCGAGTGCTTCAGGTGCGTTGACGGTCGTGTTGACTCTTCAGCCACGAGGTCCAGGAGGCGTTGTCGGCGACCAGGAGCAGGATTCGGGCTGGTACACGATGTCTGTCGAGTGCTGAGGTGTCGGCGACCGGTTTGGACCCAACAAGCCTTGGCAACGGCAAGTCTCAGTGAAGATGAAGATCGTCGATGGTGCAGACCAGCAAGGTCTGGGGAACTCACCCAGCGAGGGTAAGTGAGGGCAGGCCTGGAGCAACCATGATGCCCAAGAAGAAAAAGATTGGCCTTCGTGAAGGGCTACTAGCCAACGGGCTAGCGACCGCGAAGGAGCCTCGAGACGTCGCACGTGGATCTGGCTCACAGGACACTCGTGGAGTGGAGACCAGTGATCTTCGGTGCAGTTGGTGCTGGAGGGTAGGGCTACTCGGAGCACAAAGCACGACTTCGTGGGAGACCCAGAAGAGGATGCACTTGCAAATGTGCTCGGTGTCCAGGGGTCACGGTCTCACGTTACCCACGATAGCTACGGGCCTCAGCTTTGCTGGGGACTCAGGAGTAGCCTCGGGAAGTCTGAGAATCCACCTCTGGTGATGCGAAGACTTCGGCGTCCGACGGGAGCTTCAGAAATGCAGACCGGACAGATGCGTCTTTGGTGCCTGCCAAGCAGGGAGTCACTCCTTGACCCCAAGGGAGATTCTTCTGTCCTCTAATCTTGAGTAGAGCGTCGAAGGTCCAGGATTCTGTTTCAGAGTTTCGTCCAGGGATAATCTAAAGTCCTAAGGACTGGGTTCCTATACTTATACTAAGTTTAGGGGTTGGACTACTCTGTGGCCCCACCTATGGGTGGGTCAGGGCAGAGGGGTGGCTACACCCCTTTCCCTTTGTCCAGTTCGCGCCAAAGCAGGGGCTGCAAGCCCTGATCCGGTTTGAACTGGGGAATGCACTAGGGACACCAAATGTGCCCCCAGTGAAGGACTTCAAAGCACCCGAAAGTGCTCCGCCCAGCCCCAATACACATTATCCTGTCTGGGGAGGTGGTCACACCTCCCTGGGACAGGAAACCTATTGTCCAGGCCTCCCCTGCCGGAGTTTCGTCCAGCAGCAGGAGGCCAGACTCGTGTCTGTGGCAGCAGCATCCATTTTGTGATGCCAGGGCTTTAGAAAGAAGTTACCGGGCTAGCCAGAGTTAACATGTCTTTCCCTCTAGAAGGGTGGAATGCTACCCCCGCCGCCAGAATTGGCGGGGGGGTAGTATTCCAAGATGTTTGACACCAAACACGACATGTTTAGGTGCAGCCATTCCAAAGTTAGCATTTAACGCGAGGTTATAATGCGCTTAAGAGTATATGGTCAGGCTGTACTACAAACAGCATCAGAGAAGGGTCTCCGAACGCTGCAGAGGGGCCCTGCTCATGCAGAGGCACCCTCTCACATAGGAACCATGCACTCTGCCTTCAGGATTGATAAGGCCTGCCATAGGAGTGACTTATAGGTTTATATGTGTGTATGTATTTAGTGATATAGGTAACCTATATCACAGTAAGGAGTGCATGCACCACCTTACCCAGGCTGCCGTAGCAGACCTGTGGTGTCAGTTTGGATGGCCTTCCAGGGGTGGCATAATACATGCTGCAGCCCCTGGTAGGCGTCTGAGGTACCTATGCCCTTGGTACATAGTATACCATATACTAGGGACTTATAAGGGCACTCCAGATTCCAATCAGGGATGTGCCTAAGGCACATGGAAACCATTTTACAGAGAAAGCAGATAGACTGGGGCCCTGAATAGCAGGATCCCAGTCCAACTAAGTCATAAACCAGCAAAACACCATAAAAAAAAGTGGGGGCAACCATATAGTCAGATTCCACCTTCCTACAATGGGGAGGCTGTCTTCTTCTTGCAGGCTGCGCAGCAAAACGGAGAGTGGTATGACTGGTTTGGTCAGCCCTGGGGCCGACCAAACAGTCAGCACCCATATCATTGGGCTAGCCACTCCTCCCCGACCCACCCGCCCCCAACCAGGCGTACACTTCTGCTTTCTCACAGTGCGAGAAGCGGAAACGTAAAATAGTATTTATACCATTTTACGTTTCTGCTTCTCGCACTGCAAGAAAGCAGTGGGGCGACGCTCCGATGCCCACGTGGAGGAGCCGCCCCTGGTGTCATGATGACCTCAAGAAGAAGCTATTGTCAATGTGACCAGAGTGGGGAGTGGAACTCAATATCTAGGAGAGCTAATGCCCAATTAATCCCAAGGCACAGAATAGGCTCATGGGTGAGAGGGCCCTGACCTCAGGAGATCAGTAAACATGCTTGAGATCTTAATAGTACGCTATCATGGAGAGGATACACAGTGACTTGCTGGTGTGACAACCGCTATATTCTAGATAAAAAGTCTAAAGTTTACAGGAGCCTAGATATATTGCTCATGTCGAAGTCCAGCATGACCCTATTTGATGAGTGTGTCCCATAGGTCAGTATTCCCAAACATGGACACCTACGTCTGAAGTAGAAACCTCGCCCAGCCCCAAGTCTCTAATAAATTCCAGTGGAAACATTCTTCAAGGATGTCATCCAGATTTGAGTTGGGTTCTCAGTCTTTGTTAGCAAGAAGTCCTTACATCGGGCTGACATGAGGCAGCGGAGGCATGCTGATGTGCAATTCCAGTGCTTTTCATTCCAGTGGCGGCCTACTGGTGAGTCGCTGCAAGGTGCCGGGCAGTGAGATGTCTGCTAGCCTCTACTTCCGGGTCAATCAAAAGTACATCCTGGGAATTTGTGGCAGCAAACTAGATAGGGCGGTACACTGAGAGGGCTGATGCCTCACAACACTGCATGTATCAAGGGCTGGACACTAGTTCTTCTTGATTAGCTTTGATTTAGAGACTCCCAGGCATTAGCAACGACCCTCAGTAGCCACTTTAGAATCTTGTGAGAGGGATAAGGTAACTATAATAAAAACTGACATCTTCAAAGGAGGAAAAAGCTTCACAGTAAAAAAACCTCCTTAGTGGTGGAAATTCTCTGGTTCAGAATAAAACTGGCTCAAAGGATCAGCTCTAGAAGCTAAACCTCTGGACTGAGGTTCCTGAACACTGGAGAAACTTAGCAAAATGACAAGATTTCAACTGCATTGAGACACAGTGATTCTCTTCTGGTAGCCTTACATACCTGAAAAGAGGAAATGACACAGGAACAGGAAATACTCAATAGGCCACGATGGACTGAGAAAAGACTTAAGGAAATAATGCAATCTCAACCTTCGATTCGGCTTAGGAGCTAAAAACAAAAACAACAAAACACCTCTGATCTAGAATCTGATGTCGTCAGAATGTTCTAGCAAATAGTATAAAGCCTGGCACCTTCCTCGCGTACTTGTAAGCCAATAACCCACAGGAGCCACCGCCTTAAAAGTACATTTAACAGCATACCCCAGCCCAGAGGAAAGCAAAGATCCTATAGGCCAGCGTACCATATTCACATAAGGGCTGGAAAACACTCTAATGCTCTTTCCGGGACACCCAAAGGACTATGCAAGAAAACAAGGAATTTCTTGTGGAAGCAACAGAGGCAGCCATAGAACAGAAGCGCTTTATGTAGAAGGACAGATAAGCTCGAGACGCCTCTGCAAATCAGGGTCAGCTGGTGGCACGCTCCTAACAGTACACCACTTCCTCAGAGTTCCAGACTTATCTGGAAAGGTGCAATAAAAATGGTGTAGAAAGGAGAAGCATATAAAGAGGATGTCTGTATGCATGACTTTTCACTTAGCAGGTATCGTAGTTGACCCTTGAATAGTCATGCATCAAAGACTTCGCTGACCTCATATTCAAGATTTCCATCAACCAGGACTGTTGGAGGAGATGTAACACAAAGAAATGGATCAGAAATAAATGGCTTTAGCTGAGAAACATGAATGGTTGAATGAATCTTCCAAGAAGAAGGTCATTTCTGATGAAAGGCAACTGAATTGATGTGTTCAGTGATGAATGGGTCAAATATCTTTGAACGTATTTGGTAAGTGCCAAATTGGAAGGAATCAAGAAGAAAACCATAATTTACCTTGGGACTTCAGATCAAGGAAAGGTCTACAATGGAGGTAGATATGAGGTTTGATTAGAAGTTTTGATCGTTATTCATTTTTGTAAACCAATACCGTTTATCTGTTTAAGTGATCAAGAAAATCTACTGCTGAAGAAACCAAAGGAGATATTTGTGGCATTGAAGGTAAAGAACTTGGATGAATACCTTGGACAAAAGAACAGTGATATTTTAGTGGTTGAATTTGTGTTTTCGAAAAATTTGCCTGTAGGCAAATATTCTCCCCAATTACCTTCAGTAGAATTGCTTTAACAGTAGGCCTGGGCGGTAAATTCCGTTCCGCTCGCGGAATTTGGGTAATTTCGCGTTCCGCGGAGAACGCGAAATTGCCAAAAATTCCGCGATCCGCGGCTTCGCTGAGTTTTTTGCTTGTTCGCGCTTTCAAAATGCGTGTTCGCGAGATATTTCTCCCCGAGCACGCAAACAGCGTTCGCGAACAGGAAAAAAGCATCGCAAACGGGCGGAACAAGCAATTCCGCGTGTTCGCGGAACTTTTGCGTGCTCGCTGAGATTTTTTACCGTTTCGCGGAGCTTTGCGTAACGCGACTACGCAAATTCCGCCCACCCCTATTTAATAGTGTAATTGTTCACCAAGGTATGGTTGGTTCTCAGTCAAGCCATTAGATTTAGGGCAATATCCTAACTGTGCCACAAGCCCAAACTGCTGTGCATCCCCATTTAAAAATAAAAATAATTTAAGAAGCCTCCTGGGCCCAATGGCTCAACTGTCCAAAACATTCTCTCAAAGATAGTCAGTAACAACCATCACCAATTATAAAGCAAAGGTAGATATACTGCTGTTACTGAAGCTGGGCAAAGATCCAGAGCTACACACGTTCTATTGAGCAATAGCTCTAATTAACACAGATGCAAAAATATTCACAGAAGTTCTGGTGAAAGTCAAGTTTTATGAGAAACTGACAGATCCTTGACAATATTCAAAAAGTGGTGCACATGGTTAGAACTGCCCTCCTGTCTCTTTAAGGGCCTGATTTAGAGTTTGGCTGACAGCAGGCCATTGGCCAGGTGAGCTGAGACTTTCATAGAGGAAGTCCTAAACAAAGTAAGGGCCTCAAATGAAAAAAGGGGCAATGGCAGATGACCAAGTCCGAATCAAGAATTAAAGTAAATGAACATAAATCAGAGAGGATCATGCTACAAAGGGAAACAAGGTAGGGCTGTTCTCTTTCTGCTCTCCTATCCCTTCTGTGCATGGAGCATGTTGACATACAATTACAAGTGGCCCCAGGAATAAATGGAATTCAGTTCAGCCCTATTAAGCATAGGAGCTGCATCACTACATAAGGACTCTTATGAACTGTGACAAGAGCCTCTCTATTCAGTAGTCCTAAGGTCCGTAGAAGATTCTGAGCAGATCTCTGGTTTAAAGATGAATAAGGACAAATCTGAAATATTAAATATATTCATACTTCGGTCTCGAGTCCCCTACCCAGTTTATGTGTGAAGCTAGGGCGATAAAATACTTGGACATACATTTGGCTGTTTGACGGATGATATTTAGCAAACTGACCTGTTCTTAAAGAGCAAATATTAGTGGATAGGACGAGATGGAAGGCGCACTCTATCTCCTGGTGCAGTAGACTCAGGGGCCGATTCCGATCTCGGTCGGAGGCGCACCCAATACCATTCGGTCGGGAAAAAAGCCATGCGAAAGCCTGTTTCCCGACCGAACCGTACGCGGGTCCGGCCGAGCGAGTACGATGCGAGTCGCCGACCGACTCGTCCGGGCGACCCGACCGCTCCGACCGACTCGTACCCGGATCGTACCGCTCCGACCGACTCGGTCGGACCCGATTCGCACCGCGCAATGGAGACGTTTTCCGGCCGGGTAAGTACGATGCGCACCTCGACCGCTCCGACCGACTCGCGCCGTCCGACTCGAACTCGCTGTCGGAGCCGTACTTTGGGGGTCCGTGTCGGACCCCTGCTGCACGCGTACCCGTGCGAGGCGCACACAGGGGGACCCATGGGTCCCCCTACCTGTGCGTGTACGCCGCGGAGCGCCTCGCGGCGTACTCGCTGTAGGGAGCGCCCTTGTCCGCCTCGCACCCATTGAGGCAATGGGAGCCCGCGTACGCGTTGTACGACCGGCTCCCATTGAGTTCAATGGGAGTCCGACCGACTCGTGTCCGATAACATACGGACGCATCGGACTCGTTCGGTCGGACTGCACGGGTCCGATTCGGTCGGAAATCTCTCCGGGTCCGGCTCGGTCGGAGAAATTTCCGGCCCGAATCGGAATCGACCCCTCAGTGTTGTAATGATTAATTTTCTTTCACACTACTAGACCCATTTGAATCACTTCCAGTGCAAATGACTACCAAGGCCTTTTGGGAGAGACCATGCAGAGTGCTTAATTTTATAAGGGTGTTGCGCAAGAGCAAGCAAGATTATTCTAATGGAACCTCTGCACAGAGGGCGAGTGGTATCCTCCAACGTACTCTGGTACCATCAGGCTTCCCATCTACATATCTTAATAGAATTGCCTGCCAAGGCATCAGAAAAGAATTGGCTGGAAGTGGACAGAGATTTAGAGGGGATGGCAATGTGGGACTTACCTTTGTTGCAAAGAGTCACTATGCAAAACCTCAAGCCCCATGAAAATGTTTCAAAGGGGCAAATAGAAATTGTCTGAGCTCATTTCTTTTTACCCATACCCTGGAATCCTGCAATCTTTGTTTTATCCCAACCATGATAGAGGCATAATTTGAAAGATGAAAGTGGAGAAACTGTAGAACACCTGCAGACATAAGACAAAAGATCACTCAAATCATTTGAGGACAGTAAATAAAATGTTAGACTAACTGAACATAAACATGATAGTTTGCAGTTTCTCAACAGAGTGTTAAACTATGCCAACAAAGACACCAGCACTGGGCCCTAGAGGCATCTGGGTTTATCTTTCAAATATATAGTGCTTTGGTGGAAGGGGGACTGCATGGGTACAGGACATCAGGATCACTGCTCTAAACATCTGGGAAGGGAAATCAAAGAAGGCTAACCTTTGGTTAGATGTCCCAAAATGTTTGGAAATGTGGTGCAAAATGAGAGCATATAAAGTCAATCAGTAACCCGACATCTTTGCACAGGATTTACCTAGCCTCCATAGACCATTTCTGGAGAGGTAGCTTAGCGATTAGAAAGTACTGGAATTGAACTCCGAGTACTTGGCTATATATTCTTGAACTTCTAGTTGAAGGTTTGATGCCCCTAGTTGTATGGTTGAAAATGTATGTGAAAGTTGCTTATCTGTGTAACTATGTTTCTTGTGGATACTCTATCTTCCTGCAGATTCCTCACCTGTAGAATAATCCCAGGAGTCAGGCTGGACCTGGAAACTTCAGAACTCTCAAGACTCCGGTAGAGGGTGCTGCCTTTGTATTAACACCAGAAGTGACATTGAATGAGGTTACCAAAGCCATATATCACCCACCTCAGTGTAGCGACTTCTGTTTCATCCATTTTTTCCAAGCCTTTGAGGCAAGCAGAACGATTAGCATTGACCTTAAGTAATGCAGTACCAAACTAAAATTGGTATTTTATTAATCTTCTCCTTTAACACAAGCATCAAATGGTGAGGTGAGCGGGTCGGTGAGGAATTTGCAGGTAGACAGAGTATCCACCATAAAGATCGTTATCAAAAGAAAGTAAGTAACTTTTTCTTCTGATGGATACTTCTATCTGTAGATTCCTCACATTTTAAACAGATTCCCAAGCAGTACCTTCTTTAAGGTGGTTTGATGGATGGTTTGATGACGAAGTCTTGCACAACGGATCTAGCAAACCACCGAATAAGTTCCAGAGAGAAAGAGGACAGAGCTTGGCTGCAATGAGCTGTCAAGCTAATGGTGCCCATAGGTCACAGCTTTGAGCTGGGCCAGAGACCATGTACAGAATGCTCTATTCAGTATGAGCAATAGTCCTCACTTGCGGGTCCACTACCAGAAGGCATCATCTTATACAAGATTACATACTTATTCTCATAATTTATAGAGTTATGCACTTCAACTGACATGTCTAACAACCTACAAAACCCACTCATGGCAAGAATTATCTGCTACGGAGTAAATCTGTTCTCCACTATATACCAACCGGATCCACTAGCTTATTGGAAGCTCTCGGACAATCAAAGTTGTAACTTGCAATCTTGTTCCGTCATGTTTTCACATGACCACCAATTCGCAAAATGGGCACGGCTTCTGACTGGTGTTTTGTCACTCTCCAACTATGACAAACAAAACTACTCCGGTACAAGCGTACAGATTATAGTTCTGAGGCTACACCAGATTCTATCCTCCATGTCTCAGGAACGCTCTTGCTGTTGTGGATGTGAACTGGACTGAATGTATCTTCAGGACTGAATGTATCTTCAGAACTAATCTGATCAGATTGCAGATGCAACTCACATGAATAAATTGTAAGTCTAAATATTGTGCTTATATGTAGTCTTAAACTCCTTTTGACTCCTCCATGCCTAAGCAATAGGAAAATAAATGCACTCAGAGTACCCCTCAGAACTACACACACTACAAAATCTCAAGACTCACACACTTTTCCAGTCATGCGAGAAAGCTCTGGCTTGTAGCTAATAGTGAGCACAGCTGACATGCCCACATGCAACCAATTCGGATTCAGCTTGCTTGCTATTAACGTGGCAAAGCTACATCACTGGCTAAACTCCTTGTGATGGCATGCTATACATATGATAAGAAAACAATACAAACGACTAGTATAAAAAAAAAGTAAAATAAATATACAACTTGCATAAGCATCAACACAAAATGAAATATGTAGATGTCTAGGTGTTGGGAGAAACACGTATATAATTTCAGTTAAACAGTCCTTTTTGAAAAGAACAGCTATTTTGGAT
Organism: Calotriton arnoldi; assembly: GCA_963921515.1. NCBI lineage: Eukaryota > Metazoa > Chordata > Amphibia > Caudata > Salamandridae > Calotriton > Calotriton arnoldi. The sequence continues at coordinate 295,846 of CAWUFW010009166.1, forward strand.
CAAATATACTTCATACTTCACCTTTAACTTACCTTTTTTGCAGTGCAAATGGCTGAATGACCCGCACATAAAGGTTCTTCCCCCACTGTGTAAATCAATGTGTAGTTGGTAGTCATGCAGTCCATATTGAGAGTCAATGTCATCGAGGATAGGTTTATGAACAGGAATGAATGGCCTATTATGAATAAAAAGCAGCATTAATAATCTAGCCGTCCATTTACTTCCAACCGATTGAGATGGGAAATAATAAACAAAAATGGCCAACATACACAGGACATGAATTTACTAGCAAATTTAACACCACATTAACATGTACAGATACTTGTGAAATTGGGCAGCAATATAGTTGTGACAGAAATTCAAAGGTAGTACACAGTCTAATGAAGGGGCTTATTGACTTAGTGGTGCATTCCCTTTTGAAGATACAGGTAGCAGAGAATAAATGTATTAACTAATTAACAAAATGTACACTTGTATTGTGATAGCCGTAGGGGGAAAAATCATTTTTCAGGTGTTGCTTTCTCCTTATTACCATACAGCTAAGGAAGGTGTGCCTTAATCTCAGAGAAATGTCAGGTTTTTTATAGGGTCTACCCTTACACTTCCAGAAAATTATGCTCTTGCACATTGAAGCCATAGATTGCATTCAGGGCAATAAGCATGGTAAAATGTCCCCACACATGATACATACCAATAAGAAATCTGGAGGCTGACCCTCCTCAAGCTCTTGCAGCAAATCAGCTGGCTGAGTTATTAAACAACTGATACTTATTATCCCAGAACATATCAAAGCTCAATCCCTCAAGGACTCAGTCAATACCATGCCATCTCAAGGACACAGATCACCACAGTCATCAAGTATACACTTAAGAGGCCGCACTAATTCTTCTTGATGATACAGTTGATGCTCTGCTCCAATGATTTCAACAATACGCAAAACTGTGTGGCAAACTCCAGCAGTGAATCAAATGCTTGCCATCAGACCAGAACTACATAGATCTGGCTAAACCCAGCAGCAAAATAATTAGATGTGGTACTCAAAAGGACTATTACTTATTACTCCTTATTTCAAAATGCACATTGGGTCACTTGCCCAAGTCATCTAAATTCAGTTTTAATTTCATATGTATTTTCAGATTTATTTCCAACTACTGAATGGACCCGAGAGCGAAATATTACCAAATGCCACAAGCATATCTTCTACTGAATAGAGGGAAACAGTTTTTTGCCTTGGACAGCACAAAAACAAGGTACATGAACTATGGAAAGACATCCTGTGAAAATGTTTCACTCACTCAATCTTCCTTGGGGCCAGAATACTGGCCAGTGCACAAAGGAAAAAAATAAGGGTCTCATTTTCAATGCAGCTATCTTCTGGCCAAAGATACACGAGTTGGTAACAGAATACATCTAATTTTAGAAAAAGGAAGAAACCCACTGCTCAAGGTTAAGCATTGGTGGGCACTAGCAAGATCAGTTTTCTTAAGTTTGGTTTGTCTACTGTAACTAGTAACTCATTTACTTGCAGAAACCGGTGTCTGGCTACTCGCTTTCAGGAATTTGGGACTAAAATACTCCAAGCAAATATGTCACTGCATTTCAAGACACAAAACACAGGAGAAGAGCCCCTCTATGTCTTTGGCTTCCCTCTAAAGAAAGAGCTAGACCCAGGCCTTTGTTACCAAGTTGACAACAGAAAATTCCTGAAATAATGTGAAGACCATCCAATGATAAGAACATTTAAATAAAATCATATCACTTTGGGGCAAACCCTCTATCTCAGGGTTCGGCTAAGTAGATCATGCACAGAAAAACTCTGGTGCACTACTCCAGCTGGGAAAAGTTTGTCCCACCCTTATCCAGGCCCTTTTAGCAGACTACCCTATGGTGGATCCTCAAGAATATACAAAAATGGTCAGTGGCATCAGTGCAGAGAAAACACCGCTTTCTGAGATTATATACATTCATGCATAAATTGCTTTACCACTACCTACTGTAAAGGATCCATGGTGAGTGGCAAAGTGTGGATGGATCTGCTGTTTGGCAATACCCCAATACAGTTGCGTCATCAGCATATGATTTGAAGGAAAAGTAATGATCACCGTATGATCCTAAAAAAGGGACAGAGTTAATTTTGAAAAACACTGAGGCTCTGTTTCCGTTGTGCAAATTTTCCCGCAAAGCAGGACCCAAATCATGGGAGAAAGACTTATGCTCCAAAGTACGATCTTGTGGTCAACATATTGAGACTGTGTACAACTGTGCTTAGGCTGATTACTAGTAGCATTATATCAAAACTTCATGTAGCCTGCTGAGAAGGTGCCAGTCCACATCCTGAAAAACCTGTGACTTTTATGATTTCTTATGTATCACAATAGTTCTTCACCATGGAGATATTTTATGTATTCACATACTTTGAATTCTTTCCTATCATCGGATTGGGATAGCATGGCAAGTTTTAAACCAATGACTCTCTGGATTTTATTTGCCCTTTTACAGAAAAGTATACACACTTACAGGGCAGCCCAATAGACCCAGTGGTCGGTCAGAAATTATCAAAAATAAATAAACGGTACACCCCTACTATTCTAATTTTTGGTCTGGGATAAGGGGGAAGCAGAAGGCACTAAATCTCACTTGACCTGTAGCTCTTCAAAGGCAGCTCTAAGTGCTCAGTGGGGTGACCGGAAACCATTTAGGACCATATATGCATAATACTTTGTCATATTATTTTATTTTTAATTGTTTTTTTAAATCATAATTTATATTGTGAATACATACTGCCATACAAATCTAAATGTATAAACGTTTTATAGAAAATGTACAAAAAAATTGTGCTTTCTTGTTTGTGAGAATATGTTTTGATATCAAAGAGAAAAAGGTTGAAATAATCAAAAATAATGTTATGGATTTGCAAATGGCAATGTATGGCAGTATGTATTCAACATATCAATTAGGATTAAAAAACAATGAAAAATAAAATAATACGACAAAGTAATATGCATATATGTCTTAAATGGGTTCTGGTCACCCCACTGAGCATTTTGAGTGGCCTTTAAAGAGATACAGGTCAAGCGGGATTTAGTGTTTTGCTTTGGGGTGAGAAATTATCACTAGAAACAATTGCTTCTAGAAAAATCTTTTTGTCTACTCAGTGATCAACTAATCAATTTCAAACACTGTTACAATTTATAAAATTAATGATCATCTGGAAGTAATACAGTATAAAAATGCAATTTATTTACATATACATCAAAGAAATATATCAATCTGTAATAATAGAAATAATAGGGACAAGAAGCCGCAACACATAAAATTAAAACGAAGCAAAGATGTAACATAGAGCAAGAAATGTAATCCATAAAAATGTGTTATGTCTGCTATCTAGCATGTGTATATTACTCCATCTAAACAATGAATTCCCAGTATGTTTATTAATTGATAGCAAAACCCGCATCAATGTTTGAGTCTCAAGTCGCTAAAAGTATACAAGACCCTCCTTAGGACAAATTAGCATTCTGAATGCAATTCAGCCCCCAACGGTCAGCAAAAAAGGTAAAAGGACTGCCCTCAAGTACACATCCAGTTGAAGAAGTTCCATTTAATAGTGGCTAAGCACATAAAAACCTAACACCCAAGACCCTGGCTAATGTATAGCTGTCATACGTTATCCAATTCACAGGAGCCAGTCACTGTCAGTAAAGAAAACAATGTCTTTATAAACTAAAATCCATCAATATAGCCCTTTATAAACAGACACCATAAATTACGCATAACAGGCATGTGGAATCTTAGGGCCTTATTTAGAGTTTGGTAGACTGGATACTATATCAAAAACATGCCAGATTTTCTGACTTCCCGTATTACAAGTGCATTATAGCTTATGGCACTGTAATACAGCGGACAGGATATCCATCACGTTTTGACAGAGTATCCCATATGGCAAACTTTAAATGAGGTTCTTCGTCAGTTACTCATGCCAAAGCAAGAGTCAAAGTTCACCAACCAGGCTTAGCAGGAACAGACGTCTACTGCTACAAATTGAGAACTTCCTTTGATGTGTATCTAAAAAGAGTAGCATTTTTGTACATTATTAGTTCCAGGCCATCATTTAGTGTTTAGATAATAACAAAATTTGAAATTGAAAGTGGAGAGGTGTGGTGCAGCGGCCAGGGCAGCTGACTTCGGAGCACAGGGTTCACGGTTCGATCCCCGGCTCCGGCGGCAGCTCAGCACCATGTGACTCTGGGCAATAGCTCACTTAATTTCCACTACGGCCCCCAGCGCCTTGAGACCCGTAAGGGTGAGTAGCTGCGCTATATAAAAACGGACTTATATCAATGAATACACAAATGGATTCCTCTGGAAGCATTTAGTTTCAGCACTATTTTCACAAAAGTTTAAGTCCAAATCACACCTGACAAGCCAGTTGGGACCCTCTAGCAGAGCAGTATGTTAAAAGGATGGTCTTTGAAAGTTAGGCCAAGATCCTTTACAAAAGCACCTTGTGGAAGACATTAAACATACAATTATTACACGAAAGACATGGCGCAACCATTTACACGTACCAATAAACATAAAATTATAATAATGATATCCGAGGAGGCTGTCTGTAATCTCGAATGAGTTCTTGAACAGTTACAAGCTTACTAGAAGTAAAAAATTTGAGGAAAAAAAAAAAAGATGTGGTCAAGAAAGTTGTAATAAAATAGAAATCTGTTAAAACAAGTTACAAAAAAGTTCAGAAAAAATATTAAAATATTAATTCCCAGATGTCTTAGGGCAAAATGAAATGTAGTAAACTATAAGATGGCTGCCATAAAAGAGAAAGGCAGGAGGGGTGCTAATAAATTGGTTGATGAAGTCTAAAAAAATGACTACTGAGGATGGCAATAAAAATAAAGCAGTGGACTTCCAAAACTGCCCTAAGAAGCGGTAAGCAGAATGGGGGGGCAAAATAGGTGAAGTAGTAAAAGAGATAACAGGAGGGGGATTGGGGTCTGCACAAGAAGAGAGTATTTTGAGAAAGCAGGAGTAATGGGTGGACCAATTTAAAGTACAAAAAGGAGTGCTCATGTGGCGGGGAAAAAGAAAACACGACAGGCAGGATGGAGAGAAGGCAGTAAAAGGGCAGAACAGGATATGTGCACACGAGGCTACCCCATATATTGGTCATGAGAACCTGTCATGCTAACAGTATTGAATTAAAAAATGAAGCTGTGTATTGGAAGGGTGGATTTGTATGGGTTTATTTTAGCGAAATATAAATATATTTATTATGGAAAAAAGCAACTTTTTACTACAATGTTTTGTCACGGTCATTAAAAACAATATAGTGCATGGCTTTTAGATCTCACTCTTTTCTGTATATGGTTTTGAGCACAAATTTTTTAACCGCATATTTTTTTTACATGAAATAAGGCCGACATTTAACCACAATCTATTCAGCTCCTGACTGTTGTTTCAGAAATCATAGCACAGGATAATGCTGTGGACCTGAGCCCTAACTAGGGCAAAACTGGCCCTGGGTTTCTTGCGTGCCTGCCAGGCCAGGGAGGACCTGGCCTGGCAAGAATGTTCCCATTGGAGTAGGGTCAAGACTGACTTGACTATGGCGACGCGAGTAATTACCAGTGGCTGAGATAAATTCAAGCACTCCATCCATTACATTTTATTTTTTTACTTTAACGTGATCTTTTCATGGTTTTAAATAGGACACAGAATATTCTATAGCAAACATTCAGCTCACTTTCAATCATCCCGCACTCATCTAGTGAATTTAGAGTATTTCTTAAAGCAGCCACGTGGTCATATAGGAGAAGGTCTCATTTCACCCTACCACTCACCTGGAATCCAGTCCTGTTTTACTAGGTGCTCCACTATCCATGTGCTAATCTCTCAAAAAAAGGGGGCAGCAGACTTTGTGCAATATCTGTTTCACATGTCAGACATACATAAAAAAAATGTATATTCTACATATATGCAAATCCTTACTGCGTGCATTAAGTCTTCAGCAATGGATCATTGTTCTACTTAGTTTATCTGCCGATGGTAACCCCTTTGGTAACACATGCATGCCAAACCAAACTCTCCTGCCTGGTCATAAGTAGACCCAGCAAAATTTTAATTATACCAGTGCAATTCACGCAATTTCGGAAATTACATGTTATGCTCGCTAAGTGTAATTTCCAAAACTATGCCATTACGCCACCTGGAGTAATTATGCACAATTCACAGTGAAGGTGCCATTTGTGGTAAAAATTTACCACAAATGCACACGAACAGACTGTGAGTGGATTTTTTTTAGCACTATTATTTTGGCGCAAAATGTGCCTTCACATAAAAAATTGACGCAAGGATGCATTTTGCACTAATATGTAGCGTGAAATGACGGATCTGCATTTCGAGTATTTAAGTGTAATTTTGCTGAAATTTCACAAAATTTGCGAAAGCTAATTAAGCAAATTACTCCCACCTGTAACCATTTCTCTTTCCAACAAATAATCTTGGGACTAAATACCCACGTCACCAAGTTAAACCCTCTTTCGCTTGGGGTAATCAAATCCTTCAAAGAAAAGGAAGTTGAAAATAAAAGGAAGCTGGAATACGGCTTGAAGAAATCAGAAAAGTACTGAATTAATCAAATAAGGCTTTAGATATGATGGGTTTATCATACAGGGAATGATCAAGAACCTGATCCTATTTGAGAACTGATTACAAGCCAAAGTTCAAGATGTGTGTTTGGTTACAGACATACGTAAGATTTTAGACAATACCAAAAACAATTTCCGGTATTCCAGGAGCAAGACTTGGAACAGACACCAAGCTCATCAAATTTAGGAGGACAACCAGCACAGATTGCAGTGTTACCATGGGAGCTACAGTGGTGGCACACTGGTCTGCGCTTTGCTGTGAACATTGTAAAATCTTCCTTGGGCTCTAGCTCTTATGTTCAGAGCTCCTTTACTCATCAAGGAAATAAGTTATTTACCTGTAACACCGGTTTGCCAGCATTGGTATGTTCCATAGATTTACATGCTTGAATCCTTCCCCGTCATCAGACTGGGAACCCCGATGTACTTTATCAACAGCAGTACATACTTAAGCATCACTCTTTCATTAAATAATAGGCATCTTTTCAAACTTATCCTGATCATTTTATGATCCAAACTCCAGACAGAGTGCTCTACACCCAGCTGTTCTCCCACTGATGCCTCCAACTGTCAGATTTTTGGAACCACCAGTTCCTACTACGGTACTCTTTCATTTGGAAGCCGCATTAAGGGGAGGTGGGCGGGCTGTATGTGCATCTATGAAAGATACCAATGCTGGAGAACTGGCGTTACAGGTAAGTAACTTATTTCCTTCTCCAGCATTGAATCTTTCACAGATTCACAAGCTTGAATATCAGATTAACAAAGCAGTTCATTACTTACATTTTTGGATGGTGGGATAAATAAATGAGGCTTAGCATACGCAAAAAATTTCTTAAAACAGCCTGTCCCATTGATGCCTCCTTGCTCACTTGCAAGTCTACAAAATAATGCTTGACAAAAACGTGTGGTTTTCCATGTTGCTGCTTTATAAATATCTTCCTTTTTTTTTTATTTTTTATTTATTAATCCATGATAGTCACATAACATTACATATTTATAAACCCAGGTTTAAAATAAAAATAAAACAGTCTTAAAATCGAGCAGCAAACGTAGACATTGATTAGCTAAAATCTCCAACATAATTCATAATTCAATATTCCAATATACACATATACACACCATAAAGAAACATTTTTTTTTTTTTTTTAAAGTGCTAGTGCCAAGTATCTTAAGGAGGCATTCCAATATAGAGCCTCATTCTTCCATATATGTCACAACCGGTCCCCAAATTTCCATGCCCAGCTTCCTCTTTTGGGGGCCTTTTAAAGCATATAGACTATGCTCTAAATTAAAAATCGTCAAAAACCTGGCCCTCCATAGCTCAAAAGTTGGAGCATCCTTCTGCAGCCACATAGAGGCGATACACAGCCTTGCAATGGCAGAAACTAAGAAGATCAAATATCTAAATTTATAAGCTGATTGATCATTTCTATCACTTTCCGCTACGCCCAACAATATATGGCTAGCTGACAATGAAACTGGACCCCTAATGATTTCCACTAAAAATTTCTCTATACTCTCAAAAAAATCACCTAAGTGCCTACATGAGAAAAAAATGTGTACAATATCTGCATCTTCCATGCCACAGCGAAAACACCTACCATCATTTGTCCCACCCCATTTTAATAACCTGGCTGGAGTAAAGTAGAGATTAAAAATAGTTTTATAATGTTGTGAGCGGAAATTGGCAGATTTCATTAACTTTCCAGCCAGCTCAATAGAATACTCTACCCGCGTACCTTGACACCCTAGCCTGTTGTCCCACTTAATATTATGTGCGTCCAACTCCCCGCTTTTTGTGTCTAATAATAAATTATATAAAACACCAATACGCGCATTCTTTTTCACTGCCTCTACCATCGGATTCTGTTCAAATTTCCATCTACTTTTACATAAATAATCCCGAATTTGTAGATATTTAAAAAATTCGGATCTAGGGAGGCAGTATTCTGCGGCCAGCATCTCAAAGGACATCAAAACCCCTTCCGTATATAAATCCCCAACATATTGTATGCCCTTGATCCGCCATCTATCAATAATCCTGTCCCAAAATATAGATGGCAATAATGTTGTAGCTACAGGCGGAGTATAATGGGATACCTTCTCAAATCTATAGAGTTTTCGCACAGCCTTCCACACCTTAAAGGCCGCATTTAGAACCTTAAACCTGTTTTTTTTATAATAGCTTGGTTCTAGGCTGACAAATAATCGATTTCTTGCGTCGCTGCCTAATAACAGTTGATATATAGAGGGTGTCTCAGCCTTATTAGGAGGCTCTGCCCCAGTTAATAATATATTCATATGTTGTAATATACACACATAATAATACAGAGTAAAATCTGGCACTGCCCATCCGCCTTGATCCCGAGGAAGAACCATAAAACGCATAGCTCTGCGGGGCTTCCCCTGCGCCCATAAAAACCTAGCACAGATCGACTGAAGTGCAGCCAGTTGGATACGCGAAATTTCTAATGGAACCGATCTAAAGAAATATAAAACCTTGGGTAATATTAGCATTTTAAGAACATTACATCGCCCCACAAGTGAGAGATGTAAACATTCACAGCGGTCCAGTTGCTTCTGTACAGAGTTTAAAATATTGGCCCAATTAACGTCTACAAGAGACTTTAAACATGTCTTTATTGTGACACCCAAGTATATCACCTCCTCCATGATTCTATGATCTTCATAGCCTACTTGATTCAGGCATTAAATTTGTGTCTTTGATTGATTAAGTTTGTATCCTGAGACTGCTCCAAACTCAAGAGCCAATTGTTCTATCATTGGCATGGCCGTCATAGGGTTCGGAGTGACAACTGCAACGTCATCTGCATACGCAAAGACCCGATAATGCTCTTGTCTCACAATTACCGCTTCTATCCCAATATTCCGTTCCAGCATCTTCAAAAGAGGATCAATATAGAGTGAGAACAGTAAAGGGGAGCACGGGCATCCTTGCCTTGTACCACGGATGATATGTACAGGGTTGGATTCTAAGCCCATTATACAGATTTTAGCGGTCGGAGACCGATAAAGAGCTTGAATAGCCGTAATAAACCCTTGCTTAAAACGAGCGTCTCGTAATACCGCCCATAAAAACTTCCATGCGACCCGGTCGAACGCTTTTTCGGCGTCTAATAAAATCATACTGAATTTACTCCCCGAGTTATTAGCTATATCCAAAAGAGTTACAACCCTGTTGATATGATTAGTTGTACTTCTTTTAGGGATAAACCCATGCTGTCGCATCGATACCAACGGAGTTAAAACATCCGCCAACCGGGTCGCAAGAATCTTGGCATAAATTTTGCCATCACAGTTTAATAATGAAATAGGGCGGTAGGATCCTGGTTGTTCCGCCGGCTTATCTTTCTTTTTAAAGATTATTATATTCACCTCATCCCAAGACAACGGCGCCACGCCTAATTGTGCCTGTTGGAAAGTAGCGAGCATATCGACCTTAAGTTCACTAAAAAAGGATTTATAGATTTCCAGCGGCAACTTGTCGGGTCCTGCTGCTTTACCAGTAGCCATATTGTTAATTGCCCCTTCCAACTCATCTATAGTTATGGGTGCTTCCAACATTTCTGCATCTTGCGGATTGACTTTTTCGCCCTTAAGACTGCAACAGCGCTACCCCTGCATGTATATCTAAGTTATCACTAGAATAAAGTGCCTTATAAAAATCATGAAACACTTTTAATATCCCGGTATCAGTTTCTACGGTATTACCCATAGAATCTGTTACTGCTCCAATTCTTTGGGCCGACTCTCGCGATCGAAGCCTTTGCGCTAAACAGCGACCGGCTGCCTCCCCATACTCATAACTTTCTCTTTTACCAATAAAGTACTTCTTAGCAATTTCTTTACTCCAATGGGAGTTTATTTTAGCCTTATGCCGGGCAACCTCCGTCTGAAGTGCGGTAATCTCTCCCCCTGCTAGGATCCCCTGCATAAGGTTTTCTTCGGCCGCTGTAAGATTGCTATATAATTCCTGTAGGGCCAATTGTAGCTGTTTTTGCCTATGTAACCCAAAGCTAAGGGTCTCCCCTCTAAAGCCAGCTTTTAATGCGTCCCATACCATAGCAGTCCCTGTCGAACTACGGTTTAGGGCCAAAAATTGTCCAATCCAGACCTTCATGTATGTCACATATCCTTCATCTAACAGTAGTTTTCTATCAAATGAAAATGAACGCAGCTTATTTCCACCCTTACACATATATAATTTCAATACAAGAGGTCCATGATCTGATGAGATCCGCGGAAACACCTGTATATTGGCCCCGAAAAGTAATTGATTTGATAAAAAAAAATAATCCAACCTTACTAATTTCTGATGTGGGTGTGAATAAAATGTGTAACCAGGGTCTGACCCCCTAAAAACCGCCCACACATCTACCAGGCCATGATCTTTTAATAAGGATTGAAGCGCCTTAAATACTTTGGGCTTCCTGCCTTTATATTGCTTACTATCATCCTGTAGGCCCTTTGGCTCCAGATGTATATTCAAATCACCACATAGAATTAACGGAGTGGGCCATGTTGCAAGCTCCATGTTTAATCTTTCTATTACAGATGCATCATCAATATTTGAGCCATATATAGAACAAATGGTATACTTTATACCACCCATTAAACATTCCACAATGGCCCACCTCCCATGATTATCCACCAATATTTTCCCAGTACCTCGTATATGGCTCTTAGCCAATATCGCAACAACACGTGTAGTGGTGGACTGCTGTGTATTTGCTAGGACCGAAAAACCAAGTTCCCCCAACAGCTTTCATTTCCCCCATGAAATGTGGGTCTCTTGTAGACAAATCAGGTCGGGCTGAATAAACCGAAGTTCATTCATAACTCTTTGCCGTTTATTGTAGTTGTTTAGCCCACATACATTCAAAGAGCAGATCCGAATCCCACTGCGTAGGTACCTATCCCCCATCTAGCTTTCTCATTTCTTTATGCTCTAAGACCGTAAACCAAAAACCACTGAGTTTCAAACTTTGTTTCAATATGCTATCATGGATTATTTTTCCGAATACCACCCCCCACCCCGCCCCCTTGTGCCCAACAACCCACCCCCATACCAGGCTTCAGCCGAAGCCCGGACCCCCCCCCACCCTTTCCCAACCAAGAGGCTTGGAGACTCAAGGTCTCTAAGATGGAACGAGTTTCTGCCCTCCCAGGTCCCCTACTCCACCAACCTTAATAAACACCCTATAAAAAGATGATGCAAGAGAAAGAAAAAAAAAAAAAAAAAAAAGGGGGGTACCCCGTGTTTATTCCTAACACTACCTACCACCAAAATTAACATAAAAGATTTTAACTAATACGTATAGCCTAACATTCAAAAATACCCTTTAAAAGAGAAAAGGAACCCCCATAAACACAATTTGTGACTACATTTCTTTTCCTTTTTTATTCTTTCTCCCTTCCCCCCTTATTTTCTCCTATTTCCTTTCCCCATTTCCCCTTTTCCAATTTAGTTTCTCTCATATAGACTGCAAATATTCTTTGGCCGCTAGCTCAGCAGTGAAGAATCGCACATGCTCATTATGAATAATCTTGAGCTTGGCGGGGTTAAGTAAATAAGCTTGTGCGCCTTTGTCCCGAAACGGAGTAATGAGCTGGCGTAACTGCCATCTCCTCTCAACAGTTAAGGGGCAATAATCAGGGCGCACAAAAAATTCTACACCTTTCCCCTTCTTTTTCGATCCGGTCGTGCCAGATCATTTACTGCTTCTCTTGCCAAAAAATTATTGATTGAAATCAATATGGCCCTCGGTCTAGTAGTGTTCTGACCAGATCTATTACGCTGTACAAACGGAAATCTATGTGCTCTCTGGATCTCTCGGTCCCAGTCCCACTGAGTTAAATCAGTAAATCTAACCACAAACTCCGAGCATGATTTGGCCATCCTGCGGACCGAGTTTTGAAGTTTGCGACAAGCGCCCTGTGTGCGCTGGCTCTCAGCGCGAGTCTCTTCCCTATGTGCCTTTATGCTCTTATATATGACAGCAAGGGTAATATCTGCTGGTTTCTCCACATTGTCTGGATCCGATTGTGCCCCGTCAACAACTCCATTAATCCCTGGTTCACCCATATAGGAGTAGTCCCATTGAAACAGATCTGCGTTCTCAGTCATCTGAAAGCCAGCACCAGCACCTGCCCCAAAATCGCCCCTTTTCCGCACCGTTTTCGGGCTACTCTCCGGAGTGCCGGGCGACCAGTCCCCCAGTCTGTAACATCATCCTTCTGTAGACTGCTGGACCCCTTATGCGTAATACCAGGAGTTTTTTTTTTTGGTCGTTTGTCCAACATGTCAGAATCAATTTCATCTCCAGAGGTATCAGAAGGATCGGACATTGAAAAAAAGGGACATTCACCAGAGTCACCGTCTTTAGTAGGGTACTGGTCAGCCAAACTTTTCTCAACAGTCACCAGGTCAATGGTAGCCGAGCCATTGCCCTCTTCTCCATCCCCCTCTGGGTCAGTCCCTGTATTTTTAAAAAGACCCGGGGTTGCATCACCGGCTATATCCCCCTGGACGCAAAGAAACAGCGCAAGCCACCTTGCCCGAAGAAACAGAAGCAGAAAGGGACTGTTTTTTCAATTTCCCAGGTAAAAACAAAGCGGGAACTACCTTCTTACCGGCACCATCCCCACGAGTACCGTCCTTCTTTTCTACATTTAAATCCTGCCTTTTCTTCTCTGCGGCTCGCCCTCCCTCGGCGTCGGCCGCATCCGGAGTGTTACGAGCTCTGCCGCGTCCAGCTTTCGGGGGCATCACGGCGGTGCTCACTGTTGACCCGGCACCAGTCTCTCCTTCCGGCCGTCTCCACAGCCCGTCCTCAAACGCGGAAGTATACCTCACGGACGTCAGCAGCCGCCAGAGAGCCGCCCGGGGAATCACCGCTGTGGGACAAACACTCCACAGCATATCCGCCGGCACTGCCCCGTCTACATTGCCTCACTTCACACTCCAGGTCCAAGGGGCGGAAAAAAAACGCATGGGCACAACAGCACGACAAATGCAACACGGTAAGTGAAGTAGGGTGGAAACCCGGGAGCTCGAGCTCACACGATCGTGTTCACGGTCGCCATCTTGCCTCGGCTTTTATAAATATCTTCCAATGATATTCCTGCAAAATAAGCAGTTGTCGCTGCCATTGATCTCGTTGAATGTGCCCTGACTTTCCTTGTCAGCAGCCTATTCATGAATGTCTGAACTGTAGCAATACATGTCCCAATCCATCTTGCAATCGTCTGTTTAGGCCCCGGCCTTTCCCTTACTTCCCAGACCACATGCAACAAACAACTGATTTGTTTGTCTTATATCCTTAGAAGCCTATAAGTAAAACCTCAGACATCATTAAATGTCCAAAGAATGCAGCGCCCTTTCTGCGGTCGTTACAGGCTTTACAAAAAACATTGGCAACATTATCTTTTGTCTTAAATGAAATATGGCTGGTACTTTCGGTATACATTTTGGATTTGTCATAAGTGTCACATTGACTTTTGTAAACTTTAAATACAGCTCTTTGCAACTTAACGCTTGTAATACTGATATTCTCCTTGCACATGTTATGGCCAATTAAAAAAGCGGTCTTCCAAATCAGATGCTTTCATGTTGCCCTGTGGATTGGTTCAAATGGTGCTTTTAGCAAACCTGCTAACACTATATTTAGTTCCCATTCAGGCGCCACCCTCTGTACAGGTGGAAATTCTCTGAATAGACCTCTCATAAATTCTTTAATTATTCTCCGTGAATATAAAGAAATTGTATTTGGCCTCCTAAGTAATCTTGAAATTGCTGATAGATTAACTTTCACTGATCCATACGAAAAACCAGATTCAGCTAAATGCAACAAATAAGGTAAGAACTCATGTGCTTCCATCCATGTCGGATCCAACTCTTGCTCATGCGCCCAAAGTACAAACCGCTTCCATTTCATATTATAAGCTCTGACTGTCAAATGATCCCTTGCCTTTTTTAATATTTCCCCACAGTCTTCTGGCAAATTCAAATGGCCAAACTCTAAGTCCTGATGAGCCATGCCTTCAAGTGCAATGATTCTGGACAGTGATGGATCACTTGTCCCTTGTGCTTGGAAAGCAACTTCACATTCGTTCTGAATTCTATTAGCCTTCTCACACACATTTCAAACAGGTCTGCATACCAATGTTGACGTGGCCATGCTGGTGCTAAGATTTGCCACGCAACTCTCTACCCTCAATTTGCACAATACTCTTGAAATCAACTGTATTGGTGGAAATGTATAAACAAATTTTCCTTTCCAATTGATTGTGAAAGCATTGCCTTGTGCTCCTGGGCAACACCATCTGCTTGCTAATTGTTTGCACTTGCTGATCTGATTCGTGGCAAACCCATCTCAATTTGGCTTTCCCCATCTTTAAAATACCTTGTTCAGTTATTGCGAGTTTATTTCCCACTCGGGGGTATCAAAATGCTGCTTGCTCAATTGATCTGCCTGTTCATTGCCTATTCCTTGAACATGCTATGCCATCAACTACACTTTTGTTGGCAATGGCCCATTCCCAAATCTTTTGAGCTGTTTTCGACAGGATCAACGTCCTTGTTCCTCCCAGTTTCTGTATGCAATACATTTTTGTTGTATTGTCCGTCCTTATCATAACATGGAACTTCCTCATTATCCACTGAAAGGCTATTAATGCCAACCTCACAGCCATCAGCTCCAATATGTTTATGAGCAATCTCTTTTCGTCTTCTGACCAGACACCATGAACTACTTTGTTTGCTACATGTGCTCCCCAACCTAACAGTGAAGCATCCGTAGTTCGGTATCTCTGTGTTTTTTTAATTTGTAGACTTTGTCCTTTGAATATATTTTTGCTTCTCTTCCACCATTAAAATGCTTCCTTCATAATTTGAGTTATTTTGACTTTATAGTCCAGTCTCCCTTCTTCTGTTGCCATTATCTGGCAAATGCTTCCTGAATCACCCTCATCCGAAGTCTGCATTGAGGTATCAACAGAATACATGTAGGCATCGCCTTCATCTGTCTCACTGTTGCCCGGCATTTTTCAGTTAGGGTTGTCACCCGATTTATCAGCTTTTTTCCCCTCTTTCCTGTGAAGGGAATACCATCCCCTTCACTGTCTTCAGTCTTGCTCATAGAAACACCAAATCTTGACTTGGTTCCATATTGGACTTTTTTGTATTTATCGCAATTCCTAAACACAAAAGCACTTTTTTATTCAACTCTGTTATCTCTTTGTTCCTTCTCAATGTTGTAGCCTTTATAAGTCAATCGTCCAAGTATAGATATACCTTACCCCCTTTTCTTATTATAAAAGCTGCTACTGCAGGCATGGATTTTGTAAAGATTTGAGGGGCTGATCTCAGACCAAAGGGCAGGGCTTTGAACTGATAGTGTTGTCCTGCCACCATAAAACTGAAATATTTTGTGCTTTTCGTGAATTGGCATGTTGAAATATGCATCTTACAGGAGTATAGAACTTAGAAAATCTCCTTTCCTAATAAAGGATAGAATTTCCTGTAATGTGATCGTGCAAAAACTCTGTTTTATATATTTGTTTAATTCTCTTAAATCCAAAATCGGACATCACTCTCCTGATTTTTTTGTAATATGCGAAAGGATCTCAAATAGGATCCTTTGTAGAGCTCTTTTATTGGCACCTTTTCTATTTCTTTTTTCGTTATTAATTTTGATATTTCTTTACCTAATTCTTTAAGTGTCTGTGCTTTTCGTTCATTGTCATGACAGCTGGTGGTCCCTCCACATATTTCAAAACATGACCCTGTCATGCATTATCTAACACCCATTTGTCTGTTATTTGCCGCCAATTTTTGTAGTGAAATTGCATTCTTCCTCCAACTGGGAGCTGAATATTGGGGACTACTTTCTCCATAAAGTCATGACCTTCAGCTTTTGCCCAAATATTTTGAACGCTAATTTCCTCTTTTGGCTCTTGCTTGATTTTGCCTGTAGCCTTGTCCTCTTTGCATCTGTCTCATTTTTTGTTGCCCATACATATTGTAAGGTCCATATGTTGTATTGTGCCTGTAGGGCTGAAAATAAGATCCCTGCTGTCCTTGTCAAAAGAACTGTCTTTTATAACCTCTATAAAGGTTGTCTGCCTTGCAACACACTAAGCGAATGTGCTGTCTCAGTGTCCGCCTTTATTGCTTGAAGTGCTTCATCCAATTTGCTTCTGAAGACATTTTTTCCATCAAATTGCATATCCATCACCCGTGCCTGAACTTCTGGTCTTAAAGACTACTTTTTAACCAGCCATATCGCCGCATGACTGTCGCATTTCCAACTTGCCTAAATGCGCACGTTGATGTATCCATGGTTGCATCTATCTGCGATGCTGACATCAGTTCACCATCCTTTAATATTGCCTTTGCTTTTTTCTTATCTTCTTCCAGTAATTTTTCTAGGAGCAGGGCCATGTCACTCCATAATTGTCTGTCATAGTGAACAACAAGTGCTGTAGAATTTGCAATTTTAATAGCATCAGCCGCCAGCACATTTACTTTCTTCCCCACAGAGTCCCATTTCCTGCCTTCCTTTTCTGTAGGAGATGTGCTTGAGCATGATGGATTTTTTTACCTTTATTTTTCATCATCGACTTTTGTATTTTAAGCATATGTGCATCACTCTTTTATAGTGATGCTTTCGCATCCATTTTAGAGTCCATTTTAGACTTCTTTTTAGGCATTTCGCCCACAGGCTCCCCACCTTGTGTTTTGTGTGGTTTAAGCCTGTTGCCTGAATGTTTTTGACCTGATGTCTGACTCTTATTGGCAGAGCCAGAGGGTCGTTTATCTCATTTTTCTGTAGATATCTCCATTTCCATAAATTGTTAAAGCCAGGCGACTTTCTTGATATTTTATGGTCTTTGTTGAGAAAGTTTGACAAATCTTGCAGTCAGCTGGCTTGTGCTCCAGATGCAGAGAGTAAAGACACTTTTTATGGGGGTCGTCTACATACATTTTGTTTTAGCTGCATTATCTGGTAGAGGCAGGATCTAACCGCAGATTCCTTACCTTTGAATTTTCCAGGCATCAGACTGAATCCGGAAGATTTTTGTGTGAGCAGTACCTCTGCAGGACTGAACGAGCGCAGTGCCCATCCCTCCGAACCGGACTGTCCAGGCAGTGTGTTTGGTAAATGTGTGCAAGGATGCCCATGTTCTGCCTGGCAGTTGTCGAGGACTGGGACTCCACGTGCTAACGCAGTGGTAGAAGCTTTAGCCCTGGTGGAATGAGACCTTAAGACCTCCAGGGGCTGCTTCTTGGCCAGTGCATAGCTGATTTTTATAAAGAGAACGACCCAGCGTAAATTGGCTCACTTCTGTTACGCCCAACCCTTCTTCGCTCCAACATACCCCACGAAGAATTGGTTGTCCACCCGGAATTTTCGTGTGTGGTCAAGGTAGAACGGCAACGCTATTTTTGGGTCCAGATGGTGGAGTCGCTCCTATTCTTTTGAGAGATGTGGAGGAGCGTAGAAAGTGAGCAAGGTGACAGACTGGCCAAAATGGAAAGGGGTTACCACTTTCGGAAGGAAAGAGGCCAGAGTGTGAAGCATCAATTTGTCTGGAAAGACAGGCAGGAACGGAGGCTTGGATTATAAAGCCTGCAGTTCACTCACCCTCCGGGCAAATGCTATTGCCACTAGAAGGCTGTCTTGATGGTGAGTTGCCGGAGGGGACAATTATGAAGAGGCTCAAAAGGAGCACACATTAAGAAAGTGAGAACCAAGTTAAGGTCCCACTGAGGCATAATGAAAGGAAATGGGGGGAAACATATTAACAAGATTTTTAAGAAACCTATTCACAATAGTGGACTTGTATAAAGAGGGTTGGTCAGGCAACCGCAAAAAGACAGACAGTGTAGAAAGGAAGCTCTTTAGAGTGCCCATAGCAGAGCCCTTCTGGGCAAGCGTAAGAATAAAAAGAAGGACATCAGAAAGAGAAGCAGAAAGAGGGTCAATAGACATTTCTGTATAATATAATACAGATTTGTTCCACCGACAGGCGTATACCGTCTTGGTCGAGGAACGCCTGGCTACAAAATAACATTGCAGAGTTCAGGAGGGAGATCAAAAGCTGTTAACTGTCTCTGCTCAATCTCCACGGAAGAAGGTGTAGAGCTGACAGGTTCGGGTGGAGGACCCTCCCCTGCTGCTTCGACAGAAGATCCTCCCGAAGAGGCAGCCTGATCAGAGAATCAAT
This sequence comes from Calotriton arnoldi, assembly GCA_963921515.1. Classification (NCBI taxonomy): domain Eukaryota; kingdom Metazoa; phylum Chordata; class Amphibia; order Caudata; family Salamandridae; genus Calotriton; species Calotriton arnoldi. The sequence goes on from CAWUFW010009166.1 coordinate 314,754, forward strand.
GCTGATGCTTAGAAGCTTGGGATACCTCAAGGAACTTTCCAAGGTGGATCAGGTGATCCTGTCAAGTGAAGATAAAGACAGCAATATCGTCTAGATATGCTGCACTAAAGGTCTCCAACCCAGCAAGGACTTTGTTCACCAACCTTTAGAAGGTGGCAGGGGCAATCTTTAGTTCAAAGGGCATAACAGTGAAATGATAATACCTATCCGGGGTGGAAAATGCACATTTTTCTTTTGCTCTGGGGATCAGACCAATCTGCCAGTACCTAAAAAAAAAATCTAAATCTGTATTTGTAAAGCGCGAACTACTCACCCTTACGGGTCTCAAGGCGCTGGGGCCGTCGTGGAAATGAAGTGAGCTATTGCCCAGAGTCACATGGTGCTGAGCTGAGCTGCCGCCGGAGCCGGGGATCGAACCGTGAACCCTGTGCTCCGAAGTCAGCTGCCCTGGCAGCTGCACCACACCTCTCCACCATGATGTGAAATCAAAAGTACTGAGAAATGTGGCTGCCCCTAACCTGCCAATGAATTTGTCAGCCCTAGGAATTGGGTGTACATCTGTTTTGGTTACTACATTAAGGTCCCTATACTACACACAAAACCTCAGCTCGGTTTTTCCACCCTTGGTGCGAGGCTTTGAGACTAAGACAACTAGGCTGGCTCAGGGGCTCTCAAGGGGTTTAATGACTCCCAATTCCAGCATCTTGCTTACTTCAGATTTGATGCTTTCTTGATCAGACTGCCTGTAGATTTTATTTTTGACAGGTAGGCTGTTCCCAGTGTCCACATAATGGGTACAATAACTTGTCTGACCAGGTATCAAAGACAAGAGCTCAGCATACTGTTGCAGGACTTGCCTGTAGTCAGCCTGCTGTTGGGCAGAGAGTGTGTCTGAAAAGACAACTCCTTCCACTGACCCATCTTTAGGGTTGTGAGAGAGGAGGTCCGGGAGAGGTTCACTCTCTTCCTCCTGATCCTCATCAGTGAGCATCAGCATGGCCACCTCAGCCCTGTCATGATGGGGTTTAAGGCGGTTTACATGGACAACCCTCTTGTGGTTCCTGCAAGAGCCAAAGTCCACCAGATAGGTGACCTCTCCTTTTCTTTCTAGGATAGGGTAGGGTCTACTCCATTTGTCCTGGAGAGCCCTAGGAGCCACAGGTTCAAAAACCCACTCTTTCTGCCCTGGTTGGTACTCCACCAGTGCAGCTTTTTGGGAATATCAGAGCTTCTGGAGCTATTGGCTGGCCTCAAGATTTTGGAATGCTTTTTCCATGTATTCAGCCATTCTTGAACAAGGCCAAGTACATAGTCCACTTCGGCTCTTTGAGAGGTCTCTCCCAGCCTTCCTTCACTAGAAACAATGGTCCTCTTTAAGGATGACCAAACAAAAGTTCAAAGGGGAAAAACTCTACTCCCTTCTGCTGTACTTCTCTGTAGGCGAAAAGCAGGCATGGAAGTGAGACATCCCATCTCCTGAGTTTTCCAGGGAGTCCACCAATCATACCATTCATGGTTTTTTGAATCTCTCAACTAAACCATTGGTTTGTGGGTGATACGGAGCAGTAAACACGTATGCCACCCCACATTCATCCCACATGGCTTTCAGGTAGCCAGGCATGAAGTTTGTACCTCGGTCTCACAACCCCTTCTTAGGAAAACCTACTCTGGTAAAGATACCAATGAGGGCCCTAGCCACTGAAGGAACAGTAGTAGTCCTAGGGGGAATTGCTTCAGTGTGCCTGGTGGCATGATCCACTACCACCATTATAGATCAGTTCCCTGATGCTGCTGGAGGGTTTAGGGGGCCAACGTCAACCCCTACCCTTTCAAAGGGAACCCCAACCAGTGGAAGTGAAATTAAGGGGGCCTTTGGGTGGCTACCAATTTTGCCACTGGCGTGGCAGATGGCACAGGAGTTACAAAACTCCTTCACCTTCTGCGACATACCTGGCCAGTAGAAGTGGGTAACTAACCTACTCCAGGTTTTGGCCTGGCCAAGATGCCCAGCTAAGGGGATCTCATGAGCCAAAGTGAGCAGAAACCCTCTATACCTCTGAGGCACTACTGCTCTCCTAGTGGCACCAGGTTTGGGGTCTCTGGCTTCAGTGTAAAGGAGTCCCTCACACCAATAGATTCTGTGGGAGCCACTGACATCCCCTTTTTCCTGATCAGCAGCTTGCTGTCTCAGGCTTTCAAGAATGGGACAGGTCCTCTGTCCCTGGCACAGCTCTTCCCTAGAGGCCCCCCCGGAGACCAGAAGCTCGGTTGTGTAAGGCCCAAGTTCCTGGGGTTCAGTTCCCTCTGGGTTTGACAGACCTTCTCCCTGAGTAGAGGGGACCCGAGCTTGTGGCTGGTTTGAAGCTGGTTTCCCAGTCTTCCTGCCTTTTCTCTTGGAGGGTTGGGCCATCATTTCAGGCTCCAACTCCTCTTTTTCACCCTCAGCTTTGCATTGTTATCGGGTTTTCACACACACCCCTTCAGGTATACCCAGCATAGCTACATGGGTCTTTCTTTCGACCTCAGCCCAAGCTGAAAACTCCAGATCATTTACTAGCAGACAGGCTACAGGAATTGCAGAGTATACCACCACCTTCTTTCGGCCAGTAACTCCTCCCCATTCTAAGGACACCACTGCCATGGGATGGACCTTAGTTTGGTTGTCAGCACTGACAACGGTGAAGATCTCACCAGTCAGATACTATTCTGAGGATATCAGTTTCTCAGACACCATAGTGACACTTGCACCTGTATCTCTCAGTGCTTTAACTTTGATCCCTTTTCTATGAGGCGGTTGTCTGTATTTTTCCATGTTAATGGGCCAGACAGCCAGGGAAGCTATATCCACGCCACCCTCTGAGACTAAAGTTGCTTTAGTGAGCTCTCTGACACGGTCAGGGCTCATCTGGGATCCTATCTGGAGACTTACCACTGCAGTTACTACAGGTGCACTATGGGGATTATTTTTGTTGGGACAGCTACGGTCTGCAGTTTGGTGCCTATTGGCTTTGCAATCATGCACCAAGCCTTCTTGGGATCCCAGTACTTACCCTGGTACCCACCCTTAGACTGTGTATTCGCCACGGCCCCACCCTCCTTAACAGGTTTTTGAGGGCCTTGAGAAGAATCTTTGTTTTTATTTTTAGACTGGTCACCATCTTAGTGACCCCTTTCCTTTGGTCACCCCCACCAGAAGTTGTTTTGGTTACACTTGTCTTGACACAGTGGTCTGCCTTCTTCCCCAACTCTTGATGAGAAGGTGGACCTAGGTCTACCAGGTACTGATGAAATGTCTCAGGAACACAATTACTCAACATATGCTCTTTCATAATGAGATTATAAAGCCCATCATAGTCGTGCACATTGTTACCTTTTAACCAGCCACCTAGTGCTTTCACTGAAAAGTCTACAAAAACTACTCAGGTCTGACTCAAGGTTTTTCGAGTATCTCGGAACATCTGACTAAGTGGTTTTTCCAAGTCTCCCGGAACCTGATCCTGTATTCATCAGTGGTGAGTCCAAAGCCCTCAATAAGGGCATCCTTCATGAGACCGTAAGGCTCAGCAACTGCCTCATTCAGTGTCCTGAGTACAGTTCCCAGTGAAGAGGGTCCCAATACTTTTGGAAGAGTTGACAAATTTTACAAGCCCTCTCAAAGGCCGTAAACCATTTGGTGATATCATCACTGTTAGAAATGGGGGTCTCTAGTTGGCAATGGCTGGCCACTGTCCAAGTAGGGACCCTTCTTCCTAAGTCAGAGTAAGAGGGCTACCCTCCTTGATACCCCTGCTCAACCCTGTGGTAACGTAGCACGAGCAGGTAGGCTTATCTCAGAGGCAAGGTGTGAAGCATTTATGATTATACACAGTAACACAGTGAGGAACACTACAAAGGGACACCACACAAGTAGTTATTATAAAAAATAAGTATCTTTATATAAAGGCAGATTTATCACAAGACCAATAACTGTAAAAGCCACAATACTGTCAAAAATAGGATAGCTATTGAAGGGCTGTCAAAAATAGTTCAAAGGTTGCAAAAATAAGGTTCAAGTTCAAAGCAGTGGTCTCTGCGACCCTTTCTTTCACAAAGTACCTGGGTTTAGTAGCAAAACCAACAAAATGTCGCAAATAAGCTGTAGCGATGATTCTCGGCACGCGAGGCCGGCGATGCGTTGAAATCCTTGCCGCAAGGGAGGATGATGCGCCGATCTGCGGGATGCGTGCGGAGACGATGCGACAAACTTCTGCACGCTGGACCGCCGATGCGATGACTTTCTTGCCGCGTGGGAGAAGTCGATGCGGTGATCCTGTTGCGCTGTGCGATCGTGTTGCGATGCGAAGACAAGACGCTCCGCGAGGGAGCGACGAAATTCCGTGCAATGCGATCAAAGTGGCGGACGCACGGTGTCCGCACTGCGATGTCTCGAAGCGATGATTTCTTTAAGGGTTGCGAGTGCGCGGCGACAGCAGCGCGATGATCTTTCCAGCCCGTCTCGGCTGCAGCGGCTCGCAAAGGGGTGTCAGCGATGGTTTCGGGATGCGGGCCCTCGGCGGCAGTAGCGCGATGATTTTCCCAGCGCTCTCGACTGCAGCGGCCCGCAAAGATGCGTTAGCGTCGATTTCTCACCCTCTTTTCTCTGATGCAAACTAGAGGCCCTGGAACTCACAGGAGCCTCCTCAGCAGATAGCAGTCCTCGCAGGGAGGAAGCAGGAGGTTGGTTGTGGAGTCTGATGTGCCTGAGACTCCAGCAGGAGGCTAGCTCTTTTCCTAGCCCTTGGGTAATTGCTGTACAAAAATAAAAGTTCTCTCAAGAGTTCCTTTTCCTCTTCTTCAAGGTCCAGTGGTCACTGCTGCAGGCCAGTGCAAGAAACAACACACAAGCACAGGGACAGTCACTTCCTGCAGATTCCTCCAGTGGCACGGACAGAGTTTCCTCTCCAGATCCAAAAGCAATACAAAATGTAAGGGCTTGAGCACAGATATTTATACCCCAAAAGCCTTTGATCCTTGAAGCTACCAGTCACTGAACCTAGCCAGAACCAGTTCTGCTCAGGCCTGGAGCACTTTGTTTACCAGGCTGCATCCTTCCTTTCAGAATGAGAGGGGGTCTGCCAGCAGACACACAGTGGGAGGTGGAGCCAGCATTCACCTTGCCAGGCACAGCCCTATTCAGGTCAAGGAGCCACCCCTCCCCACACTCTAAATGCAGATCTCTCTATTCAACCTAGGTCTGACTCAGCCTGTCCTGCCCCTCTAAAACCAGACAGCCAATACACATAACGGCAGAGCACACTGGAAGGCTGAGGCAAGAAAATACCTACTTTCTAAAAGTGGTATTTTCAAACACAGAATATAAAAATCAACTTCACTAAAAGATGTATTTTAATATTCTGAGCTCAGGCATACTAAATTCGTTTTTCTACCATGTTCCTGGGGTCAGTTAGGACTATAGAATGTAATAGTCAAACTGCCCATTCTAGCCTATGAGGAACAGGTAGCCTTACAGTAGTGAAAAACGAAATGGGGCATAATTCACTACCAGGATATGCTACACACACCAAGGCATGTCCTGCCTTACACATACAAGGCACCCTACCATAGGGGTGACTTACAGGATGCCAAGGGAAGGTTCAGGGGCTGGGAAGTGAGTGCACTTCACAGCCAAGATGGCAGTTCTGGACTGCACACAGACACTGCAGTGGCAGGTCTGAGACACACTTTACAGGCTGCTTCTGTGGGTGGCACACATCAGTGCTGCAGGCCCACCAGCAGCATTTGGTTTACCAGCCCTGGGCACACATAGGCCACACTACTAGGGACTAACAGGTAAACCAAATAAGCCAAATAGGGATATACCAATTCACATAGACATATTTATACAGGGAGCATTCGCGCTGTGACACTGAATGGCAGTGGCACAGCGCCCAGAGCATCTAACACCAGTAAAACAGAGGAGACAACAGCGAAAAATGGAAGGGAGACCCACGCCAATGGTGCCAGGTCTAACACACGTCCCCTCCAGCTGAAATGTGGGGAGAACTACCCATCCCCTTGAAAGTTCTCATCGCTAAGGCGGAACAATCTGGACAGACCATCAGCATTGGCGTGTTCTGTACCAGGGCGGTGTTCCACCGTGAAGTCCATACCCTGTAGGGAAATGGACCACCTCAACAACTTGGGATTCTCACCCCTCATCTGCATCAACCATCTGAGGGGCCTGTGGTCTGTCTGAACCCGGAAGTGAGTCCCAAACAGGTATGGTCTCAGCTTCTTCAGTGCCCAGACCACAGCAAATGCCTCACGCTCAATTGCACTCCACCTCTGTTCCCGTGGAAGTAACCTCCTACTGATGAAGGCTACAGGTTGGTCTAGTCCCTCCTCATTTATCTGTGACAGAACGGCTCCCACCCCATGCTCTGAAGCGTCTGTCTGGACAACAAATTCCTTAGCAAAATTGGGCGCCTGGAGTACGGGTGCTGTACACATAGCAGTTTTGAGGGCATCAAAGGCTTTCTGACAGGTGTCAGTCCAGTTCACAATCTTTGGCCGATTCTTGGAAGTCAGCTCAGTCAAGGGTGCAACAATGTTGCCATACCCCTTGACAAACCTCCTGTAATAACCCGTGAGTCCTAAGAAGGCCCTCACCTGGGTCTGGGTCCTTGGGGCTCCCAAGCCAGGATGGTTTCAATCTTGGGCTGCAGGGGCGCCACCTGGCCGCTCCCCACCTGGTGTCCCAAGTACACCACAGAACCCTGCCCAATCTGGCACTTACTGGCCTTGATTGTGAGGCCTGCTCTGCGCAGCGCCATCAACACTTCCCAGAGGTGGCGCAAGTGGTCCTCCCAGGAGGAACTAAACACTGCAATGTCATCCAGGTAGGCGGCACTGAAAGCCTCCAGCCCAACCAACACCTGGTTGACCAATCTCTGGAAGGTGGCAGGGGCATTCTTCATCCCAAAGGGCATCACACGGAACTGGTAGTGCCCATCTGGTGTGGAGAATGCTGACCTCTCCTTTGCCCCATCAGTTAAGGCGATCTGCCAGTACCCAGACGTCAGATCAAACGTGCTGAGGTACCGGGCAGGCCCTAACCGGTCTATGAGCTCATCAGCTCTGGGGATGGGGTGCGCGTCGTTCTTGGTGACCGAATTGAGACCTCGGTAGTCCACACAGAACATAAGTTCAGGAGTGGCACCAGGCGTAGCAGCTTTTGGTACCAAGACCACGGGGCTGGACCAGGGGCTGCTAGAGGACTCAACCACCCCTAGGGCGAACATTTTGGAGACCTCCTCCTTAATGCAAGCCCTGACCCTGTCAGTTACCCTGTAAGCCTTGTGCTTGACAGGAGAACTGTCCCGGTATCCACCTCATGGACGCACCAATCAGTGACACCAGGTACCAGGGAGAACAAATCAGAAAATTGCCCCAACAGGTGGTGACAATCTCTCTGCTGCTCAGGGGTCAGTGTGGTGGAGAGGATCACACCTTCCACTGACCCATCCTTCTCTTCTGCACACAGGAGGTCAGGGAGAGGCTCACTCTCCTCCTCAACCCCATCATATGTGGCAAGAAGCATGCCTACTTCAGACCTCTCAAAGTGGGGCTTCAGGCGGTTCACATGCAGGACCCGCAAGGGGTTCCTGGGAGACTGAAAGTCCACCAAGTAGGTAACTGGACTTTTGCGCTCCACCACCTCAAATGGACCGGTCCACTTATCTTGGAGCGCACAAGGCTCCACTGGGGCCAGTACCCAAACCTTCTGACCAGGTTGAAATTCGACCAGAGTGGCATTCTGGTCGTGCCAACGTTTCATTTCTTCCTGGCTGACTTCCAGATTTGCCTCAGCAATTTTTCTGAAACGCCGAGTCTGGTTCCTGAAGGCCAACATGTAGCTAAATACATCTTGGGGAGGTTTCCTGGGAGATTGCTCCCAGCCTTCCTTGACCAGACTCAGAGGTCCTCTAACCGGGTGGCCATATAGGAGTTCAAAGGGACTGAACCCTAAGGACTTCTGTGGCACCTCACGGTAGGCAAACAACAGGCATGGCAAGAGGACGTCCCACTTACGCCTCAGGGGCTCTTCTAGGCCCATGATCATGCCCTTCAAGGTCCGGTTGAACCTTTCAACCAGACCATTACCTTGGGGGTGGTAAGGAGTGGTGAACTTATACGTTACCCCACACTCCTTCCACAGAGACTTCATGTACTGGGAGATGAAGTTGGTCCCCCTGTCAGACACCACCTCTCTGGGGAATCCCACACGGGAGAATATCCCCATCAGTGCCCGTCCCACCACGGGGGCCGTCACTGTCCTGAGCGGGATGGCTTCAGGGTACCGGGTGGCATGGTCCACCAAGACCAGGATGAACCTGTTGCCCAGGGCTGTCTTGGGGTCCAGAGGCCCCACAATGTCAATGCCCACTCGCTCGAATGGGGTACTCACAACTGGAAAGGGCTGGAGTGGGGCCTTGATCTTCCCCCCACTCTTCCCACTTGCCTGGCAAGTCTCACAGGTCCTGCAATGAGAGTCTGAACTCTTGTGCATCTGGGGCCAATAAAAGTGGGCAGCCAGCCTCTCAAAGGTCTTGGTCTGCCCCAGATGTCCTGCCAATGGAATGTCATGAGCCAACCCCAGTAGGAAGGTTCTGAAGCACTCGGGTACCACCAGCACACGGGCTGACCCTGGCTCAGCAACCTTAGGCTCACTATACAGGAGACTGTTCTCCCAATAAATCAGATGTGAACCAGACATGTCACCTTCTGCCTGGGCTGCAGCCTGTCGCCGCATACCCTCAAGAGAGGGGCAAACTCTCTGCTGTACACAAAATTCCTCCCTGGTGGGTCCCCCTTCCTGCTGCCAATGGGTCAGCTCAGGCAGGTCCCCCAGTTCGGTGATCTGCTCCCCGGTAGGCTCCAGGGCATCCCCCTCAGGGTCTGCTCCTTCCTGGGCCGTGGGAACCAAGGGGGCCGGCTTCCCGCGCCCCTGCCCCTTCTCTCTAAGGCAGGGATCTGGGCCCTACTCTCAGGCTCCAGATCCTTTTCAACACCCTCCTTGGCTGCCATGGACCGAGTGGTAGCACACGCCCACTCAGGCAGAACCAACATCTCTAAGTGAGCCTTCCTCTCCACCGTAGCCCACGGGGAGTCCTCTAAATCATTGCCCAGCAGACAGTCTACAGGCATGGCGGGCCTCACAGCTACCTGAAGAGTTCCTGAGACCCCCCCACTCAAAGGGAACCTGAGCCACCTCACATTGGCTCTCTGAGTTGTCTGCGGACACTACTGGGTAGAATGCATGGGGACGACCTGCTCTTTGGACACCAACCGGGAGCTGACAGCAGTTACACTGGCCCCTGTGTCTCTTAGAGCCTCCACCCTATGGCCATTGATGGTCACCCACTGCTTGTATTTTTTAGTGTTAGGAGGCAGTGCAGGCTTGGGGACCATCTCAAAGTCCCCTAATGAGACAAGGGTCAGTTCTACGGGATCCCACCCCTCTTGGGCACCCATCTCCTCCTCTCCCAGGGCTACACTAGCAATCTGGCAGGGTGGTGCACGGGGGTGCACTGGCCCCCTTTGGGGGCACTGGGGATCAAAATATCTGTGGCCCACTTGACCACAGTTGTAACACGTGGTGGGCCCCCTGGGAACAGGCCTACCTGTTGGGGGCCCTGTCCTCCTTTCTTGGGGGGCTGGGACACCACTGCCTGGTTCCCTGGGGGATTACTTTGGGGCCCTCGGTGGAACTCCCTCTGTTGACCCTTGTCCCCCCACTCCTCTGCTGGGGACCCTGCCCACCTTTGGTGCCGTCTCCCACTGGACCCTTGCGGACCCGGGTGCTCACCCAGCGGTCCGCCTCCTCAGCAAGCTTTCTAGGGTTAGTCAGCTTGCAATCAATTAGGTGCTGGCGTAGCTCAGGAAAACAATTACTAGATAAATGCTCCCATGCAATCAAATCATAAAACTGTGCAAAAGTTTCTACTTTGCTACCTTTTACCCAGCGTTCCATGGCTCTGCAAAAAAAAAAAGACACATTCAACCCACGTGGTACCCTCTAGCTTCTTACAGACCCTAAACCTCTGCCTATACATCTCAGGGGTCAAACCATAGCGGGTCATCAACGCTTCCTTCATGTGGGCATAAACCATCCTACTTTCTGGGGCAGGTCCAACAAGGTATCCCTCCCTCACTCACAAAGCGCCCCCACAACCCCGCTCCCCAATCCTTCTCAGGGACCCGGTGGGACACCATGGCTAATTCATAAGCGGCAAACCATTGCCCAATATCTTCACTTTTGTGGAAATCTTTAATAACCTCCTTGGGTATATACACCCTACTCTCAGGGTGCACTACAGGTACGCTGCCACCAGAGGGGGAGATTTCCATGCTCTTAGCTTTAATCTCCAACTCCCTCAATACGCTCTCATGCTCAAGCTTCATCCTCATAATTTCAATTTCTAACTTCTTGTTCTCTAGGTCCCGGTGACCATCCATTTTAAGCTTAGCCATCTCCATATTATGCCGCCTATCTCTCTCCCTGTCCTCCAGCTCTTCTGGGGACAGACCCTTAGCGGACACACTAGAGCCCGGGTTGGAAAGGGCTGGATCTCCTACTAAGTCTACTACATCGCCCTGCTGCTCTCCTCCCTCCACAAGCTCTCCTATATCCTTAGGGGCATCCCTGGCTTCTAGCCAGGCCTTCAGCGCCTTGTAATACTCCTCCCTTGAGCTGCTTGGCATTGTAGGTTTCTATTTTCTCTTCTTCCCAGGAGAGATCCTCTGAGGCATTGGATCTGGGCTTGCCCATTGTAGAAATAACTGGCAATATCAATAAAGGACAGAAGAAAACTTCTCAAAAAAATGTAAGCGGGTGAAAAATCACCGGCAATATCAATCACAATATAGGATCCTAAAAACTCTCAGAAATGTGCGTGGGGGAAAAATCACCAGCAATATCAATCACAATAGGGGATCAAAAAACTTTCAATAAATGGGCGCGGGTGAAAAATCACCGGCAATATCAATCACAATATAGGATCCCAAAAACTCTCAGAAATGTGCGCGGGTGAAAAATCACCGGCAATATCAATTACAATAGGGGATCAAAAACTTTCAATAAATGGGCGCGGGTGAAGAATCACCGGCAATATCAATCACAATATAGGATCCCAAAAACTCTCAGAAAATGTGCGCGGGTGAAAAATCACCGGCAATATCAATCACAATATAGGATCAAAAAAAATTCTCAAAAAAATGTATGCGGTACGTTATGGTCTGCACTCACTAGTAGTGTACACTATAATTACTGTATGCGATCATAAATGCAAGTCCAGATCCTCACCGCTGACCACCAATGTTAGAAATGGGGGTCTCTAGTTGGCAATGGCTGGCCACTGTCCAAGTAGGGACCCTTCTTCCTAAGTCAGAGTAAGAGGGCTACCCTCCTTGATACCCCTGCTCATGCCCTACATGAAGCCTCTATTAATCGTGACCCCACAGCTTTCTGGAGAGCGGTAAATGCCCCATTCATGGCTGGGAATGAAAAAGCAACCATTGAAATAGCTATTCCTGAGATGGACTGGATAACACACTACTCAAGATTGTATAGGAATACTGAGTGGGAAGAGACGGGATTAATGCTTAATGTTGAGCAGGAATCGCCACCTACTTTCCGGAACTTAGCCTTGGACTTCACCTTAAGTGAGGTTAATGCTGCTATTAAGGCAAGTTCTGGAGGTAAGGCCCCGGGCCCAGATTGTGTACCTATTGATTTATTTAAATCTAATTTGGAATTGTGGGGTCCACTTTTAACTCAGGTTTTTAATGCCTGCTGCTCTATGGGATTTTTAAGGACATGGTACGAATCTATAATCGTGCCAATTTTTAAAAAAGGAGATAGGGCTGATCCTGTGTGTTATCGCCCTATCTCCTTGTTGGACTCCACAGTTAAGGTTGCAGGGAGAGTGATTTTGGAAAGGTTACAGGCATGGGCGGATGAAAAGGCAGTTATAAGCGATTTGCAATATGGCTTCCGCAAAGGACTGGGCACTATTGAACAAGGATTAAATTTGCACATTTTAGTAGATAAATATATAAAATCTAAAAGAGAAAGGCTGTTTTTAACATTTGTCGACTTGACTGCGGCATTTGATTGCGTCGTCCATAATGAACTTTGGGCAATTTTAGAGAGGCTGGGGGTAGATGTTTTATTAATTTTGTTTTTAAGACAGCTCTATTCTGAGGCAAGGGCTAGTGTGCGCTATGGCTTGGGGGGGAATGTACTAAGAGTTTTAGAGTAGGTAGAGGTGTCAGACAAGGCTGTGTTTTAGCTCCGTTTTTATTTACTTTATATATTAATGAGTTAGAAGATATACTTGTTAAGGAGTGTAGGATACTCCAACAGCCTTAACACGCCCAATTCCCGCGCTCCTATATGCGGATGATGCGGTCCTTATGGCCCGCACTCCGCTGGGCCTTCGAAGAGTTGTTGATTCCTTCTCAAAATTTATGATTAACTTGGGCCTTAGAATAAATTGTTCGAAAACTTTTGTAATGAATTGTGGGAGCGAGGCTAAGAAAAAGGCTATCCCTATCTTTATTGATTCAAAGATAATTGAGAGTACTAAAACCTTTTCTTACTTAGGAATTTTATTTAGTAATTGTGGATCTTGGACTCGAGCAGTAATGGCCAGAAAGCTCTTGTTCAACAAATCATTGATGGCACTATTAAATTTTAGTAGAAAGTTGGGAAAACGTTCACCGGATGATTTGATAAAAATGTATAAAGCAAAATGTGTGGCGGTTGCCACCTACGGTGCCGGCATCTGGGGTATTGCTAATGTTAATTCGCTCCAGTTGGTCGAAAATTTGTTTTTTAGGTTTCTTTTAGCTGTACCAGGTAGTACGTCAAGTTTTATTTGTCATAGTGAACTAGGTATGCCATTCCTGGAAGACTTGATCAAGATACAGCCTGTTCTTTTATGGCACAGGGTTTGGACTACTGATGAGGCCTCCTTCAATAGACAAATTTTGAAGGATGCAATGGGTCTTGACGGGGCCAGACACATAAGATGGTTGGATTATGTCAAAAAATTTGTAATTCGAATAGGCCATCATGAATATTATACTGACCCTCTCACTTTGCGTAACGTGACGAGAAAAGAATTAAAGAGTGTATGCATGCAGTGTTTAAACGAAATGAGAATTAAGGTTGAAAGTGGAAAAATAACGGTTCAAACACATACTCAAACTTGGCTACTTTAACTATACAACCGTATATTATATTTGTAACTAGAGATTATGATAGATTTTTGCTGACAAGATTTAGATTAAACACTTTGCATAGGTCCCTGAGTTTCCCGAGCAAAATGATTGGTCACGATCCTTGTGTAAATGTCCTTGTGATGATATTTCTGAACAATCAACGATGCATATTTTGTTATTTTGTAGTTTTTACTCAACATCCAGGAATAAGTGGATTAGACCGGTCTTAAAGAGATTCGGATTGAGACAGTGTCGCCCTGCATACCTCGCTTTACAATTTTTAGATAATGAATTTATTATTATCTCTGTTATTGCCTTTTTAAAAACAGTTTTTAAATTACGTAAAACAATTGCGATTTGACTTCTTATTAAGGATGTATATATATAATGTTTTTTATCTCTGTTTGTAAATGAAATAATATGTGCTTTTATGGTTTACATGTAATGTAACCGAATAAAGTTCTTTTGAATTGAATTGAATTGATACCCCTGCTCAACCCTGTGGTAACGTAGCACGAGCAGGTAGGCTTATCTCAGAGGCAGGGTGTGAAGCATTTATGATCATACACAGTAACACAGTGAGGAACACTACAAAGGGACACCACACAAGTAGTTATTATAAAAAATAAGTATCTTTATATAAAGGCAGATTTATCACAAGACCAATAACTGTAAAAGCCACAATACTGTCAAAAATAGGATAGCTGTTGAAGGGCTGTCAAAAATAGTTCAAAGGTTGCAAAAATAAGGTTCAAGTTCAAAGCAGTGGTCTCTGCGACCCTTTCTTTCACAAAGTACCTGGGTTTAGTAGCAAAACCAACAAAATGTCGCAAATAAGCTGTAGCGATGATTCTCGGCACGCGAGGCCGGCGATGCGTTGAAATCCTTGCCGCAAGGGAGGATGATGCGCCGATCTGCGGGATGCGTGCGGAGACGATGCGACAAACTTCTGCACGCTGGACCGCCGATGCGATGACTTTCTTGCCGCGTGGGAGAAGTCGATGCGGTGATCCTGTTGCGCTGTGCAATCGTGTTGCGATGCGAAGACAAGACGCTTCGCGAGGGAGCGACGAAATTCGGTGCGATGCGATCAAAGTGGCGGACGCACGGCGTCCGCACTGCGATGTCTCGAAGCGATGATTTCTTTAAGGGTTGCGAGTGCGCGGCGACAGCAGCGCGATGATCTTTCCAGCGCGTCTCGGCTGCAGCGGCTCGCAAAGGGGCGTCAGCGATGGTTTCGGGATGCGGGCCCTCGGCGGCAGTAGCGCGATGATTTTCCCAGCGCTCTCGACTGCAGCGGCCCGCAAAGATGCGTTAGCGTCGATTTCTCACCCTCTTTTCTCTGATGCAAACTAGAGGCCCTGGAACTCACAGGATCCTCCTCAGCAGATAGCAGTCCTCGCAGGGAGGAAGCAGGAGGTTGGTGGTGGGGTCTGATGTGCCTGAGACTCCAGCAGGAGGCTAGCTCTTTTCCTAGCCCTTGGGTAATTGCTGTACAAAAATAAAAGTTCTCTCAAGAGTTCCTTTTCCTCTTCTTCAAGGTCCAGTGGTCACTGCTGCAGGCCAGTGCAAGAAACAACACACAAGCACAGGGACAGTCACTTCCTGCAGATTCCTCCAGTGGCACGGACAGAGTTTCCTCTCCAGATCCAAAAGCAATACAAAATGTAAGGGCTTGAGCACAGATATTTATACCCCAAAAGCCTTTGATCCTTGAAGCTACCAGTCACTGAACCTAGCCAGAACCAGTTCTGCTCAGGCCTGGAGCACTTTGTTTACCAGGCTGCATCCTTCCTTTCAGAAAGAGGGGGTCTGCCAGCAGACACACAGTGGGAGGTGGAGCCAGCATTCACCTTGCCAGGCACAGCCCTATTCAGGTCAAGGAGCCACCCCTCCCCACACTCTAAATGCAGATCTCTCTATTCAACCTAGGTCTGACTCAGCCTGTCCTGCCCCTCTAAAACCAGACAGCCAATACACATAACGGCAGAGCACACTGGAAGGCTGAGGCAAGAAAATACCTACTTTCTAAAAGTGGTATTTTCAAACACAGAATATAAAAATCAACTTCACTAAAAGATGTATTTTAATATTCTGAGCTCAGGCATACTAAATTCGTTTTTCTACCATGTTCCTGGGGTCAGTTAGGACTATAGAATGTAATAGTCAAACTGCCCATTCTAGCCTATGAGGAACAGGTAGCCTTACAGTAGTGAAAAACGAAATGGGGCATAATTCACTACCAGGACATGCTACACACACCAAGGCATGTCCTGCCTTACACATACAAGGCACCCTACCATAGGGGTGACTTACAGGATGCCAAGGGAAGGTTCAGGGGCTGGGAAGTGGTTGCACTTCACAGCCAAGATGGCAGTTCTGGACTGCACACAGACACTGCAGTGGCAGGTCTGAGACACACTTTACAAGCTGCTTCTGTGGGTGGCACACATCAGTGCTGCAGGCCCACCAGCAGCATTTGGTTTACCAGCCCTGGGCACACATAGGCCACACTACTAGGGACTAACAGGTAAACCAAATAAGCCAATCAGGGATATACCAATTCACATAGACATATTTATACAGGGAGCATTCGCGCTGTGACACTGAATGGCAGTGGCACAGCGCCCAGAGCATCTAACACCAGTAAAACAGAGGAGACAACAGCGAAAAATGGAAGGGAGACCCACGCCAATGGTGCCAGGTCTAACAATCACCCTCTGTGTATTTAGGGACAATCCTTTGGGAATCTTAGGGTCAAAAGCTTCTTCTTTCTCCTAATTTATTATTTTGCTGCCACCAGAGATGGGTCCTAAGCCCATCTCAGCTCTTTCTTTCTCTATAGCCAGGATTTTGGCATCTAAAGCCGCCATCTTGGGTAGTCTTTCGAGAGCAAGATCCTCCTCTGGGAAGTCTTCTCTACCCAGGAGGGGAAAGCTCTAAGCTCTCCTCCTGTCCACTGTCTTAATCCTGACCCTCAGGGGAAAAAGTGTCATCCTCTGGATGGTCTTTCTCATACTCTGCCAAGAGCACCTGGAGCTTTGCCTTGGTAGGAATTGAGCCTGTTTCGACTTTATAAGTTTTACAGAGGATCCTTAGCTGTTGCATCGAAAGATGGAGATAAGGGGTAAAGTCGAGCTACTGAACCAGATCCCCTGTAGAAGACATTGTTACTAAATCTGGGACCTTTTTTAGAAACCGACAAAAATTCTAAAATAAACTTTTGTGCATAGCTACTAATAGACTTTTTAACTTCTAAACAGTTTCACTGTGGGACTTAAAACAAGGCCCTTACATCTAGGTTTTAAACAATTTAGAAAAAAATTGAAATCGGAAAAAACTGCTTTTATCTAATGACATTTTGGATTCCTTATTTGAATCACTTATTAACATGTGGTACAGCAGATGTCAAGGCTTGTATCCCACCACTAATGTAGTAAGCTGGCTCTTTATATAATATACCAAACTGAAGTGTATCATGCAAAGTCCAGGGGTTCCCTTATGAGTGGACAGGGGCTTGCTCAAGCAATCCCAAGGTGCACTTCTAGGGGGTAGTGGGGTCGAGCAGCCTTAGGCTTATCAGAGAGGAGTGTTAGACGTCTGCAAATACACACAATAGTCAATAAATGATGCACACGACTCAATAAGGAGATCCACACCAATGTATAAAAATAACATGCATCTTTATATATGTTTAGGCACCAGAATCAATATGATCAGGTAAGTATGTTTTGCAGGAGAAATACTTTGCATTTTAAAAAGTCGCCAGTGCATTTTTCAGAAGCTGCAATGTTATCATATAGGAGGGAAAACAAGTATGACATTCAGGTATAGTACAGCGACTTACGAGACCAATCTCTGGGACTTAAGGTGAGTATTGGGCAAGGTTCAAGGCAGCACCAGCAGGTCCCTTCCAGCGGCACTAGGGCGGCTGGGTGCAGTAGGGTAATACAGCGTTGGGTGTCCAATGTTAGTCAATGGGGATCGGTATTCGTGCAAAGAGGCTGCAGGTTTTGTTTGAGAGGCCAGTTGGGTTGAATCACACAAAGGGCTCAAATCTTGCAATGCTAGGGAACATGGGGACACCAGTGGTCCTCTTCTCTTTGGATCAGGGTGGCCGGGTGCAGAGGGTCTTTGTGGTGTCTGTATTCTTCGTTCGGAGCACTCACGGTTGAGGGGGCCTGCAAACAGAGGCTGCAGTCGACGTCGGGGAGTTCACAAGGGGTGTACCCAAAGTGGACTCGGTCTCTTGAGGGCTTGGGGACCACGCTGACACCGTTGGCCCACTTCGACATGGGGTGTGGGTTCGGGTGCAGTGGTGCTTGGCAGTGTCGGTTTTTGGCAGTTCCGGAGTCCTCATGGTTCTTCTTTGGGTGCCTGCAGGGAGCAGTTCCGCTACTCCACAGGAGTTCTTGAGTCTTTATTGAAGGCAGGCCATCCTCCCAGGCTTTAGAAGCATGACAGCTGCAGGACGAGACATCTTTGGTGCAGGTTAGACAGGAAACAGCAGACAGGCGGCAGGGCTGGTGCCAAGTCAGTTGCGCTTCTTCAGTGTCCTTCTTCGTAGGTTGTCAGGATCTGCTTTTCTGGTGCCAGGGGCTCCCCTAAATATTGACTTTATGGTTAATGTAATAGGACACTTGTAGAGCGCTACTATCACTCCGAGGAGCATCATGGCGCTAAGCAGAAGCCCGAAGTTGGAACATACTGGGTGGCTGCGATAGGTGAGGGGCGGCGTTAGATAAGAGTTCTGCATAGAGCGTCAGATGTTGAGAAAATCCAAATCTTTAGGGCTGTCCTGAAAAGAGTCTCGGATTGGATCTGACAGAGCTGGTTTGGGAGTTTGTTCCATGCCTTAGAGCCTATTACTGCATGCAGAGAACTTTTTTTTATTTTTACTGCTCCTGCATTGATAATTTGTCTTGTGGAGCAGCTTAGAGAAGGCAGCTCCAACCTCTCTAAGTACCTTGCTAATGGTGAGGATGCTGAATTTGGTTTCTGGTGTGCACATGTTTTACAGTGCTGTGGTTTGCTTGTGGTCACATGAACTCAGCATCCAATTGGGTACAGGCATGCTAAGGCTCCAAGATAGCGTTAACAGGAAAGTCAGTGACTTTTTCAGTGATCACTTACATAGGTTTCAAAGCTCATTCTTAAACAAATTACTTTGCTTTTTAGAGACTTCTGATGGTGTATATTGTGTTTTGTTTGTGGGTCTGAAGCACTTTGAATAAAGGATACATGTACTAGAAAACAAATATGCTTTGAAGCACAAGTTACTAACTTGTGTAACGATATATCTGTAAGAGACAGTAGTTAGTGACAGATTCCTTACCTTAGAATATCCCCAGGCGTCAGGCTGGATCCGGAAAGTTTTGCGTAGCAGTACCCCTGCGCGTCGGTAGGCGGCGTCGTGCGGCTCCGCGTCCGTCTTCGGCGTCGTGATCGCCGGGATGACGTCGCGGCCAGTACTTAGACGCCGCCCATGAGCGCTGGCGTCAGTTCTGTACACGACTTTCCGCGCCAGAAACGCAGAGCCATGCAAGAAACTGACACTGGTGTCTGAAAACTAGGGCCCTGAAAGGGATGACCTTAACCCTAGAAATCAGTTCGCAGAACGGGGAGGATGGGTGGGGCGGTAAGGAATCTGTCACTAACTACTGTCTCTTACAGATATATCATTACACAATTTAATAACTTGTGCATCTGAAAGAGACACGTTAGTGACAGATTCCTTACCTTAGAATAGATACTCCTGCAATACCAACCCCGGTGGTGGGTCTGCGAACAAAGATCAGACGAGGAAGTCTCGGAGAACAGAACGGCCAAAAAAGCCGTCTCTCCGGACTTGGCTGTCAAGGCAGTAATGCTTGGTAAACGTGTGCAGCGAGGCCCACGTAGCTGCCTGACAAATGTCCTGCAATGGGACACCACGTCCCAAACCGTGGTGGCGGCTGTCGCCCTGGTGGAATGGGCACGTAGCCCAACAGGGGGCTCCTTCTTAGCCAAAGAATAGCAGGCCTTGATACACAAGACGACCCAGCGGGAGATGGTCCGCTTGTGTACCGCCCAACCTTTTTTGGCGCCCACGTAGCCAACAAAGAGCTGGTCGTCCACCCGGAACTGTTGTGTGCGGTTCAGATAGAAAGAAATCGCACGTTTTGGGTCCAGATGGTGGAGCCTCTCTTCCTCCCTGGAAGGATGTGGAGGCGGAAAGAAGGTGGGCAAAGTGATGGTCTGCCCAATATGGAAGGCAGTAACCACCTTTGGCAAGAAGGACGGACGCGTCCTAAGAACAACCTTGTCTGGATCGACAGACAGAAAGGGGGGCTTGCAAGAAAGAGCCTGGAGCTCACTCACCCGCCGAGCGGAGGTGATAGCCACCAGAAAGGCTGTCTTCAGAGTGAGAAGACGAAGAGGACAGTTATGGAGAGGCTCAAAGGGAGCGCACATTAAACAAGCATTTGCAATGCAATAGGTCTCGCATTTACGCGAGTTTAAGCTATTGGCATTGTAAATGACAATGCCTTTTATTTTTGTTTTAGTTTTTAAAACATAAATAAAAGGCATTGTTATTTACAATGCCAATAGCTTAAACTCGCGTAAATGCGAGACCTATTGCATTGCAAATGCTTGTTTTTACTGTTAATTTCCTTAATATTGAAACAAACATTGCCTACAGCAAACTGAAATCCGAGCAGTCCGCCATACATGGCAAAACATTTGTACAAAGTGTCTTTACAAGTTCAAAATTGACCCAATTTGCAAACGTACCACTGTTTTAGCTATCTAAAACACAAATTGGGGTCACTATTATTTCAGTGCCCGGGCCAATTTTCTGACCCATCTCGACCCTACAGACTTCACCGTTCTTCGAGACTCAAAAGGCTGAAAGGTATGACCTTGGTGAACCTGGCTACTATGCTGTTATCACTGCATTTCAGTCATACAGGAAGAGATTGGGGGAGTAGTTTGTTAGATTTTATATTTTACCCACCGAATGAAATAAAAACGAATTAAAACAAGAGTGTTATAGTGCTAGTTCGTTTTCTGCTGAAAATACCATGCTTTATATGGCGCTTAAATAGGTGTATGACTATGGGATTAGTATCCAACCTACTTCCACACATATGACCTGGATGGTACACAAGAAGCATGTCTATCCAGATTGAGTCAAAGGACTCGGATCTGAGTGGTAGCATTGGTTTAGTAATCTACAGCCGTCTAGTTTAAATAGATGAAATTTCCATGATCTGAATCTGACAGTCAAAGCGGTCATGCACAAATAGCATAGCAGAATCTGACGCCAAAAAGCAGTCACAGCACAAGGATATTCTATACTTATACAAGACATCTGCACACTGCCAGCATGGCACATTAACCCTTGATTCCTTGAAAGGCCAAGTGCCATTTGACGCCATGTTAACTTCCGTTTTAAGCGCTGATGAGGCACTTGGCACCCTCGCGGCACTGTAGCATGTAACTGCCACGTGGCACCAGGGTGCTAAGTGGCACATTATACACCCTATGTAAAGTGTGATGGACCCCGCCGCTTCCCATGCTCCAGGGCCGCCGTGCTTTCTCACAGGTTGACCTGGACCCAGAGAACACTGCTCCGTTCACCTATGCACATACGGACCGGCATGCTCCAATGTGTACTGGGGCTGTGCACAGCTGCTGCATTTAAACGCATATACAACACTCCCTTTGCATGCAGCGTTAATGGTGCTTTTTAGTTAAACACATCACGCTAGCAGTCGGTTCACCCATATCCGTACTGCATCTCTTTCATAAACACCCGCACGGAATGCTGGTAACCAAGGTTACAAACTATTCGACTTGCAAACAAAGACAGTCGAACTTCACGTGAGTCGGGGCAGCACCACTGAATGTGTGACCGCATTGCTTGTCGGACCATACTTACGTAAAATACCATCGCATGCCATGCGGGCACTAACCTCCGGTAACTACCCGCTGCTTTATTGTCGCCTGTGTGCACGCGCTTGTGATTTATTTCAATGGTGCAATGTCAAAACCCAGCTCCTTTCATTCTGTGGCAGCCTCGGGCTGACACCACTTAGTTTGCAGACACTGCAGAGACGTTCCCATTGAGAACATCTGAGAGAAATAACAGAGCTCTGTGTAGGCTGTAGTGTCAGTTCGTTTCCATTGGCAGGGAGTTAGAACAAACATTTGCAATTAGTTCAGGGGAAGCAACGCAAGACAACAATACCCAGAATGCATTAAGCTGTCACCTGAAGGTCCAGTACTGATAACCGGTACTCTCGGTGTGTTCAAGTTCTTATTCTGAGTTATGAAAACCTTCTCCTCCGGCGGTAATGAGTCGGCAGGGACGAGACTTCCTTCCGGGCGGCCCTCCGCTCTGTATAGTGGGCGCAGAAGTCCTGGTTGCTAGGCGACCCTCCGGCTCCCCTCCAGCTGCAGCGCGACTCCTCTCCCTAGCGAACCCGGCCTGGAGTTTTGTCACGCATGCGTAGGATGTAAGGCATCGCGCGCATGCGAGACAAAGAGTGCCAATTCACCGACCAATGAAATTACAAACAAGCATTGAAAATGCAACCGGACTCGTATTTCCACGAGACCAATTGCATTTTAAACGGCAATGCGCGCGTGAAAGAAGGCACGAACGGGAGAGGGTGGGGGGAGGGTGGCGGTCTAAGAAGTTACGGACTACGGGAGGAAACAGGGAGAGGTAGGGAAACAAAACAGTTTTTTAAGTAAAGGGGCCAATAGCCATGGAAGGACAAAAATGTCGTCATGGCAGTCAGGAGGCGGGACTAATAAGCCAGCAACCAATCAGAATGCAGCATTTCAGATTTGAGCCAATCAAAACCATGGGCGGAAAGTGGGCGGAGCTTCCCCCACTATACTGTATACAGCATCTCTCGACGAGACAGCGCATGCGCTGCCTAGGCGAGACCTAAAAAGTAAGAACCAAGTTCAAGTCCCACTGAGGCATTACAAACGGAATAGGAGGGAAAAGGTGTGTAATGCCTTTAAGAAACCTGTTAACAACAGGGGACTTGAAAAGGGAGGGCTGATCAGGAAGCCTGAGAAAGGCACAAAGGTAGCCCTTGATGGTACCCAGGGCAGAACCCTGTTGGGCCAGAGAAAGAAGGAACAGAAGAACCTCAGAAAGAGGGGCAGAAAGGGGATTCACAGCCTTTGCTGTGCACCATGCCACAAACTTGTTCCACCTGCAGGTGTATACCACCTTAGTGGAGGGACGCCTGGCTGCCAGAATCACATCACAAACTTCGGGAGGCAAGTCGAAAGGAATCAACTGCCGCCGCTCAATCTCCACGGAGGTGGAGACTGGACAGGTTCGGGTGGAGGACCGTCCCCTGCTGCTGCGACAGAAGATCCTCCCGAAGAGGCAGACGGATCGGGGGATTGATGCTCATACTGAGTAGCTCGGGATACCAAACTCTTTGAGCCCAGTCCGGCGCCACAAGAATGACTTGGGCCCGGTCGCGCAGATTCTTCTTCAACACTCTGGGCAGAAGTGGTATAGGCGGAAAGGCGTACAACAGATCGCAACTCCACTTGCGACGAAAAGCGTCGCCGAGCGAGTGCCGCCTTGGAAATTCCAACGCGCAGAACTGATGACATTGCGCGTTCTCTTCGGTGGCGAATAGATCTAACCAAGGCTCTCCCCACTGTAGAAAGAGTCCTTGCGCCACCTCCGAGTGAAGACGCCATTCGTGATCCATCATGCACCTGCGGCTGAGTTCGTCCGCCCTGGCGTTCAGGGAACCTGCCAGGTGTTGAACCATCAGGGATATGCCCTGATGTTCCAGCCATGTCCAGAGACGCAGAGCCTCCTGACATAGGGTCCACGACCCCACCCGCCTTGTTTGTTGCAGTACCACATGGCGGTGGTGTTGTCTGTGAACACCTGCACTACCTTCCCCTTGACAGAGGGAAGGAATGCCTTGAGTGCAAGTCGGATCGCCCGGAGCTCCAGAAGGTTGATATGGAGCCGGGACTCCGCCGGAGACCAGAGGCCTCTGATCTCCGCCTTTCCCATGTGACCGCCCCATCCCAGAAGGGACGCGTCCGTCACAACTGTGAGCTCTGGCTGGGGAAGGGAGAGGGACCTGCCCGTGACCCATTGCCGGTTCGAGAGCCACCACTGCAACTGCCTTGCAGTTCCCTCCGAGATCTGGACGTAATCAGACAGGTTCCCCTGATGCTGCGCCCACTGGAACTTCAGGTCCCACTGCAGAGCCCGCATATGCCATCTGGCATGATCGACCAGCAGGATGCAGGAGGCCATGAGGCCCAGCAGCCTCAGGGTCATCCGTACCGAAACCAAGGATAGAGGCTGAAAGATCGGAATAATAGCCTGAATATCCTGGACTCGCCGTTCGGGAGGATAGGCCCGAAACTGCGTTGTGTCCAGAACTGCTCCGATGAAAAGGAGCTGTGGAGAAGGAATCAGGTGCGACTTCGGCACATTGATGGAGAACCCCAGCGAGTGCAGGAGTTCGGCCGTAGTCTGGAGGTGGGAGGCGACTGCCTGGGACGAGCCCGCATTCAACAACCAGTCGTCGAGGTAGGGGAAGACTGGAACCCCTGCCCGGCGCAGATGAGCTGCGACCACCGCCATCACTTTCGTGAACACCCGAGGGGTAAGGCCAAAGGGGAGCACGGTGAACTGAAAGTGCTCGAGGCCTACCGTGAACCGCAGGTAACGCCGGTGGGCCGGCAGGACGGGGATGTGAAAATATGCGTCCTGCAAGCCCAACGCTACCATCCAGTCTCCAGGGTCGAGGGAAGTCAAGACCTGAGCTAGGGTGAGCATCTTGAACTTCTCCTTCCGGAGGAAGCGATTGACGTTCCGGAGGTCCAAGATAGGACGCATGTCCTCCTTGTCCTTTTTG
Source organism: Calotriton arnoldi (assembly GCA_963921515.1). Taxonomy (NCBI): domain Eukaryota; kingdom Metazoa; phylum Chordata; class Amphibia; order Caudata; family Salamandridae; genus Calotriton; species Calotriton arnoldi. The sequence goes on from CAWUFW010009166.1 coordinate 338,927, forward strand.
GGCACCAGAAAGTAGTGGGAATAACAACCACGCCCTACTTCTGGGGTCGGAATGCGCTTGATGGCCCCCTTGGCCAAGAGGGCCACAACTTCCTTTTGAAGAAGCACCAAGTGATCCCCCGACATGCGGTGGCATTGAGGTGGCATGGCTGGGGGGGTAGTCTCGAAGGGGAGGGAGTAGCCCCTTCGGACAATGTCCAAGACCCACCTGTCCGATGTGATGGTACGCCAGTGGTGAAGGTGATGGCGGACCCTGCCCCCCACTGGCGTGCTGTGGACCTGAAAGGATGGACTAGGGGGGCTTGGAGGCCGCGGACGGGGCGGAGGTGGTGGCCTGACCTACACGCTGGTTACCCGACCCGCCTCGGCGGGAGCCACGTCCTTGGCCACGCGAAGGCGCTTGCCACGAAAGGGGCGAAAAGCAGACTGCTGCGGAGGGCGCGAGGCGGAGAGGCCCAAGGACTTGGCCGTAGCCCGCGAGTCCTTAAAGCGCTCCAGCGCGCTGTCTGCCTTATTGCCAAAAAGGCGGATACCATCGAAGGGCATGTCCATAAGGGTGTTTTGGACATCGCCCGAGAAACCAGTGGTCCTCAGCCAGGCGTGACGGCGCAGCGCCACTGTCGTAGCAAGCGATCTGCCCAGCGAGTCAGCGGTGTCTAGGCCACATCGGATTGTGAACTTCGCCGCGTCTCTCCTGTCTGCAATAACACGGGTGAGTAGTGTCTGGACCGCCTCAGGACACTTAGGCAGCACTTGCGCCACCGAATCCCACAGAGAGTGGGAATAACGGCCCAAAAGGCAAGCGGTGTTCAAGGACCGCAAGCCAGCACTGGAGGAAGAAAAAATCTTCTTCCCAAATTGTTCCAGCTTTTTGGATTCCCTGTCCGGCAGAGCCGTAGGGAAGGCGCTCTGAGAGGTAGAGGCTTGAACAACCAAGCTCTCGGGGGTGGGGTGTTGGGAGAGGAACAAGGGGTCACCCGGGGCCGGGCGATGGCGTCTGGCTACGTTCCTGTCCACAGGAGCCCCTGTGGTGGGCCTGGACCAGGTGCCCAAAAGAACGTCAGAAAGTGCGTCGTTGAACGGCAGCAGTGGCTCCGAAGAGGTAGTCGCCGGCTGAAGCACTTCCGTCAGGAGGTTAGTCCTGACAGCCACTGTAGGGAGCTCGAGGCGCAAGGCCGCGGCCGCCCTACGCAACACCGTTGCATAACTTGCTCCCTCCTCCGTAGCCACGGAAGGAGGAGACAGCATGCCAAGGTCTGGAGAGGTGTCCAGGCCACTGGCATCACCCAGTTCCTCTGCCCAGTCCTGATAAGGCTCACATTGGGCTGTGAGAGGGTCTTCCGACCCCTCCCAGTCCTCCTCGTCCTCCAAAACAGGTGAAAAATATGGAGGGCGGACATGAGGGAAGAAAAGTCCCATCGGCGTCGGCCGACGTCGATGCAGCTCCGTGTCCGGTTCGGGGGAGAACCTGGGGACGGCGTCGCCCGGGACCTCGGACGGCGCCGTGAACGGTACCGGGGAGGTCGGCGCCGGTGGAGGTGTCGTCAGGTCAACCGGCGTCGACCGGGATCCAGGCCTGGATCCGAGGGGGTCCTGCGGCGCCGGGGCCGGAGCCGCCGGAGACACCGGGGCCGGAGCCGCCGGTGGTGCCGAAGGAGGACCCCCACTGGGGCCCGCAGGCGCACCGGGGTAACCCTTAGGCCCGAAGATGCGAGCCATGGCCGACAAGAAGTTCTGGATGTCGGGCGGAGTCGACGTCGGACCGGAACAGGCGGGTAGGCCGGCGTCGGCTCATCGGGTACTCCCGGAGCCGCGGGGCGGTACCAACAGGACCCTCAGCCGAGTCGTGAGACCGGCGAGGGGAGGTCTTAGAGCGACGCTTCTAAGACCTCTTGTGCTTCGCCTTACCTGAAGACGAAGACTTCGACCCCGACGAATGACGACGGCTCCGCGACCTGCCCCTCTACCTCTCCCGGGACCGGGACCTCGAGCGGCGCGGAGCCGATTGCCGGGCCTCGAGAAGCTTTCGAGACCGCTCTCGCAAAGCCTTCGGGGCGAGGGACCGACACTCGGGGCACGACGTGGGGTCGTGGCCGCGCCCCAGGCAGAAGAGACACTCTCGGTGCGGATCCGTAATCGACATCATGCGATTACAGACCTCGCATGGCTTGAAGCCGGGCATCCCTACTGACACCTTGGAGTCGCAACGACTCGAAAACTTGGACAAAAAGTCTCAAAAAATACTCAGTCAAAAAATGACTGGGGCACTGCTCAATCCGGATCTGCGCTTACTGGCGCGGAAAAAGAAAGAACTGACACCAGCGCGCATGGGCGGCGTCTAAGTACTGGCCGCGACGTCATCCCGGCGATCACGACGCCGACGACGGACGCGGAGCCGCACGACGCCGCCTACCGACGAGCAGGGGTACTGCTACGCAAAACTTTCCGGATCCAGCCTGACGCCTGGGGATATTCTAAGGTAAGGAATCTGTCACTAACGTGTCTCTTTCAGATTATAAAAATGAAATAAAGCTTTTACAAACAAGTAAAATTAAGTTCTTAAGAATTAGAAAACATGGAGTGCTTACACACTGAATGAGCCCATAGTGCTTCTTTGAAGAAGATTGTGATAATGGAGAGATGCCATGACAAACGCTATTTCTGATCCACTCTGCCAAAAGAAAAAAAAAATTAAAACGGTGACCAGCAATACATTTTCTACCAATGTAAATTTTGTTGTTAGTATGTGATCTTGATATCACAAAGCAAAGCTGTATTTCTAATTGCAGTTATTAAAGGATGAACACTTTGTAAAATTAGTTATCTGAACCAAACAATCGATGAATAACCCTAATAAACTTCAAATAACAAAAACTGTTCCAGGTCTCTCAGTAGACGATATGGCATGAACAAAATGCACAACAGCAGACAGGATTGAAAGAAACTGTGAAATTGGGTTGCTGGTTGAGGGGGAGCGAAACCATACTCTGGCAACATCCAAAATCCTTGTCAGGGTGAACCACAAAGTAATTAAATTGTGCTTATCCCTCTGGTAGCTTGGGACAAAAGCAGCCAGGCTTAACTTAGAGGCAATGTGTAAAGAATTTATGCAGCAAACAAATAGCAATAGAGAGAAAACACAACACAAGAAATATACCACACCAATTTAGAAAAATAGAGTAAAATGTTATAAATTGGCACCAAAACGACAAAAATCCATCAGTAGAACTGGAAATATGCAATTTCAAAATTTCAGCTAAGTATAACACCTAAAAGCACAAAGCAACACTCATGGCTATCAGGTTCGTGTGCGAGACCGGGTGAAAGTCACGAGCCAAGGCCGACTGCAATTGTGCGCGGGCCGTATGCAAGGTCCAAATTAGTTCAGCTGAAAAGGTTACCTTCTAAAGTCCAGCACGAAGATTTCCATTCATGGTGGAGGTGGCTGCAAGGAGCAGGGAGAGTGGCGTGGATGGTTGTCGCTGTAGCACGAAGAGTAGGCTGGGCATCGTGGACAGTCGTCGCAGTACCGCTAAGCTCCTGTCCGGCATAGTGGACGGTCGTTGCTGGAGATTCGCGTTGGCGGTTACCGCAAGCTGTCGAGTGCAGATCTTGCGCTGCCGGTCATTGGTGGCAGTCACTGTAGTGCGAAGAGTCTAGTTCATAGGAGCTTTGTGTTGGTGGTTGACGTGGACCGCAAGAACATGGCGCGAACAGCCCGATTGTGGTCACAAAGAACCCAAAAACTTCAGGATTTCTCCTTTTTCAGTCAGAGAAGTGCACTCTGATGCCGGGCAAAGGTCCAAGCCCTTAGGAGGCGCATCTTGAGGATCAGGGACTCACTCTCGCAGAGGCCAGCAGGGCTCAGGTAGTTGCAGGTCCAGGCAGCAGGTCAGCTGGGCAGATGCAGGGAGGCCTCTGGTGCTTGTTATGTCCCTGTAGCTCAGAACAGGAGGTTAGTCAGCTGGCCCTTGAAGTCACTGGGCCTAGGATGAAGGGAGCAGTTCCAGTCTTCTTTCTCAGCCAGCAGGGCAGGCCTCAAGCAGCAGGGCAGCAGAGTGTCCTTCTCTAGTATCCACAGGTCCTTGGGTGTACCAAAGAGTGGGTCTGAGGGTCCCCTTTTTAGGTCTCGCCTAGGCAGCGCATGCGCGCTCTCTTCGAGACATGGTGTATCTAGATATGGTCTTGAAGCACTGCCCATCTTTTTAATTGGCTCCTTTTACTGTCCTTCGTAAATGCCTGCTTTTGTTTGCTGAATATACTTAATAGTTTCTCCTTTTGTTCTTTTGTAACCTCCCACGAGGACTGTCCCTGTTACATGAATCATTCCACTTGTCCCATTATAGCAACTGCTAAGGGAACTTTATTTTACTTGTCTAAGAGCAGTTCATACAAGGGAGTGCTCTGTTTTTTTCACTCCTGAGAGCTTTTGTGTAAACAGGACAGGGCTGTAATTCCTGTACCATCACATTTGCTGCTCAGGCTTAGACTGACATCAAATGTCAGACCTGATTTCCCCCGAGGGTGCTGGTTTATTTTTCTTTATGTACATCTGCACAGTCCTCTTCCTCCTGCCCACGCACACTTGCTATCTGCTGCCTGCTTTTTTTTAAAACTTGTTTTACTTTCTGGATAATAAAGTCTTCTAGGTATTCCACTCCGGAGAGGGGGGGGGGGAATGGTCGTGGTACTTTTGTTGACATTATATTTTTTAGTTTCTTGATTTGTAACTGGACCAATAAGCAGGAAACATCTTTGCTATCCCTCTCTGTTCTCCACATCCTCTCTTGAGTGCAGCAGAGCGTTCTTTAGAGCTTCATCCTCTCAGTATTTCATCATTATCTGAAAATGTTTTTCTCTTCAGAACATTTTTTAAAAATCTAATCACGGCGAGTTTAAGTCGTTATGTGTTTCTCTTGACACAAGTTTTGCTTGTTTACTAGGGCTATGCTGCTGAAGCCTTTTATTGCTTTTGTCTGCGTGCAGTTCTTGTTTACAAAAAAGGGCTGTGTGGTTTTACATGTCTGTTCTAATTCGATTAATAGGTTAAAAAAGGTACTCCTTCTTCCGACCCTGTGGTGCTGTGATGAGCATGACCTCAAAGCCCCCGTCTTGAAACCCCTGATGGTCTTTTTTCTTAGCACAACAGTGTTGCTGTACATTACAGCAGCAGGGGGACGGGTCTTTATCAACAACACGAAGGTCACCAGCAGCACAACGACCACCATGAGCTACAGCAGTCTTGCGATGAAAGAAAACATTTGGTGGAATTCATGTTGGGGGGGGGGGTGTGGGGGGAGGAGTTACTCCTGTCATCCCTGCATTAGCAATGAGCAGTCCAGTAGCCCACATTTTCTTTGCAGTTTTATATAGTGCAAACTCAATATGGAGGTATTGGAGCACTTTGCACGAGTACCAGTTTCATGCATGTTTAAGAACGTGAGAATGTACTGGGCATCTAAAACATATAGTTTGCAACAGGTCTGTGTATTACTAGAATCAGATTCCTCTCTGCGGCTGGCAGAGACAGAGAATAATTCTTGTTGAAGGATAAACAATGTATATTTAAGTTTGTGGAAGCTGCACAGCTGTTCCTTGATTGCACCAGTAGGGTGTGGGTGCTCAAGGGCTAACCTGGATTTCCGGGTTGTTGAATTGCATTCTTCTGAGACAAAGTGGGTCTTGGAAACTCGGCTGCTTGAGATGTGTGGGGGGGTTTGAAATAGTGTACAGTAGTACCACGTACAGAAAACAGAATACAAACCCAGAGACAGGCCAATATTTCCCAGTTTATGTTGGAAGTATTGCAGCAAGTTTTATTGTTTGCTATTGCTACTGATTTAAATTAAATGTTATTTTTTGTAATCGAGTACATCATGTAATCAAGTCTAAAAATAAGCATTTTATTTACGCTTTAAACACCTTAAACTGATGAGCTTCCTCAACTGTACATTTTGCAGCCAAATGGGTGGTCGTAAATTAGAAATGCCTTCTGCTTTACTGAACTCATGATATGCTCTCTCCTAGCACAAAGGAAAATTCCTTGCTTGTAAAATACTAACACCTCTCTTCAAAGTTAAAAAAAACATGAAAGGGAATCATAAACATGCCTCAATAACTTTCATATAATAAACCGAAGCCTGCAATAACGGCATATGTCGCTAATCACCATGTTACAGAGTAACTGTGATCACTCCGGCTGTGACTTAAAAATAATATTGTCCTTTACAACGCCAATAGCTCTAACTTTCACAAATGCGAGACCGATTGCATTGCAAATGATAGTTCTACCTGGTGCCCACTTTGAAGTGTGAGAAGCTTCTGGAGTTTCCCCCCTACAGAGGTGTCTGGGACAAGGGCAGGGAGGCAGGAAAATCCAGTCTGTCTGGGGTCGCAATAGGCTAGTGTGAATTCCTGTGTAAGTGTGCTGGGCCAGTACCTTTGAAGGGCATGTGTGGTAGGTGACAGCTCTGTCCCCCTTGCCCCCCCCCAAAATCAAGCCAGGGTGGCCCATTCTGCCAACACCCAGACCCTCTACTGTGACACTGTGTGGGAGGAAAACAAAAAGGCCAACTGCCAACTACACTTAGCCATGTGACCCAGGAAATAGGCTGTAGGCACCAAATGGTTAGGACAAGAAAATGCCATCATTTTTAAAGTGGCAATTTCAGAATTGTGACTTAAAAACTGATTATCAATAAAGAGGGTCTTAAAGTACAACTCCTCAGACACCAAACAGGATATTCCTACCTGCTCCCAACCAGCAGTCATCACTTATTAAATACAATAAGGTAACACAATGCTAGCCTATGGAGAGGCAAGCCTAACAATAGTGAAAAACAAATTGATGAGTTTTTCTCTACCAGGACATGTAAAACTTAAGAGTACATGTCCAACTTTTTAATCACATTGCACCCTGTCCTATCAATCAATCAATCAATCACGGCATTTATAGAGCGCGCTACTCACCCGGGAGGGTCTCAAGGCGCTGGGGGAGGGGGTAAGTTACTGCTCGAACAGCCAGGTCTTGAGCTGCTTCCTGAAGGAGAGATGGTCCTGGGTTCGCCGAAGGTGAGTGGGGAGGAGTTCCAGGTCTTGGCTGCCAGGTAGGAGAAGGATCTTCCTCCGGCGGTGGCTCTGCGGATGCGTGGTACGGTGGCGAGGGCGTGGCTGGTTGATCGTAGCTGGCGGGTGGGCGTGTAGAAGGTCATGCGGTCGTTGAGGTACTTTGGGCCCAGGTCGTGGAGGGCCTTGTGTGCGTGGGTGAGGAGTCTGAACGTGATTCTCTTGCTGACGGGGAGCCAGTGCAGGTCTTTCAGGTGTCCGGTGATGTGGCTGTGTCGGGGGATGTCCAGGATGAGTCGTGCGGAGGCGTTCTGGATGCGCTGGAGTCTTTTTGAAGTTTGGCTGTGGTTCCGGCGTAGAGGGTGTTCCCATAGTCCAGTCGGCTGGTGACGAGTGCCTGGGTGACGGTCTTCCTGGTTTCAGTGGGGATCCATCTGAAGATCTTGCGGAGCATGCGCAGGGTGTTGAAGCACGAAGATGAGACGGCGTTGACTTGTCTGGTCATCGACAGGGAGGAGTCCAGGATGAAGCCCAGGTTGCGTGCGTGGTCCGTTGGCTTGGGCGCGGTGCCCAGGGCCGGGGGCCACCAAGAGTCGTCCCAGGCGGAGGGTGATGAGCCCAGGATGAGGACTTCCGTCTTGTCTGAGTTCAGTTTAAGGCGGCTGTTCCTCATCCAGTCGGCGACGTCTCTCATCCCGTCGTGTAGGTTGGCTCTGGCGGTGGTGGGGTCGTTGGTGAGGGAGAGGATCAGCTGGGTGTCGTCGGCGTAGGAGATGATGTTGAGGTTGTGTTGGCGAGGGGGCTCATGTAGACGTTGAAGAGGGTTGGACTGAGTGAAGATCCTTGTGGAATGCCGCAGATGACTTCGGTGGCCTATGGTCTGTTAAGGGCCTACACTAGGGGTGGCGTGCATTTAAAAGAAGAAGGTTTAAGCCTGGCAAAAGGTTTATTACGTTAGGTAGAAAGAGCAGTTTTAAACTGCATATACAGACTGCGATGGCAGGGCCAGGGTACATATAGTATCACTTAAAAAGGGACTTACAAGCAAATTCAATTTGCTAATTGGGTGTAAGCAAATTTTACCATGTTTAAAGGAAAGAGCACAAGCACTTTAGCACTGGTTAGCAGTGGCAAAATGCACAGAGATCTAAAAGCCAACAAAAACGAGTTCAGAAAACGGGAGAGGTTAGAGCGAAACGTTTGGGGGGAACTTTGCAGAGAGGGCCAAGTCCAACAGAAACGTATTGTATAAGCACACCCCATGTAATTGGTTTGGGGGCACCAGGGAAATCATGAGCTACTGGGCTCCAATTGTGAACCTGGAGTATTTAATCTCTGGTGTTCTGGGGCTACCTTACTATTGAACCTCAAACTAAGCACCAGGTATACCCCTTAAGTACAAGACAGTCACAGTTTTGAGGCAGAGGAATGCACTAGAAATGCAGAACTCAGTGGACAGGCTACATTAGACTTACTTGTGACCTTCTAACATAGTTAAAGCTCAGGGGCAATGTGTGTGACTGTGGTCCTCATCCACAAGTTTGAATGAAGATGGCAATGGCCAACAACCTATCAAAAGATGGACTATATACAACCATGAGTTAGCAATGGCCCTCCGATTTCAGAATCCACTAAAGCACAAAAGGAGGAGGTCCTTTAATCATTAATCAGGCAATGATAAAGGGTTAGGTTTAGGCAATAGACCAAGCAATCAAATATAAATGTAAATCACAAACCAAAATGAGAAAGGCCACGGCCAGCCGACAGAGACACCAGAATGGTGAGGATTGAAGCGATTTAACCTACAGACATAATTAAGGTTTCACAAAATTACAGATTGAATAGAAAATATGGATGCTTGGCTCTGCGATTGCCCCAATTTGATCTACCTTGTGTAAGGTAGCAGTGAGAGTAAATGACAGTGGAGCCAGATTTTATAAACGTACACATCTAGTCAGAGACCTAACCTGCAGGTGTCTCTCCTGGAAAAAAAACCTCAGAATGAAGACTTTTAAATTCTCAACCCACAGCTTCAGGAAATCCAATGTATTCATTTCACACCTGAAGTGAACAATTTCCTAGCTATCTGTAATTTCAGGGTGAATAATTAGCTTGGAATAATGACTTGCCCCTTGTGGAATGGGGTAACACCCGGGAAATCAGTGTTACAGCACCAATTTTCAAAAGTGATGCCCAAATGCTTGGCCATTTTGCCAGAGACATATCCTACCAGGTCTAAACCTAGCAAATGTTTCCCAGGAAACACTAAAGATATGCCCCAAGAGGTAATATTACGCGCAAAATTATTGCATTACTCATGATTCCAGATTTAGGTGAAAACTCATATTTCTGCCCATATTTAATTGGAATTGTTGCCTTTAGGGTTTTAGGCGTTTTTGAAGGGAGGATCACACTCAAATTGAGAGTCAACTAAGAATAAATATCATGGTCTTTTCAAACCCTTGGAGGGCTAAAAATGAGCAAGGAAGAGAAAGTTAAAGAACCTTGTCCATGGAAGTCCCATGCCAGGTAGTGTAAAGTGGGACTGGAGAATCAGCTGCAAGGTATCAGTGGGGAGGGAGCACAGGACAGCATTTTCAAAGTGTAGCAAAGCAGAGTGGAGATGCACTAGATGAAGGGAAATAATTTACAACTCTTGGGTCTACACAACTGTTGGTGGAGGGTTAATTTAGAAGACCTAAAGAGTCAGTGTACTAGGAATGCAAGAAATGAAGCTGTCACTAACTTCAGGCCTGAAGCAATGATTCTTTCAGGTTTTGGTGGAAGTGAAGAAGCAGAGTCTAAAGATTAGTAAGTCAAAGAGAACTCCAATGGTTGTGTGCTGCTCAGCAGACTTGATGCTGTAATTCAAATGTAAAGGAATACCATGGCAGACAATTGAAATTCTAGGTAAATAAAAGGAAATATGACCCATACTTGATGAATTAAATGATGATTTAGGCAGAATTCTTTCATTACCATGTTGAATCTACTTTTTAGTATGTAAGTGTAAATCCACATATCTTTAATTATTCTGTAGCAGACATGTCCCCCAATTGATAGAATTGTTTCATTTATTATAGTGAACCATAATTGAATTTTTATGACTGGGTTTGTTCATTTAATTATTTTCAATGTAGGTATATTTGTTTTAATGAAGTGTTTTAAAAATTACAGTTACCGAGATATCAATTACCGGAAAAGTTATGGCCAAACATATCAAAGGGAGCAAAACCTATTCAAGGTGGAAACCAGAACATCTCTCCGATCCAACAACCCAAACCCTGCTTGTGGTCACACAAAAGAAAAGGACATAATTTGGAACATTATGCTAGGGCTGATAGAGAGCAGATCCAACATATGCTTGAGAGGGGGATTTATCTTGCAGTGAATTATAATTAGTGTGATTAGAACAATTAGCACTATATTTTAGTCCAACTGAGTTTTGATCCTATGGCCTATTTTTATTAACCAATTGAGAGGTGGGTGTGTGAGGACAACATACCCATGGGGAGATTTAGAGGGATATGCTTATCCAGATGCTAAAGAGGAGGAGTATAGCAATCACATCCTTTCTGTCAGCAGAAGGCTTCTCTAGAAGGACCTAGTAAACTTTGTGCAGGTGGGCTTGCATTTGACGCATCATCTGCACTGTTGTACAGTGATTGCCACTAAATACCAAGCAGCTGGTGGGTACTAGACCCATTGAGGGACAACTAGACTACAATCCCTCAGGCAAACAACAACAACCCAGGAGGAACATAAACCCAAGATTTCAAGGGGACGGATATCAACGGGGACTAATAACGGTCTAGTCTATGCGCATAATACTAATCTCTAAATAACTAAAATACAAAAAAAGGTAAATACAAAGTTTAAAAGCATGTCATCACATTAAAGCAGCAGCATCTCTTCTACACAATGATCAGCATATGGTCATGATCAGGGATGAAGCAGCTGACCCTGCTTAACAATCAACTGCTTTGTACTATATCACAAGATATGAGGTTCGAACCAAAAACAGTGAGCATTATAGCCTTCACTATCAGAAACAAAGGCTATCACATTCGCAGACTGTCCTGCAATGAATTAAATAGGATTTTAGACCAGGGAACATCCAAATGTAAGGCATTTGATCGAGGTGTTGACTGGGGAACCAAAAACAGCCCTGGCAAAAGCGCTCAAACTAGCACTTCTACCTAAGTCTCTTCGTGCACCATAATTCTTTGCAATCATCTATTCTTTCTCTCTCCATATCTCTCCTCTCTGATTGCTTTCTCTCTAGCTTCCTCCGCCCTCTATCCTTCTCTCTCTCTCTCTTGAAGTCACCCCGTGCCTGCCTCTATTAACCTCGGGGAGCTGGGGAAAGCGACAAAGGCACAAGGAACAGTCATTGCCTTTCAAAACCAGTCTCCAAAGGCTATAGCCCACTGGGGAAATGTCTGGTGGAGTAAAAAACCTGTCCAGGTATGCATTAATTACTTTCTTAGAAGATGAGATTTTTTTTGTGCGTTTTGCTCATCATCCTATAAAGCAGAGACTGATTTTTGTTTGAGAGGAAGGCGCATCACCAAAATGAAATCGGAGAGTAATGAGATGTGAAATGAGAAGGGCAAGCGTATTGCTAAAATGTGTGCATCTTGAGGCATGTTCAGTCCCAGAGTATATAATGAGATTCTGGTGTTTCTTGCACTAACACTCATGTATAAATAGTGCAACTCTTAAAAGAGAAATACAAGGGAGAAATGATGAATGATCAGGAAAGTCTGATGCAGAATTAGATTCTCCCAGTAATTCCTCATTTCCTCTGGGTTCAACTCACAATCGTGCAGCTTCCCTCATGAGTAATTGTTACCCTGGTGCGTTGGTAACTTGGGGTTCAGGTGGATATTGTGAGGAATAGGAAAGCACTCTGAATCCGGCTGGACAACAGGAGTGTGGAATTTTAAGATATCTACTTGTCCATGGGACAGGATTCTTCAGTAATCTACTTGTGCTGTAAACAAAATCTACTTATGCCTTTTGGTGCCATACAGTGAGGTGACAAATTACGGCCCCATTCTCACTACAACAGATCTCTTATAATAGCCTCTCTTAATATACTAAGGCTCATACTGCATCAGAGACTGGATTCTCACACGGCTGTGATTTTGCCATCTTTCTGCAAATCTACATACAGGGATGGGAAGCAGTTATTCCAAGGTTGGAAAGCACAGGTAATATGTGTAAACTCACAGTTACATGTTGATAGTATTCACCAACTCCTCTCAAAAAAGGGAGTAAGGAAAAATGAATTTTTAATTACTCAGCATATTACTGCATGAGTAAATATACATATGTATATATGCTCATGCGGAAATGAGAATTGCAAAATGTTCTAGGGGTACGGTTATATGGAAAGACATACCTGCAAGTGCACTTTTGTAACTCTCTTTAATAACTGGGTGCCCAAATTAATTTCATATTGCCCAAAATGGTGTTACACAAATTCTCCATAATCTTTTTTTTTCTTAAATATTGGCATGCATCAAACATGTTTTACTACAAAATTCCTCAGAGAAATCAATAGTATTAAAAGTTGCACACTAGTTTAACAGTTTAGATTTTTAAGTTGCAAAGCGTACACATAGCAAGAGGAACGATTTATTTGCGGACGTTGATTTGGAAAAATTAGCATAGAATCACAGGCTCTTCCAGATGGAAGTCAGTAGGGACTTTAGGCATGAAATTTGGGATGTTCCTTAACATGACTTTGTCCTGTGTAAAGCAGAGAACTTGTTCTTTCAGTGGCAGGAAACCTTCTTGCAAATGAATAGCGAAAGCAGAACAACAAGGAGCCGCAACACACTAATAAAGATCTTAGGCCAGAATTAAATATCAATCCAGGCCAAGTATCCTGCCACTCGTTCCATTACCTCCTATATGGAAAGACGGATAGCATTAAAGGAAAGAAATGCCCCATGGATATAAGAGAAATCCCATGTGCACTGCAGAACTCACAAGCACTTCGAGATCAGACACAGATAAACTACATACAGAGTATGGTCCCTGTAGAACAGGGAACAAGGAAACAGTACATCTCACAACGCAAGCAAAATACCCTCTATAGAATAAGTATTCGGGTAGAAAAAATTAGCTACAGAAAGAAGCATGAAAGAGAAGGTGCACATAAGGCCACAAAATAACATACGTCCTACATAACTGGAAGCTTAACCTGTCACCGACAGTATAAGAAGAATAAAAGTACTTGCAGCCAGCAGGAACACCTCACCAGGTGTCACCCTGGAAAAGGGGGTTTGAAAAGAAAAGCCGGTGGGCTACGCCCTGTGAACGGCTCATATGTGAATGAAAAAGGAAACTTTTCCCAAACAAACCGAGTACAAGAGTACTAGGAAAGCAGACTGCAGTGTTAAGAATCTGCTCCTCTCCGACTATCTCGAAATCACCGCAAAGCAGAGTTGGCATGAGCGCCAAATAGACGGGCACCATTAAAAGGCATATCAATCAAGGTGGCTTGAACAGCTTCCGAAAACCCAGAAGTGCACAACCAGGCACCTCGATGTACGCCACGGGATTCAAGCTAGCCTGGCTGGTGCGAGGTAATACCCTAAAACCGGTCCCAGGATGCTTGTTTCCGGTCCAGGAAGGACCTGACTTAGCAGTTCGGGCTAGACTGTTCACATGAGGAACAGGGTCAAGACTGATTTGCATATGGCCGGGTCTAAACTGGGATGGCATGGTGAGCAAAAGAACAATGGATTTAACCCAGATCTCGACTGGGGGTGAATGTATGATTCATTCAGCATTTCGGCCATCATTTGTTTGCGCAGCACTTTCTGCCCTAAGTGAGATGGGTATGGCCAGACGTGGGTCCCTTGCTCACTTTGCCACTGGATTCAAGCTAGGCTGGCTGATGAGGGGTAATACCCCAAAACCGGTCCCAGGATGCTTGTTTCCGTGCCAGAGAGGACCTGGCTTGGCAGTTCCGGCTGGACTGTTCCCATAAGGCAGTGGTTCCCAAACTTTTTAGACCCGCGGCTCCCTTAACCTGTTGGCCGCGGCTCCCTAATATGTTACTTTTGTTTGGCGGGTAGTGGGGATGTAAGCCCGGCCTCTGCAGTACTTCAATTTTTCTCCCTGAAAATAAGTGGGATGAAGCCAATGAAGGTATTATAATCATAGATGTAATCCTATTCTATCCACTGCAGAGCCCCATGCAGTGTCAACGACTGATTGGAGGGATACGGAGATCTCAAATAAGTAAATTGTTACTGCATTGTCATGTAGAGCTCTTTAAAGAGGTGTATCTTTAGCTTGTTCGTGAGCAGGGTTTGTGAGGCCCAATAGAAAGAGGAATGTTGTTTCAGAATGGTGTCCAATCTGTGCACCACAGCACCCCAGTGGGCCATCAAAACTAGCCAGGGGCACCACGCACGAAGGGTATCAGTAGAGGACATGAAGCATGCAAATGAGTGTCACTCCGTGTTTGCCTCCTGCTCTTGTGTGATGCTTCTGGCTTTGTGTAGCGCATGTCTCCTTCCATGAGAACTATGTATATTATCACATGTATGCACCTGCCAGTGCCCTCAGCTACACGACAAATCTGTGTGCCTTTAGTTTCTTTCAAAGAAAGATTAGTAGCTGATAACCATCTCTAACACTGACCAACAAATGAAGAAGCAGAAAAGCATCTCAAGCAAACAAGCGACAGGGTCTAATCCACTCTAGGCATTTAGTTTCTCTGCAGGACTTGCCTGTTCCTGGTTCTGTGTCTTCTTGTGTGAGGACTTTAGGATTGATACATGACTTGTGGCGTATCTCTGTGCTTGTTACATGACTGCTGTGGCATCTTTCTCTTCTTGTTGCGTGATTGCTGTAGCAACTCTCCATTCTTGTACCAAGATTGTATTGGCATGTGCATCACCTCTGTGGTTGTAACCTCTGCTGTGGCATATTGTTGGCCTCATGTACAGTGGGTTCCTTGATCAACTTGCTGTGTTCTTGAAGTATAAACACATTTGTAGTCGTTCTTCTCAATGTCATGTTGCTCTTTTGCCCACAGGGATTACAGTTTGTGTTTGATTGGGGGGAATTAGATATATTATGAATTTATTCGTGTCCCTTATGGACTGCGCCGCAGGGTGCCAGCGACATTCTCCACACTCCCATCCACTGAACAGCAGCGATAGTGCGCTCCATGTGGTCTGATCTACTGCCCACAAAGCAAAGCTAATTGAGCACTGAGCAGTAATTGTGAAAAACTCTGTTGTGGCACCCCCTGCCAGTACCAGGGTTGTTTTGGGGAATCTGATTTTGTGGTATGAGCAGTGTCAGCCCCCCACATTCCAGTCTTTGCCTGCACAATACTCAATAATGCTTTTTATCCTGATGATGAAAGTCTGAGCGCACCCTCTTGGCTTTGACTTTATGTTCATACGGGAGCGTGTCAAAGAGTGATCACTGTATTAAATGTTTTCAACTAACACAGCCGCAGCTCATATCTTTTCTGCAGATTGACGCCCCTCAAAAAACGCACCAGTCACAAATTGTAATGTTATTTGGATTGCTGCAGCCCCTGAATAAATGGCATCATTTTACAGGCCTTTTCCACTGGCTATACCAGAGAGCATATTTAACCTTGCTGGAGATGAAAGCAAGAACGCATAATTTATTGAAGTGTTACAAGTTCATGCCAGAGCCCATCTGCGCTCCCGTTCCTTCGGAGGTCAAAGTGCAGCTGGGCAGGTATTTTCACAATGTTTTGTTTATATTACTCTTCGCTTTGCAAGTCAATCTTCCCTGTTCGGTCCACAGAAGTTTAACATGATTTCAAAAATAATTGAGCAGTCTCAGAACTTCCCTAAAGAAATGCCTAAACAAGTTCGGGCAGTGCCTTACTCTTAATACACTACTACACATTCGGTTCTAAAAATACAGGTAGTGATGGGTAGTGTTACACCCTGCAGTGGTTCCCAAGCTGTGTGTTTGGTGCGCGGCGCCCCTGGCAAGTTTTGATGGCGCACTGGGGTGCCACGGTGCACAGATTGGGAAATACTGCCATAAGGAATAGGGTCAAGACTGATTTGCAAATGGCTGGGTCAAAACTGGGGTGGCCTGGTGAGCAAAAGAACAATGTATTTAACCCAGATCTCTTGACTGGGGGAGAACGTATGATTCTTTCAGCATTCCGTCCACCATTTGTTTGTGTAGCACCTCGATGTAGAGCCACTGAAGAGGCCATAACCTGACCTACAAAATCCGTGATATCCATACCACAACGATTGATTATTTTAGCCGCTTGTTGCCCATCCCGCACTAACGGAACAAGATCATTCCAGGTCTCTTCCAGAAGGGAGGGCAGCAGGCCAAAATGTATAGGAGGAGTGCCCGCGGACACATGAAGTATTGAGGGATCGCAGTGCAGAACTGGTGGAGGAGAAAATATGCCTGCCCAAGTGTCTAGTCTTCTGGCCTCTCTTTTTCGAGGAACAGAGGGTAAAGAATCAAAATGTTGGGTGGCCAAAGCAGCCTGGACCAGAATACTATGATGAGTTTGATGTCTGAGGAGACATGTCGGATCTCCAGGGGCTGCACAGTGTCTGTGAAAAATAGAGCAATCCACAGGGGTCCCGGTTTCGGGTTTAGTCCAAGCCCCCAACAGAATATCAAAAAAAGCCTCACTATAAGGAAGCCCTGGCTGTACCTCGGATTGACCTTGATGCTAGACGGCAAGTAAGGGAACTCTTGTCAATTCCATTGAGTGAATGTCACATCCAAAACGACAAACTCATCAGAGCATATCTGCCAGAGAGGAGCTTGCCTCCATAGCCAAACCAGGAGGGACAGGAGGCCTGAGGCTGGGAAGACTCCAAGCCACTAGCTTCACCCAACTCAATCAACCAGCTAGACTCCATAGGAGGTTGAATCGTGTCAGAGATGGGATGGTGAAACTCCAAACCCTCTCCATCGCCTACATACACGTGTTCCTCAGAAGGAAAAACAGGAGGGAGGGCTACAGACAGCTGAGGAAAAGAGCCTAAGATGGTCAGTTCCAGCGGCGCGGCATCAGACGATGTCTGGCGCCAAAGAGGCAGCATCATGACGTCGGAGAAGGGAAGTGGTGGAGCATCGAATGGGGCTGTCATTGGAGTCAGTAGACCAGAACCCGACGCCGTTGTTGGAGTCGGTTGACCAGACCTAGGCACCGTAGGTGGTAACCGGGAAGACCTATGCACCGGTGTCGAAACGGATTTGGAATCCTAAAGTCGAACTGAAGCTGAGGGCGAACCCTCCGGCGAGGACACAGTCACTGCTTCGTGCACCTCCTTGGGGCAGAGGGCGCTCCAGGGGAATGCAAAGACCCAAAGATACTATGAAGAGAATTGTAATATTCTCTTATCTGGTTCAGTCTAGCCTCGGCTCCAGGGTAGGTTGGAAGGCACGGGGTAGACTCGTGCACTGACTCTTCAACCGAAGATAGGGAACAGGCTTTGTGTGGCGAAGTCGGCAAGCGCAGCAACTTCAACCGCCTGTGTTGAGACTTACCTTGGGATGTCGATGGAGAATGACGCCTACAGGAACGGCTCATTGATCGGACCCGCAGCCGGTCTGTGGAGCGCAAAGGGAACGGAGGTCGACAGGAAGTCTAGGAAGACTGCAACATCTGCGCCGCTTAGAGCTTCATTCGACGTTCCCTCAGCGCCTTTGGTCTAAGTTGATGACAGAGTCGCACTCTTCTGAGTTATTGTGCTCCCACAGGCACCACTTACAAACAGAGTGAGGGTTTGTGGCAGACATTTGTCGTCTACAGGACCCACAAGGCTTGAACCCCCAAGGACATGAAAAGTTGTTTAAAGGCACACTGTTCTGTTCCGTTCGATGAAACCGTCGAGGTAGGCCAAAAAAAGGCCAGAGAATCACTTATCAGATCTGCGTTGTAAGCAGGGACCAGAAGAAAACAGAAGAAACTGACATCCGTGCGTCAGTGGAGGGCTTATATGGATTCCATCGACTTCACATCGGGAGGACAACGTTGCAACGGAGTCGCTCAATGCCGTCTACAGATGCGCAGAGGTACTGCTGTAAAAATTTCCAGATCCAGTCTGGCGCCTGGGGATAATTCTAAGATAAGGAATCTGCGGCTAGATGTCTCTATCAGATACATATCGCTGCCAAGAAGAAGAGGTTTCATCAGTGGTTCCATACAGTACCTGTCAATGTTTAGTGTCAGTCCTGACCTGTCAAACAGATTGATGCAGGCAGCCATAAAAGCCTGTGCATCTTCCCTTCATGGGGCCTGACTAGCCAGCTGTCCAAATGCGGGTGCCCTTGGTGACCCTGTCATCTGAGGAAGGCAGCAACTGGCATTAGGCATTTCGTGAAAATCTGTGATTTGAGGCTAAATAAAAGTGCCTTGAATTTATAGTGCTGTCCTGCCACTGAAAAGCAGTGCTTTCAATGTACAAGAACATGGAAATATGCATCCTGAAGATCCAGAGGGGTCAATTATTCTCCTTCCTGGAGAATCAGGACTTTTTCTTGGAGCACTACCATGCAAAAAAACTGTTTTGTAAGAACCTGTCAGCTCCCTGAACTTGACCCGAAGGTATTGGGTATCAGAGCGCTTTACATAGCACCAGTTGCGTTACATGAGGACACATTAATTTTTTTGTTAGGCACGGGGAGATTAAGTGATTTGCCCAGAATCACAGGATGTTCAGCATCATTGCCGAGACTCGAACCCGGTTCCCCAGATTCGAGGTCGTCTGCCCTAGCCGTTAGGCCAACTCCTCTCCCCAATGCTAATCGTCTTAATGCTAAAGAAGCTGTCATCAGCAAAAAACATCTACATGTGACTTCCAATGCGGTTTGTCCCATTGGTGACAATGTGGATGTCATCATCAACGGTGGCTTTTAGTCCATCATCGATGAGGATGACTGAGAAGTCACTGGTGAGGAAGACAATTCAGTCAGGATTTTAATGGAGCTGGATTTTCAAACTGTTTTTTGTGCCGGATGGGGTTTGTCCCTCCCTTGGTGTTTTCCTAAGAAACCTTCAGTTATTCCCTGTGCGGAGGTAGCTGCAGGCCCTATAGGTTTTAATTACTGCTCTGGGAACCCCAGATTTGCTTTTGTCTTGAAAGGGCTTGATGGGGCACTTCTCACAAACTTAGCCCTAGAAGAGGGGCATACCCATAGAATGAGGGTATTTCTTTTTATCTAGTACATATAGTGTCAACCTCCTCTCCCTCAGAGTCTTGGAAGGAAATGCTATGCGAATGTTGCTGCGTGAAGCTTTGTGCACTGGATAAAGGCAATAAATATATTGCTCATGTGCGTCATCATATATGTCTTTTTCGGTTCATAGTAGAGCAGAATTTGAAAAGAGTTTTTTTCCCTCTGTCAGTTTTGACAGTTCGTGATGGGAGAATTCTCCCTTACCCAGAATATTTAGCAACTTACAGTACTCTGAAATTGAAGACAGGGCTGGTTTAATTCCACGTTAGATCAGGAAAGTAACAGGATAAGGTCACTGAGATTTTAGAGAAGAGCTCTTTTTGGGAACTCGGCCACAAAGCGTGCAGTAGAAATCTGAGCTATCCAAATGTTTCTCAGAACTGTCCTTAGTGACAACTGTACCTTCTAAGGAGCCGAAAACTGTAGTTAAGACAACAGTTCCAGTTTCATCATTAATGCAGATGGTGTCTTCTAATTCTGTTCTTATTTGGGAGGCAGTAAAAAAAAAAAAGACTACACAATATTTCAACCCGGCTAAATTTCCAGATATCGTTCCTGTTACGAGAACGCATGCTTCACAGAATATGGAATAGTTATTTGGGATAGGCTTGGTCTGAATCTAAATGCATTGAGTTCTCTCATACAGATTATGGTGAGTGAAGGAGATGATCTTCGTCCTCCAACTAGGCTTCATGCAAAGATTGCCGCTCTTCCGACCACAAAGACTTTCACTGAAAACTTGGACCGACCGGTCTCATGCCAACAACCTTCTTCTTGCTCTATTTTCCAATACACAAATTAAGAATGATGCTCTAAGATCCAACAAAACCATCGCGAGGACTAGCATTATATCGCACAGACTTCTTATAGTCCTCTATGCTGACCACCTCGAAAAAGCCCCAGGCCTGCGTGCCAGTAGTGGGTGAAACACATGTTGGCTGTGCCTCTCACACCTCATTCACTGAAAAAAGAAAAAGAAAATAAAGGAGCATTTCTGCTTTTCTATCAGGAAATTGTCTGTGCTTTATCTTATACTAGCAACATACTGTAACTCGTGAAAATATATTTTCTGCATTAACATTTTCGATTTAATAAGTAACCTTTCATTTTTTGAGCGAGGATGGCTTACCCACCTCTAGGGGTAACTAGAACCTCTCTAAGAGGTGTAGGCTCCAGGGTGGTCGCCTCACTTTCTCAAGATTCATATAAGGAATTGTGTCTGGATCGGATTGCTGTCACTAAGCATGCAATGCATTCTTCTTGTTTGGATTCAGCATATGCTGTCTCTTTGTCTATGGGCTTGGCAATTGTCTATAGGAAACCTTTATGGAATGAGGACAAAGGGTCTTTCTGTGGATGTTCAGGCCCAGCTTCTAGCCATGTCTTTTGACCAATCATTACCGCTTGTTGAAAAGGCTGCCTATTCCCTGGAGATTGTTTATTAAGTGAAGCTACTGATTTTTTCACCAGATGGGTCCATTGATAGTATAAGAAGTTGAGAAGCTAAAGCCTTTCCCTTGGCTATCAACAAATGCAAACATCATTGCAGCAACATTGGATATCGTGCACACAGTGTAGAGCTATTGCCAGGAGAAAATAGTCTGACTGCTTCAACCTTCTGCCTCCAGTACTACTAAACAGTTTTGACTCTGGCCTCCTGCATCATGAGACACCAGTCGGTGGTGGATTATCCTATTTCGTTCCCAAATGGTGGGAAAGAATATTGGCTCAGTAGAGTTTCCCGTTCAATCAGTATCTTTGTTACCTGCCTTATGCAGGAACATTACCTTCGGTTCCCCCTTTCCCTCACACAAACAAAACCATGAAGGAGATTCTGTAATTGTTAGCCAGGCGTGCTGTGGAGATGTTCCCTTGAATCAGCAGGGCCAAGTATGTTACTTTGGGTATTATTTCATTCTTCAGCATTAAATCTTTCATATGCACATGCTTTAATCATTCCCCATTATCATGCTGGGAATGGCATGTAACTTTAAATAGAAGTAAACAATGTTAAAATGGCCATAGGCCGTAACAACAGTTTGTGTTTAGTAGCACATCCACCTAATATGAAACAATCCAAACTTCAGTCAAAGAGGTGGAAGTGCTAAACTCGCCTAATCCCTCTAGAGGCCATCAGGGAGACTAAACAAGACAAGCTCCCATAGTGGTTCTAAAATTAAAGGAGTAGAAGCCATGGCTGAAGACAATGGTATCACCTGGGATTTCAACAAAGTAAAAGTCAATGGCACCTTAGAGACATTACTGGAGCATCTGCACTCTTAGCAAAGAGAGACATCGTTGCTTCCATGAATGTCATATTTCTTCTTAGGAATAGGTTCTAGTGCCAGAGCCTGCATGGACAAGGAGTAAGGCCTCTGCTTTGATTTCTTTCCATGTTTTGAAGGAGGCTGTCACTATCCTTTTTTATGCTTTTCAAACATAAATATTGAGTTCTGGATAGAGATCGGATTTGAAATCTAGTTCTTGATCTAGAGAGTATCCTGATCACTCGCATAGATGGGGACCTCGTCCGAACATTCAAAGATGCCACCATTAACTTTATCCCTCTTTCCCCGATGGCCTTAGGATTCTGAAAAAGGCAGAGGTCTCATGAAATGTTGTGCTGAGGACCTAATCATCACAAACATTTGCAATGCTGCTCTATTACTGACATCGGTCGGTGATAACTAAAACAAGGCCTAAAGCTAGACAATTACGAATGCAATAACCCCTCAGAATTTTTTTTAAATAATCAGGAAAACGGAGAGAAAAAATTGCTGAGATACTCACCAAGGCCTCTAGATCTTGCATCTGAAGAAGCATGAATAAAAGTAACTGACATTAGAGGAGTGATGCTACCTAGCACCAAAGATTTGAAACTGCTTCAAAAAATTCAAGATGCAGTCAATCACCTAGCACACAGGTTCACTTAATAAATCTGCAGGATTATCCATTAGAAGCAAACAATTTTCAGTGCAATGAAAATATTTAACATTAAGTTTTGATACAGACCTTGAAATCCAACCTCTCATTGGCAGAGCAGAAGAGCATCCAAATGAGGTGGATGGACTTCATTCATAAATGTTGTTTTAATATTGTTTAAATCTAATTTTATTTAGATGTACTAAGAATTTACATCCCGACTACAAGGAATATTCAAGACATGTGAATAAATACAAGATACAAAAATTGCAAACATATTGTTAACCTGGGATCTTGCACATTCTTTTGGATAATGTACCTTTAATGAATATCAGAGAGAATCCTGTGGTGAAAATGTTCAGGTTATACCAGGGCCCATTTACTGAAAGATGGGAACTGGACAAAAAGAGACGGAGGAGCAAAAAACATGATGGTGGCTCAGTGAGGGGGCAGTGTGTGTTTGGGGTTTAGGTGAAATACTGAGGAGGAAGGAGTGGAAAGGGTTTTTACCTTATTAATGCAGATAAAGTTAGAAGAATTGAACCTGACAAGATGAGGACTCTTATGGTGAACCACAGCAAGTTGACACATAAGAAGTGAAGGTGAAGTTATTCAAAATTAAGAGATTCATATATGTAACATGCCAAAATGGACTTGATTAAGCTGCTTCAAAGTCCTTTTCTCTACTTTGGTCTTCATTTATTTAAAAAACAAAAAACAAAGATGTGTGTTGCCAACTCATTTGAACATGCATAGTAAACAAAGCACAGCAAAACTAGTTCAAACTACTCGGTGAAAGTGTGGTACATGCTTAAACAGCTTGGAGAAAAAGGAAATGACTGTGAGAAATACAATACACATTTGAGTAATTTTTTTTCAATCAAATCAAGTTAAGAAATTAAATAAGAGAAAGAATATTTCCTACCCTCCATAATCCAAGCAGAAGTCCAGGATTCAGGCGAGACACCTTGACGAGACTGTCGCACCCTAGCAGTAGGCTGCAATCTTTAAGATTTGTCAGATCATACTCAGAAATAAGAGATCGTCGACGTGGCCTTTAAAACACACAAAGAGTAAGGGAAATTAATAAAGATCTTCTGGAACGCTTTGATTTAACAAAGTGGATGTATGAAAATAGGTGAACTAATCAACATGTGTCTTTTAACAAGCGATAGCTTTTCCGAGACAGAATATACTGTACTTGGTTGTAAAAGATCAACAAGTCCTACTGGTTCCTGGAATATTTACTATTCAGTTAAGGTCACATATATCTCCATACAGCATGACAATCCACCAAGTAGTACCTTTCCTCAACTGACAAACCCTCCAGACAGTTAGCAGAGCGAGGTGGGGAACTAAGGGAGGTGAGGGAGGTAAGGGGGGGCAAGCAGGGGCAAAGGATAGTGAATTGATGGTTGGCACAGAACCAGATGCGTGCCTCCGTAGTGGGGGCGAGGGGGGATTGTCTCTCTTTCCATCAAACTACAAAACATTTCAATTTTACAGTGTGGCAGATTCAGGGGTCAGCTTTGCACGCTTGATCCGCACACAGCACCACTGACTTAGGGGAAAGTGGAGGCAACCTCCACACTGTAAGGGGATGGTCTCTGGGTAGGATACTTCAATATTTCACCAACTGGGAGGTGCCCTGACTTTGCACCCTGTGGCCGAGTCCATCATTCACCTCCTGACTCTTGTTCCGAATTATAAAATCCAATGTCTCCTGTAGAATTGGTGCATCACTGCTCTGCATGCAAGACAGGCAGTTCCACAGAGACCTTGTTCTGGTGGTAATGCACCAAGGGCGTGAACATACATGAAGATTGCTCCTCATACAATAGAGGAAGAGGTTATGCTGCCCTGCTGCTATAAACAAGTGATATCATGAAGTGCACAGTTTAAATTCATAGTATTAAAGCATGATTTGCTACAGCATAAGGAAAAGTAGTAGCGTGGGGAAAACAACAAAAAGAATCATTAGTCACAGAGCTAGGACCCACACATAAAATCAACGAGCACAAGAAAAGCAGGTTCCAACCAACCCAACAGTGTTCTGTGGGGAAATAATGGACCAGGCGAAGGAGTATATACATATAGGGAAGGGCATTATTGAACAAGTTACTTACCTTCGGTAACGCCTTATCTGGTAGAGGCTATCTAGCCACAGATTCCTTACCTTAGAATTATCCCCAGGCGTCAGACTGGATCTGGAAATTTTTCGTGAGCAGTACTTCTACGTGCCAGTAGGTGGCATCGTTCGGCTCTGCGTGGCGTCATGTGCGCCAGAAGTGACATGCCCGGTACCTATATCGGCGCCACCCAAGCACGCTGACGTCAGTTTCTTTAAGTGACTTTCCATGTCAGGAGCATGGAGCAACAATGAACACTGACCACTGGTGTGTAAAAGTAGGGCCCTCAAAGGGGAAAACCCTGTACCTAGAAAACCATTCGCAGAGTAGGGAAGATGGGGGGTAGGTAAGAAATCTGCAGCTAGGTAAAGTCTCTACCAGAAAGCATTACAGAAGGTAAGTAACTAGTTCATCCGATACAGACTTCTAGCCGCAGATTCCTCACCTAAGAATAGATACCCAAGGAATACCTCCCCAGAGGTGGTCCTGCGAAACAATTTCACATCAAAAAGTCCTGCAGGATCAAACAGGCAAAGTGCCCGGACCGATGGACCTGACTGCCCAGCCAGTAGTATTTTGTGAACATGTGCAGAGAGGCCCACGTTGCTGCCTGCCAGATATCCAGGACCACGACTCTGTGTGCTAACGCAGTGGTTGCAGCCTTGGCTCTCGTGGAATGAGCACACAAGCCCTCAGGGGGTTGCTTCTAGGCCTATCCGCAGCAGATCTTAATGCAGAGCACGATCCACCAGGAGATGGTCCGCTTCTGCACTGCGTTTCCCTTCTTTGCTCCGACATACCCTACGAAGAGTTGGTCGTCCACCCACAACTCTTTCATGGTAGAACAACAGCACTCATTTTGAGTCCAGACGGTGAAGTTGCTCCTCTTCCTTGAAGGGATGTGGCGGAGCGTAAATAGTAGGCAGGGTGATGGACTGGCCCACATGAAAGGGAGTGACAGCTTTCAGCAGAAAGGAGGCTCTACTGAGAAGGACCAGCTTGTCTGGGTAGATGTTCAGGTATGGAGGCTTTGATGAAAAAGACTGAAGTTTATTGACCCTTCGGGCAGATGTTATTGCCACCAGCAAGACAGTCTTGATGGTAAGGAACATGTAAGACAATTGTGCAATGGCTCAAAGGGAGCGAACATCAGAAAAGTTAAGACCAGATTAAGGTCCCACTGAGGCATGATGAAGGGCGAAGGTCGCAAAATGTGTTGCAAACCTTTTAATGACCTATGTCCAACAGGGGATTTGAAGAGGGATGGCTAATCAGGCAACCGAAGAAAGGCTGAGATGGCAGAAAGATAGCCCCTTAGGATGCCCAGAGTAGAGCCCTGGTGGGCAAGAGAAAGGATAAAGAGGACTTGAGAGAGGGGAGCAGAAAGAGGGTCAACCTGTTTCTCTGCACACCTTGCCACAAACTTGCCCCAACAGCATGCGTATACATGGCCATGCTCAACAGATTGGGATACCAAACTCTCCGAGCCCAATCCGGACTTTGGCCCGGTCATTATTGATCTTCTTGAGAACTCTGGGCAGGACTGGTACGGGTGGAAAGACATACAGGAGGCCTGAGCTCCACTCAAGAAGAAAAGCATCTCTGAGCGAGAGCCCTCTTGGAAACTCCAGCGCGCAAAAATGCTGACATTGGGGGCGTGGCCTAGCTCATGGCCGACTAGGACGTGTGGAAGAGGAGCTCCCGCCGGAGCCCAATATCCGAGTCAAATCCTGCAGTATCCATACAATTCTAATGCACTCTAAACAGTCCCTTCCAAGTGCTGGTCCGGCCACCGTCTAGCGAAAGCCTGCTAAAGCGCCCAAAGTGCCGTAGTGAGACAATCCTGTCCCAGCGGACGACGGAGTTAAGATGGCGGCCCATCACTGTGAGTGAGCGTTGAACCTTCCCCGTTTGCCCGGAATGAAGAGAGTGCGGAAGGCGCTCTGCGAGGACCCGGCCGTGGGGGACTATCTGAGGTGCAGGTGAGAGGGGTCCTTCCCCCCCCCCGGAAGACCGGCCGGGCTTGACTGGATGGCGCGCTCTGCGATACCCGAGCGCGCCTAGTGAGCAGTGCGCCCTCCCTTTCGGTGGCGACTGACTCCCGTGGACACCGGGGTCTCTGGTGTGGTGGCTGAGAGGCAGTTTCCCCTCCCCCGGTGAATGAATTAATCCTGACCATGGCTCTTCGGAGGCGACGCCCTGAGGAGCGTGTGTGCGCTGGTGGATCCCCGTGCGGTCCCTGTGGCTGACCGGGCGAAGCTCATATCGTTGTCTCGCCGGGAGAGGCGTGGAGGCTCCCGATGCCGGTTCACTCAAGCCCTGGCCTGGGATCTGTGGTGAGTGGCGCCGAGTCTATTGAGGAGGTGGCCGCCCCCCCCCCCCCATACCCCCTGGAGGACCGGAGCGCCCTGGCTGCTGAGGCCGTCTCTGTGGGTCAGAGGAGTGCTGAGACTACCCTTGTGGGGAGCGGCGGAGGGCCCCTTGCTGCTGATTGTGACAGAGGCGCTGGCTGTGTTCACGAGGGGCCATCGCTGGACGTGACATGCCTTCAATCCTTCCTCTCTTGGTGGTGCCACGCTAAGTGACTTGTGCCCTACGGCGGCCCCCCGCGGGGCCCCTGCTGCTGAATAGGTGTGGCCCCGGCTCCTCCCACACTCCGAGAGGTGTAGATGGCCCTGCTGCCTGTCCACTGGTACCTGACACAGATACGGACACCCATTTGAGCTACCACCAAGAAGACCGCCCCCTCCCTGGCGGACTGGGGCGCCTCGGCCACGAGAGATACACCAGACGACCCACGGTGCATTGTGACTGACTCCGTGGTCACGCAGAGAGGAGGTAGGGGGGCCCCATTGGTATCGCCGCTGGAATGGGATGGAGGTGAGGGACCCTCCTGGACACCCAAGTAAGAGGTTGGTGGAACGCTATACTTGGAGATTAAGGAGCCACTGCCGGCCCAGACGGCGCAGAGAGTGCCACGACGCCCTTAACTGGGGGTGCGATTAATGGGACGAAGTGTGTGACAGTTTCACTTGTAGGACACCACAGGCTCCTTTCAAAAGAAGTGCTTCGCCCTCAGACTTTGGATTAGGGGTGACGGAGTGGCCTCACTACCCCTACGCGTTGCAACACTCCCTCGGAAGGGATCGAGAATATAACCTCTAGACCCTGCTTAACGGGGGCGGCACGGACCGCCTGGGAGGACACCCGGATACGGGCAGCCACAGGCACAAAAATGGCTAAAGATAAGGAATCGAAACTCCCGAAACGGGGAAAATTGATAAATACGCTAAAGTGCTCCCGCTACAGGCTGAGGCACCAGAGGGGGCATCTGCGTCAACGGACACTGCGCTGCTTCTACAAGCCATACAGAACTCTAGAGAAGCTCTCGAAGACAAAATGGGGGCGGTTGGCTCGGAGGGGTCACTGCTCCGTCAGGACTTACGAAAAGTGTCCGAAAGAGTGACGGAGGCAGAGAACTGGGTGTCGGAAGTGGAAGACGCTGTCAAAGACCTACGAAAGGAGATGAAAGACATGCATAGCACCACGGCGGACATGTTGTGGAGAATTGAGGTTGTGGAAAATTGAGGACGCGGAAAACCGAGCCCGACGCAACAACCTCCGCTTCGTGGGATTTCCGGAGGGAGCGGAGGGCACCAACACACCTAACTACCTGGTTAACGGAGCTTATACCGGCAACACAGTTTTCTCAGTGCTTTGTTATTGAACGCGCACACCGAGCGCTGATCACCAGGCCCCCACCAGGGGCCCCTCCTAGGCCCATCATTGCCAAAATATTGAATTTTATGGACCGCGATATGATACTCCGGTAAAATGCGCCGCAAGGGTGAAGTCCGCTACGAGAACTTGAAGATAATGACATTCCCAGATTATAGCCGAGAAGTTCTAAAACAACGTCGTACGTTCGACTCGGTCAAGGTCAAGCTACGTCCCCTTCAACTCCAATACATGCTCCTGTTCCCAGCGAAATTGAAGGTCATCGTTCAGGGAAAGGCCTTTTTCTTCCAGACCGCGGAAGAGGCCTGGGCATGGATAGAGGAGAGACCAAGACTCCGATCCCTGGAGAGAGCGCAGCCCGGCGCTCGTGTGGCCCGGGAGGGCCCTGGCAACGAGAGGGCCCCCCCGGCAAAGACGTCGCACGACTATGACTAGATCGCACAGACTGGGACCGGGTACTCCATATGCCCTTCGAAAACACGCTCAAGACCAAAAACGTCAGGAGCAGCGGACGGATGTGTGCTCCCAATCTGCTCCTGAAACGACGCGGAGAGCTGACTCTTCCAATCCGAGGACAGACTCCGAGGACAATGATGGCTCCTCCGGATCCGACGCGGGACATCCACTGGCGGACGCGATTCGGGCCCTTGAACAGAGCGGTGAAATGGAGAACCCCACAGGTGGAACCATGCCTGTGGCTCTTGAACTAAATGAACAGGATAATGCAACTTGAATTCTGGCGGGGAAGCACCGAATGTCCACATCGGACCCCCCCCCCCCCGCTCTGCATTTGTGAAGTGTTTGGGCCACGTTCTTGAACGTACTGGACACCTGAGCAGCGAACTGTAAGAGTTGGGGTTTTGGGGTATTTAATTGGGAAGGGGAGGATGACAGACCGACCAACTCTCTCCTGCTGAAGGTCGCTTCCAGGGATGGGGGGACTTATGGCTAGGGGGGGGTGGTGGGAGGTGGGTTGGTTGTTTACACAGTTTGAGTTTGATTGGTTGCACGCAGAGTTATTGCTCACTATAGATGCCATGAGGAGACCTTCCCTTACACTGAGGGGTACTAGCAGGGTTTTACTTTTTCCTCCCTCTAGCACCCGGGGCCACATGACACTACCGCTCATTGACAGATGACCCATAGACCTCACTTAACAGTCCTCACTTGGAACGTTAACGGGCTGGGTGACCAGATTAAAAGAGGGCTGGTGACACAGTACGTCAAGAGACTCCACCCGGACGTCGTAATGCTCCAAGAAACACACCTCAAGGGTACACAGTGCAAATTTCTTGGGCGCGGGGCTTATAAGGTCCTGGCACACTCAGGTTTCTCGTCAGGGGCACGAAGGAGTGGCTATCCTGATCAGGAAGACTATCCCTTTCCAAATTACGCACACCTGGCTGGATCCCCTAGGCAGGTACGTAGGGGATTCTGGACTGTGGAGACGGATCGAGACCACATTGATCTGTGCTTATGCGCCACCCAGGCTACAAGCACCCACCCTGACCAAGATTATAGATATATTGACTGACACACCCTCAGCTTTACACATCGTGGGAGGGGATTTCAATGATGTCATGGATCCGGTAATTGACCGTACCACTGGGGGAGACAGGTCCACACTGGTCACTTCTCTGAAACGGTTCACCATATCAATGGGCCTAATAGACGGTTGGCGAGAGAAACACCCCCAGAATAGGCAGTTCTCTTTTTACTCCGGAGCACACGACTCGCACTCTAGACTAGACTATATCTTCGTCCCCAAGGGTGAACTACACACTGACATAAGCGGAATATACTGCACGGGGCCTCTCCGATCATTCCCCACTCGTGGTAGAAATGGGTTTGAGGACACGAGATAGTGCCCGCAATTGGAGATTGAGTCCATGGGACCTACGCAATCCCAAAGTAGCGAAAGGGATAAGAGTGGACACCGAGGCACAAGTTACTAACTTGTGTAACGATATATCTGTAAGAGACAGTAGTTAGTGACAGATTCCTTACCTTAGAATATCCCCAGGCGTCAGGCTGGATCCGGAAAGTTTTTGCGTAGCAGTACCCTTGCGCGTCGGTAGGCGGCGTCGTGCGGGTCCACGTCCGTCGTCGGCGTCGGGACCGCCGGGATGACGTCGCGGGCAGTACTTAGACGCCGCCCCTGCGCGCTGACGTCAGTTCTGTACACGACTTTCCGCGCCAGGAACGCAGAGCCATGCAAGAAGCTGACATAGGTGTCTGAAAAATACTAGGGCCCTGAAAGGGATGTCCTTAACCCTAGAAATCAGTTCGCAGAACGGGGAGGATGGGTGGGGCGGTAAGGAATCTGTCACTAACTACTGTCTCTTACAGATATATCGTTACACAATTTAGTAACTTGTGCATCTGAAAGAGACACGTTAGTGACAGATTCCTTACCTTAGAATAGATACCCCAGCAATACCAACCCCGGTGGTGGGTCTGCGAACAAAGATCAGACGAGGAAGTCCCGGAGAACAGAACGGCCAAAGAAGCCGACTCTCCGGACTTGGCTGTCAAGGCAGTAATGTTTGGTAAACGTGTGCAGCGAGGCCCACGTAGCTGCCTGACATATATCCTGTAACGGAACCCCGCGGCCTAAAGCCGTGGTAGCCGCCGTTGCCCTGGTGGAATGGGCTCGCAGCCCAACAGGAGGCTCCTTCTTAGCCAAAGAATAGCAGGCTTTGATATACATAGTGACCCAGCGGGAGATGGTCTTTTTGTGTACCGCCCGACCTTTTTTGGCGCCCACGTAGCCAACAAAGAGCTGGTCATCCACCCGGAACTGGTGTGTGCGGTTGATGTAAAAAGAAAGCGCACGTTTTGGGTCCAGACGATGGAGCCTCTCTTCCTCTCTGGAAGGATGCGGAGGCGGAAAGAAGGTGGGCAAAGTGATGGTCTGCCCAATATGGAAGGCAGTGACCACCTTTGGCAAGAAGGACGGACGCGTCCTAAGAACAACCTTGTCTGGATGAACAGACAGAAAGGGAGGCTTGCATGAAAGAGCCTGGAGCTCACTCACCCGCCGAGCAGAGGTGATGGCCACCAGGAATGCTGTCTTCAGAGTAAGAAGACGAAGAGGACAATTATGTAGAGGCTCAAAGGGAGCGCACATTAAGAAGGTAAGAACCAAGTTCAAGTCCCACTGAGGCATTACAAACAGAACAGGAGGAAAGAGGTGTGTAATGCCTTTAAGAAGCCTGTTAACTACAGGGTACTTGAAAAGGGAGGGCTGATCAGGAAGCCTGAGGAAGGCTGATATCGCACAAGGATAGCCCTTGATGGTACCCAGGGCAGAACCCTGTTGGGCCAGAGAAAGAAGGAACAGAAGAACCTCAGAAAGAGGGGCAGAAAGGGGATTCACAGCCTTTGCTGTGCACCATGCCACAAACTTGTTCCACCTGCAGGTGTATACCACCTTAGTGGAGGGACGCCTGGCTGCCAGAATCACATCACAAACTTCGGGAGGCAAGTCGAAAGGAATCAACTGCCGCCGCTCAATCTCCACGCAAGCAGGTGTAGACTGGACAGGTTCGGGTGGAGGACCGTCCCCTGCTGCTGCGACAGAAGATCCTCCCGAAGAGGCAGACAGATCGGGGGATCGACGCTCATACTGAGTAGCTCGGGATACCAAACTCTTCGAGCCCAGTCCGGAGCCACAAGAATGACTTGGGCCCGGTCGCGCCGAATCTTCTTCAACACTCTGGGTAGAAGTGGTATAGGCGGAAAGGCGTACAACAGACCACAACTCCACTCGCGACGAAAGCGTCGCCGGCGAGTGCCGCCTTGGAAATTCCAACGCGCAGAACTGCTGACATTGCGCGTTCTCTTCGGTGGCGAACAGATCTAACCAAGGCTCTCCCCACTGCTGAAAGAGACCTTGCGCCACCTCCGAGTGAAGACGCCATTCGTGATCCATCATGCACCTGCGGCTGAGTTCGTCCGCTCTGGCGTTGAGGGAACCTGCCAGGTGTTGAACCATCAGGAATATGCCCTGATGTTCCAGCCATGTCCAGAAGCGCAGAGCCTCCTGACATAGGGTCCACGACCCCACCCCGCCCTGTTTGTTGCAATACCACATGGCGGTGGTGTTGTCTGTGAACACCTGCACTACCTTCCCTTTGACAGAGGGAAGGAATGCCTTGAGTGCAAGTCGGATCGCCCGGAGCTCCAGAAGGTTGATATGGAGCCGGGACTCCGCCGGAGACCAGAGCCCTCTGATCTCCGCCTCTCCCATGTGACCGCCCCATCCCAGAAGGGACACGTCCGTCACAACTATGTGCTCTGGCTGGGGAAGGGAGAGGGATCTGCCCATGACCCATTGCCAGTTCGAGAGCCACCACTGCAACTGTTTTGCAGTCCCCTCCGAGATCTGGACGTGATCGGACAGGTTGCCCTGGTGCTGCGCCCACTGGAACTTCAGGTCCCACTGCAGAGCCCGCATATGCCATCTGGCATGATCGACCAGCAGGATGCAGGAGGCCGTGAGGCCCAGCAGCCTCAGGGTCATCCGTACCGAAACCCAGGATAAAGGCCGAAAGATCGGAATCATAGCCTGAATATCCCGGACTCGCCGTTCGGGAGGATAAGCCCGAAACTGCGTCGTGTCCAGAACTGCTCCGATGAAAAGGAGCTGTGGAGAAGGAATCAGGTGCGACTTCGGCACGTTGATGGAGAACCCCAGCGAGTGCAGGAGTTCGGCCGTTGTCTGGAGGTGGGAGACGACTGCCTGGGACGAGCCCGCCTTCAGCAGCCAGTCGTCGAGGTAGGGGAAGACTGGAACCCCTGCCCGGCGCAGATGGGCTGCGACCACCGCCATCACTTTCGTGAACACCCGAGGGCGCTGGTAAGGACAAAAGGGAGCACAGTGAACTGAAAATGCTCGAGGCCTACCGTGAACCGCAGGTAACGCCGGTGGGCCGGCAGGACGGGGATGTGGAAATATGCGTCCTGCAAGTCCAACGCTACCATCCAGTCTCCAGGGTCGAGAGCAGTCAAGACCTGAGCTAGGGTGAGCATCTTGAACTTCTCCTTCCGGAGGAAGCGATTGACGTTCCGAAGGTCCAAGATAGGACACATGTCCTCCTTGTCCTTTTGGGCACCAGAAAGTAGTGGGAGTAGCAACCACGTCCTACTTCTGGGGTCGGAACACGCTCGATGGCCCTCTTGGCCAAGAGGGCCGCAACTTCCTTTTGAAGAAGCACCAAGTGATCCCCTGACATGCGGTGGAATTGAGGTGGCATGGCTGGGGGGATGGTCACGAAGGGGAGGGAGTAGCCCCTTCGGACAATGTCCAAGACCCACCTGTCCGAGGTGATGGCACGCCAGTGGTGAAGGTGATGGCTGACCCTGCCCCCTACTGGCGTGCTGTGCACCTGAAAGGAAGGACTAGCAGGGCTTGGAGGCCGCGGCGGGGCGGGGTTGGTGGCCTGACCCGCACGCTGGTTGCCTGACCCGCCACGGCGGGAGCCACGTCCTCGGCCACGCGAAGACGCTTGCTGCGCGGGCCGGTGGCTGGGCAGCGGACGTGATTGGGCGCCCCTTCCGTGGCCACGAAAGGGGCGAAAAGCAGACTGTTGCTGAGGGCGCACAGCAGAAAGGCCCAGGGACTTGGCTGTAGCCCGCGAGTCCTTAAAGCGCTCCAGCGCATGGTCTGCCTTTGTTCCAAAAAGACCGACTCCATCAAAGGGCATGTCCATAAGAGAGTTTTGGACATCGCCCAAGAAACCAGTGGTCCTCAGCCAGGCGTGACGGCGCAGCGCCACTGTCGTCGCAAGCGATCTGCCTAGCGAGTCGGCGGTATCAAGGCCACATCTGATGGTGTACTTTGCCGCATCTCTTCCCTCTGCAATGGTGCGGGAAAGCAGTGTCTGGACCTCCTCAGGACACTGGGGCAGAACTTGCGCCACCGAGTCCCACAAGGAGTGGGAATATCGGCCCAAGAGGCAAGTGGTGTTGACTGACCGCAAGCCAGCACTGGCGGAAGAAAAGACCTTCTTCCCAAATTGATCCAGGCGTTTGGATTCCCTATCCGGGGGAGCGGTAGAGAAGGCGCTTTGGGAAGCAGAGGCTTGGACCACCAAGCTCTCAGGGGTGGGGTGTAGAGAGAGGAACGGGGGGTCGCCCGGAGCAGGGCGATGGCGTCGGGCCTCGTTCCTATCCACAGGAGCCCCTGTGGTGGGCTTGGACCAGGTGCCCAAAAGAACGTCTGAAAGCGCCTCGTTGAACGGCAGCAGTGGCTCAGAGGAGGTAGCCGCCGGCTGAAGCACTTCCGTCAGGATGTTAGTCCTGACAGCCACTGTAGGCAACTGGAGGTTTAAGGCCCCAGCTGCTCTACGCAACACCGTTGCAAAATTTGCTCCCTCCTCCGTTGCCACAGATGGAGGAGACAGCATGCCAGAGTCAGGGGAGGTGTCCAGCCCACTGGCATCCCCAAGTTCCTCAGTCCAGTCCTGATCAAACTCACACTGCTGTGTGAGAGGGTCATCCGACCCCTCCCAGTTATCTCCGTCCTCCAATTCAGGTTCAAAATAAGGAGGAGGAGGGACATGTGGGACCCAAAGTCCCAGCGGCGTCCAGAGCCGGCGTCGAGTGACGCCGGTCCGGCGCCATGTCCGGATCCGGAGAGAACCGGGGAACGACGCCGCCCGGAGCCCCGGGCGGCGTCGGGAACGGCACCGGAGACATCGGCGCCAGCGGAGGTGTAGTTAGGTCAACCGGCGTCAATGGGGGTTGCGGCAGCACCGGAGCCGGGATTGAGGCCGGGGCCGAAGCCGGGGCCGGGACCGAGGCTGGTGTTACAGGCGGCGCCGGGACCGGCGGCGCCGGGGAAACCCCATCAGGGCCCGAAGGCGCACCGGGGGGACCTTGAGGCCCGAAGAGGCAGGCAATGGCCGACAGGAATTCCTGTATCTCGGCCGGAGTCGCCCCCGAACCCGGGAAGGACGGGTAATGCGGGGGCGGCTCCACAGGCACTCCCGGAGCCGCGGGGGCGGGGACGGTGCCGATAGGAGCCTCAGCCGAGTCGCGAGACCGGCGAGGCGAAGCCGTCGAGCGATGACGCTTCTTAGACTTTTTATGCTTCGACTTACCGGAGGAGTGCGAAGACTTTGACCCCGACGACCGATGAGGACTCCGCGACCGGCCCCTCGACCTCTCACGTGACCGGGGCTTGGTGTGGCGCGGAGCCGACTGCCGGACCTCGAGGAGCTTTCGAGACCGCTCTCGCAAAGCCTTCGGGTGCAAGGCCCGGCAGTCGGGGCACGACTTCGTGTCGTGGTCGCGGCCGAGGCAGTAGAGACACTCTAAGTGCGGGTCTGTGATCGACATCATGCGACCACAGACGTCGCAGGGCTTGAAGCCGGGCATCCCTACCGACACCTTCGGAGTCGAGAGACTCGTGTAGAAAAACAGTGAAAAATCACCAAAAAGTTAGTCAAAAAAGATGACTAGGGCACTGCTCTTCCCGGATCTGCGCTTACTGGCGCGGAAAAAGAAGAACTGACGTCAGCGCGCAGGGGCGGCGTCTAAGTACTGCCCGCGACGTCATCCCGGCGGTCCCGACGCCGACGACGGACGCGGAGCCGCACGACGCCGCCTACCGACGCGCAAGGGTACTGCTACGCAAAAACTTTCCGGATCCAGCCTGACGCCTGGGGATATTCTAAGGTAAGGAATCTGTCACTAACGTGTCTCTTTCAGATGTGTATTTTAAGGAAAACAAGGACTCAGTTCCCTCCGGGGTGACGGTATGGGAGGCGTACAAGACTGTGCTGTGCGATAGGGCCCAAAGTCGTATAGCCTGGGAAAAAAAGGAGAAGGACAGGAACTTGGTGGCGCTTGAACATAAAATACAGGTTCTGGTAAGGCCAAAAGGAAGCACAGCAAACTGAAAGTGCTCGTGGCCCACCGTTAACCGCAGGTAGTACCTGTGGGCAGGTAGGATGGGGATGTGGAAGTATGCGTCCTGCAACTCCAAAATGGAACCCAGGGTCCTCCAAGTAATGTACCATTGCAGGTGGACTTACACTACATGTACATACACATCACACATACTGTCCATTACTGTCACCTCCATGTATTTGTACCACCCCAGGCGCACATACATTCAGAACACACCCAATCCCTCTGTGGGCACTGCTCAGTGTGGTATCCTTTCTCTATTGTCATGGTGTGCTACATGCAAACACACCCATAGTACACACATTCCCCATGCACGCACTGCACAACACTTCACCCTTCGTATATTGTACTTCTCCCAAGCACAAAAAGACCCAGTATAAGCGGTCACTGCGCATGCACTGCACTACAGCTTAAATATAATATATTCCTTTCTGGTATACATACACCCAGTACACACACTCATCAGGCATGCGCTGCATAGCACTGCTCTATCCCTGTACTGTACCCTTCAAAGGCATGCATGCATGCATACATGCAGCACAGTCAATACTCCTTCGCTGTGCAGCACTCTATATTTAACTGATGTAGGCCAAAGGGGAGTTAATCACACAGCAACGGAACTTTAATAAGGTGTCATTTCAATGACACTGGTTAAAAAGGGCCTGATCACTCCTACTGATCACTACACGGTATGCTTCCAACACTGTGCACATGCTGCTTAACTCCTGGCAAAGTCAGTAGCCTTCCACCACTATGAGGGTAGCACTTTGGGTTCCCCTCCCAGTCCAACAAGACCACAATCCGTGAGCCAGGCCTATGTCAAGATGCACTCGCATGATCTGTTTTTTTGCCTATGACAACAAAAATCAGCATTCTGGATCCAGACAACAGTTCTGGTGGGCACTCAGGGCAGGGGTACACGTCCATAACTATGCACTATTCCTTCTAAGGAAAAAGTAAACCTGATGGATAATCTGAATAAGCCACTAGTCCAAGGATTTGGGTTCCCACTTCCTAAAGTAATCCACCACTGCTCCTCTGAGAGGCTAAAGGCCTCAAAATTGGAGGATTCAGAGAGGTTTTGGTGTCTTAGGCACCAGGGATAATAGGGTGAAGACTGATTTAGTCTGCTTCTGTCATATATTCTGTCAGAAAAAAAGGCAAAACAAATTGAGGCTGATGCGGAATGGGCTATTATTCCTGTCTTTGCCTCAGAGCCATGTGTTTGTAAACCTGAAATTTCTGAATGTCGGTGCAATTTTTTGCTAGAGAAGATAGTGCCTTGGCCCTTGTAGTAGTTTTGCTCTGCTTGAAACATTCAAGTGTGTAGTCTGATTTGCCTCCATCAAAAGGTAGATCTATCAGCTGAGCACATATCCATAATAATGATTGGCTCACAACCATGCATGGAGATCGATAACTACCTCTTCGTCCATACGGTTAGCTCTTGTATCAGTAGTGATTAGGCCAATTTGCATTGACTGTTTGGAAGCACCAATACTATTATGAACTACAGACTTCCAAGAGTCTCGCAATAGTTCTGGAACGTGGCCACCGCAAGAGTGGCTATTTCCCAAGGTTTCAAGCCAGCAAACAATTGGCTGTGGGACTAATATCTTTTTCAGTGCCAGACTATGATCTTAAAACCACATGTGAAGGTGGTTTTGGTTTTCAACCTGGGCGCAAAAGCATCCACCTGGGCCACTGGTGGCATCTCAGTCTAACATCAACATGAAATGAGCTATTTTGAAGAAGCAAACAAGCAAATACAACAACAGAAATATTACACTTCACAAGGCACTTCGGGAACTGCGTCTGCAGCCAACATATTCCCAGTTATTGATGATGTTGGGATCAACCTGAAATCACTTTCCAATGCGAGTTTTAGTGCAATTATTAGGTACACGTTATACACATTCCCAAATACTCATTTGGAAAATCAAGTAAACAGGCAATATGCTGTACGTAATAACATATGCAACTTTTTGCTCAGTGTTAAAATAGAATATCAGCTTGGGGAAAGTGTTTTCACATTACATACAACTCACCCGTTCTTGCTGGGTACTTTAGAGCGCTCATGCAGTAGTGGAGTCACACCATGCAACTGCAGTGTTGTTAAGATTCCTAAACACGGCCACGCTAGACCATACCAAAACACAGTGACAGAAGTATCATTGAAGCAAACTTCCACTTGCTCCATCACGCGTTCCTTCCCAGACTTATCCTTGAGTGTGATCGCCCACATCAATCCAGCGGCCCTGTCAACAAGGAGGGGATAACATGAACGGTGTTGTACAAGTCACTTCTAAACTCAAGCCCTGGTTCTGACAATCATTAACATTACAACGACGCCTTTTTTAAAATATTGGTCACCTGATGAAAGAATAGGGCTTTAAAAATGGGTTTTCTGATTGAGTACCAAGCGGTGAGGGACATCCAAATGTTTCACACAAAAACGGCAGAAAAATATGCTAATTATTGGCAAAGGCGCAAGCAAAATCTGGACCCGCTCCAATACAATTCAGAAAAGAGGAAGGGCACGTAACTACAGTCGCCATCATTTTTTTAAAGCACGGGCAAAGCCAAACGCTGTGTGGTTAATACCTGAAAGTGTCTAGATGGTTCCAACAAAGTGGTCATTCATCTATTCATGCACTCAGTCACTAATCCAGACACTTAAGCATCTGTCCATTCACCCATTAACTCATTCTTGCATTCACCCACATGCCCATTCACAACATCATACCAACACACATACACAAAACGCTCAATCTATGAAGTGCTGCTTTCATTTGCCAGCCTGATATATTGGCTTTGCTGCCAGCTGGTGAGCAGTGTGAGACCGATACCAGTATTATGCAACTGCTAATCATTGAGGACAGTATGAGTGCAATTGGTAGCTGAGACTTATAAGGTGGGAAAGTGCTGTTATTATTGAAGGTATTTTGCTTTCCTACCAAAAGGACTTTAAGAGTTCTTCCCATGTTTTGTAGAAGCCATGGCTAGAGACCCTCAGTGTATTTAAAGAAGGATGAGTCTTACTCTTAAAACAATGCTACAACAACCGTTCCACAGTGGTGTCATCTTCCTTCAATAATTTATTTATTTATTTATATATTTATATAGCGCTCTACTACCCAAGGGCGTCTAGGCGCTTGCAGCTCAACACATAGACCAACCAACCACCCAGATGTTTACAAGATGTTATTGGGTATAAAGCCAGGTTTTAAGTTTCTTCCTAAAGGAGAGCAGATCAGGGGAGTTTTTTTTAACTCCATTGGCATCTCATTCCACCATCTGGATGTGACACATAAGAAGCTTTAACCACCCCATCTAAGAAGGCGGACCTTGGGTTCTTTCACGAGCTTCAGAGAGGCAGACCGAAGTGTACGTGCTGGCAAATGCCATTGGAAGCGATCTGTTAAGTAAACAGGACCAAGGTTATGCAGAGCCTTGTAGGCGATGCAAAGCGCCTTAAACTTAATTCGCTGCGCCACAGGCAACCAGTGCAAGGTATCGAGAGCCTGTCTGGCTGATGAAAATTTGGCTAGGCCGAAGAGCAGCCGAGCTGCGGAGTTTTGAAGTACCTGCAGTTTTGCCAATACCGATTTGTTTGCTCCAACCAATATCCCATTACAGTAATCGAGTTTAGATATCGTCTTCTCTTGAAATAATGTTTTTCGACCCTAGATTGTTATTGGTCATAATCCAAATATCTATCTGCTATTTTCAACTACTTATGAAAGTTATCGCCTGCTTTTTAAAAATGTTTTTTATGATTGTAATTGATATTTTATTATGTCTACACAATAAATATTTAAAACACAAAATACTTCTGTAAACTCGTGAATTCTTGAAAGTCTTCCATTTGCACAGACATATGCTTGTAGGTGCACTTTTGTGACTTTCTTTAAAAACTGGGATGGATCAACCACGTATTATGATGCCGCAGAGAAAGGGTATTTAAAGTTGCACAATAGATAAGCAAAACATTTTTTGACAAGTTGCAGATTACTTTTGAGCTCATATTAGCCTGAAAGCAAACAACCACCAATCTTGCTTTTAGGGTTCTGTACGTATTTGCATTTAATCAAAGAGCATTCTGGGTTCACTTCAAGTAACCTCAAATTGTTACATTTTATAAAAGTGTGCACATTTTTATACTGGAACTACTGCCAGTAATGCAAGTAGAGATCACAGTGTTTCTTTCAAGCATTAATCCCAATAGGAAGGGTTTGGCAGTAATGGATCATAAACACAAGTTCGAACAACTTCTACATCTGGATTCAAGGCTTGACTTACTGGGAGACAATCCTCTTTCTGAGATCCATACTGTGGCACTGTAAACTGGCAGCCATGCTGGAGGACTGGGCCTTCTCTTGCCCAGTAGACAAAATAAACATGAAAGCTTGCTATCCTTGACATCAAACAATATATCCAGGGTGTCAGGGGATAAGAACACCCATGTGTACTTTCAACCCAGACCCTTGAGTGATGGCACACACCCTCTGCTCCAGAACTGCCTCTGGCCTCACACACAGATCCACAGCGGTTTAGAGTAGCTGCAAACCCTGCCTAATGCAAATCCAAGTGCACCAATCCCGTAGCCACTCTAATCTCCCTGCATCTGCACACTTCACCTCCCCTGCATGTGCACATGTATAGCAACATGCCCTTTATAGGTAGGGCCCAAGGGTGGTAAAGTGAACTCAATGGGGGTAGTTGGTTAGCAACAGACAGGACTACTATACTGCACTGATGCTGAAGAGCACTTAGTCATGCATGAGATATAATTGTGCACTAGATAAACCAGTACTGTGTAGGCTAGACCCCATCACACACCTTTAGCGTTGCCGGTATGGATGGAAGGGTGGTGGCCCTGAGGGAAGCCCAGCAACAGTCATATCAATACATAAAGTATTCACAGCTGAGGAAGGCAGAGAACACGTCACAGGGGCTCTGCTTTTTGTCAGTCTGGCAAAACACGCACTGCCCAGCACAACACAATAGGCCACCAAATCATTACATTTGGACCGGACGATCATTTTAAGAGCCTCTGTATTTGTAAACGCACGTTCCCCGCGAAGGGTATCTTGGCGCTGAATAGCAGATGTTTATTGTTACCAAACTCAATGGTACTCATTTTATTGACCTCAGAAGGATTAACGGCTGAGTGGACCCACCAGGATTTGATACTGTGACCATGAGGTCAAACACAGACCCCTATGGTGGATGCATTAGTCCACTAAGCCACCAGAGTCAGCATAACACTTTCTGTAATTTTTCCAATGGAACCCAGTACTGTAGCTTTTTGAGACTGCAGTGGCACAGCAGGAGGTGCTGGGGGAAGATATACAGCTAGCGAGCAATAACAATACACTTTCATTGTAGTTCATGTGAGAAATGGCGGAAGGGGTTCCAGGGCAATCAAGGGCACTGGTCTTCAATTGTGACAACTGGAGTCTTTCACCTTTTGTGTCTGGGTGCCAAGTTAAGAATAGATCCAAAATAAGCACCAGGAACACTCCTTTAATTCTTGACTCTACAGAGCAGTCAAAGGCTTAATTGAGGACAGGCTTGTGTGGAAACTCACAATTCAGCAAAGCACATAAAAAACATTTAATCTACCAGTATCCAGACTTCTAATGAAAACTCTGTGTAAAAAGGTCTCTCAGTGTTAAAGTGTAAAGGCCCTTACTTTTGCATCTGTCACAGAGCTCATAACATAACACTCCTTCTCTTTGTATCTA
The DNA here is from genome assembly GCA_963921515.1 of Calotriton arnoldi. Taxonomy (NCBI): domain Eukaryota; kingdom Metazoa; phylum Chordata; class Amphibia; order Caudata; family Salamandridae; genus Calotriton; species Calotriton arnoldi. Next base: position 380,684 of record CAWUFW010009166.1, read on the forward strand.
TTATAGCAGTGGTTCTTAACCTTTTGACTTCTGGGGCCCCCAATTAATCATTACTGGAACCAGAGGACTCGGAAATCCTTATTGGAATCCAGGGACCCCCCCCACTGAGTCATGACTGCTAGCCAAAGGCCCCAGACTAAGCACTGTAGATGATTTGAATTGCAAAACAAAACACAAAAAATACAGAAAAAACCATTCAAACAAATCCACAAATTATGACATTTTATTTAATTCACGCAAAAAAAATTAATATGAAGGTTGGAGCTTTTCTAAATTCAATTGAGGTCATTTATCATCCATACTATATTCTGTTTGATGCCCTTGCACTGATCCCATGAATCATTCTGAGGTTACTAATTTAATTTTTAGTCTCCAATTTCAGATTCCTTCACATTTACAGTAAGCTTTAAAATTTTCAATTGTACAATTAGCTTATTTATATACACCTTATTAATCTGTTAATATAATGTAATTTTTTAAGTAGTCATGGTCCCCCTGAGGAGGCTTTGTGGACCCCCAGGTGTCCCCGGACCACATGGGAACCACTGTATTATAAGGTTCACAAAATAAATCCCTTATTATTGCATTTGTGACTCCAGTAATGAACAATGGAACTACTTCATAGGCAGACTAGCACAACTGCTGCCTATCAAATGCCTATAATGTAAATGATTATCAAAGGGGTGGGGCCAAAGCCCTTCTCTTCATACTGGTTAGGTCTGGTTTTACAGTGCAGTTGTTGCCAGACATTATGTGATCAAAAAAATTACTTTCTGGAGTACTATAGAAAGAGACTGTGGCTCCATCCAGATGCTGGTTCACCAGAGCACAGCTTTTGAATTGTCAAAACCTGTTTCCTTTTTTTAGAGAGAGTGCTTAATCTCCAAGCCGCTGTGATAATCTGCCTATTCAGTTGTATGAACGAGGCTCTTATTAAGTAAAGCTATTGTGAGCTTTCCATTTCGGTCACACACGCCACTATGATGGGTGAAGCTTGCCCTTTTCAGGTCACACAAATGCCACTGTGATGTTATTAAACAACTTCTCTTAGATAAATTAGATAATTGTGGTGTTTGTTCTTCTCTGGATGCCACATGGAAAAGCTTATGTTCAATACATCAAGCTTTGTTGGTTATGATGGCAAGCCAATGTCAAAAGCTATAAGCTAGATTTATTTATTATAAAAAAGAATGATAGAGTCAGTGTGCCGGACGTATTTATTGTTAAGAGAATATGGTAACATCAATAGGCATTTAAGGTTGGATTATTATTACTCTGTACTAAAACCTGCACTGAACTATTTTATTACATGGAATCTCACAGTATACCACAGTAGGAAAAGGTTTTAGTGTTGGTTACTGTTAGAACTTGTGTTTCTGGTTGGCAGAAGTATGCACCCTGTCCAAGCAGGAACCACAATCCTAGCCAGGGTAAATCAGTAACACTTTAAATTAACCTGTGCTCACCCTCTGGTAGCTTGGTACAGAACTATCAGACTTAACTTAAGAGGCAATGTTTAAAGTATTGGTTTAACACTTCAAACAGTAACACAGTGAAAACACCACAATTGTTTTTACACCAGTTTAGCAAAATAGAGAATAATCTTATAAATAAAACAAGACCAAAATGAAAAAAAATCCAATCAGTAAAAGTCGAGATATGAATTTGTAAAGATTAAATGCAAAAATAGTGTATAGAAGCAGTAAGCACTTAAAGATTTATTTGGTCATTCAGGACCGGTACTGTGGAAATCTGAAATAATTTCTGTTAGCATAGGCTGAAGCCATCTTGCTTGTGGCATCCATTTTGTTAGCTATGTAATTCTTCCGTCTTCACTGTTGCTTGCCCTTCTATTCTGCTTGTGTCATCAACTCTAGTTAACTCCTTCTGTACTGAGCTAAAAGCAATGTGCTGAGCAAAGGCCTGTAGCTGCTAGAATGCACCTGGCTAAAGATATAACTGTCAACTGTTTTTTGCTGATAATGTGGAAATAAAATCTATAATTATGCCCCTTCGCTGCCCTCTGCGCGATCTAATTATGCCCCTTTGCGCGATCCCCTTTGCGCGATTAATAATTGCCCACATTAAAAGCCGGCACCATTTTGTTTTTAATTCACCCTTTGGTGTCCCAAGACCCCGAGCACGAGCACGACACCCCTGCACCTGGCTTTTCCTCATTTTCACCATCTGTCTCTGTGGTTTCTGCCAAGTCCGGGAAACCAGTACATGAGTTCCCGCTCCCCGCAGAGATGGTTCATGTTTCTGACATGAAGCACGAGCACAAACCCCCAAATGAGGAAGCCTTCCCCTTCCAACTGTCAGACTATTTCACATCGCAAGTCCCCTCACGAAGCCTAAGACACGCCCCCATTTCTTCACACTCTGCTCCTCTTGCTGAATCTTTGTTCCTCTATCTGCCACGACCTGTTTGTTCCTCTATTTTGCCTCGTGACCAAGACTGTATAAATATTCTGCTGTTGAAAATAAAGGCCCCACTTAAAGAGAGGGACTTGAGAGATTGCTCCTGTGCCCGCTTGGTGCTAGAAGCGCTCCCTTTAACTCGAGTTATTGGTCTTCTCCTCCTTCATTTGAGCACCACGGACTCCTCGCTTTGCATTGACAAGAAATTATGATTTATTAAGCATAGAAATTCAGAAATGAGGTAATAAGTAAATTTAATTTACCACAGTAATTGGCGCCCGAACAGGGACCTTCCCTTTCCCCACGCGCCGGCGATATTGGACCCGGTACTGTCCCCTCCTGACCGTTGACGGACTTCAAAAGTGCACAACGCGGGGAATTCCCGCTAACTCCCTCGAGGCGAAGAGGGGACCGACTGCGGCCCAGCATCCACACGAGGCGGTGAGGAAATAGCGGAACGTCCTGAACCAAAGCCCAACCTGCGAAGCAGACGAGTCCGAGGTTCTACAAATCCCACCTTGAAACTGCGCGCCGCGTTTTCCCAAAATCTTCAAGAGGCCTTCCAGTTACTTTTCGGTGAGTACTGCTGAAAAGTATAAAACGAACCCACAGCTTTTGTGGGGGCGGTAAAGATACTGCGTTTTTTTGGTTTCTCACCTATCTTTGGTGAGGACTACTAAAACTAGTATAAAAGACGGACTCACTACCTTGTGGGCACGGTAAAGATACATGTTTTTTGTGGGTTTCTCACTTATTTTGTGAGGACTACTAAACTAGTATAAAAGACGGACTCACCTCTTTCGTGGAGTACGGTAAAGATATTTGTTCTGTTTATGTTTTCTCACTTCTAAAATCTTTGAAAGTCTTGCCATCATGCCTATTTTCTCGAAAATACGTAAGATGGCAACCAAGAGTATTCTTGAGAAGGAAATTCCCCTTCCTCCTCGGGATACTCCAGGACACTTCATGTATGCAAAACATGGTGTCGGTGCACTTATTTATTGTGATCTATGGGTAGAATATACTAAAGACCTAGAACTCAGATATAGATGGCCTGAAAATGGTAGTTTTGATACGGAGTGTATTATGAAATTAGAGGAACAGTTATGGAAGAAAAAGAGAGTCCGCCAGTCACAGAGTGACTCAGTAGAATTATGGAGAAAAGAAGCCCATAGGAGGCAACAGAAGGAATTGCATAAAGTTGAAAAGGGTAAGAGAATGTCAGAGCAGGCCAAGAAAGAACAGTTACAAGAAATAGGGAAAGAAGTAGTTAGTGAAAGGAATAAAAGGGAACAATCAGCCATTTCTACTGGTTTTATCCTGTATTGCCATCTGCACCTGAAAACCTTAACATTGCATCAGCACAGCCTACAGCCCCACCACCAGAGGATACTTTTACTAATTTTCTCTTAGATACTCCACCACCCTATGAAGTTCCAGTCATTCAACACCCTCTGCCTCCGCCACCCCTTTCACAACATAACGCACCACCTCTCACTCCAGAAGGGGTGCCGTGGAGTCCAGACCCAGGTAAAACAATTCCCGACTGCCCCTATGACCCGACTCCGAGCAACACAGGGGAGGCGGGCCGAATAAGTAAAATACTTCATGACTCCTGGGAAGAAATAAGACATCTACCAGCAATTGACACGTTTCTTCAAGCGGCCTCTGAGTTTCTTCGTACTGGAGAGAACTCACGAGCCATTAACGCTATGACTACAAGAAGATCACACCCTGTAAAAATGCACATGTATAGGTTCCTCCTTTGCTGTTTCATAAAACACATACAAGCAGAGGAAAGAAATGTACCAGTTTCACTTTTTGACTTATTAGATTCCGCATCCGACCACACTAGTCTAGAACTTATAAATGATGCACTAGACAGGTTCACCCGTAATGTGACCCGTATTCTGCAAAACTTGCAAACAAATGAAGAGAATAAGAAACTTGAGGAGGAAATTACTGAACCTACTGAAAAAGTCCTACCCGTTCGTTCTTCCGCCCCTAATTCCACGAACACCCCCGCCTACATTCCTCCAAGGTCACTCTGAACGGTCATCTCCAGATGAGTTATTTGAAAATACATCCAATGCATTAGACTACTGGTTAGACCAGGAACCTCCGCTTACACCGGAGGAGGAGGAAATAGCCAGAACTGCGACCCTATGGGTCTCTCAATATAAGATATATGACAATGATCTCATAGCCCAGCTTTTTCTAGCATTACCACGCTCACATCAAAGATTAGCAAGTCTCTACATGGTACAACATCTCATCACACTCAATGACACTCATTTTAAACATGATCCAAGACTCGAAGATTTTCTGTCTGACTGCGCTGATAACATGTTCCTCCACAATAGTTCAGTTTTTCTTAACACATTTATAGATTTTAGACAGAAATACCAGAAAGTGACTGGATATAGATCTCCCCATAATACGTGTGGATCAACTAATAGACTTCCTCAAACACGCCAGTTCCCCATGAGAGAGGTCCACCCCAGAGCTGACACGAATGGCGCGCTACAACGCGTCTTCATTTATGTACCCTTGACAAAACTTGAGTTACTAAGGATGAAAGAGATGGTTCCCTCCCACTCAAAGGATCCTGCTGGATTCTTTAAGGAATTAGGAGATGTATTAATGATGGGAACATATACTCTTTCTGATATCACAGCAATTCTGAAATTATTGTTGCCATCAGGTATATATGACAAACTAAGAGAAAAGATTGGGAAGTAGCAGGTGAATACATTAGATGGACTGAACTTCAGAATGACGAAAATACTAGAGTAGCAGGTCAAGGTATAGGAGACAAACTAAAAGCACTTCCTGGCACTATTTTAAAGGTGCTACCACAGTTACTAACAGTGAAAAAGGAGGACTGGGATGCCATTTCCTCCTGCAAACAGAAACATGGTGAAGACATAGGAGATTATTACACTAGACTTGAAAAGTGTTTTGCGGTAAATAGCGGCCTTACGCCAACAAGTGAAGCTTACCCGCATCTGTTTGTTTCCAAATTAGTAGATAACGCCTTGCCAGCCATTAAGGACAGAGTACTAAAAGTAGAAAGTACCTGGCAAGCACATACACCTCCACAGGTGTTACAAATGCTACAATATCACCAGAATCGCATTAGGGATGAAGAAGAAAATGATAAGAAACGCATGAAAGACACAAAGATGAAAGCATTAGTAGCCCAAACTGCACCCCAGCGTCAACAGACACCAAGTAGCCAGACAAATATAAAAAGCACTTGTAATTATTGCAAAAGATGGGACACTTCGTTAAAGATTGCCCTGTCTTAAAGCACAATTTGGCTACTGGTAAGACCCAGCCACGCCCATATCAGCCAAAACAGAATGGTTCCCTAGACAGTTCAACACCTTCAGTTCCACTGACAACACAAATGGCCCAAATGAATATTATAGACAGCGCCTACACTGAATATTACCCAGATTTCTCATGATGTTGCCCAGAGAGAGAAGATGACAAACTGCCCCTAATCCCCATTCCAGTAGATCAGACAGGTCCATTTATAGAGGTCCGACTTCTTGGGGAGGATAGGAAGTTTCTACTAGACACTGGGGCCAGTAAAACAACAATAAGCCATCAAGAGGTCCCAGAGGCTCCTCTCTCGGGTTCAAAAAGTATTTCTCTGGGTTTCTCGGGACAACCTGTGACAAACGTCACGTCAAAGCCACTGCCCTTGCAGGTTGGTCCCCTCATGACAACTACAGATCTTATATTGACAAAATCATGTCCAGAAAACTTGCTTGGTATAAAAACATTGAAAGAATTAGGAGCTGTCATTGTTTGCTCACCTACAGATGTCAGACTATTTCTGCGAGATTTCAAGGGCCACTACACAAGTAGAGAATTAGATGAGCGTTTGAAAGATTTGCCACACACCCTGTGGGCCACTGATTCCACCACAGTAGGATGTATGGAAATAACACCTCACAAGGTTACACTGAAAGAGGGAGCCCAACTACCACGCATAAGGCAATACAAAATTCCACCTCAGGCTGAACAAGCATTAATGTTAATTATTCAGGACCTAATACAGTCAGGTGTGATTAAGGAAACAACTTCTAACATTTGCAATTCCCCTGTTTTACCAGTTCATAAAAAAGTGGAACCAGGAACACCACCTGTCTACAGACTAGTGGTGGATTTGAGAGAGCTCAATAAATGTGTCGTTCCACAACACCCTGTGGTTCCAGACATCTCCACCCTACTCACAGCCATAGATGCGGAAGCAACGCATTTTTCAGTCATTGACTTGAAAACGCATTCTTTAGCATACCTATTCACCCAGACAGTCAATACCTTTTGGCTTCTCCTTACAAGGACGAAGTTTCCAATTCACAAGAGCTCCTCAAGGTTTCACAGAGAGTCCAAGCGTATATAGCCAAGCATTAAAAGACAACTAGATACTGTTCAAATGCCCACGGATACAGCCATACTACAATATGTTGATGATATCCTCATTACGGCCAGATCTGACGCAGCATGTGCTGAAGCATCACTACTAGTACTAGAATTCCTAGCTGCAAATGGCCATAAAGTTTCCCCTGGTAAGCTCCAATTTTGTTTACAGCAAGTGGCATACTTAGGGCACTTGCTGTCAAAGGAGAGTAGGCAGCTTACACAGGAACGCATCCAACTCATACAACAAATACCACAACCAACAACACGAAACAAGTTCGAGCCTTTGTTGGTCTCACCTCATATTGTAGACAGTGGATCCCACAATTTGCACTCATTTCCAAACCGTTAGTGCAGCTGACAACACTCGAAGCTGGCGCTACTCCACAATTACCCTGGACAGATGAACACACGCAAGCCTTTCAGTCTCTTAAAAAAGCTATGTGTCAAGCCCCAGTGCTGGCAACACCTAATTACACCAAAGATTTTACATTATTTGTAACAGAAAACTCAGGTACAGCACTATCAGTTCTGACCCAACTTCAAGCAGACAAACATAAACCATGTGGTTATTTTTCAAGCACATTAGATCCAGTAGCACAAGCATTGCCTGCATGTCTAAAATCAGTAGCAGCTACTGCACAAGCTATTAGACAAAGTGATTCTATTGTATTGGGACATCATCTGATAGTTCAGGTCCCACACGCTGTAGAACTTCTGTTAAACAGAACACAAACACAGCATCTGACAATAGCCAGACTCACCGGATATGAGATGACACTTTTTCAGCCACACATTGAGATTAGACGCTGCAACATTTTAAACCCAGCAACACTGTTGCCACTGACCTCTCCTACTGAAGAAATTCACGATTGTATTGACATAATTGATTTAGTGACCAAACCAAGACCAGATTTACAAGATACTCCCCTTGCTAAGGCAGAAATGACACTCTTTGTTGATGGTTCATGTATGAGACTCCCCACAGGAGAATTAGCAGCAGCCTATGCCGTCACAAATGGTACAGACACTTTAGAAGCACACAAGATAGAGATACTGTCGGCACAGGCAGCAGAACTCATAGCCCTAACACGAGCATGTCACTTAGCAAAAGGAAAGTCAGTTAACATCTACACTGATTCACAATATGCCTTTGGAGTTGTACACAACTTCGGTACATTATGGAAAGAGAGAGGATTTCTCACATCACATGGGTTCAGAATACAGCATGCTACACTCATCACTGCCCTCTTAGAGGCCAGTCAGTTACCAGAGAAAATCGCAGTGCTAAAATGTAAAGCGCACACAAAAGGAACAGATGAAATATCAAAGGAAATGATTCTGCAGACAGTGCAGCCAAGTTAGCAGCAAACACAGAATTAAGTATACCACACCGCCAATATACAATACGAGACCCCTTTTCTGACATCCAGGATGTCCAAAGTCACGCCACACCACAGGAACTGCTAGAATGGAAGGAAAAAGGAGGGGTCCTTACAGATCAAGGCTGGATGACACCTGAAAGAGCAGTATGGTTTCTACCGGATGCCATGGTACAAGTTATGGTAAACACCATACATGGACCAGCACATCTGGGAGAAAAAGCAATGTTAGACAGCATACAGAATATATGGCACAACAAACATTTGAGAGCTGCAGCCAAACAAAAAGTTAAAACGTGCATGATTTGTAATCAGTTCAACCCAGGAAAAGGCACAAAGGTGGAACAGGGAGGATTCCAACCCCTGACCATCCATTTGAAGTTCTCCAGATGGACTATATCCAGATGGAGAGATGTAGAAGGTCACAAGTATGTGCTAGTTGTAGTGTGTGCTCTGACCAGATGGACAGAAGCCTATCCCGTCCCAGATTACACTGCAACGACAACTGCTAAACAATTAGTTAGAGAGTTTTTCCGAGGTATGGGTTGCCCCGTGTCATCTACTCAGATAACGGCCAACCTTTTTCCTCTGAACTCATGAAGCAAGTGTCTCTTATGTTAGGGTACACTTGGAAGTTTCACTGTGTAAGACATCCTCATGCAGCAGGTCTAGTAGAAAGGCACAACCAAACTTTGAAGACAAAATTGGCCAAGATATGCACTGACAAAGGCGTGGACTGGATGGTAGCCTTACCGGTTGCCCTCTTCTACATGCGTATGGTAGCCCATTCCAGAACTGGCTTATCTCCATATGAAGTGGTCTTTGGCAGACCACCAAATATGTGGGGTACGCCAAGGCCTAAAAGAATAACTGATGTTGACAGTACTATGCTGACTGACTACCTGGCTTCCTTGATGTCTGCACTCCAATCTTGTCGTTCTCAGGTTGCTGCCACCTTCCCTGACAAAACCAACCCGGAAGAACACGCCATCCGACCCGGGGACTGGGTCCTCGTGAGGAACTTCGACCGGACCAGTCCCCTCCAGCCCAGGTGGAAGAAGCCAAGACTCGTACTACTAACAACACGGACAGCAGTGAAGGTCGAGGGCAGGAAGGGCTGGCTCCACGCAAGCCACTGCCGGAAACATTTTGGACAAAAAGACACTGTTGCTGATGGCCCTGACAATCCCACTGACATTGTGACTGAACAATCTTTATTGCCTTTGGAACTAACCCCACAACAGGATTACAAATCAAAGTTAAGGTCTGCCATTCGGACTCTGGCTAATTAAGTCCATTGGGCGTCGGTCCAGTGGTGAAGCGGTTGGAGCATGGGAATGGATTTTAACACCCTGACTATGTGGGAGAAAAAAAAAAAATGAACTCTAGAAAAAGACATAATGGTCCTATTATATGTTTGACAGTATTATTTTTCCTCATGGCAGTTATGACGTGTCTTGGTTGGATTCTCCACACTGTTTTTCCCCCAACACAACACACCTCTCATACACCCAACAGCACTCAGGAACACACCTATCACGACCTACCCCTCATGAACAAGCCCATAGACTAGCCTTGTGAAACAATACCTTCATACAGATGCTACACCACACTCAGCAGGCCAGTAATAGCACCAATTGTTGGATATGTGGCCGCATCCCACCTCATCAGAAAAAGGGAGGGATGCCTCTTTTTCCTTTCCCATTCTCTTATAATGGAACTTGTGAAGCCTGGTTCGCCCTAATAACAGCTGACGCTACTACCCCCACCTCCTGCCCTGACGGAAATAATTCATGCAAGAATGGGTGGCCTTGGGGGGATTTAAACAAGGTACTCAATACTGCCTGTTACCCTAATAAGGAGGGAGATCCTCAGGCGACCGGTACAGTCCTAGAAAGTGAAGAATACAAGCAAGGGAACATGACCATGTCCTACAAGATGTTAAATACCAAACCTAAAAAGAATGCTGGTTCCCCTTCCATCTCGGTCTCACCAGTAAAAGGACACCTGTGCATCCAGAAAATGGCTCTGTTCCATTAGGACACAGTGACTGTCATACCACTATAAGTTTTGAAGACAGAGGAAAGTCCTCATTTCTAGCATCTCGCCATACTTATTTCATCTGTGGCCAAACGGCCTATGTGCAGCTGCCCTTGAACTGGGGGGAACTTGCTATATAGCATTCCTGTTACCCCCTGTCTTTGTGGCCCCATCCACTTACCACAGAGACCTCCTAGTGCCCCATGTCAGACATAAAAGAACGATCGATACCTCCTTGGTTGACCAAACGGAAACCTCATGGGAACAGTATACAGATTTTAACAAAGGGTTCTTCTTCTTTGTTGGGCCTGTACAGAACAGCAAGCTTATACGCAGGTTGACAAGGACCTTAGAGGCTGTAGTAAACCAGACGGCGTCTGCCCTGGGGAGCTTAACCCAGGAGCAGTCTGCCATACGATTGGTTACTCTCCAAAATCGCCTTGTCCTTGACATCATCTTGGCTGATAGAGGCGGAGCCTGTAAAATTATAGGCTCTAGCTGCTGTATATTTATTCCTGATAATTCCCCATCTGTATACACGGCCATAACAAAATTACACAAGATAGCCGTAAGTTTACATCAAGAACCTGGCACTTGGACGTGGTCTGACTGGTTCTGGAAGATAATATCGTCCTGGGGATGGCAACTGCTGTCAGCAGCAGGTATAATATTCCTGATAATAACTGGATGCTGCCTTTGCATCCAATGTGGTCCTGCCCTATGCGGTCTATGCGCTGCAAAATGCATTCCTAAACCACTTGTCCAGCAGAGAGAAAGGGAAAGAATCATGTTACAAGAATGTATAAATGATCTCATGCAAATTGAGATATAATGTAGGTACACTCTGGGGCAAGGAGGGAATGTGGAAATAAAATCTATAATTATGCCCCTTCGCTGCCCTCTGCGCGATCTAATTATGCCCCTTTGCGCGATCCCCTTTGCGCGATTAATAATTGCCCACATTAAAAGCCGGCACCATTTTGTTTTTAATTCACCCTTTGGTGTCCCAAGACCCCGAGCACGACACCCCTGCACCTGGCTTTTCCTCATTTTCACCATCTGTCTCTGTGGTTTCTGCCAAGTCCGGGAAACCAGTACGTGAGTTCCTGCTCCCCGCAGAGATGGTTCATGTTTCTGACATGAAGCACGAGCACAAACCCCCAAATGAGGAAGCCTTCCCCTTCCAACTGTCAGACTATTTCACATCGCAAGTCCCCTCACGAAGCCTAAGACACGCCCCCATTTCTTCACACTCTGCTCCTCTTGCTGAATCTTTGTTCCTCTATCTGCCACGACCTGTTTGTTCCTCTATTTTGCCTCGTGACCAAGACTGTATAAATATTCTGCTGTTGAAAATAAAGGCCCCACTTAAAGAGAGGGACTTGAGAGATTGCTCCTGTGCCCGCTTGGTGCTGGAAGCGCTCCCTTTAACTCGAGTTATTGGTCTTCTCCTCCTTCATTTGAGCACCACGGACTCCTCGCTTTGCATTGACAAGAAATTATGATTTATTAAGCATAGAAATTCAGAAATGAGGTAATAAGTAAATTTAATTTACCACAATGTAAACAGTTCTGTTCCCCCTCCCACTCTGCTGACTAAGTGATCTCCCATCTGCCCATGTTTGTTGGTAGTTATTCCTGTGTATGCTTGTACCTTCTATTTGTAACTACATGCTTACTCTGCAACAAACTCTGTATATAAGCACCATGGTCTGTGACTTCAGTGTACTACCTCAGGCAGCACTTGAGAGTGCTGTGTGGACGTAGTCCCACTCATGAGTGATTAATAAACTTGTTATTTGAATTCCAGCTTCAGTGCCAATCTCTATTTTGTTGGTCTATGGACCTGTGGTCAAGAGAAGGGTGACCCCTGCACCGGTGTGCTTATTAAAAAGCACATTTCCACAGTTGGCGCCCGATACGTGGGGCCTCATCGAGGACACGGCCGTCTGAAGGAGTGGTCTTGACGGAAGAGTGGAATATTACTGAGGAGACGTCCTGCATGAGGAGACCCTTGTCTTTGCAGCCAAAGTGACTTTTCCGGTTTTTCGATTTGACCCTCCAGGTGGCGGCCGGTCCTGACTGAGGTATCCTTTGACTTTGTCCCAGTCAAGTGCCACCAGATAGACACGGTTGGAGCTTTATGCTTTTAAGCACTATATTTCAAGATAATCTTTCAAAATTCATAACTCCTGTTCTATTTATTGGATTTTTGTTGTTTTGGTCTTGTTTTGTTCAATAAATTAAGTTCTATTTTTCTAACCAGGTGTGGTATCTTTTTGTGGTGTTTTCCCTGCATTACTGTTTGAAGTGATGCACAACCACATTGCCTCTTAGGTTAAGCCTGACTGCTCTGTGCCAAGCTACTAGAGGGTGAGCACAGGTTAATTTAGGGTGAGTGTCTGACTTATCCTGACTAGGATTGTGGTTCTAGCTTGGATAGGGTGCATACCATTGCCAACCAGAAACCCATTTTCTAACAACTGAGATCTAACAAGTGTTTCTCAAGACCATTAGCATATACAAGGGGCCAGAATGCAGCCCTGATGTATGGCTCTGGCTAGCTTAAAGGATTCTGCTGTCTCCCCATAAGGGCCGAGCCTCACACTGGCTGTCTCTTCTAAATGTAATCCCCTCAGAACATTAACAATACTTGTCTCAACCCCAAGTTCAGTCATTATGGACCAAAGTTTGGATCTATTAACCGATCGAATGCCAAACTCAAGTCCATGAAAGCTAAGTATATCTTGGCTTCCTTAATCACTGTGAAAGATCAATGAAATTAGTATCGGAGACATGGATCCAAGTCAGAGGTGGAAAAGAAAGGCACTAATACCAGCGTGCATGGGTGGTGTTCATTGCTGCTCTGCTCAGTAATTTCTAGGATGGTAAAGGAGCCAGCTCGGAGACACACGCCACCATCTAACAAGGCACAGGAGCATTGCTAAAATGGTTCCGGATCCAGTCTGGTGCCTGGGAAATATTCTAAAGGTGAGGAATCTGTGGTAAGAAGTATCCATTAGAGAAGTAAACAATTGGCCCACCACAGTGAAGTTACTAGATTATAAAACAAGATTTGCTTTTGACGCATATTTTTGCAGGTGGTGTATTAATCTCCCAAGCAGCTTAAAATGCAATCTGTGCACAATTGTTTCCTTTACTATCTTTTGTTTGGTTAATTTATTTGGGGGCAAAATATTTATAAAATAATGCATAGGCCATTATGGATTAATCAACTCAGGATGCAGCCACACATGACTCTGGCCCTCATGGCTCCATCCCCGTTCTGCCACCACCCATTTAAATTTCCAAAACATTATAGCAACAATAAAAAAGGTTGCACCAAAAAAGTGTAAAGTCCTGATTCTACAAAAAAAAAAAAAAGTTGTCAGATCTTTTACTTACTTCAGTAGCACTATAATAATTTTTTAGCATGAGTGCTGTATGGCAACAGTGTTAACAGTGAAGCCAGCATTTTTAGGAGTGGACAGTTTTGTAGGATTTTTTTTTTAATTTATTTTAATTTTATTTTTAGTGTTTTATATAGAGCGAACAAGACCCAGTCAGGTGTCAGAGTGCTTTAAAAGAACAACAAGAGGTATTTGTAGTGCACACGAAAAACAATATAGAAAAAAACAATGTATTGGTAAGATCCAGTCAGGCGACAGAGCGCTTTACAGGAACATGAAAGGTGGTTATACTGCAAACAATACAAGTCAACAAGGGTTGGTCAAGTAGGCAAAATTACACAATCAAGTAATAGGATGGGAGATAGGGCAAATCGTCACTTGTAAGTAATGGAGTGGGCAAACTCCAATATATGTCATGATGATCTCCGATAAGCAGAAAATAGCGTCACGCTTGAAGAGAGGGAGGTAAAGTTTCAAAGTGAGAGGAATCTGTTTGACAGCCGAAGTTTTACTTCTTTTTTTAACAAGGAAATGGAAGGGTTGGACCTGTTCTCCAGAGGAAGAGAGTTCCAGATTTTTGTGGCGCTTCTGGAAAATGCTTGATTGTAGATTTTCTTTCTGTTGAATTTTTGTGGCATAAGTAGAAAATAGCTTGTACTTCAGGAAGATCTGTTTCCACCCGATAGAGTTAGTTTCTGGGCCATGTAAGTGGGAGTGTTGTGGTGAAGAGCTATATGCGTCATGCAGATAATTTTGAGATGGATCCTTGCTTCAAATGGGAGCCAATTTAATGATAGGAGGTCAGGGGGGATGTTATCCCTTTTTTGAGCCAGTGAGGAGTCTTGCTGCCACATTCAGGGTGGCCTTCAGCAGTGCAAGTTTAATTTTCGGAAGGCACACAAGGGTGGCACTACCATAGTCTAACTTAAATATCACAAGGGCTTGAACCGCTTTATTGAGATCATACGTTGGAAGGAAATGTTTTAGTTTCCTTAGTGCTTGAAGTTGGAAATTAGCTCCTCTGGTGCAGACACTGATGTGATTTTTCATGGAAATGTTATTGTCAAGGATTATTCCTAAAGATTTACCTGAGTCAATAATATGTGGGGTGCAGTTCAAGGCAGTAAGATGTGGTAGCCAGTCTTTGATCCTAGGGGCAATGTTGGGCAGTGAGATCAGTAAGAATTTGTTTTTTTCTGCATTGAGTTTGAAGTGATTACAAGTCAACCAGTTTTGAGTTTTTATCAGTGTGCTATTAAGGATGATGATGTCTTCGAGGGAGGCAATTTTCACGTAGAGTTGAGGGTCGTCTGCGTACATGTGGTAGAAGATGTGTGAGAGTGGCGGACGCCCAGCATGACAGTGTCACTTTTTAAGCCCCTATGAGTGCCTTATGCTAATCACACAAAACAACTAGACATTACACTGATTAAAGACTAATTGCATTTTGGGGCAAAATGTCATCTAGACCTGAAAGAGTATCTCAAATCAGGCAGTATTTGCCTATACACTAACTGCAAAGTGCCATATGACTATGCAGATATTAAACCGTAGGTTTAATGCAGAAAAAACCTAGTCAGATCTTTGTGGCAAATAGTGTGAAACTCTGATCGAGAGTACTGAAACGTGTTTGAGGGTGTGCAAATTTGAATTTCACAATATGTGATGAAAAGATGACCTGACATCAAGGTAGTTCTTTTCAAATATAACTTTAGAGCCCTACACAAAAGAAACTGCTACATACAGTTTTATCAGTTAAGAAAACACAAGGCCTTAGTGGAGAGGCCAGAGGAATCATTTCCTGGCTGAGATGAAATTACTTCAACCTATTATGAATACAATAAATGACTACAACATTGTATCTTTCTGTAACCAAGGATCATGTTAGGAAAGAGCTCAAGCTTGACTAATCTTACTGAGGTAAGAACAGCAGTTTTTCATATCAAGGGGAAAGTGTCAAAAGAACTCCTGACTTGAATGGTTTGTGCATTAAAAGAAAAACAACTAAAACTGAGATTCCATTGGGGAGCAAGCTGTAAATGAAGTAGATGTAAATGTAGCAAAATAATGGGAACAAAGTTGCTACTTTCCATTTGCACAAAGGCCCATTTTATGAGGTAGGATATATTTCTACACTGGTAACTAGGCCCAGGCCATGTTAACAGTAGCCACTTAATGCTGATAGGCTGGTAACATGAGTTACAAGCCTCAGTGGTATCATGAGAAGTGTTCTTTTAAAGTACGCTTGAAAGCTAAAATGAGGAATTAGGAAAGGAAGAAATTCGGACAGGGAATTACCAATTACTTGTTTCTTAGTGAACCCTGAAAATGAAGCCTGTGATGGGTCAGACTTTCCCCACCCTCTTTGTATTTTCAGGACCGCAGATATCCGCAACTCTGGAGGTGGGGAAATATAGACCTATTCCTCTGGCCTCTCTTAAATGAGGGCCTAACAGTCAGTGAGATGCAACATCAACTTTTGTAGTTTACCAATACTTTGATTAGTTATAAACACTAACTTCAAAAACATTACTATCTATTCAAATGTTAGTCTGGTACATAACGTCTTGCACTTCTTTCTTTCTGGGCTAACTAGGCAAGAATAAATGTACTTACGCAACAGCCTTTTTGATATTAGCTGGAAGGCCAGTGTAAGGATTTACAGGTTTGAGAAGATTCATAATTCCTTTCTTTCCAGCAGTGATAACCTTTGAGATATACTCCTTTTTCCAATACCCCATATCTTTTTCCTGGATGGTACTGTGGCTTAAGTGATTATCAATGGCTTCAACTGTTTTGGGCTTCCAATGTATTTTCTTTGATGTATGTAAAGAAGAGTATATTCTGTACCATAGTACACTAGAATAAATTACAAAGTAGCACATCATCATTAATATAAGCTTGCAAATGCATGTATTTACTAAACATTTTCATGAAACAT
Source organism: Calotriton arnoldi (assembly GCA_963921515.1). Classification (NCBI taxonomy): domain Eukaryota; kingdom Metazoa; phylum Chordata; class Amphibia; order Caudata; family Salamandridae; genus Calotriton; species Calotriton arnoldi. The sequence goes on from CAWUFW010009166.1 coordinate 397,312, forward strand.
ATCTTATTGCTCCCACTGTTATAACACTCGGTTCATGAAAAGGATCTCACTATACAACATGAACTCCAAAATAAACTTCACAATGTAAGGCTCTAAATCACTGAACAAGAGAAACTAAAGGCTAGAGGCTAGAATACACAAAGCAGGCTTGCCAAAACAGGAGTATTAGCTGCATATAAGGAAAATAGCAGGTACAAATAGCATGTAAGAATAGCAATAAGATTAGCAGTAAGAATGGCAGGTAAGAATCAATCGAAAAAAGCAGGCAAGAATCAATCGATGAAGTGGCCTTATATTTGAAGGCTTCAGGCCTGAAAAGAACAGCGAACAATCGTCTTTTCAAAACAAAAGGAAAAGGTGATGAGTATGGTTCAGTGAACACTACCCTTGGTCATTCTCACTTGGCACAGTGAACAGCAGAACCACTGTTATATCACCTACCTGTTGCCCCTGAACAAGAGTATGGGTGCATACGCGAATCATAAAACAACAGTTTTGTAGAGGCATGCAGCACTTACTCCTTAGAAAAGCTCCTTTTGATGACCACCTACCCAGACGGCAGAGCGCACTTGTGCGAAATAGAAGCTGCAGTCAGCTGACGTGGAGTGAAGCTCTGCCACAATGAAATAATGAATGAGATGAAGACCACAACGCAAAAATGAACACTGCCACCTTCTGTGCACGGGTGTGAATCAGAAAAAAGCACAGGAACTTGAGAAGGGCACATGGAAGATCATCCTAAGACTACTTGCAAGAACCAATACAAGGGGAGAGTTGTGTGAAGCAAAGATCTGCCATCCAAAGTAGACTCTCAATGTGGAGGAGGGTTGGGCAAATGTGAATGCCCTGCGGAAGGAACCCCTTTTTGATTCCTGTTCTCTCCAGCACGGGCAGCCATGTAAATTATCTTGGCAACATGCAGTGAAACTAACTGAAGCACATTATAGAGAAAAGTCTCAACAGCTCCACAGTTTGCATGCACAAGGAGGTGGTCCTGCATTAGTTTAGATCTCCATGGCCACAACAGCATAAGTTACACACATGACCCCTGCCCAACAGATGGCACACATATCAGTCACACACTTCTGAAACTGTTAGCAGAGTATGCCTGTGGCTCTTCACTGACTCTATATCTTCTACTCCATGCTTAGCAGTACTGGGACATAATGTTATTCAAATGGAAGAATTGGTGTGGCCACTGCAGCAATCCTTCCTAGGAGTGAAACAGCCCTGCCAATTACCCGCATGAGGGATTAGACTACTGCAGTTTAGTGCTTGTGTCCATATCATTGCACTAAAATGCATTAGTCAGTCATGCGTTTACAGAGCTCATTGACGCCGAGTAACAGAACGTCTGAATTCCGCCCCCACCCAACTAAATCACTTAGATGCATGTTAGTATAAATTGACTTTTGGTGTCTAATCAGATGAAAGGCTGCTTTGTACACTACAAAGAGGGTTTTAAAGTCTAATGGGGAGAGACTAGGAGGCATTGATGCCAAATTAGACCATCCAGTGTGTTGGGTTACTTAACATCTTACTTATCTGATGGTATCAATCACCCAAAAAGGAATGCCGATGAATTTGTAGAGGTCATCACAACAGACAAGTGCAGAGACCAAGGTAGCAGCCAGTAACACGTGGTTCTGAGCAAGTGGGGTGTGTCACATTTGTTGACCAGGCAGGCAAAAGTAAATTTTCTTTTTTGTCCTTTTTGGGACAGCCAATAGTCAACTGGAACAGGGGTTCTGTAAGCAGACAAATACTCCTATAACAATCATACTCGTAATCTTATTTCTTTTGTATTGTACGAAAAGTATTTCTAGTTCTGAGGAACAGCTGCGCACACAAAGAAGGGGCAAATTGAAGTCAGAGTGCACAGAAAAAAACATGTTCCAGAACATCTGAGCAATACATATTTAAGTTTGCAATTCTTAAACAGGTACTGTGGTACTACTGGCCTGGAGGTTACGAGGCATCAAGGACGCAGACCCTCAGAGAAGCCTGTTGTTGGCAGATGTGTTGGAGTTGGTGTGATTTGCTGAACCTCTGCCCAAAAACCATCAAGTGTTTAAAAAAGCCAAGAGGATACTGGGTTGCATTATCTGTGTCCACGGCACTGGAAACAATGCACACTCCATAAACAAGTGGTGCTGTGGACCAATTTGAAAGCTACGGAAGAATTAATTATTCCTGGACTCTGGCAATGTCTACTGTGAAGACCCCCGACACTCACACAGTAAATATGGCAGTGGACACCCCTGCCTCATACAGGCAATCTATATTGATGGTGCAGCAGGGCAGTCCTCCATTGGTTCTTCTTCCAGTCAGTGGAGATCAGATTTATTTTCAGAAAATGCCCTCAGGGTAGGATGCGGTTGGTAACCAAATGACTACCAGGTTACCTCCCTCCTAAAGACCACTTCTCTGGAAGTGTGGTATCTGGCTATCCCGGGATGCACCATTCTGCCCACTCCCAACATGGCGAGTCTCCTCTCGCAACACTCAGAGCTCCTTGGATCACCACCAAAGGTGTGGCTACCAAGCGGCTACACACCCCATGAAGAACCTGTTTTAGAACTGGCTTCTCCTCTCATGTCCCTAGTGCCAGCCTGTCTGCCTAAACAATAGAGCACCCCTTTTCTAAGTGTTGCCCATTTGCCCTTCAAAAGATGGCTTCTCCTTTGAAGCTTGCCTTTTTGGCTAACACCTGTATGGCTTCCTGCAGGAGGGAGGTGACACCTCTCTCCCATGCAGGTGCCTATTGTGTCCTTCCTGGGAGTCATTAGCTCGTCTCCCCAGGAGGACAGAAAACGGTCTGAAGGACAGGCTCGTGTACATCAGTAAAAGTGCTTTGGAAACCTTTTACAACTAAAGCGGCAACTTCTATGCACTTTGCCCGCCAGTGATATTAAATTCTATTTAACCATTAAATCGGATTTAATGTACTGATTTTTTTTATACCAAACAGTACTAACCTTAGTAGTCTATTCAGAAGTTCGCAGGGCTGGGTTGCCAATAAAGCTACTAGCCTTTCTACAGTAAAAGCAACAATTAAGTGTTTTACTGCTGGAGCATATAAAAGTACAGGTTCCACTTTTTAACATACAACACCCTGCCTTAGGGTTCGTTAGGCCTACCTTAGAGGTGACTTGCATATATTTAAAATGGTAGTTTGGACTTTAAACACACAACAAGGAAGTAAGACTATTGAAGCGAGATCGCTGAAAATTAATAAGGTCCCAGGGAGAATACCCAGGTGTATAAAACTGCCCTCACACACTGCAAGCTGTGTCATGCTTCATCATAGGGCTGCTAACACACCTCGTCGTTTGCCAACGCTGGAGGTGGAGCAATAGGGAGGGGGAAGACAATACAACACAAAGAAAATGCAAAACATGGGATCAAAGTATGTGAATAAAGGTGCAGAAATAGTGATGTAAAACTGGATCAAAGGATATCCTCATTCCAAATTTAATTATGGACTCCCTTGCCCAGAGTTAAAAGAAAGGGGCCACAAATATGACCAATGGATGAAGGTAAGGTGAATTATGATGAATCACCTACCCCTCCACTCTGCAAACAAATGTCGACATGTTTCAGCCGAATCAAAGGATTCAATGAATCATTACCCCGGCTTTCTTCAGGACTTCACATGAAAGAAAAGATCCCAAAAGAACTAACCCTAGCTCCTCAGTCCAGGAGTAGGGAATAGACACCCCTTATTGAGGAATACTACCTACTCATCTGTAGGGATGATTTCCATGGGGAACCTGCAATAGAACCCATAAAAGCAAGTGTCAAGTGACATAGTGTTGGCTTTCGTGTAAATAGTGACAACAAATAACCTGGGTAGTGCACCCGGACCCATTAAAAACATACAGCGATCAAGCGGTGGGCGTTATCACAACGCTTTCGGACATAACCTGTCAAGTTAGCCTCATAGCGTAAATGGAAGTACCACACACGTCCCACTAGGTGCCATTACACCATATAACATAATATTAGGTCATTGTATCCTTTGGCAAGTTTAAGAGATCCAACCATCACTGCTCGGGAGAAAAGGTAGACACACAACCAAGTACTTGCTCTCACCGAGTATATTGAAGTTCAACACTCGAACTGACGGGGGAGTGAGAACAACTCCCTGTAGTCAAACACTGCAAGACACAATAAATTGGATTAGAATATACACACCATACAACCATCGGTATCAGGGATGATCCTGTGGCTATACTCCATATCAGCATCGTGATCTGACATCGTAATAATAGTTATGCAATAAAACAAGCACCCCCGGTAGGCCCATTATGAGCGGTATGGAAACGCCCATAAAAATCCGGGGCAATATCGACACTATCTGACCCCTCAAGTCTGCACTTACTACATCAAGATGAGTGTTTGCCCATTGGGACCGGGACAACCTAGTCACTGACTGCCCCCTCGGATATGCACTTACTGCATCAAGGTGAGTTGTTTGCCCCCAAACGGTCCCTCCCATTAACGCGTAGGTCACCGGCAACGCTGATCTGCAAATGTTTTAAAATTGTGTCTCCCTAGACTACGCAAGGCTACGCACGTACGTTGGACGCCTCCAATGGCTGGTGTTACGTGGCTGGGGAGGACAACTAGACCGCTGCCCGTCAAACCCCATGATGGTAGAGGGAAAATGTAGCGCTCTATCTGCGCGCATGCATGGGAGGAAAATAACCCTGGATCAGCTGTGATTGCACGAATACCCGCAATCCCTCATCGTATTTAGTGCCATACATATAAAATATTTAGGGATTAAACGGAGGGGCCCCTTCTCAACCACTCTTGACCCGTGCAAAAACTCCTCTTTTCTACTAGTGTTTTAGAAATGTGTAAGAGGATGAAATTGGTAAAAGAAAATTAAATTCAATTAAAATCTTTACCATAACATTCATCAGAAACCCATCACGAAGTGAAGTACACCCATAGTTCATAATGTCAGGGTAAATAATCCTAGTTACTAGCTGCAATCAGAATGATGGATACCTCAATAAGCGGGATGCCCTGCAATAAAAGAAGGTGAGGACACTTGTGAGGGCCCAAGATAGGAAGGCATCCGTCTGCACAATGTGGGGACCCAATCTAATCCGCTGAAGTAACAGGGAGGCCAATATCCAGGGAGGCATGGTGTAATATGACCACCCACTAGTATACACCACTTTGGGGTCCCTCCATGGTCTTAAAAACTCCAGAATGGTCACTCATAAATTATTTAGAGTTGACCAAGGGATCTCATCATTGAGCCCCTCAACATGGCTCCGGACTCTAAAAATCCACTTTTGTTCTCTTAGGAAGAGGGCATGATCCGGATTACGTGTAGCATTGATATTTGGCTTATCCAGAATCGTCCATTGGAAATCTTCGGCCAGGTGCCCTCTCTCCTTAAAGTGGCTGGTCAGTCGGCTCACTGTTCTCTGGCACCTAAATGTTGACCTATGTTCCATGATTCTTATCTTCACCTTTCTTGTCGTCATGCCGATGTAAACAAGATTGCATGAACATTTCAGCATATATACGACATTGGAGCTATTACAATTAGTATGCTGTCGTTGCTCCCACGGACACTTCAATCCTACGTCCACAAATTTGGTGTTAGTAGTGAGATGACACACGTCACAACCACCACATTTAAAATGTCCTAAGACAGGGGGGAGAGGTGTCCGTGTGTTCTTTGGACTTTGCCATTACCTTAATGGCAAAAGTCAAGTTAGCAGTTTGAAATTGCCCTTCCAGTGTGCAATGGCAGACTGAGAGTGATGTTTTACCGTGCCCCACTCAGGGTGGCACACCAAGTGCTGCAGTCCCTGGGAGACACAAACTTACATGCCCTGGGCACCCATGGTACCATATACTAAGGACTTAAAAATAAATTGGGCTATGCTATGCCATTTGGGATCAGGCCAATGAAACATGCAGTATTTTAGGGCCAGAGTACATGCACCGAGTTCTGTTAACAGGGCTCAGGGCATTTCAGAGCCATTACACCAGTTACTAGTAGTCAAAACGGGGGCAGAAAGTGGGTGGTAAACCTGCAAAAATCCTGTTTCCTTACACACTCATTTTAGCATTTGGTGGCTTATGCGCTGCACTTGGTTGCATAGTGATTGATGCATGTCTTTGGTGCACGCAGCTCTGGATGTGGTACCACTGCGACACACAGAAAAACAAAACTAGAGGGAAGATTGGCTGGATGTTAAGGTTCTACATGGGCTTTCGACCTTAAGTGCAACAGAGAAATAAAGGGGCTTCGGTCACAAGTATGCACATAATTTATATAAATCAAGTCTAAAAGAAAAATGATTTTACAAAGATATATTTAGTACAAACTTAACAATATTTCAATGCAGAAAAATATACAATATTCATTTAAAAACAAAAGGGAATTAAAAGAACAAAACACATTTCCTTAAAATATATTGATTTCCTAAAACAAAAAACTAATATTTCTACATTTGTTCATAGTTTGGGTTCTACTTGAATATCCCATAAAATCAATTCTTAAATGCCTACATATATTTAAAATGACACAATTCTCCAACTAGAACATTTCTCTTAAGCCTTAATCTTTTAAAAACTTAGCTGACTATCTGTATTTTTGCCATTTTCATTTCAAGTGGGACTGCTTTTCTATCTACTACTTTTCAAACATTCAACTTGTGTTAGTGCCTTTTAAAGAACTTATATAATGCTAAAAGAAGCAGACATTGCAGTAACATGTGTCTTTAGCACTTAAAGGGGCTAACACAGATCAACATTTACTGTCTACTAGGTCAATGTCAAACCAAGTAAAACATGTTGTAAAATGTCAATATGAAAGATATGAGGTTTTCTTACTTGTCATTGCAGAGTAGGTAAAACAGCTTATTAACACATCCCATGCACAACAAAGATCCAGGATCTAAATAGGATAATACTGTCAGCACTATCTCTGAAGGTAAACTGTGGATTTGAAAGGTGTAGTAGGAGAAAATTAAAACATAGTTTCAATGTATTCCAGCATCAAACATTTTATATCCAGTGAAGTTGCACAAATAATTGAAGGCAAACACATATTGAACTTTGCAAATCTTTCTTGCATATTTGCATTTAGCATTGGTAAATGTCTTCATACAATTCTCTCGTCTAATTTCTACTAGATTCTTAAGTCAGCATTGGCAAAGACAATTATTCTTTTGTGATGAACTTGGAAATTTCCCCTAATAATTGAGGGGCTGTAAAAGCACCTCTGCTAAAATGAGTTCAGTCAGTCTGTCCTTTGTATGCTTTTACAGTAACTCTTTGTCACAGGTATTCAACAGGGAAATACAGAGACACATGACCATTACTTATGCTACAGAACAGTTCCAGTGCCTCATTACATGGCCGGTAATATGGAAATATACTCATTATTATGTCAAATAAAATATGGACAACAGTGTTACATAGATTCATTTCAAATATTGCACAGAGTGGTTTGTGATTGTAGAAGAAAGGTTTATTATGGAATCCTGTACTCCATCATAGGTATCTTCTATTAATACATAGTCATGGAGGAAGACAAAGAGCATACGGGAGTGGCCATGTCAGTGGGGAAGAAGCACAAGTGGGAGAGAGCAAGAAAACACATGCACTTGCATGCAAAAAGTAATTCCCCAAATGTAAGCAGAGGAAGAATACAAGTCATTTAATCAAAAGGATTTCGCAGGGGAGTGAGGGGAAACAAACACAATAATAGAAAGCAAAGCCATTGAATAAGAAACAAGCAAATGAGATTAACAAAAAAAGCCAACCAATGGTAAGTAGTGTGCTGACTATTAGTATTGTCAACAAACGTTCTCCAACAAAAGGGTCTGATGGCAACAAACTTAAAAATCGAGTTTATTTAATAATTCCATTAGGGCATATAGATGCCATGTTGCTTCACCTACAGACATTTTACCTTCTTTAATAAAAATCCATCCTAAACCACTTAGTTACTTCACATAGTACAGTTTTAAGGGGTTTCGATTTTCTTTCGTAATCATAACTTTACTTTAGCTAGGGTTTGTAAGTAAACTGCTGAGGTTCTTCTTATAAGCATGAGCATAAAAAACCCTAACTTACCCATAACGTTTTTCAGTAAATATTATATATTCTCTGAGAACTTTTAAGTGTATGTTAAGCTTTCTTTTGCATCTGAGAGATTAACATTTAAAAACCTCAGGAATTCCCTGAAAAACACAGTTATAACACAGATAGAGGCATTGTGATCGTGAAAAAACACTAAAAACACTAAAACTGGTATTTTATGGTTAGATGAGCGAACAGTAACTCGCCCCTCAAGATCTCATACAGGTGTACAAATGGGAATATGCCTCTTTTTTCCGCCTTCCCTCACCCCGCATGTTGTTACAACATGGTTGTTACAACGACCGCGTTGCAACAACGCATACCATTACCCCGCAAGTCGTAACAATGACTTGCGGAGGGGGGCGCTGGATGTTGAAATAGTATAATTTACTATTCCAACGACTAGTATAATTTACTATTCCAACTCCAGTCTGTGCGGACAGTAGGGAAGGTGTTGGATTTTAAATCCAACACCTTCTCCCCCCTCCGCAAGTCGTTGTAACGACTTGTGGGGTAATGGTATGCGTTGTTACAACGCGGTCGTTGTAACGACCGCGTTGTAACAACATGCGGGGTGACGGATGCGGAGTAAGGGGTGTTTACCGTACAAATGGCATCCCAAATGGCACGATGAGTGGCATCACTTGACCATTTGCATCTTCACAGACAATACTATGGCCATCCTCTTGCCGGAGTTATGGCTCTTGTGAGCTGAAATGTGTTGGAGTTGCTGTGCCCTTAGTAAAAGAGTTTTTGGGTAAGCGGTCATACTTTATAAGGTTTTTTTCCTAGAAAATTAGTAACTAGTAGATTAGCTGGTGTAACTTTTCATGCAGCACTGGCACTGCTGAGGCAGAACAGTTCAACAAGATGATATATATGCAATATTCATACATGTGTGTGAATATGAAAATATGTTAATTTCCTCAGTAGAGCTATCACAAGCTTCTTCTCTGACCCTATATGATATATGAAAGTTGAGTAAAATGGCACATTGCGACCTTTTCGGGGATCAAGTAATAGCTTGAACAGGAGATGTTCTTCCAGTTTAACTTCTTGTGAAGATTTGTAAGAAACCTCAGTCTCTATTTTCTTTGGGAGTTTCCCATTACTTCCACAAGTGAACAACACGTAGACAACATGGCCAGCTGCTCTTATTTTCGCCACATGCAATTCTCAAATACCAAACTTTAGACAATGAATAGAAAGAGATCTATGCCTGGGCTGGATTACTTCATTTAAAGTGGTGCCCTAGGCACACTGATGGGTTTAAATTGCAATATGATTTACATTGGATGGCATGATTACCTGTGGGTAATTTTGTGCTTATAAGCCACTGACCACAGCTGCGTGCAATTTTTGTATCTTAACATACTCTAGGTACAGATGTAACACACACTAGGACTCGCATATATTCACGTCCAAATAAAAGAGTGTTTTGTTGCTTTGGAACTTAATCTGAAACCTTGTCTCCTAATGCATCACCCATTTGAATTAACAGTACAAAAAAGAATGGAAACCGTTATAAACTGTTTTTAATAAATGATAACAGCTTCATACATTTAGCAACTATTTCCTTATAGTTCATTTACAATACTTCATATTTCAAATGAGGAATACTGAGATGACATCCATCGTAGGCCTCTTTTTCCCTCCTACACAAAACATATAAAATAACCTGTCTCACCACCCCACACCATCTCAATCAGATGTTGATATTTCTATAAGACAACTACCAAGGTATCTGCTGCAGAAGACGTTGCCTACCTGTCAAGTGAAGAATGTGCCTTGCAGGATGAGGTTTTAGGGAACTTCTGAGTGGCAGAGTGTTTTGTTCCATGAACTGTCCCCTTCGCGTGCAAAACAGTAATTTTAGAACTGACAAAAAAAAATTACATTGTAATATTTGACATAATTTCTATCTTACTACAAGAAGTTGATGTCATCTTAGAGTTGATCTTAACGTTTCAAATCAAATGTCCATACCTACAGGTAACTGTTATTTAAAGAGCTTTTTAAGCCAAACTGAAATTTGGGACATGTACGCTACACACAAGAAACACATAGTCAAAACTCTAGGACAGGCTTTCCGATGTGGGTCAGTTACCCACAAGAACATCTATTTAGGGTGCAAGACTCTAATGTAAAAACAGATTGATATAAAAACTAACTGCAAGTCACAGACTACCTTTTCAAATAAACATGTAACGTGGGATGGTTCCACATGTTTAGAGCAAGTAATGGGTGCAAAAGCATGTAATGCTTCTCCGAGGTATACATACTTTCCCACCAGGGGCGTAACAAAGGCACCCGCAGTGCGGTGGGGCCCCCAGGCTTACCCAAACTGATGTGAGTGTGAGTGGGCCCTTTCAGCAGATCTTGCAGGGGGGCCCACTCACGTTTTGTTACACCACTGTTTCCCACTGTTTACGGTATAGACACAATTATAAAACACAACAAGGACCATTATAACTGAGAGTGCCAAAATGTTGGTTCTCCACGTATATCCAGTTAAAATTCTGAACACAGGACTACCAACCAGCCCAGCATTTGCGTGTACTATCATATTGTTTTGCTTTTCAATAGGTTAAATTTAAAGGTATATACAATAAGGAAGAAGAGAGAAAAAAACATATGAATACATTTAATTCTATGTCAGGACCGGAGGTGAGGATTATGCTCAAACTTTCTTTATTCCTTTTCCAGCAGCTTCAACAAGACAAAAAAACGATCTTTCCCATGATTCAAATGATAAAGGTCAACACGCAGTCCACCAATAGGCAGTCCATAATATCCACAAAGGCGGGCTCTCCGTGGAAGACTTACTCTTTCTTTTCCTGCTTACAGCAGTTTAGTACCCACTCATTTCTTTCTCGATTTTGAGGAGTCTGCTGTATATTTATAATGCATGTCCTCTTCTGAAATAATGTTTTGCCTTGATGCTTGTTGTGTGCTAATGTTTACAAGTGATTTTGCCTCTGTGAATCGTTCTGGGGCCGCAGGAGTGTTGTCATTGCTCTGCGCGCGGCGCCCACTTCAGCAGTCTCGAGGGAGCTGTGCGAGCTACAATTCTAGTCCTAGAGGGCACGTGTCCCAGCACTTGTCGCTGGTCCGTGAGAGGGCACGCCTGTCAGTGTCAGGAGCAACCAGTGCTCACACACGCAGCGCCCTCGGACCCAGCATACCTTGAGCCGCCTGGAAGCCAGACACCCGTCGCAGCACGGGTAGGTACCTAAATTGCTCAGCTTGATGCCCACATATTGGTCCGTATACTATCACGTGATGCCGATACAGCGTAAAAATATTACTTAATTCTCTTGGCTGACGGGGGCAGGCCCAGGCGTCCAAGACACCCGAGCATCAGGGTGAGTCGCCCCACCGTTCCTCCCGCTCTCAGCGCGCCCAATTCTTTAAACGCAGGTTATACCAAATTAAGACTCAAGCTACACACAGCACGCTCTCAGCTCAAGTATAATACCTTGTTATGGGCTTGGTGGCTCTGGGATTACTGGGCTTAAGCCTTTGAAAGTGATCTTGCCTTGCACACACCATTCATATTGATTTGACATGAAAGAGGATTATACAGAGGAGGATTCTCTGCAAGTCCTGCCCCTAAATGATGAATTTTGCGAGGCAGTAGATGCTTCTATCCACCAAGCAGTGGCAGCGGCAATGGGGCCCTTCGAGCACCGCATCATGGAAGTGGCCTATGCTTGCCGAAATTCCCAATCCCAGCACACCCCTAAGCACAAAAGCGCCTCTACAATAGATTTGGGGGCTTTCGAGCGCCTGAAGAGAGCTTATTTGGCCCGGCCAGACGCAGGGGTGCAGGATACCCAGTTAGATGTGACGGCTGTATCCCCACAGGACCTTGATGCAGTAGAGGGCTCCTTGGGTGACTCCAATGACGAGGCCGGCCTTCCAGGCCATAGCGCCCTACCCTGACCCCAGAGGACCCGGAAAATGATCCGGAAGACCACTCTGACATGTTGGTCCCTGAGGACCTGTTGCATCCCCGCTCCGTGGAGTGGGCTCCTTCTGTCAAGATCTCCAAGTTTGTGGTGCGGCGCCTCTGTAAGCCCCTAGAAATTGAGGTTAAAGCCTGCGCCTGGACAGAATTCCCTGGCCCCACCCTACCGGGCAAGGTGACAGTATCGCCGGATATCGACACGAGAACTGCTACTTTTCTCCCAAAATATATCAGGGACCCAAAGAAGGATATTGATAGATCCTGGAAATCTTGCCAGGATAAATTGTTAGATATTTCTGGCCCTATTACCAAGATCCTAGAATTGGCAGAAGAAGCCAAGACATCAGGCAATCCCCTTTCCCCTGAAAGAATCTCCAGCTGGACGCAAAACGCAGTAGTTTTTTAAGAAACGCTAACTGCGCTCTCTCAACGGAAAGGCGCCGCTCCCTCCTCCTGAAGGTGGAACATAAGTTGGGAGACTTGGTTTCCTCCAAGGCTGGCGCAGTGGCGCAGAGCAGGCTCTTCAGGGACCCGTTCATTAAAGAGCTGAGCAAGTTTGTGGCCACATTTACATCCCTTAATAAGGAGTAAGCCTCCATGAAGAAGATTTTCCATCCTAGAGTTTTTGTTGGGGCCAGCCGTGGTAGAGGGTACTCGGCTGGCCAGTTCTTTACACAAGGCCCTCAGAGAGGATTCAGGAAGCCCCAGGAAGCAGCAAAGCAAGGAGAGTTCTTCCAATCAGGGAAAGGCTAGCGCGGCAGCAGAGGTGCCTCCAGAGGGCAGCTCCATGCCTCAGCAGGTGAGACTTTCCCCCCCTTCTACAAGTGGGTGGCAGGTGGACGTTTTTCAAGCATAATTGGCAAAGAATTACTTCAGACGCATGGGTCCTTCAGACCATCAGAGGTTTTCAGATAGAGTTCTACGGATCCCCGTACCAGGAGTCCCACCATCGGCCGCTGTTTTTTTGCAGAGGATCAAGTTGCCCTGATAGGCAAAGAGGCGACGGGCCTGCTGCAAAAAGGCGCGATTGTCCGCTCTTGTCTCAATCCCAGAGGCTCTCTCAGCAACATTTTTCTTGTGGACAAGTCGGATAGGGGCCAAAGACCGATAATAAACCTCAGGGAATTCAATCAGTGGTTGGTCTACCGCCACTTCAAGATGGAGGGAATCCATCTCCTTCAACCAGACGACTGGATGGTGCGTCCATGCCTCAGAGTCCCCATTTTTGCCCCACATCACCGCTTCCTACAGTTCAGGTGGAAAGATCAGGTGTACGAATTCGCCTCCCTCACTTTCGGGCTATCTTCGCCCCACCTGGTGCTTCACCAAGGTCCTGAAACCCGTAGTGGAGACCTTAAAGGCAAAAGGTTTCCATCTCATCATTTGCCTAGACAACCTCCTCCTTTTGGATCAGTGCCCGTCAAGACTGTCCCAACAGTTGCAGGTGGCTATCAATCTCCTACAGAACCTGGGCTTCTTGATCAATGACAAGAAATCTCTCTTGGTGCCGTCTAAGCAGACGACCTTCCTTGGGTTCATTATATACTCGGTGTCAACGTCTTTAAGCCTTCCTTACTGGAAGGTAGCCAAGATCCGCAAAGAGCTGAAACGGATGCTAGCGCGTTCCACCATGTCTGAATAGTAGGACTTCTGCATCTTCAATACAAGCGATCTTCTCGGGCCGCTCCATTACAATGCCTTGCAGCGCCTCAAAGCATCCCACCTTCGTCTGGGCCTACAATACTCAGACCAGGTACCCATAACGGACGAGGTCAAGGTAGAGATGAGATGGTGGCTGGACATATGGAAGCATGGAATGGCCGGGCCATCTTCGGCTCTGACACAGACATTGTGATAGAGTCCGATGCCAGCCAATCCGGGAGGGGCTTCGATGTGGCGACTCCTTTTCTGGAGGAAAATGGTCCGCAGACGAACGTCATCGTCACATCCATTGTCTAGAACTGATGGCGGGGTCTTTCGCCATTCAATATTGGACCAAAGCAAAGCTTCATGCAGTGTCCTCTTAAAGATTGACAATATTTCCGCAGTGTGTTATATCAATCACCTGGGCAGGACCAAATCCAGGGCCTTGGCGGATCTGGCTAAGGAATTTTGGATGTTCTGCCTGTCCCACAATGTCTCACTGACGGCAGAGTACCTCCAGGGAGCCTCCAACGTGGTAGCAGATTGGTACTCCAGGACGTGGTCCGAGATGAACCTGTGGCAGTTACGCCCTGCGTTCTTCTGGAGGTTGAACGCCATGTGGGGTCCCTTCTCTGCAGACCTTTTTGCGTCATGGCTGAGCCATCAGCTACCCAGATTCTTCCGTTGGAAGCCAGACCCTCTCGCAACGGCAACGGACGCCTTTCTCCAGGATTGGTCACGGGAGACTGGGTATGCTTTCCCTCCATTCACCATGATAATGAGGATAACAGTGCAAGTCCGCAGGAAACGGGCGAAGGTAGTGGTGATTGGAGATCTCAAGTGTGGTTTCCAATTCTTCTGGAACTTTCCTGGGATTCTCCAATCCTTCTACCCCTCGATCCGACTATTCTGTGGGATCCCCAAGGCAATCCCCACCCTCTGGTCCTGCAGGGCCGCATACCCCTCGTGGCATTGCGGATTTCAGGCATCGTTGGAGAATCCCAGGCCTTTCGCAGGAGGCTGAAGCATTATTGGGAGCAGCATGGACCAGATGGGTCGGTTGGTGTGTACGGAACAACCATGATCCCATGGGGTGCGAGGTGGTTACCTCATACTAGTTCTTGGGTCATCAGGGCAACTTGTTCCTTTCAAAGAAGCAGCTTGTTGCAATCTTAACATTTTAACTCCCCCCCTTCTCCAACTGGGTTGATGAGAGAGTAATGGGAATACCAATCCATAATTCAACTTATTTAGTTTCTTTTTCACCAAAGCTAGGCAACCATCGAGCAAGATATTTTTCTGGGCTACTCCTTGAACTCATGACCCTATCTGGCACAAAGTTGGAGCTGAAAGTTGGCAACTACAAAGGTGCAGTGAAGCATGTCTTAAATCTTTGTCCCCATATAGCCCGGAGACCCCCGCACTCGTCATCTGAAGGGCATGTCACACCAGCACACAGGTGATTACGAGCTGGATGCTGGCTAGAAAACTTAAAGGGGCAGGAAGTGGTGGGGCTCCACTGAGGCAGGGAAGGCAGTCAGATATCTGACAGCCCTGCAGTCATGGCCAGGTGGGAAAGGAGGCAAGTATGACTGGAAGCAGCACGGTTTGCCGACATCAAAGAAGATGCCTAGATGTGAGCATTTCCAATGCATGGTAAAAGCGCTGCCCACTATGCAGTCTTGCAATATGTCTTTCCCTTGCTAAGGAGTGCAGCCATATACTTCAACCAGAAATGGAGGGTGGAGAGAGGTTTTAATTCTCATTGAGGCATGAGAGTGATTGAGACTCCTCTAGTCATAAGAAACCATGGCAGACATCCCTGTAACAGCTACTGTTCTGACATCCGCCTTTATCCTACTTCAGCAAAAACTTGAAGGATAATGGCAACATTCTCCAGACACCACCTCAATAATATCTCTAACTAGAAGATTGTTAACTACAGTGAGTCTAGAAAAAAGGTGTCAAAGAAAAGAGATGAGAAATGGCAAAGAATCCACCAGGCATCACCAAAGAAGGCCAAGCACAAGTTAAATAAAAAAAAGAACAAGCATGAATGAAAAGGGAGCATAAATAACAAAAGAAAGAAACAAGAGAATGCAATGCAATTGGGTGATGAGATGTCATCTGCAGGCAATACAATGATCTTTGACTCATGTTACACACAGTATTCGGAGGATGAATGTTACAGATATATATGCAGAATGATACAGATAATTACATATAATGTGGTCAACTTTTACCAACGAGGGGTTCTAGCGACATCATAGTGGTTTATAAATGTCACCAGAACCCTGAGATGGCCAAAAAAGGAACATAATTACCTAGATATAATTATGTAGCTATTTCAATGAACTAGTTATACAGATTTTGGGTATTTGTAGGTAGGCTAGATATTGCGCAGATATCTTAAGACTTAGTTGACCAATCTGATCCCCCGCTTACATTGCTGTTTGCTTCATGTGACTGCAATTGTATACGCTGCTGCACTCATGTGTTAAAGTACTGTGACGCTGTGCAGCCAGTGAAAAGATCATTTCCATCACTGTGTTCAAGGTTACCCACTTCAGGATGGAATGCACAACTCTGGTCAGGTGACCATGTGGCTTTGAATTTACATTCTCTAGCCATAGATGAGGCAGCCTCAAGTTAGTCCTTTTTGGAGCACAACTGACCTACACATACTACTACTGCCATTACCTCTTCCCAGTGTTTCCCATCCCTACTTTCTGAATACTGTTAAGATGATTTATTACATAACGCAGTGATCTGAATGAAGCCCTTGCAGACACCAGTAGGGGAATGAAAGATGGTGATCTTTATACTTTCCCATAGTTACATGTGTTGGTAAATTAGGCAGTACTTTTGCCTCCTAAAGGCCCTGTCTCTTGCCCATCTAAGCTGAGTTCCTAACTACTGAGCTTTCAGAAGCCACAACCCTTATGGGTGACAAATTTAGCATTGCCAACTGCTGAGCTGTAGGAAACTCATGAACCTTGCACGTGACAAGCTAACCTGGTGTTTACCTGCCACTCCTACTATTGAACCTTAACGTTATAACAAAGAACAAAACAGCTGATTTTGCCAAAAGGCTAAGAGTGTAGAGGATCCATGCTCAATTCACACTTAATGTGTCCATAAAGGGGGAAAACTTGCGAGCTAATGTCAGAAATTCAAGAACTTGTGAAAGTCAGCAGCCCACCTGGTTGGTTTTCAGATCCATTTCGGCAAAAATGTTCAAACTCTAGCGGCTATGCCAACAATGAATATAACCAATAATTCTCTATCCAGAGGAATCTTTCATCAGGATTTAATGATAGCACACACGTGACTATTAATCAAGAGCAACAACTGTGACCCAGAAAACCCTAATAACTGTAGCCTAATTTCTAATAGACCCTTCCTCGACAAACTAATTGAAAGAACAGCATTTCTACAGATCTCTCAATTCCTAGAAGGCAACCACTTACTCTTGGGCTTGCAAACAGGATCCTGCCTGGAAATAGGCACAGAATCTACTATAATTGCTAAATGGGGGTACTTAAAAGTCATGTCAACAAAACAGCATAGTAGTACTACTTCTTCTGGATCTCTTTGGCTTTCGGCACAGTTTATCATCAAGTTTTAATTCTCAAGACTCAAAGAAATCAGTATTAATGGCACAACTCTTGCTTGTATCTCCTCATGAAGACACAGCTATGATAATATACATGTTCCTTTCTCCTCGACATTTCACTAAATAAAAAAAGGAGTACCCCAAGGAGCTTTTATCCTTCCTTTTACATGAAATCATTCCCATTGCTAATCAATAGTGCTAACAATATCTTTTACAAATATGTGAACCTCAAACACAAAAGTGTTCCTAAAGGAGTGTTTCCACGAACACTGATGCAGTACTCCCATCAATCATCAAACCACAAAATGAATGCGTCAAAGGGATATCACATTGGTTCAGTCACAAAAACAAAAGTACATTTCACCTGATCCCAAAACATATTTTTGTTTTAAGGATGAGAACCCTCACCCAACCTTAGGTGGCAGTCTTCCTGATAGGGTCCCTCCTTACACCCCTTCTCAGCAGTTGGGAGTGTGGGCTACAATTTTTGTTTTTGTTTAATCTGTTTATTGAGTTTTTGCATATTTTTATCTGACTATAGTAAGTTTCTTCACTTACATCATATGTGTGTTTACATTATCAATATAGGGGTGTTACTTAGCTCAAGATCATGAGCACATATAAGAACAACGCATCTGCAGTTATCAATTGTGACTTATGAATACAACCCCTTAATCCCGGTATCTGACATCGCACAATTTTTACTTCCAGTAACAGCACATTACAGTAATTTTTATTGGTATTCATACATAGAGATGCAGGGGTGATGAGCGTGCAATATATCTGAGTGCGCGATACTCTTGTGTGTAATTACATAAACATCTGGTTCAGACTTCCTGCTCAGCATGGCAGACATGGGTCGTCTTCCATGGATTATCCACATGTCATTTGTGTATATTCTCAGAAAACTTTTGAACATTTCAAACTTTAACAACAACTCACTCCCGGTCTATTAAATTCAATATCAATGTCCCCTGGACTTCCTGCGCAAACATGTGTCAATATGTACATTTGGCATTTCTGTGCACTTCACCCCTACCAGTTTATGCTGTATTGGTTAAGGCGCATTATGTATATGTTCCCACTATTTTATGTCTGAATTCCTCATTCCTAGTCCTGCGCCTGATCCTCCTGTAGGGGTTCACCCGATTGCGAATCTGGCCATGCAATTACTTGAAGGGATTTAAGAATCGCATTCCAAGTTTCAGCTATCCCAGTGTGTCTTCTCTACGGAGAGAAACCCCTTCAGCCACGGCCCAGTTGGATAGAGTGCTTCCTTACTATCAGAACTGGTGGGTCTTTGGACGCAGTGGCGGCTCCTCGAGGGAGTGCTGCGGGGCGGGGCAGGGTTGGGGGTAGTAAACTCCGGCATACGGCCGAACGGAGTTAAGTAAATAAATAAATAAATAAAACGATTTACAATGCGCGCGCTGCAATGCCATATCGGCGATGCAGCGCGCGCAATGTAAATCGTTTTATTTATTTATTTCTTTACTTAACTCCGTTCGGCCTTATGCCGGAGTTTACTACCCCCCACCCGGCCCCTCCCCCGCCCCGCAGCACTCCCTCGAGGAGCCGCCACTGTTTGGACGTCCATCGCTTCGTAATAAGTCGCTTAGCTACAATCAGGCCCAAGTCCAGGAATCGGTTTGTGGCTCTGTGTTCCGATCTCTCGCGTATGTCCCCAGTATACATGTCTCCCAGGGGGTGTGGGCTACAATTACCAGTCGGGGAGAAGCTCTTAAATTTTTTTTTAAAACCCTATGTGAGCTAAATGGAGTGGGTGGAGATAGGAGAGTACAATGTGATCAGCATAAGAATTTAAAAAAATAAAATCCTTCTTGGTGGAGTAAATTTTTTTCCCTAAATCTCACCAAGGAGTATATTAAAATTAGGGTGATAGGCTTCAACCCAGTCATGATAATCGGGTCAACATGCTTCTACCAAGCTCATACCCTACTAACAGGTGTTTGGCATTCATCAGGACCAAAAATACTTCAATATCACTCTGCAGAAAAAAAGGCTGTGATAATACAAATATGGATATTATGAAAAAGATCATACAACCAGTGGGCCACACCAAGTGTGGATTTGTTCGACGCTGTTGTGACCTATAAAAAGAAAAGGAATTCCGATACACGATACAAACAAGAAACTTCAATGCATATTCATATCTTTAGCACGAGTATGCATCTGTGTGCCAAAAATATAATGGATGCCCATGCTCCTTATGCACATAGTGTTATCTCACAAATATCAGTCAAAACGCTTGTGGATAACATTGCGCCACAAAAATATACATTTCATCTCACCTGCAAAAGTATGTTTCAGGCCTCAACTCACAGTCCCCCAGACAGTGTGATCACAGGGCTAAAGCAGGAATTGGAATGAGCCTCATGGTCCAACTGGACGCAGACAAAACAGGTCAACAAAGAGAGGACTACATAAGTGAGAAGCCAAGAGCCTCTCACCTCATAGCAGATAGACACTTAAGTAGCATTTAGCCACCAATATAGCAAATTGCAACCCGCCTCTCATAATCTCTAGTTTTTCATGTGTCATTTTTAATATAAAACAATTGTCTTACATTGCCTAACATAAGCAAACAAAAAAAACTGGTTACAATGTTTGTGAACATAAATCAAACAGCGTTTAAGTGTAGTGCCCAATATTCAAAAGTTGTGTCCACAGTTCCTTCCGTATTTAACTAATGATATTCAGTCATACAGAAACTTTTAGTCCATTCCCACTCAAGGGCTCACAAGAACTAGTCCAAAAAACAAAAATAACCTCACGAAGGGGCACTTACCCATACTGGTCTGCTGTACTGTCAAACAAAACTGCCTGTGGCGAGGAGACAACACCGATGGACGGAGCTGCTCCTCATGAAGCAAACTCCATTCTGTCATGATGCACATTAGCCACATCTCAAAATGATTCATGGAAAATGTAGTCACTCAACAGGCAAGCGCCCACTTGCTGCGTTCAAGCCGAAAGTTGTGAGTGCCACAGTGACAGGGGAAATTCGCTGAACACACAGGTATCAACACAATTCTCCCAACATTCACACAATTTTCCTTTTTTAAACAAACTTGTTAAAAAAAAAAAAAAACTTACAGCTCCTGCCAGAAAGTAAGATAGTACCTTTCTCAATAAGTAGAGATCTCAATAGTCATTATCTGAAGCCTGTGAACAAGGTAAAACAGCTATGATGGTAATAACTGACAACACCAGAGACACATATTTTAACAGAATAAATAGAGGGACTATGATACGCATGTCCAAAGAAATTCCGGCGTTAAACCATGTTGAGTCTACGGACATATATTCAGTCACATTTGTAAACATCCCGACCTGGGGAGGTGAAGAACCGACAATGATCACGTGGGCTACACCAGCTGTAGCTGACCAAGTATGGGCAGAAAAGGAGATATTTGAAAAATGGGGTATTGAAATGACAAGGGAAAAGGAGGAAGCTTATCCACAGTTTCTACATCCGGATGATTATGGAACTCACCTTGAGGTGGAAGGAGTGGAGTGTGGTATGGGAGGCCAAAAGCCAACGAAAAGTCCATTAATTTGTAAGAATAAGTGGAAATTGGGATCAACTTCGATTTTAAAGGGGGCAAGGAGTTGTTCAATCTCATCATCAGGGACAATACAGCCCCCCAGGTAGTCAACTGCTATAAGGACGCCATAGCAAACGAAGCCCTACATCAAAAAACTGATTGGTCTTGGCTCTTGGCTCTGTGTTTCAGTACAGACAAAGACCCAAGTAACTGACAGAACAAAGTCCTACTTGCCGACCATAAAGAGAACAAGGTAGACATCTGCTCTTGGAACGTAGAGGGACTGTCAGCAAAGGTAGATGACCAGGAATTCCTAATCTTCATCAGAAGACACCACATGGTCCTATTCCAAGAGACATGGGCACAAGAGGAAATTAATCTCCCGGCATACCTATGTTATAACAAACAAGCAATCAAAACAAATTCAAAGGAGCGCGCAGCAGGAGGACTGGCATTATACGTAACAGTGGATCTTAATATTAAAATCGAAGAAGTTGAAATTGAACACCTGAATATACAAGCAATCAAGGTTTGGCCTCTTTGTCCAGCTAACATGACCCCCCTGTTGATAATAAATGTTTGCATACACCCCCTCGGTAGTAGGAAAAAAGAAACTATCAAAATGATATTGAGTCTCCTAATAACTCAATGTATAACAAATCCAGTTCCTCGGATTTTCTTGTCGGGAGACTTTAAATGAATCTCTTTCAGGGGACGCCTAGGGATCAAATATTGGATGTTATGGATCATATCTGGCATATCCCGGCGACTGAAGCATTTAAACAACGATCTGACAGAATGGGCAAGGATGCGGTGAGTAATCTGGAGCATCATGGCTTGCGAGTATTGAATGGCCGGATGGCTCCGGATATTCCGGCCCAAGCGTCTCACCACTCGGCAAAATCTAAAGCAGTCATAGACTACTCCTTAGTATCACTACCATTATATCAGATGGTTTCAAGCTACAAGATGGGCAACAGGCTGGAAAGTGACCACCAGCCACAAATGATCAGCCTTAACTTAAACATCTCTTTACATGATCAATCGTCCCCAGAAATAGGTCAGCTCACTGGACAAAATTATAAAAGGTTACAATGGTCTGGAGGTAGCATAGAAAAAAATCGAACACCAAGCAAGAGAACTGTGGGAAGATTCATACGACACAGACCAAAATCTCTTGAACCACTGGGACCAATTCGCAAAGCGCCTAGTAGAGAAAAACTTTGTTCAGTCAAGAGTCATGGTATCAACAGCCACTTCATTTCCTATGAAAATTTCAGTACAACTCAAAACAGCCAAAAGGAAACTGAATCACGCCCTGAGAGTCCTAAGAAACAACGCATCCATTAGTGTTCGATGTGAGTGCTTACCAAAATTAAGGTAACTTTACAAAAAAGCGGTATGGGTTCAAACAAAAGCCGAGTTAGATCAGTACTGGTGTACAATTAATTATGCAGCTAAACGTAAAGATGCAAGAGAGTTTTGGAGACTGGTAAACCAATCCACCGGTAGGAAATTTCAACAAGCAATGTCAAACATATCTGAAGAGGCTTGGGAAAAGCACTTGGGCGCTACGTCAGGTGGCAGAAAAACCGTAACAAGACTATCTGAAGAAGGAATGGGTGATAAAACAAGGGAAAATTTGCCGATAGAGATCCAGCATACAACTGTTGAGAAAATTATAAGTACCAGTCGCCGGGACCTCCCTCAAGCACTTTACAAGGAAAATCCGCAATATTGGGCAAAGAAACTGACTATATTATTTAATCATATTCTGGTGAGCGAAGAAATTCCAGATAAATGGAGAGGCTCAATTCTGGCCCCGATCTACAAAGCCGGTCAAGCCACGGACCCTGCCAATTATAGGCTAATAGCCTTAATGGATTGTGAGGCAAAGTTCTTTGCTAAATGCCTGTTGACAGAGATAACGGCTTGGGTGGTGTTAGAAATGGGGGTCTCTAGTTGGCAATGGCTGGCCACTGTCCAAGTAGGGACCCTTCTTCCTAAGTCAGAGTGATAGGGCTACCCTCTTTAATACCCCTGCTCAACCCTGTGGTAACGTAGCACGAGCAGGTAGGCTTATCTCAGAGGCAGGGTGTGAAGCATTTATGATCATACACAGTAACACAATGAGGAACACTACAAAGGGACACCACACAAGTAGTTATTATAAAAAATAAGTATCTTTATATAAAGGCAGATTTATCACAAGACCAATAACTGTAAAAGCCACAATACTGTCAAAAATAGGATAGCTGTTGAAGGGCTGTCAAAAATAGTTCAAAGGTTGCAAAAATAAGGTTCAAGTTCAAAGCAGTGGTCTCTGCGACCCTTTCTTTCACAAAGTACCTGGGTTTAGTTGCAAAACCAACAAAGTGTCGCAAAGAAGCTGTAGCGATGATTCTAGGCACGCGAGGCCGGCGATGCGTTGAAATCCTTGCCGCAAGGGAGGATGATGCGCCGATCTGCGGGATGCGTGCGGAGACGATGCGACAAACTTCTGCACGCTGGACCACCGATGCGATGACTTTCTTGCCGCGTGGGAGAAGTCGATGCGGTGATCCTGTTGCGCTGTGCGATCGTGTTGCGATGCGAAGACAAGACGCTCCGCGAGGGAGCGACGAAATTCGGTGTGATGCGATCAAAGTGGCGAACGCACGGCGTCCGCACTGCGATGTCTCGAAGCGATGATTTCTGTCAGGGTTGCGAGTGCGCGGCGACAGCAGCGCGATGATCTTTCCAGCGCGTCTCGGCTGCAGCGGCTCGCAAAGGGGCGTCAGCGATGGTTTCGGGTTGCGGGCCCTCGGCGGCAGCAGCGCGATGATTTTCCCAGCGCTCTCGACTGCAGCGGCCCGCAAAGATGCGTTAGCGTCGATTTCTTACCCTCTTCTCTCTGATGCAAACTAGAGGCCCTGGAACTCACAGGAGCCTCCTCAGCAGATAGCAGTCCTCGCAGGGAGGAAGCAGGAGGTTGGTGGTGGAGTCTGTTGTGCCTGAGACTCCAGCAGGAGGCTAGCTCTTTTCCTAGCCCTTGGGTGATTGCTGTACAAAAATAAAAGTTCTCTCAATAGTTCCTTTTCCTCTTCTTCAAGGTCCAGTGGTCACTGCTGCAGGCCAGTGCAAGAAAAACACACAAGCACAAGGACAGTCACTTCCTGCAGATTCCTCCAGTGGCACGGACAGAGTTTCCTCTCCAGATCCAAAAGCAATACAAAAGTAGGGGTTTGAGCACAGATATTTATACCCCAAAAGCCTTTGATCCTTGAAGCTACCAGTCCCTGAACCTAGCCAGAACCAGTTCTGCTCAGGCCTGGAGCACTTTGTTTACCAGGCTGCATCCTTCCTTTCAGAAAGAGGGGGTCTGCTAGCAGACACACAGTGGGAGGTGGAGCCAGCATTCACCTTGCCAGGCACAGCCCTATTCAGATCAAAGAGCCACCCTTCCCCGCACTCTAAATGCAGATCTCTCTATTCCACCAAGGTCTGACTCAGCCTGTCCTGCCCCTCTAAAACCAGACAGCCAATACACATAACGGCAGAGCACACTGGAAGGCTTAGGCAAGAAAATACCTACTTTCTAAAAGTGGTATTTTCAAACACAGAATATAAAAATAAACTTCACTAAAAGGTGTATTTTAATATTCTGAGCTCAGGCATACTAAATTCGTTTTTCTACCATGTCCCTGGGGTCAGTTAGGACTATAGCATGTAATAGTCAAACTGCCCATTCTAGCCTATGAGGAACAGGTAGCCTTACAGTAGTGAAAAACGAAATGGTGCATAATTCACTACCAGGACATGCTACACACACCCAGGCATGTCCTACCTTACACATACAATGCACCCTACCCGAGGGGCGACTTACAGGATGCCAAGGGAAGGTTCAGGGGCTGGGAAGTGGTTGCACTTCACAGCCAAGATGGCAGTTCTGGACTGCACACAGACACTGCAGTGGCAGGTCTGAGACACACTTTACAAGCTGCTTCTGTGGGTGGCACACATCAGTGCTGCAGGCCCACCAGCAGTATTTGGTTTACCAGCCCTGGGCACACATAGGCCACACTACTAGGGACTAACAGGTAACCCAAATAAGCCAATCAGGGATATACCAATTCACATAGACATATTTATACAGGGAGCATTCGCGCTGTGACACTGAATGGCAGTGGCACAGCGCCCAGAGCATCTAACACCAGTAAAACAGAGGAGACAACAGCGAAAAATGGAAGGGAGACCCACGCCAATGGTGCCAGGTCTAACACATGTCCCCTCCAGCTGAAATGTGGGGAGAACTACCCATCCCCTTGGAAGTTCTCATCGCTAAGGCGGAAAAATCTGGACAGACCATCAGCATTGGCGTGTTCTGTACCAGGGCGGTGTTCCACCGTGAAGTCCATACCCTGTAGGGAAATGGACCACCTCAACAACTTGGGATTCTCACCCCTCATCTGCATCAGCCATCTGAGGGGCCTGTGGTCTGTCTGAACCCGGAAGTGAGTCCCAAACAGGTATGGTCTCAGCTTCTTCAGTGCCCAGACCACAGCAAATGCCTCACGCTCAATTGCACTCCACCTCTGTTCCCGTGGAAGTAACCTCCTACTGATGAAGGCCACAGGTTGGTCTAGTCCCTCCTCATTTATCTGTGACAGAACGGCCCCCACCCCATGCTCTGAAGCGTCTGTCTGGACAACAAATTCCTTAGCAAAATTGGGCGCCTGGAGTACGGGTGCTGTACACATAGCAGTTTTGAGGGCATCAAAGGCTTTCTGACAGGTGTCAGTCCAGTTCACAATCTTTGGCCGCTTCTTGGAAGTCAGCTCAGTCAAGGGTGCAACAATGTTGCCATACCCCTTGACAAACCTCCTGTAATAACCCGTGAGTCCTAAGAAGGCCCTCACCTGGGTCTGGGTCCTTGGGGGCTCCCAAGTCAGGATGGTTTCAATCTTGGGCTGCAGGGGCGCCACCTGGCCGCTCCCCACTTGGTGTCCCAAGTACACCACAGAACCCTGCCCAATCTGGCACTTACTGGCCTTGATTGTGAGGCCTGCTCTGCGCAGCGCCATCAACACTTCCCAGAGGTGGCGCAAGTGATCCTCCCAGGAGGAACTAAACACTGCAATGTCATCCAGGTAGGCGGCACTGAAAGCCTCCAGCCCAACCAACACCTGGTTGACCAATCTCTGGAAGGTGGCAGGGGCATTCTTCATCCCAAAGGGCATCACACGGAACTGGTAGTGCCCATCTGGTGTGGAGAATGCTGACCTCTCCTTTGTCCCATCCGTTAAGGCGATCTGCCAGTACCCAGACGTCAGATCAAACGTGCTGAGGTACCGGGCAGCCCCTAACCGGTCTATGAGCTCATCAGCTCTGGGGATGGGGTGCGCGTCGGTCTTGGTGACCGAATTGAGACCTCGGTAGTCCACACAGAACCTAAGTTCAGGAGTGGCACCAGGCGTCGCAGCTTTTGGTACCAAGACCACGGGGCTGGACCAGGGGCTGCTAGAGGACTCAACCACCCCTAGGGCGAACATTTTGGAGACCTCCTCCTTAATGCAAGCCCTGACCCTGTCAGTTACCCTGTAAGCCTTGTGCTTGACAGGAGAACTGTCCCCGGTATCCACCTCATGGACGCACCAATCAGTGACACCAGGTACCAGGGAGAACAAATCAGAAAATTGCCCCAACAGGTGGTGACAATCTCTCTGCTGCTCAGGGGTCAGTGTGGTGGAGAGGATCACACCCTCCACTGACCCATCCTTCTCTTCTGCACACAGGAGGTCAGGGAGAGGCTCACTCTCCTCCTCAACCCCATCATCTGTGGCAAGAAGCATGCCCACTTCAGACCTCTCAAAGTGGGGCTTTAGGCGGTTCACATGCAGGACCCGCAAGGGGTTCCTGGGAGACTGAAAGTCCACCAAGTAGGTAACTGGACTTTTGCGCTCCACCACCTCAAAGGGACCGGTCCACTTATCTTGGAGCGCACAAGGCTCCACTGGGGCCAGTACCCAAACCTTCTGACCAGGTTGAAATTCGACCAGAGTGGCATTCTGGTCGTGCCAACGTTTCATTTCTTCTTGGCTGGCTTCCAGATTTGCCTCAGCAATTTTTCTGAAACGCCGAGTCTGGTTCCTGAAGGCCAACATGTAGCTAAATACATCTTGGGGAGGTTTCCTGGGAGATTGCTCCCAGCCTTCCTTGACCAGACTCAGAGGTCCTCTAACCGGGTGGCCATAGAGGAGTTCAAAGGGACTGAACCCTAAGGACTTCTGTGGCACCTCCCGGTAGGCAAACAACAGGCATGGCAAGAGGACGTCCCACTTACGCCTCAGGGGCTCTTCTAGGCCCATGATCATGCCCTTCAAGGTCCGGTTGAACCTTTCAACCAGACCATTACCTTGGGGGTGGTAAGGAGTGGTGAACTTATACGTTACCCCACACTCCTTCCACAGAGACTTCATGTACTGGGAGATGAAGTTGGTCCCCCTGTCAGACACCACCTCTCTGGGGAATCCCACACGGGAGAAAATCCCCATCAGTGCACGTCCCACCACGGGGGCCGTCACTGTCCTGAGCGGGATGGCTTCAGGGTACCGGGTGGCATGGTCCACCAAGACCAGGATGAACCTGTTGCCCATGGCTGTCTTGGGGTCCAGAGGCCCCACAATGTCAATGCCCACTCGCTCGAATGGGGTACTCACAACTGGAAAGGGCTGGAGTGGGGCCTTGATCTTCCCCCACTCTTCCCACTTGCCTGGCAAGTCTCACAGGTCCTGCAATGAGAGTCTGAACTCTTGTGCATCTGGGGCCAATAAAAGTGGGCAGCCAGCCTCTCAAAGGTCTTGGTCTGCCCCAGATGTCCTGCCAATGGAATGTCATGAGCCAACCCCAGTAGGAAGGTTCTGAAGCACTCGGGTACCACCAGCACACGGGCTGACCCTGGCTCAGCAACCTTAGGCTCACTATACAGGAGACTGTTCTCCCAATAAATCAGATGTGAACCAGACATGTCACCTTCTGCCTGGGCTGCAGCCTGTCGCCGCATACCCTCAAGAGAGGGGCAAACTCTCTGCTGCTCACAAAATTCCTCCCTGGTGGGTCCCCCTTCCTGCTGCCAATGGGTCAGCTCAGGCAGGACCCCCAGTTCGGTGATCTGCTCCCCGGTAGGCTCCAGGGCATCCCCCTCGGGGTCTGCTTCTTCCTGGGCCGTGGGAACCAAGGGGCCGGCTTCCCGCGCCCCTTGCCCCTTCTCTCTAAGGCAGGGATCTGGGCCCTACTCTCAGGCTCCAGATCCTTTTCAACACCCTCCTTGGCTGCCATGGACCGCGTGGTAGCACACGCCCACTCAGGCAGACCCAACATCTCTAAGTGAGCCTTCCTCTCCACCGTAGCCCACGGGGAGTCCTCTAAATCATTGCCCAGCAGACAGTCTACAGGCATGGCGGGCCTCACAGCTACCTGAAGAGTTCCTGAGACCCCCCCACTCAAAGGGAACCTGAGCCACCTCACATTGGCTCTCTGAGTTGTCGGCGGACACTACTGGGTAGAATGCATGGGGGACAACCTGCTCTTTGGACACCAACCGGGAGCTGACAGCAGTTACACTGGCCCCTGTGTCTCTTAGAGCCTCCACCCTATGGCCATTGATGGTCACCCACTGCCTGTATTTTTAGTGTTAGCAGGCAGTGCAGGCTTGGGGACCATCTCAAAGTCCCCTAATGAGACAAGGGTCAATTCTACGGGATCCCACCCCTCTTGGGCACCCATCTCCTCCTCTCCCAGGGCTACACTAGCAATCTGGCGGGGTGGTGCACGGGGGTGCACTGGCCCCCTTGGGGGCACTGGGGATCAAAATATCTGTGGCCCACTTGACCACAGTTGTAACACGTGGGGGCCCCCTGGGAACAGGCCTACCTGGTGGGGGCCCGGTCCTCCTTTCTTGGGGGGCTGGGACACCACTGCTGGGTTCCCTGGGGGATTACTTTGGGGCCCTCGGGGAACTCCTCTGTTGACCCTTGTCCCCCCACTCCTCTGCTGGGGACCCTGCCCACCTTTGGCGACGTCTCCCACTGGACCCTTGCGGACCCGGGTGCTCACCCAGCGGTCCGCCTCCTCAGCAAGCTTTCTAGGGTTAGTCAGCTTGCAATCAATTAGGTGCTGGCGTAGCTCAGGAAAACAATTGCTAGATAAATGCTCCCATGCAATCAAATCATAAAACTGTGCAAAAGTTTCTACTTTGCTACCTCTTACCCAGCGTTCCATGGCTCTGCAAAAAAGGACACATATTCAACCCACGTGGTACCCTCTAGCTTCTTACAGACCCTAAACCTCTGTCTATACATCTCAGGGGTCAAACCATAGCGGGTCACCAACGCTTCCTTCATGTGGGCGTAAACCATCCTACTTTCTGGGGGCAGGTCCAACAAGGTATCCCTCCCTCACTCACAAAGCGTCCCCACAACCCTGCTCCCCAATCCTTCTCAGGGACCCGGTGGGACACCATGGCTACTTCATAAGCGGCAAACCATTGCCCAATATCTTCACTTTTGTGGAAATCTTTAATAACCTCCTTGGGTATATACACCCTACTCTCAGGGTGCACTACAGGTACGCTGCCACCAGAGGGGAGATTTCCATGCTCTTAGCTTTAATCTCCAACTCCCTCAATACTCTCTCATGCTCAAGCTTCATCCTCATAATCTCAATTTCTAACTTCTTGTTCTCTAGGTCCCGGTGACCATCCATTTTAAGCTTAGCCATCTCCATATTATGCCGCCTATCTCTCTCCCTGTCCTCCAGCTCTTCTGGGGACAGACCCTTAGCGGACACACTAGAGCCCGGGTTGGAAAGGGCTGGGTCTCCTACTAAGTCTACTACATCGCCCTGCTGCTCTCCTCCCTCCACAAGCTCTCCTAGATCCTTAGGGGCATCCCTGGCTTCTAGCCAGGCCTTCAGCGCCTTGTAATACTCCTCCCTCCTAGTGAGACCTGTGATAGGGACTGTGAATTGCTTGCAAAAATATTTGAGCTGCTTGGCATTGTAGGTTTCTATTTTCTCTTCTTCCCAGGAGAGATCTTCTGAGGCATTGGATCTGGGCTTGCCCATTGTAGAAATAACTGGCAATATCAATAAAGGACAGAAGAAAACTTCTCAAAAATGTAAGCGGGTGAAAAATCACCGGCAATATCAATCACAATATAGGATCCTAAAAAATTCTCAGAAATGTGCGTGGGTGAAAAATCACCAGCAATATCAATCACAATAGGGGATCAAAAACTTTCAATAAATGTGCGCGGGTGAAAAATCACCGGCAATATCAATCACAATACAGGATCCCAAAAACTCTCAGAAATGTGCGTGGGTGAAAAATCACCAGCAATATCAATCACAATAGGGGATCAAAAACTTTCAATAAATGGGCGCGGGTGAAAAATCACCGGCAATATCAATCACAATATAGGATCCCAAAAACTCTTAGAAAATGCGCGCGGGTGAAAAATCACCGGCAATATCAATCACAATATAGAAGCAAAAAAAAACAATTCTCAAAAAAAAATGTATGCGGTACGTTATGGTCTGCACTCACTAGTAGTGTACACTATAATTACTGTATGCGATCATAAATGCAAGTCCAGATCCTCACCGCTGACCACCAATGTTAGAAATGGGGGTCTCTAGTTGGCAATGGCTGGCCACTGTCCAAGTAGGGACCCTTCTTCCTAAGTCAGAGTGAGAGGGCTACCCTCTTTAATACCCCTGCTCAACCCTGTGGTAACGTAGCACGAGCAGGTAGGCTTATCTCAGAGGCAGGGTGTGAAGCATTTATGATCATACACAGTAACACAATGAGGAACACTACAAAGGGACACCACACAAGTAGTTATTATAAAAAATAAGTATCTTTATATAAAGGCAGATTTATCACAAGACCAATAACTGTAAAAGCCACAATACTGTCAAAAATAGGATAGCTGTTGAAGGGCTGTCAAAAATAGTTCAAAGGTTGCAAAAATAAGGTTCAAGTTCAAAGCAGTGGTCTCTGCGACCCTTTCTTTCACAAAGTACCTGGGTTTAGTTGCAAAACCAACAAAGTGTCGCAAAGAAGCTGTAGCGATGATTCTCGGCACGCGAGGCCGGCGATGCGTTGAAATCCTTGCCGCAAGGGAGGATGATGCGCCGATCTGCGGGATGCGTGCGGAGACGATGCGACAAACTTCTGCACGCTGGACCACCGATGCGATGACTTTCTTGCCGCGTGGGAGAAGTCGATGCGGTGATCCTGTTGCGCTGTGCGATCGTGTTGCGATGCGAAGACAAGACGCTCCGCGAGGGAGCGACGAAATTCGGTGTGATGCGATCAAAGTGGCGAACGCACGGCGTCCGCACTGCGATGTCTCGAAGCGATGATTTCTGTCAGGGTTGCGAGTGCGCGGCGACAGCAGCGCGATGATCTTTCCAGCGCGTCTCGGCTGCAGCGGCTCGCAAAGGGGCGTCAGCGATGGTTTCGGGTTGCGGGCCCTCGGCGGCAGCAGCGCGATGATTTTCCCAGCGCTCTCGACTGCAGCGGCCCGCAAAGATGCGTTAGCGTCGATTTCTTACCCTCTTCTCTCTGATGCAAACTAGAGGCCCTGGAACTCACAGGAGCCTCCTCAGCAGATAGCAGTCCTCGCAGGGAGGAAGCAGGAGGTTGGTGGTGGAGTCTGTTGTGCCTGAGACTCCAGCAGGAGGCTAGCTCTTTTCCTAGCCCTTGGGTGATTGCTGTACAAAAATAAAAGTTCTCTCAATAGTTCCTTTTCCTCTTCTTCAAGGTCCAGTGGTCACTGCTGCAGGCCAGTGCAAGAAAAACACACAAGCACAAGGACAGTCACTTCCTGCAGATTCCTCCAGTGGCACGGACAGAGTTTCCTCTCCAGATCCAAAAGCAATACAAAAGTAGGGGGTTTGAGCACAGATATTTATACCCCAAAAGCCTTTGATCCTTGAAGCTACCAGTCCCTGAACCTAGCCAGAACCAGTTCTGCTCAGGCCTGGAGCACTTTGTTTACCAGGCTGCATCCTTCCTTTCAGAAAGAGGGGTCTGCTAGCAGACACACAGTGGGAGGTGGAGCCAGCATTCACCTTGCCAGGCACAGCCCTATTCAGATCAAAGAGCCACCCTTCCCCGCACTCTAAATGCAGATCTCTCTATTCCACCAAGGTCTGACTCAGCCTGTCCTGCCCCTCTAAAACCAGACAGCCAATACACATAACGGCAGAGCACACTGGAAGGCTTAGGCAAGAAAATACCTACTTTCTAAAAGTGGTATTTTCAAACACAGAATATAAAAATAAACTTCACTAAAAGGTGTATTTTAATATTCTGAGCTCAGGCATACTAAATTCGTTTTTCTACCATGTCCCTGGGGTCAGTTAGGACTATAGCATGTAATAGTCAAACTGCCCATTCTAGCCTATGAGGAACAGGTAGCCTTACAGTAGTGAAAAACGAAATGGTGCATAATTCACTACCAGGACATGCTACACACACCCAGGCATGTCCTACCTTACACATACAATGCACCCTACCCGAGGGGCGACGTACAGGATGCCAAGGGAAGGTTCAGGGGCTGGGAAGTGGTTGCACTTCACAGCCAAGATGGCAGTTCTGGACTGCACACAGACACTGCAGTGGCAGGTCTGAGACACACTTTACAAGCTGCTTCTGTGGGTGGCACACATCAGTGCTGCAGGCCCACCAGCAGTATTTGGTTTACCAGCCCTGGGCACACATAGGCCACACTACTAGGGACTAACAGGTAACCCAAATAAGCCAATCAGGGATATACCAATTCACATAGACATATTTATACAGGGAGCATTCGCGCTGTGACACTGAATGGCAGTGGCACAGCGCCCAGAGCATCTAACACCAGTAAAACAGAGGAGACAACAGCGAAAAATGGAAGGGAGACCCACGCCAATGGTGCCAGGTCTAACAGGTGGCTTCCAAAAATCTGTTGCCAAGAAATCAGACTGGGTTTATTAAAGGCATGGGTACTACTATTAACATTCAAATGATAGCACTTTCAATTGAATTGGCAAGGCGCCACTCATTGAATCTTCATTTCTGTTTTATTGATTTTTGCTCTGCCTTTGACATGGTGCAAAGGAATATTCTTTGGGATAAGTTATCGAATTTGGGAATAGCACCCAAACTTCTGCGAGCGATCCAACTGCTGTATACGAATACCTGGACGAGAGTAAGGTTGGGCCAGGGAACAACAGTTTCAAAAAAAATATTAACAACGAATGGTTTGAAACAAGGTTGTGTCTTGGCTCCAATCTTGTTCAATCTCTATCTTGCTGAAGTCTCTTTAGGTTTGAATAGCATTAACTCACATTCTCCTTTGGTGGCTGGCTTCAAGGTCTCCCACTTATTGTACGCCGATGATATTGTGCTACTGAGCTATACAAAGGTGGGGCTGCAGCGGTTAATTAGTGAAACTGCTCTTTATGCCTCGTCCCACGGGTTAAAGGTCAACTTAAAGAAGACAAAAACCATGTTGGTGTCAAGGGGTATAGCAGCACGACCAACATTGAGCATAGAAGGGACCGTGTTGGAATCAGTTTTAGAGTACAAATACCTGGGTGTCATACTAGACGCAAGGGGTTCATTTAAGAACCAGTGTGTGGCACTACAGAGAAGGAACAATTCGCTAACTGCAGCATTTGCTACCCTCCAGAATAGCTTAAAAGGGCTTTCCCTCAAGCCGCTATTACAAGTTATGTCAGTTAAACATGTTCCATCTCTGACATATGGAGTAGAGATCTTAAGAGGAAAGGCTGATAACATCATAGACAAGCTTGTGACAGGAACCTACCGTCGTCTGTTTAACCTCCCTCAGCAGGCATCACCATCACAAATTCGATTAGAGTTCGGGCTCAAACGACAGAATTTAAACAGCTTAGGGGCATACTGAAATTCTGCCACAAACTTAGAAGGGATAATAATTCCACACTTATGACAGTGGTCTGGGAGGCTATAAGTGACTGCAAACACACGCAGGCCCACGAATACTTTAAATTGGCTTTAGCTACGTTTAAGGCAGAACAGTTATGGGCTTTACCCCTCTCTCAGGCGGCATTTAATAAAGTTATCAACGGGTGCAGTAAAAAAATGTCTTCTCTAATGGACAGAGCGGCGCTGGCAAAGAGATCCCATGCGTGGACAGTAATTGCATCATATGGAAAGCTAAAACCACAGAATTATTTAGGGGATCTGAATGGTCTAAGGGCTAAACTGAAGTTTTTGAGATTCCGGCTTGGCAGTAGCCAATTTCGTGGTGACACCCCAGCTTGGAAAAAGCCGAGTAGTGAAAGGACATGCCGCCTTTGTAACTATAAGAGAGAAGACTTTTGCCATTTCGTTTGTAGCTGCCCAGCTCTAACAGCTGAACGCAGAAGCCTGTTGATGCAGGATTTTAATAGTCAAACTATACGAACATGTCGACAAGCAGGTTCCGACGAGCCACGAGAAGGTACTTCCTTTGGTGATCGTGCTCCTTCCAGCATTGTCTATTTAAAGGCGTCCAACACCGCTCGTGTGAGCTCATGGTGCGATAACGATTAAATTCTAAAGTTCTTAAGATATACAAGTGGTATATTTTTCTACTCCCATAACAGGGAACAAAGGACAGTGTTTGTGACTATCAGGCATATGTACATTTATTCTATCACCCATTGAGGTGTAACAGGGATCGGTTTTTTGGTCCTGATGAAGAAAGCCAAGGGGATGGCTTCTGAAACATGTCGACCTTGTAGGAGGTGACTCATTATAGTACACCATCTACACCTCCCCACTTTTACTATTCTCAGCCAGGGAAGACAATAAAGTATTTTCGTTCCACTAGCCAGAGAATTTTTAACCATCTCACATTTTCTTTTCACGATCCCACGCACTACACATACTCACCAATCACTGAATAAAGTGCTCCTGCGTCTACGTAAATCATAGCACGCCCCGTCCTGTAGAGGGGCGGGAAGACCCCAATGATGAAGCATGACACTGAATCAGGTTTCAGTGTGTGAGGGGTATTTTACAATTTTTTGAAACATTGCCCTTCCCACAAATTGAGAGAAGGAGCTCTGATCCTTTTGCACCATTTTCTTGTATGACTAGACACTTCAAATAAAAATAAAAATAGCAGCACACACATGGGTGCATATATATTCACATAATACATGGTAGAATCCCTATGTTGGATGACAAGCAGTTATAGCCTGCTTGCAGGGAGAATTTTTACAATTTACTGGCAGATTCTTGAAGTTTGTAGATATAGCAGAGAGGAAATTTTCTAACAGTGTTCAGTAAAGAGATCTTATCGCTTTTATTTTGATGAATATTATTTTAATCATGTTGGGTTTTTTTTTTTTTTAACAGTTCTTTTTATTGAAAACAAGGCATGACATTCAAGAAAGGTACATTACACATATCATGGCAACAGGGTTATGGTACAGGGGAGTCACGTGGCAACACAAAAGCAAAACACAATACAGAAATCACAATTAGAGCGTATTAAAATCTCGTGTGACAGGATCTTCCCTCGCCCTCTGGGACTCACATATACCACCCCTGTGGGTGTTCCATTTATCCCATATCTGAGACCACTTGGCGGGGCTCCCCCTAGCTTCATATACAGTTCTCTCTGTAACCATGCACCAGTCCATATCCTTACTCCAGTCCCCTATTTGTGGCGGGATCTGGGCCCTCCACAATCTTGCGATGTTCCGCTTCGCCACCATCAGTCCCAAGGTTACCCATATACGCTCTTTAGAGTTGAGGTCAGTGGGGCTCCAGGCGTTTAGGATAGCAAGCTTAATGTTACAATCGACCTTCTGCCCCAACACCCCGTCCATGAGTCCCACCACTGCCGCCCAATACCTTTGAATAGTAGCGCACTCCCAGAGTGTGTGAACAAAGGTCTGGACTCGAGTTGTGGTTCTTATACCACTTTCTTAGTATATGGTTTGGTCCCCTCTTGGGGCCCACTGTGTATTTCATGCTATTTACTGTGATTTCTTGCAAAGTTTTGTGTGCATTGTGCATATCTCCGGTTAGGAGATATTTGTATGTGTTAGAAAGTATTATATAATAAATACATATTTGTATGAATACCTTGTGTGGTTATGTTTCACTTAATCTATACTATCAGATTGCATTCTGGTAAAACAAGCTGCTTTACACTCCTTCTGGACTAAGCCTGAAGGCTGCTCTCCATAGCTACCACTTAGAGAACTTTCTAAGGTTGTCTAAGACCTCTTAAATCACCATAAGGGTTGTCTGGACTGGTGCAAGGTGTCCACTTACATAAGTGTACATCATATACCAGGCCAGCTACTCACAGTCTGTATATCCAATCCGTGGATTGAATTATCTGGTTTATCAATCTCTATCTCTGTCCAAACGAGATCCCTCTCTCCATGATTAATCTCAGGAAATGTCGTCATCTTGGTTTTGTTGCATCGGAATTGTGATTGTGCTCCTGTGCACCATTATTTTAATCTTCACTTTATATATGGTCATCCCTATATAACGAAACCTACAGAGACAAATGATCAAGTAGATGACGTCGCTGGTATTGCAATTACTCTGATGCCTTATTTCCCAGGGTCTCTGAAGGCCCAGATCGGTCTTTTAGTATCTCTCTAGCATTGCCCCATCAAATGATCATGATGTCAACAATATAACGTTTACAATTTTTTTGGGTCCCTCTAAAAGGGTTGTCTGTTGGGTAACTATATGTTGGTTCGAACTGCTGCAGGTACAAATTAGCTATGCTGGGGGTGCAGGTACTCCCCATTGAAGTCCCAGAAATTTGGA
This sequence comes from Calotriton arnoldi, assembly GCA_963921515.1. Classification (NCBI taxonomy): domain Eukaryota; kingdom Metazoa; phylum Chordata; class Amphibia; order Caudata; family Salamandridae; genus Calotriton; species Calotriton arnoldi. The sequence continues at coordinate 434,088 of CAWUFW010009166.1, forward strand.
GGTATAGTTGATCTTGAAAACAGAAGAAATTCTCTTTCATGCCCAGACGTGGACACTCCACTATAAACAAAATGGAATTTTTATGGAGGAGGGAGGTTGGCCCGAAAATTAGAAATTAAGAGATTGATAGGGCTAAGATAAATATAGATAGGGTTGTTAATATAAATATATAAAGGGTTGCTTAGACAGACAGATAGGTGAGTGAACGACAGGTAGGTAGAGAGATCAACAGGTTTTCAGACAAGTTGGTAGGCAGGTAGATAAGAGGATAAATAGACAAACAAACAGGTAGTTAGATAGACAGACAGGTATATAGCTAGACAGATGGGTAGGCAGACCCGTAGAAAGACAGATCAGACTGCTAGATAGATAGGTAGACAGGCAGAATAATAGATAGGGTTGTAAAGATAGACAGATATACATAGATACGGTTCCAAGATAGATATAAATAGGGTTGCTTAGACACAGAGACAAGCAGGCAGACGATACAGCTGCGAAGATAAGTAGACAGACAGGTAAATAGCAGTCCGGTAGATAGATGGATAGTTAGATAGATAGATAGAATGAGGTTCTGAAGATAGATACTCGGAATAAATGGCACAAATTTAATTAGTAATATAACAGTTAAATGTCTCTATAAGCATGACATACAAGACCACTGAAAGCAAACTAGAAAGCCATATATGCAGAACTGGCTACATTTGTTTACATATATATTTGTAGTCTTCAATAAAATACATACCTGCTTGACATACAAGAGTGCAGTTATAAATGCACTTCGTGCGTGCATATTAAAAAGAGAATTACTTCAAAAGATCATAAAGAAAACTTTCAAATGGACACAATCTGGTATGCTGTGAAACAGCAGCAGTCAGATAAGGAAAGGTCACTGAAAAGGAATTTAAAATGGCATTAGCAGGAGACAGGAACTAATAAGACTGGACTGTGCCCAGTGCTCAAATTGGTAGCGTCCTAACACATCAGGCTGTAAACACAAAAAGAAACACTTAACAATAAAGTGAAAACAAACTACTGGCACTGAAGGGAACTAATTTGTGGTCCTGCTCCTGGAGAAAGAACAAAAATGCAGTCACTCAAAGTGCAATCAGCCAGTGGCTGAAGTAGGCTGACCCACGGCCCTAAACTGTATGCTGCTGCCGTGGGAGGAAGCAAAATGTGAATGGCACAGCAACAGACGAAGAGAGCTGGCTGAAAGCACCTTTAAGTAGATTACACAAATAATTGTCGTAAAATCTAAAAGGTCTTGGCTAATGCCAGATTTAAAAAAAAAAAAAAAAGTGTAAGTTGAGGTGTAAATTGACCGAGGGGCTCCGTTTCTCGAGACGCCGACCATCGTTTCACTACCTCCTTTCTCTTGCTACCATTTGACTACCAGTTTACGCGATTCCGGATTTTTTTTCCATTTAATTACAATAGGCAAGTCTTAAAAGATGTTACTTATTACCTGCCATCTAAGGACCAATGTCGCTGGGGCGGGTGAGCGGATGTAGAGGCGGCCACAGACCGTGCTGCTCCGCCTCTCTTCAGGAACTCCCGCTGCTGCTTCTGGAGCCAGCCGCGTCCGGTTGCCATGGTTACAAGAGCGGACACACTGTTTGGGAAGCGGTAGCTCTGGAATAAATGGAGAAAAAATAATACATAACTCAAAACACAAAATCCAGTGTTGTACAGAAACTGATAATCTGTTTGTCAATCGTCTTCTTGACTTTGTTGCTTCTGTCCGCAGAAAGAATGTGAACTCAGGATGACTGTCATGCAACAGCGAAGCTACACGTTATCTAATCAAGTGCTACACATTTTTCTACAAAGTACTGCTCTTATTTTCTTCTCGCAGCCATAAGCTTATTTGCTTACCCCAGCAAACCCCGAATAGTACGCCAAGAAGCACGCACACCTTTAGTGTCAGCTAAAGCGTTCTGTCGACTTTGTACTAAAGTGCCCTTTTCAAAACTGTGGTGGTGGCTTCCACCTGTATAGAGGCGGGCTGACGCACGCCGTAGAGTCTTGCTTTTTGCCCTATTGGCGCACTGAGTACAGTGAAGCATCAGATTGGCTGACAGCCCGCTGTCTCCCATTGGTTGCTGCTGAACAATGTCAGCGGCCTCTGGCTCTGAAACACCCTTAACGGTTCTTTCTTTATGCTCGAGTGGAAGAGAGTTATATGCAAGCTGTTTTATTTTCACTTTCAATTCTCTGCCGTTCAAGATGCATTTGTAGGGACTGTCGTAAGAGGCTCGTGAAGGACCCCACGTGTCTGTGCTGAGTTTAACTGACGAGCAGACAGTCAGGCAGAGGCGTGAAATAATTAACTTATCAGGATCAAACAAGCATTGGTAAATGCATTAGGTTTCGCCTATGTGATTAATAATTTTTTGGGGGGTAAGTTCTAAGTTGGTGAGTAGTTGTGCAATATAAGTTAAAGAAACTCCATAAAAGTGTTATGACTTGTTTTTGGAGAAAGACAATATATTGTGCAGTACAGTTATATCCTTATGTTCCTTTTTATGCTATGTTTCTTCTCTGTTGTTATGGTCTTGGTGCATGTTGCATCATAGCCTTCACTAGTTACCTAGGTGATTACAATGCCAGCTTTTTGGAAGCTCAAGTGGAGTCAGTTGCTGCTGTGGGCTGATGATGGGAGCTGCTTTGTGAGGGTCCTTGGTGCTGTCTTCCTGCATTTAAGAATAAATCTACACTTCAACCTTTCCTCCTGCGTGGATTATGCAGTCTCTCCCTTATAGATGTTATTTCCAGACTCCACTGCCTTTGCTGTGCCTTTACTTTCTTCAGCAACACCTCTACTACGCAAGGATAAAGGTTTCTCACTCAAACCTCGGAGTTTTCTACTTCTCAGCCCTGTCTTTCACTGTTCAGTGAACTTCGATTTCTGGAAATGTTTTATTTTATTTGCATTTGCTGTAATTCTACTTTAAGTGTTTGCGTTGAGACAGTTTACCTTTAAACCTCCGCAAGCACCGTCTGTTTTTGGAATCCTCCTTGCTGCCCGATTCTTCCTGCACACGGCGTTCGCCTCTGGATTCTTGTCTTCGCCTGCCGATCTTCTGTGTCTCTAGCGATCAGCTGATGTCACGCAGGGCACGCTACCGCCCTCTACTTGCCTCTCTTAAAGGCAAGGTCCACCGCCTTAGAGAAGCTCGTCCTTCGCATCCTCTTCAGGATCCTTTCGGCTTCGTGTTGTTCGCGCTGTGATGCGCACACCTCCGCAGAGTCCCGTCTTCAAAACAACAATTTACGTGCTGTTTGCGTGGTGACGCGCACACCTCCTCAGATGACCCGACTGCAAAACTTTATTGAGCACTTCGAGCGCGGTCATGTGCACACCTTTTTTTTCATTAAAGCTCAATCTTTATTTATCTTTGTATTTTAAATCCTGGTGAGCTTACAAGTGGCAACATTTATTTTCTGCATTCTTTGGTGAGTACTTTAAGCACGGTGACGCGCACATCTTTTCTTTCTCTCACATTTATTTACTACTGTTCACCTGTTATTTCAACACATTTTTCAACGTTTTGACATTCTTCAAGCGCGGTGACGCGCACACCTCTTCTTCATACTATACTATTCTGCCTGCTCATATTATTAGTTCCTATGACATTTTCAAGCGCAGTGACGCGCACACTATTGTCAAAAGTTCTAGTCTTTTACTTCTGTACTGTGCATTAAATTTATGTGTTATTATTTAAAACTTACTTCAGCATAAATGGCTCTTCAAACAGCCCTTCTCCCAGCTCCATTTTTGTCAGAACCAGGTACACCCAAAGTAAAATGGAACCAATGGTACAAATCTTTTAACAGTTACTTATTAGTGATAAATGGTGTGAAGTTTTCTGCAGTTAGAAAGAATGCTATGCTTTATAATTGTTTAGGGTCTGAGGGTCAGAGAATCTTTGATAACCAATCACCTATTATTCGCCTCCTTCGGATGATTGGGATGAGTTTGCAGAAGCAATAGCCAGGTTAGAAAAACATTTTAAAGATGAACCTAGCGTCATTGTAGAGAGGCATACATTTTATACTCGTAAACAGCAAGAACATGAAAACATTGATTGTTTCTTAGCTGAATTAAGAGTATTAGCTTCTTCCTGTGAGTTTGTAGGCCCAATTGAGCAATATCTAAGAGATCAGATTGTAGTGAATTGTCATGATTCACAAGTTTAAGAAATAATTTTATGTTACACGAACCCTTCTTTATTAGAAACTCTAGAGATTGCAAGAGGAATTGAACGTTCTGTTACAGCTTCTAAAGAGTTAGGAAAGGGGTAAAGGTGTCAACATTGAAGGGGTGACTACAATTACCCAAAAGCCTGCCTCTAATTCAGCACAAACTAATAACCCCACTACTTCTAAACCTGAATTCAAGAGAAGTGATAGGAATACCCAATGTTTCAGATGTGGCTCAAAGTCCTATTTGGCCAACGCTCCAACATGTCAAGCTCTTGGTAAAGCCTGTTCCAATTGTAAGAAAAATGGCCATTTTGCAAGGGGCATGTGGGTGTTACTGGTACAAAAAAGAGGCTACGATTATACTATTGGTGGCCTGGCATGGACAGCCTGGTAGAGACCATGTTGAATAATTGCAAAGTGTGTGGTCATGCTGAGAAATCTCTTCGCACTTTCAATTCGCCATTGTGTCCTGTGGTTTTTCCTCAGAGACCATGGGAGAAATTAGGTTTAGATTTTATTGGTTCCATTGGTGGATTGAATGGTGGTTTCAGGTATATCTTGTCTGTTGTTGATTATTTTTCCAAATGGGTTTCTGTCAAGTTTATGAGAGAAAACACAGATAACGTCATTGAATTTTTGATGCGTTTATTTCATACAGAAGGTATTCCTGCTTTTGTGATCTCAGACAATTGAGTTCAATATGTTTAGAATAATATGAGGAGTTTTTTGTTGAAGTTTGGGATTAAACACCTTACTACCGCTCTTTATAGTCCTCAAGGCAACGGTTTAGTTAAGAGGGTGAACTGTGTTTTGAAAGACACCATACAATTAGCGGTTTCTTCTGGGTTACAGGTGCAGGATGCTGTTGATGAAAGAGTTTGGTCTTACGACAATACCCCTCGTTCTACTACTGGAGTTTCTCCGTTTGTTTTATTGAGGGGTAGACATTCATTTAATGAGCTTTCTCCTGAGTGGGTAATTTCTAATTCTGGTGTGGATGGCAATATTCCCAACAGTGATCAAATCAGACGTCGTGTGGAGTTGAGTCAAGCTAAATCTAAAGTAAGAAATGATGTTGCCAAGAAAGTCAAGTTAGAGGATTTTGTTGTGGGTGAGTTTGTCCGCATCAGGAGACCATTCAAGAAGGGTGGATCTAAATTCTATCCTGAAACTAAGATTGTTCAAGTTGACAAACATGCAGTGAAAGTTATTGGGGGGAAGTGGTGGAGCAAAAGGAGAGTTGCCAAAACAAAAAAAGCTGATGTCAATATTTCTGATTCTTGTCAAAGTGTTATTTCCACTGATGGTGGAGTAGTTAGTGAACACAAGGAGATGATGGACGGAGTGCTGAAACTTTTCAAACACTCACCCCCAGTCACAGATCTGGGTTGAATCCATCATCATTCTTTAGCTCACCTTGCCACCCAAGTTCAGACACAGCCATATGCAAATCAGTCTTGACCCTGTGCCTCATGGGAACAGTCCAGCCCGAACTGCCAAGCCATGTCTTCCCTGGACCGGAAACAAGCATCCTGGGACCGGTTTCGGGCTAACAGCCATCATCAGCCAGGCTAGCTTGAATCCAGTGGCAAAGTGAGCAAGGGACCCACGTCTGGGCATACCCGGCCAACAAAGCAAACACAAGGAGATGATGGACGGAGTGCTGAAACTTTTCAAACACTCATCCCCAGTCACAGATCTGGGTTAGTGGACATAACGTCTTTGATTTGGGTGTGTCTAATGAGATTCTTATTCCTGCTCAGGCTGAGGGGTGCCTATCCTTCACTGAGAAATTTAACGTGTAAGAATGTAGTGCGGAATCCACTTTTGTCAATGATTCTCGTTGTTTGTCTGAAGTTTCTTCTGATGTGCATGAATCTTGTGTGGATCCTTCTTTGCATGAAGGAACTCCCTGTCTGCCTGAGGTTTCATCTTGTGATGAAAGCATTACTCAAAGTGCACTTACTGATCCCTTGGTATCCATGGGAGGGAGAGTAAGATGTTTGCCTAAATATCTTGAGGATTATATTATTTGATTTTCTTTATTTTATTGTTTTCATTTTTGTTTCTTTTTTAGTTGTTGTTTGAAGGGGGGAGGTGTGTTATATCCTTATGTTCCTTTTTATGCTATGTTTCTTCTCTGTTGTTATGGTCTTGGTGCATGTTGCATCATAGCCTTCACTAGTTACCTAGGTGATTAGAATGCCAGCTTCTTGGAAGCTCCAGTGGAGTCAGTTGCTGCTGTGGGCTGATGATGGGAGCTGCTTTGTGAGGGTCCTTGGTGCTGTCTTCCTGCACGTAAGAATAAATCTACACTTCTACCTTTCCTCCTGCGTGGACTACTTTCTTTAAGATGTAACAAGTACCTGGTGCGTATATAAAGCAGCCCAGTACCTTCAGGTGATGCTATGAAAGACAGATTTATTCAAAGTCTGGAATATAAAGGGGATTGGACGGCGATGCGAAGTTGCAAATTCCATTTCACCACATTTGAGGATCTAAGGCCAGGAGCGGCCACTCGTTCTATGAAGTGGTTGGGCGGGGAAGGGGGAACACAAAAAAAGACAATTAAAAAAATACAATTACACTTACCTGCTCCTACGGCCGCCTCCTTCCACCCGATCCTCGCATCCTTGTCAGGAGCCTGGTGTGTGGAAGTTTGGCAGAGATCACTGTTAGCATGAGCTGAAGCCATTTTGTTTTTGGCAGCCATTTTAGTTGACCATGTGCTCGCCATGTGCTCCTTCCGGCTTCGCTGTTGCCTACCCTTGTGCTTTACTAGAATAACTATCTATAGTTAGCTCCTGTAACACTGCACATGCTCAGAAAAGTCTGTAGCTGCTCATGCACCTGTCTTAGTCTGTAAATGTCAGGCTGCTCTAACTGATGTCAGCAACTTCATTCTCCTCCTACTTTGTTGACTGAGCATTTTCTGTACGTCCATACATGTGAATAGCTATTCTTGTGTGTGCTTGTACCGCCTCCTTTTGAGCTCTTGAGTGGGTATAAAAGACCCACAGTTTCTGTGCTCCTTGTGCTACCTCATACACTGCCTGAGGGTTTTGTATAGATGTAGTTCCACTCATGAGGTTTAATAAACTGTTGTTTTGATATTCCAGCTTCTGTGCCAATCTCTATTTATTGGTCTGAGGACTAGTGCGCAAAGAAGGGCGAACCCCTAGCACCGGTAGGCCTTGGTGAGGTCTACTTCTACAGATTGGCGCCCGTCACGTGTGGCTCATCGGCGATTCGGATGCCCGACGGAGTGGTCTTGATGGAGGATTGGAATCTCGCTACGGATAATCACTGCATGAGGAGACCCGTGTCTTAGCAGGCCGAGGTGCTTTTCCGATTTGACCCTCCAGGTGGTGCCGGTCCTCGACTGAGATCCCTTCTGGCGTTCGTCGTGCAGAGACCATTTGGTCGATTCAGAACTTGGCAGTTGGAGGCTGGAGACTTTTGCTTGGTAAGGTCGTTTGATGCGACACTTCTTGTTTGTTTGGCCAAAATCTTGGATTTGTTTGGCTATATATAAATTGCAATTTATATAGGCAGGTAATGAGGAGATTTTTCTCTAAACTTTGAAAACTTGAACGGCACACATTGTGTTAAGTGTCACTTGGCGAATAATATTGTATATGCTACAATATTCTTGGCATGCCTGTTTCAAGCACACTTCATAGGATGTGTTGCTTTCTTGGAGGTACCAATATGGATCTAGAACAGAATCAGCCGGCTCCCCCTGAGGGGACACCAAATACGGATATGTACATTAAAAACGGTATTTCTTCTATACTGTATAGTGCACTATGGAATAAATATACCAGCAAGGATCCTGAGTTGCGATGGCCTATAAATGGGTCATTTGATCTTAGAAAAATTCAGTATGTGGAACAATGTATGTTTAAGCGCAAAAGTAGACAAGATATGTTTGACTGTGTACGAATGTGGGAGAAAGAAGCGCGTGAACGAGTGAGAAGAGAGCAAGTTTTAGCAGAAAAAGAACAGCGCAAAAATATCTATGCGAAAGCGCTGGAGATGAAAAATAAAGAAATGAAGGAAATAAAAGAGAGAGAGGATAGGGAGCGTCGTTTACAGGTAAATGGCCAATACCCTGTCCTGCGCCCCCTTTATCCTCTACTTAATAAACCACAGGATGATTCAATTCTATTAGATCGCTCTCCGCCTCCTTATACTTTTCCCTCGGGCCCCAAGATTGATTCTGATGATGACATCTCTCTCTCAGCTCAGGAAAACTCAGGATCGGACACTAAACGACAGACTCGCTCTTTTATGACGGCTGATTGTGCGGCCACTCTTAGATCTACTGCCCGAAAAGCAGCTCGTGGTGACACTTCTGCTCCAGATCTTATAGCGCAAGTTCAGCAATGGCCGGAGGCAGAGCAGTTATATTTTACAGAGTCGTTTACTGGAGAAGTAATTGAAAGGTTCAGGAAACATTCCAAAGAATTAGAGCCTGTTGATATAAAAAATGATCATAAACAGTTGAGTGGCAGTCTTTTTCTCCCTTCCCAGGTGGCTGACTTAATTAGACACGTGGTTAAACTGCGAGCTGATGCATTCCGTTTGCGAGAGGAGAAAAAGGCAGCTACTACAGCTGAACAAACAGTTCGGACCCCCGTGCCACAGGATGACGATCCCGGGACAGATAAGGATATTGTAGTTCATGGGAAACCAATGCGTGAAGCTGCGCCTTTGTATGTCCCTCCTAGGGGTGCGGGCACGAATGACGATAAAGATTCAACTGATGCGAAGGGATATTTTATTTATAATTGGGTCTATACTCCTTGGAGTAGAGCGGATGTTATGGCTCTTAAAGCTGCTTTGCCTGACCCGCGGAAAAATCCGTCTGCTTTTTATGAAGAAGTTGAAGGAGCTATTAGTTCTTGTACTATGACTTTGTCTGATATTGATATGTTTTTTGGGCTTATCCTACCCCCTGATATGTGGAGGTCTATTCGTAAAGTAGATGATCATGCAGCTTTTGGACATCTTTGGAAGGAATTGGAGAGGATAGATGCAGAAAGGGAACCCGCACAGAAACCGCAACAAGAAATTTTAGACCTTCCAAAGGCTATAATAGTTAAATTGAAAACTCTCATTCCTCCTAAAAGATAGACTGGACTATGTTAGCATCCTGTAAGCAAAAGGCAGATGAATCGGTCTCTTGACTTCTTTACACGTTTTGAGGAGACATTCCACGACTTTAGTGGCCAGTCATTGACAGATGACACGGGCAGGCATCTGTTTGTCGATAAATTTGTCGCGAACATGTTGCCAGGAATAGCTAGTCGCCTAAAGGCCAGCGAGAGTTCATGGACTACGTCTTCCCCAGTCTCTCTTTTGACTATGGCTCAGTATTATAAACGTCAGGAATTGGAAGCTAAGGGCAACAAGGATAAAAAGGCTAAGGATTTAAAAACAAAGGTTATGTTAGCTCAGGTTTATGGTCCACCCTATAGAGGTGGTAGAGGCGGACGTGCAATGTATCGCCCTCGTGCACCCCCTTTTCCCCGAGCTACTTTATCTTCTGATCAGTGCGCTTATTGTAAGGAGATTGGACATTGGGCTGTTGAATGTCCACATTTGAGTACTCAGCAGTATCAGCGTGGTCGAGGACAAATGAGAAGCCGCCCGGGGAATTCAGGACATAGGGGAGGTATGGATGATCGCACTAGGTTTGAGGCAGTCGAGCATACTCAGAATTCTTCTAATACTTTTGATAGACGAAACAAATATCAAATGTCTGATTATTCAACTGCTGATTTGAAGGATTCTGCTTATGCATAGGAATGCCTAGGATGGGGTAAGGAATCAGTTGAAGTCCCAGTAGATCAGAAGGGTCCCTATGTTAACGCACATGTTTTGGGTTCCACTGATCGGTTTTTGGTTGACACAGGAGCTACTCGTAGCGCCCTGTCCAAACAATTGGTTCCGAGGGCTGCCCTGTCTGGTTTAACAATCACATCGATAGGATTCGATGGGACACCATCCCTTAGCCCACTGTCACAACCACTTGCATTTCACGTTGATAAATTCTCTGCTGCATGTCCATTTTTGCTTTCCCCTAACACGCCGGACAATATTGGGGGTCTTGATATGCTCAAGCATTTCCGAGCTACGATACGTTGTTCCCCAGAAGGCGTGCGTGTCATTTTGAATGATAACTATCCCATGGTTGAGAAGTCTTATCTCATTAGAGAAGATATTGCTTTGGCATTACTCCCTAGTACTTTGTGGGCTACGTCAGATACCGATGTAGGGCAAATGGTTATCCCACTAGTTCATATTCAAGTGAAGGAGGGTGCTTCATTGCCTCGACTGCCTCAATATAAAATTTCTCGAGAAGGTGAAGAGGCACTAATACGTATTGTTCAAGATTTGATTGAAGTAGGAGTAGTGGAAGAAGTCCCTTACAATATATGCAATAGTCCTATCCTTCCCATCTTGAAGAAAGACACGGATACTAAAATATACAGGTTTATCATTGATTTGCGAGAGGTTAATAAGATCGTAGTGCCCCAATACCCGGTAGTCTCTGACATCACGACACTCCTTACCATGGTTCCTCCTACTGCGACTACATTCTCTGTGATTGATTTGAAGAATGCTTTCTTTTCGATCCCTATTCATCCTGATAGCCGATATTTGTTCGGCTTCACTTTGAATAATCGATCCTTCAGATTTTGTAGAGCTCCACAGGGGTATACAGAGAGTCCTAGTATTTACAGCCAAGCGTTGAAAAGACAACTTGATTCTTTCCCTGTGCCAACAGGGGTGGCTCTCATACAATATGTTGATGACATCTTGTTGGCAGCTGATACCTCTGAACAGTGTGAAGAAGGAACACTGTCATTGCTTTCATTTCTTGCATCACACCATCACAAGGTTTCTCGGAAGAAATTGCAATATTGTAGACAGCAGGTTACCTATTTAGGTCACCTCCTGTCTAAGGAGGGACATGCACTCACACCAGATCGTATTCAAGTTATCTTAGATATGCCTGTGCCCAGTACTCAGAAAGATGTTCGTGCATTCATTGGTCTTACTTCTTTTTGTAGGCAATGGATTCCTAGCTTCTCATATATTGTTAAACCCTTGTTGGCCCTCCTGACTAAAGACACTCCAATGCCCCTTCCATGGACTACTGAATGTCAGAATGCTTTCCAACAGTTGCGTCAAGCTCTATGTTCTGCACCAGTATTAGGTACTCCAGACTACACTAAGGCTTTCACACTCTATAAACAAACCACTTTACCTCGGCACTCTTCAAATATTTCACAGTTGTCATATAATATGACACAATTATAATTCAGCAAATAATGTGATTACTCACAGGAAACCAATCCATAAAATTAATCCGCTACACAAAAACATTTAATATCAAAAGATGACATTACATACAAATTTACACAACCAATAACCAGGGTGTAGTCCAATACACAAACATATATTTGTTAACAAAAGATTCTATTATCATTTAATAAATCCACGGAGGTCAAGATCATATGGCCTCTCTGTTGGAAATGATGGATAACAGCCGACACGTGTTTCGTTACATAGTAACTTCTTCAAGGCTGCAAATGATTTAAATATCAATCAATAAAAGCGTTTTCTTTAGACAGAAAATAAACAAAATATACTCGCACAAACCCAATTTTTTATAACCGTTATAGCATAAGCCACCCTATAACCTGTAGTGACATAAAAAGAAGAAAAGAGTAAAACCAAAGAAAGAGTATAAATCAAACACCCAGTGAAAATAGTATTGGAACCTGTTAGCTACAGGAGAGCCAAATAAATATTGTTTAATACCAAACACCTGGAAAATCCGATAGTGTCTAAGTGTAGACAAAATAAGTTTAGAAATCAGAGGTTGGAAGAAAGATAACCATCTATCCAGTGATGTAAGAAGGGTAATAATATGGGCCAAGCAACTAATAACTGGTAACCTTAGCCATAGTCAACACTAGTAAGTGACTATATCTACCTTAGCGTATGAAAGATTGTAGATCCAAGTAGCTTAGAATTTTTGTTAAAGGACTAATATCCTATTCTGTTGTAACATTGAAAGTTTTGAAAACCCTGAAAAAAGGAAAAAAGGAGTATAAAAAGTAATAAATAGAAGAACGCAGCATCATATAAATAAATGATAACTAGCCTAATAATACGTGTTGATTTAGTAGACAAGGTGTCTTAATTTAGACAGAAGTATGAGTCTCTAACCAAACATATAAAATAATTACAGATATGGAATTTATTTGAAGAACTAAATGGTTTCGATATTTCGCATAACCCCAAATAATGCAAAAAACCTATATATTTAAAAAGATGAGATTTCATTAAAAACCTGCATATACAAATATAAGAATTAACCGTATAATTCCAAATAGTAAGTGCCATTAAAAGACATAATTTTGAAGTAAACAATCAAAGATTGGAGTCCTTATTCTATAACACCCAGACCCCAAAAATCACATGCTATGATAAACTATCCAATACCTGTAAAGAATCCCCAGAAAAGGGAGTATTCCCCAATGATACAATTCCTTCATGCAGGTAAATTTCCTAGCAGAGATACATATTCTATATAGTCTATGGAAAAAATATAATAATGTAGTCAAAAGTAAGTTGGAGCAACGCATGTTTAAAGCAAAGTCAAAGTAGATATAAAATAGATGCCTCTCCACAACATTTCTGAGAAAATAAGTAATGAAAAAGTTTTTGACTCACAATGTGCTAGTATCCCACTTTTAGTATGATGAAAATAGAAAAGGAAGCGCAGTTGCGTTCATCTAATACTCCTAAATAAAGAAAGAAACATAAATACTAAGAATCCTTATAATTTTAGACTCAAGCCTGACTTCGTTATTACAGAAGTGAGTCTAGTTACAGGTAATTTTGTAACAAATATATATTAGAATATCATAGTCATTAAGATCTAATGTTGTGAATATTTATTATAAGCATCGTCATACATGTAAACCCGGAAGCAATCTAAATAGGTAGCGCCAATTTATGTTCCACACACACATTTTAAAAGCATATGGAAAAACCCCAAAATTTACGAGTTAAAAATACGAAAGTACTATCACCAACCAAGTTGGCCCGAAATAAATAGACAAATTACATAATATAAGGAAAAGTATAGTGTAGTGGTAAACTTACTCGCATTCAATTAAATAGAAGGCTGTGATAAGCCTCTATGGAAATGGCGCGCGGACCGTATTTCGGCGTCGTATCTAGGCCTGGGTGGAAAACTACGCTACGCTCGCGTAGTTTGCGAAGTTTGCGCTACTTCGCACTACGCGAATTGCACGTAGCACAGTGCGAACACGCGTAGCGTAGCGGTCATTTTTTGCTTGCTCGCGGTCCTCAACGTCAAGTTGGCGACCGCGAGCAAGCAAAATGACATCCCGGCGAGACTTTTTCCTCGTTCGCGATCAGCAACATCAAGTTGCCGATCGCGAGCGTGGAAAATAAACCTCCCGGCGAGATTCTCAACGCGGGGAGGTCAGGTTTCTCATTGCGAGTGGTCGCGTATGCTCGCGACCGCTCGCGATGAGAAACTACCAGTCCGCGTTGAGAAAGCTGCCGCTCGAGTAAAAATCTACTCGAGCGGCAGTAAAAGACAGCTCGCACTGTGCAAGATGCCGTTTTCAATGATTGCACAGTGCGGACAAGCATCCGGCACTGTGCAATCATTGCGAACACGCACTACGCAGTTCGAGTAGTGCTACGCGTAGCTCGCGTAGTGCGAACTGCATTTTGCGTAGCTTCGCGAAGCGTTACTTCGCGAACTACGCCCAGGGTTAGTCGTATCCCCAAATATGTAAGAGAACAAATGACACGCTATCCAGTATTTATATGATGTTGTCTCACCATATTCCTCTACATTTCGGCAAAACTCGCGCCAAGCAAAGCCTGTAAACTCCCATCCGGGAGTGGTTCCGGTTTGAAAAACGACTGACGTTAAAAACAGTCGACGGACTAAAGGTCTAACGTGGATGGCGGCCATATTATGTATGTATCCAAACACAGTGAAAGGGCTAACCTCTTGCGGATGACCACAGATGGCAGCCATATTGGAATAGGTCCAATTTACCACAATTTGTAGATATAAACGGGCCCGACCTATAGTTTCTAAATTTAGAAGTAAATTTCAGTACAAATTTTCAAACATAAGAACCAATAAGGCATTCTTAATAAGAAAGAAGATGCGAAGAGAAAACGGAAAAATATAGAAAAGAGCTCCTCATATATGAGGAAATGCCAACAGGGGAATCGTGATACAGAGAACCCTTGTGTCAACCTTAGGTCTAGTTGCTATAAAGTTATTAAATTTACAAGCAAAAAATCTGTTACTATGAAAATCAACATAACATAAAAACTAAAGATTGGTACTATGTTTAACATTGCCCTCATGGACTGTATATCAAATCTAGTAGATATTTTTTTGACAATACAACATAACAAGGAAAAATGGGCATAGAAGTAATCCAATGATAAAAACTTATAAATACATACATAATGTTACCAATACATTACAATAAAAGCTGATACAAGCTCATTACCAAATAAATTTCTTCTATTTCATAAGACATTATAAATTCATCCAATAACGGATTCCATCTGTCTAATCGGTAAGAAAGACATGAAGTTCCCTGTCGATATTCAGACCCATCTCTACAGCACGAAGTCGCAGAATCCATTGTGTTTCTGCTTTTCTAAGTGCTCGTATTCTATCTCCACCCCTAGGGTCAGTGCGTGTCTGAGCAATACCATGAAAGCAAATACTAGCCATATTCAATTTCGGATGGTAGGTGTTAAAATGAACCGCTAGAGGATAGCTCGTATCATTGTTACGTATTGCTCTCATATGCTCCTGAATCCTCTCTTTAAGAGGACGTATCGTGCTCCCAATGTATATGAGTCCGCAGTGGCAGCGTATACAGTACACAACAAATCTAGAGTTACAGTTAATAAACTGTTGGATTTGATACATGATGCCTGTGTTGTACTTAAATTCCTTGATCTTATTACATGCAAATGAGCACATATTGCACTGAGTACAACTGTAGAAACCTTTTAGTTGACTAGGTAACCATGTATTTCCTAGTGGCTTTGGGGGAAGGTAGCTTGAGCACAGGATGTCTCTAAGGGTCTTACCTCTCCTATGCACTATTCTTGGTTTGTTAGAAATGTATTTTGCCACTGATCTATCCATGGTCAAAAGATGCCAATGTTTCAGGAAAATCTTATATATAGCATGGCTATGAGTATTGTACCCTGTCACAAGGCAGAGTTTGTTGTTATATTTCTTCTGATCCCTCTTATTCTTTGTACTTAATAACGTACGTCTAGATGTCCCTAGAATCTTTCTTTTAGATTGTTTGAGGACTGTAGCCGAATATCCCCTATTTTTGAAACGATCCTGTAAAATGTCCAATTCTTTATGGAAAACATTGTCTTCACTGCAATTTCTTCTCACTCGGGTCATTTCACCCAGCGGAATCGCATTGATCTGTGTCGATGGATGTGCACTTGAAGCGTGTAGTATGGAGTTACACGCTGTGGGTTTCCTATAAAGTCGAGACATTATTTTGTTGTTTTTAACATAGACAACTACATCTAAGAATTCTATTTCCAATCTATTGTAATTAGAAGTGAATCTGAGATTGTATTCATTATCATTGAGATAGTCAGTCAGGGTACTAAACTCTGATTCAGAGGCCGCCCATATGACAAAAATGTCGTCTATTTAACGCCCCCAATAGACAATCTGTCCAGTCAGCTGTGGGGGGCCTTTGGTCCATAGATGTTGGGCTTCAAATCTACCCATATACAGGTTCGCAAACAATGGGGAAAATTTGGAGCCCATCGCCACACCCATAGATTGTTTATACCATGTGCCTAGATGTAAAAAGACATTGTTTTCCAATACCAGTCGTGTGAAATCCAACAGCATTTCTGTGTGTTCATATAAAGTAGCGTCCCTTTGATATAAAGTGTCCCTAAGAGCCAGTAGTCCTTGTTCTACTGGTATACTAGTATATAGTGAACACACGTCTAGTGTGGCAAAAGCAAGTTCCCCTGTCCAGTCTATGTCCTCTAGTTTATTCAAAAGGTCCCCAGTGTCTCTCAGGTAAGAAGGAAGATTCTGTACCAGGGGCTGTAGGAATGTGTCAATATACTCAGATAGATGTTCTGTAGGGGACCCGATACCAGAGACAATTGGTCTCCCAGGAGGAAAGATACCTGTTTTATGTATCTTAGGGAGTACATAGATACAAGGTGCCCTAGGAAGTGGGATGAATAGAAATCTGTATTCTATATCTGAGATAAGGCCTTGTTGTTTCCAAAAGATAAGTCTTTCCTCGATATGGCTAGTGATAGCTTTTAATGGATTAGCGGTGAGTTTAGTATAGGCTGTTGAGTCCCCTAATTGTCTCTCAATCTCCTTGATGTAATCTACATCCTGCATCACCACAATGTTGCCACCCTTATCTGCTTCCTTGATTATAATATCAGAGTTTGCAGCTATTGTTTTAAGGGCAGCATGTTCATTTTTAGTAAGATTGAAAGTAGATTTCTTTCTAGAAATATTGCAACTATCCTCCAATGTATACAAATCTTTTGTCACAGCCCTATAAAAGCAATCTATCAAGTTGTCAGAAGATAGAATAGGAACAAATTTCGATTTGGATTTACATCCACTAGCCACTTCAAGGTTGGATACAATCTCAAGATCTGATAGCGTATCTAACATGGTGTCTGAATCATCTTCTAATGACAACAAAAGATGTATATTTTGCACATCATTAATGGTTTTATTACAAAGTGGAACATCACTGGACACAGATTGAGCAGGCATAGGGTTTTCCTCAAAATACTTTTTCAGTTTAACACGACGAGTAAATTTGAATAAGTCAATATGTAAACTGACAAAATCAGGTCGTGTGGTTGGACAAAACCCAAGGCCTTTAACAAGAACGTTATTTACATCTGGAGAAAGCACAAGATTAGATAGATTCACTATGTTCACATCATTAGAAGATACAACATTATCATTTTCAGTATCACATGTGTCAGTACCAAATGTAGGGTTCAGTTCTTCACATTGCGGGTTAGTGAGCGGGTGTTTGTTGCCCCCTCCCTTACATTTGTTGTGGCGCCCCCCCCGTCTAGTTTTCTTGGATTTGCCCTGTTGAAATTGTCTCTTGACCCTTTGCGGAAGCGCGTTAGTTCCTCTAAAAAAGAAGAAGCGGTAGGGTCACGTGCAATCCCCGTGCTAACAGACTCCAATGCTGCACCGCCACTCGCCTCACTGTGTACACTAGAGATATCTGACTCGCTTGTTGAGGCTGTCATCACAGAGGGATTGATTATGCCACTAGATATAGATGGTCGTGGTTTGACCTCATCAAATCTTTTGGCAAAGGTAAAGACCCTTCCATTTTTATAATCATTATCGTCACGTTTCAGTTTTCGCATCTTCTTTTCTTTAATATACACCTGATGTTTCGCTAAGATATCTTTGAGTATCTTATAATTTATCTCAGTAGCTTCCGGCAAATTTAGTTCTTTTATTTCCTTCTCCAACCTCTCTATGTCATTAAGAAGAATACATCGTTTTCGTTCTGCATGACGGATGAGTACATCCATCATTTTGTAAGAGGAGGTCAATATAAGATCCTCCCATTCTTTCAATAGGTCGGGGTCTAGGTCCTCAAAAGAGGGAAAAATAATTACCCGTAGTCCCCTTGGTATCTGTCTGATATCTAAGTACCTTTTAAGTATGGTGGCGTCCCACCACCTGGACAGTTCAAGTTTTTTCAAACGTTCAAGTTTAATGAACTTCTGTTTAAGGCCCTCCTGTCCATTGCCCTGTTGTTGTTTGGATGTTGTATCTGAGGTTCCTGTGAGAAGCTCTAAAAGGAGCTTGTCTCTCTCACCACAAATGTAGCCATTTCTTGGCTCAGCTAGTCCAGCAAGGCTAATAAACCCACAATTGTGAAAAACTGAGTGCAATCCTACCATACAAAATTCAATAAAACGTAGAAGGTAGTGATGGTTTAACAGGATTGCACATCAGTCAAGAACAATAAATTAATTAGATTTCTCAACAAATGCCAAAAGTGTTGGTGCCCCTCAAGGTAACCGTATAAAGACACCCCACTACCACAGATGTCACCCTACAGGAGTTGCAAAGAGCTCCCGTACAAAGCTTTAAACAAACCACTTTACCTCGGCACTCTTCAAATATTTCACAGTTGTCATATAATATGACACAATTATAATTCAGCAAATAATGTGATTACTCACAGGAAACCAATCCATAAAATTAATCCGCTACACAAAAACATTTAATATCAAAAGATGACATTACATACAAATTTACACAACCAATAACCAGGGTGTAGTCCAATACACAAACATATATTTGTTAACAAAAGATTCTATTATCATTTAATAAATCCACGGAGGTCAAGATCATATGGCCTCTCTGTTGGAAATGATGGATAACAGCCGACACGTGTTTCGTTACATAGTAACTTCTTCAAGGCTGCAAATGATTTAAATATCAATCAATAAAAGCGTTTTCTTTAGACAGAAAATAAACAAAATATACTCGCACAAACCCAATTTTTTATAACCGTTATAGCATAAGCCACCCTATAACCTGTAGTGACATAAAAAGAAGAAAAGAGTAAAACCAAAGAAAGAGTATAAATCAAACACCCAGTGAAAATAGTATTGGAACCTGTTAGCTACAGGAGAGCCAAATAAATATTGTTTAATACCAAACACCTGCAATGCAATCATCATGGCGCGGCACGGCTCGCAAGACTGCCTCTGCTGCTCGCCCCGGCCCGCCAGCGCCGCTGTGGCTGTATTAATCTTATCCTATTATGGCTGCCGCCCATGGCAAATTCATTATTGATTGCCGAGCCCAGGGCCAGGTAGATAGTGGACATCGTCACGATGGAGTCATGACTGACCGTCACTGTGAACGGTTGCAGCGGCCGCCAGGACAGACAGGAGTGACTTAGGACAGCCGGCAGCCTGGACTAAAGCCGGGAGGCAAACCGAAATGTTTGCCAGTGGGGGGGGTGGCTCCCGGCCTGAGCCTACTGCCTTGCAGAGTCGCCAGCGCCAGTCACGCTGCCTGCAGTCCTGCAAAAGTTGAAGAGCAACACTTTTCAAGGCGATTGACAAGAAATGTGTCATCCCACGTATTGCATGTGGAGAACAATTGTAACGTCCCTCATGTGGATCAAGTCTCACACTGCAGTAGCCAAGAACAGAGACAAGGTGGAGGACGTATCTCCACGGACTTGCGGAGGGATACTTATCAGGGTTGCCCTCCAGTTAATTATTGATTTCGCTGTAAAACGCGGGGGATGGATGGAAACAAATTTTGCTGAATGTCTACATAACATCTCCATTCTTCGGTGTGTGAGACTTGATCCACATGAGGGACGTTACAATTCTTCTCCACATGCAATACGTGGGATGACACATTTCTTGTCAATCGCCTTGAAAAAGTCTAAGGGAAGACGAAACACGTGTTGGCTGATTTTCGTGCTGGATGAAATAAGAATATGAATAAAATGGTTAACTTTTTGAAGAAATCTAATTTTGTGGACTCTGTATATTTTGAATAATTAGAACCAGTGTGTTACTTTTTGCACCAGATTTATATGTTCAAATATTGGGCATCTGTACCAGCTGGTATTTGAATCAATTTGCACAACACCGAAATTTTGGGGTGGCCATAATTGAAATAGGGTGTGCTTGGAATTGCTCTCTCTCCCTTGTACAAGCAGTTATCTGTTGACCATAATCAAGCACAGTACAGTTACAGTAAATCATCCACATAGTACACCATGCGTATACAATCTTTTTTCTCAATCAACTTTCTGCATTTAGTAAATCTTGCAACCCACCCGTCCATCGATTAAGTTCAGTTGTAGGGCACAGGCATATCTCGCCTCTGTGTACGTTCTATTTAGACCACTTTCGATCCCATTTTTTCGGGCATCCTCTATTTTTGAACACGTCCTTCTCTGCGATCATAGCTCTATCCATGTCCCCCACCCATCCCGCCAGTGATGGTGAATCCCCGCCTCCCCATTTTTGTGCAATGTTGCGTTTCACCAGGGCCCACCCCAGTGATACCCACGATTGTTCCGTTTGAGTTAAGTCTGTTGCTTCCCATATATTTAGGAGGCAGAGTTTCGGGGAGGGGAGCAACTCCTTCCCACCTACATCTTCCATCCGCTTTGTGACCGCTGACCAGTATTTTGAAATTATAGGGCATGCCCATAGTGTGTGGTAAAAGGTCCCCTCCATGTTACACCGACGAAGGCATAGGCCATCGGCTCTCCTTCCCATCTTTACCAGGACGTTGGCTGCTAGATAACTTCGATGCAAGGTCTTGAGTTGGATCAGTCTCACCCTCATAGGGATGGGGATTTCCCTAGGGGAGGCCAAGGCATCTCCCCAATCATCCTAATCTAAGTCCCCAACATCCGTTTCCCATTTTTGCCTAAGTTTTATCAAGGGATCAGGTCGATTATTTATTAGTTTTTTGTATGTTAGAGAAATGGACTTCTTGGGCATCGGGTCTAAAAGCCATCTATCTTCGAGCGGAGAGGAGTCCGGGATCTGACCATCCCTGGGTATCACTGCTTTCAAGGCATGGCTAATTTGCAAATATCTATAGGTTTCGGATTGTGCCAATTGATAGTTTTTCTGCAGGTCAGAAAATGTGATCAAACCTTTCTTGGTCCACATATCCCTCACAGTCGAGATGCCGATCAGGTCCCATTTATCAAACCCTGGACAGGAACTCAGCCGGCCCAACCACTCCGGCTCCCAGAGAGGGGTTGCAAGTGTGACTTTTCTATCCCACCCCAGTCTCTTATTGACGGCATGCCAGGTTCCTACCGATCTGGCCGTAGGTCCTGTCAGTCCTAACTTTTTGGGGTTTGTGTATAGAGCTCTTCGATACCCCCCCCTGTCCCATCAGCCAAATGTCAGTACGGGTGCTCGGTTCATCTGGGGCGTTGTGAACCCATCGATTAATTACTACGAGTTGCGATGCCCAATAGTACCGCCGGAGATCAGGTAATGCAATCCCACCATCGTACCACCCAGCCGTTCGCTTATGCAGTGCAATGCGTGGTGCCCGCCCATCCCAAAACAAAGTGCGAACCTCATTGTCAATGTCTGTGAAATAGGAGTGTGGGATCTTAAAAGGATTATTTTGTAGTGCATATAAAAAACGAGGCAGTGCTAACATCTTAAATAGCGCTGCATGACCCAGCAGGGTCAGCGGCAAACCACGCCAATGTTTGACGTCAAGTCTCAGGCGTGCCAGGGGGCTTTGTAGGTTGGCCTCATAGTATTTGATAGGGTCTGTGGTAATATATATCCCTAGGTAGCGGAACCCGTCCTCCGCAATAGGAATGTCGTGGTCTTTCGGTAATTTTGGTCCAGGGCCCTATACCGGAAACAGCTGTGATTTGGACCAGTTGATCGTGTAACCCGAGTGAGTACCAAATATGCGAGATATATGTAGGATGCGGTGGATAGAGGATGCAGGGGATGCCATGTTTAGTAAAATGTCATCTGCATAAAGGGATATCTTGTCCTCATGTTGGTCCGTCCATTTTAATCCCCTTATCAAAGGGTCCCCTCTGATCCACACCGCCAGGGCTTCCAGTACCAGCGCGAAAATCAGCAGCGAGAGAGGGCATCCCTGCCTCGTTCCCCTGCCCAGTCAAAACTTTCGCGATGTGTGTCCGTTGACTACAACTTGTGCCATAGGTTCATTGTACAGCAGCCTAATCCAACGTATAAACTTCGGACCAAATCCCACTCTCTCCAACACTGCAAAGAGATATGGCCACTCAATCGTATCAAAGGCCATTTTAGCATCTATTGACAACAAGGCGACCTCTTCTTGTATTGTATTTTTCCGGCCAAGGGCGCCATGGAGGCGCCGCAGATTCGCGGCCGTATTCCAGCCGGGCATAAAGCCCGCTTGATCCGGGTGCACTAAGTTATTGATCAATGGGAGAAGCCTGTTTGCCAACACCCTCGCAAGTATCTTGGCTTCTGCCGTCAGGGGGGATATAGGCCTATATGCCTCACATGTGTTTGCCGGTTTGCCCTGTTTATGTATTACCACTATCGATGCAAGCCGGATCTCGGCCGGCAACAAGTCTTTTGCATAGTTTTCTAGGTACATTTGCTGTAGGTGGGGCGCTAATTTAGTTGTCGCCAATTTGAAAAACTCAATTGGAAGACCATTGGGTCCGATTGCCTTACCCGAGCGTATATCTCGGATTGCTCTGTGTAATTCTTCGATTGTGAGATCACCTTTGAGGGAGACTCGATCATCGGGCGGGACACTGGGCATCCGAATAGTGGCCAGAAGGTCACGGCAATCAGCAGCAGTTACGGTAGTTCCTGAGGTGTATATTGCCTCAAAATGGGAAGCAAATCTCTCAGCTATCTCTTGTGGTTGGACTATGTCCTCCCCGGTAGGACCCTGAAGTTGGTGGACCCATCTACTCACCTGTTCTCTTTTTTCCAACCACGCAAGTAGTTTGCCAGTTTTTTCACCGTGTTCGTAGATTCTATTATATATAACCTTTTGTCTAGCTCTAGCCGTCTCTGTTAACAATAGCCTATAGTCCAGTCTCTTAGCGTCGAGTGCTTGCTGGGCCGCTTCGTCTGTGATGTGTGTGAGGTTAGCCTCGTCTGCCAGGAATTCCCGCTCCAATTGCTAGCTATTCCTTTTTTACTCTGCAAACATTAAAATACTGGCAGATAACATGTGCAAAAAACTGCAAATTGACATTATTTAGCACGTTCAGAATCAGACTAATGGATTTTCAGAAGATTATTATCATTTAACACAAATAACAGGGTTAAAGGATAAAGAGACGTGAAGATCTCAATATGATAATCAAAGTTGCCACCACTCGGAGCATTAGTATGCCAGCGAAGCAGTGTTTATCTCTCTGATACTGGGAGGGTAAACAAAATGAAGGCGCGCATGCATGTGCTTAGTGGAAACGAGCTAACAGCACGACCCACACTGACAATGAACTTGTATGTCTGTATACTGAAAACTATGCACCCGCTTACATCACTCTTTAGCCCTCTGTATAATTTCTATTGTCAGCCTCTTTTCGGTTGCAAGTTATTTTCCGTGCAACTGTTACCGGAGTCATAATAAACAGCATGAAGGCTCTTTAAACCAGAAGGCCTCTTCTCCAACAGTGTCTACTCTAGCCCAGCTGGATTACGGTTCAACAACTAACTTAGTATTCAAAAACGTGCCATAACGCAATGAAACACACAAAAACAAATCTAAGCATGGGAAGTAAACAGCTGCTGTATTGTTATTTTCTTTTTTTGTTACGCAGTAGAGTTCACTGAGTTTTCGCTGCTCCGAGGTCTGGAGAGTGGTGCGATGGCAGGTAGCAGCAGGCCTCTGTAGCCTCTTCCTTGGAGGACTAAAATGCTACTCTCACCTCACAGACTACTGAGACCAAACTTAATTTTATTCTCCAATTCAAATTATATTACCTTTTTTTTTTTTTTTACACTGCAGCGTCTCCGAGTCCGACTGGCTCCAAGTGCTGCTTTGCAGAGTTGCGAACTGACTTGTGGCAGTGGCCAGGCAGCCCGGGCCGGAACATACGAGGCTGACAGAGGTGAAGAGGTGGTGGTCAGATTAGAAGGAGGAATATATTAATGATTCCTCCTCTAGCTCTCTCGTTTCTGACTGCACCGCACCTCTTCGCTTCCTTTTTCGCGCAGTCACGAGTGTCGCACTCACAGCAGTGTCTCCCACGCCTGCGTCACTGCTACTGGTAGACCAGTGGCCAGTGGAGGCAAAAGAGACTTCGAGAACAGCAACGGCAGAAAGGGCCAGTCACTGCATGGCTCTATAACAAAGCCATACAGTGATTGGTCATGAGAGCTCTGTCGATGACGACAGAACCTCCCACCCCTGCCCTAAGCAAGGCCTGCTAACCACGTCTCAGAGCCAATCCAGACACTGCTCTCTTGCTGCCATGTTACAAGCACAGCATGAGACCAGTGCCAGGATTGGCTTGAGCGGGCAAAGTTAACGCTCATCAGGAGACTGGGGGTATGCTGCTGTGATTCCCCCCCCCGGCTCACTAATTGAGTATGTAAGAGACACCTCTAGTGCGCATATCGGGTTGGTCACACAACGGCTGCCGTCCAACCTGACATGCGCACTGCCAGCCTGCCACTTTCTCAAGAGGGACTATGGTGGGGGTGCAAGCAACAGCGCAGCATAAGAGGAGCCTGATCATGTGTGAGTGTGACTCACTGTCAATTATTTTTAAGCCCCTCGCACCTTCCTCAGGAGAAACTAACTAACAACTGAACTGGCCCGCGGCTGAAAAAAGCTGACCGCCGGGGGCAGAAAAAAAAAATGATTGCATTTTAAAATGTAATAGTGAGGATTGGGGGGGCCACATATATGGGCCGGAGGGCCAAAAATATAGTAGGATAATGCCCCAACGCTCTCACGGATGAACCGCCCCTGCCACCCACTCAAGTGGTTGTGTCAGTTTGTTAATAATAACACAAATTATTTCCAATGGCAGCCTGCAGTCTGAGAGTCAGTGGGTGCACTAGCCAAGTTCAAGGAGATATCAGAGCAGGCGAGCCAGACCTTCCCTGTAGACTGCCAAGACGCCATAGTGAGCGTGTCACTGCTCTCCGCCCCAAGGTAAACTGGCTTGCAAGGAAATATACTTGGTATTACTACAAGCTGTACATTTTAAAAAGCTATGTGTAGCCTTTTAGCATCCTAAAACATTTTTATAATTAACTGCTGAGGATGTGGTGTAAAGCCCAGAGTTGCTGACTTTGGAGCTGGGGAACCAGGAGGTTTGAGTCTGGGCGTCATCTCAACAGCCTGTGATTCCGGGGAAATTACTTAATCTCTGCAATGTGTCCTTGTGTAATGTGACTGGTGCTCATGTAAACCGCTCCAGTACCTTCAGGTCGAGTGTACGACATATACAACTAGAAAAAAACAACTCTGAATGTTACAGCTTTGCAAAATGCGGCACAACAACATCTTTTCACCTTGTGCTCGCATCTGTATGCAGTCAGCTGGTGCTGGAGAGAAATCATGATCTATACATGAGCAGATGAACTGGGCTCACTTTACACTTCTATGTTATCCAGTCACAAGAAGCCAAGCCGCCCACCCACTCGGTTTAGTTCCCTCTTCACACCTTGGATGGCTGCAGTGAGCTCGGGTTTTTGTTGGCTCAGACAGCACTCTGCAGTGTAATGATTTTTACCTCTGCTCTCCTCTCCCAGGATCTGGTCCTTCTCTTGTGTTTGACAGCAGTACATAGAAGCAGATACTGCATGTGTTGTGGCTCGCGCTGGCTTGCTCGTGCCTGTGGCATCCCTGTGCCAGCGTGTGTTTAGGTTTGTAAGGGGTTCGAGGTTCTAGAGGGTTGGTTCTGTGTGCGACACAGTTGGAGCTGTTGACTGGGCTGAGAGGACCTGCGGTCCTCTGCTGCACTCGAGCAATAAAGTTATACTTACTTCTCCTCTTTAGTGTCCTCCGTCTCTTCAAGTTGGCGACGAGCGACCTAGAGTGCCTCCGCACCCACGCATCGCAGCAGTTTCATCATCCTGGATTCCATTTTCACTGAAAACATTGTGTTTTCAAGCCTGCGTGGAATCCTAAGTGGACCCGATTGACTGCGTAACTTGGGACTCCCCCACGGAACTGACGCTTAGTCGTATTTGGGGTGAGTTAATTCCAAGCTTTTCTTCTTTCCTGCTTTTGCTGCCCAAGACCCTGACGTCACCCTGCAACGAGGCACACGCTCTCCTAGCAACGTGCAGCTACAGCCCCGCGCTAAGCTCGGCTCAAGTTCAGTTGCCTGGATACGGCATTCTTGTCACGGCCATTGCGCTAAGCATTGCGTTGCTTGGATACGCTGTCCTGCAGTCACTGATTACGAAGTCTCTCTTGTACAGCAGTTAGTTTAAGCGTATCACTACGCATTACTGCCTTTGCTGCATGTTTATTTCTGGCGGTGTTTCCCTCACATTACGTGACACTCAATCATAAATAGGAAAAGGAAAAGCTTCTCTCCTGCATAACTTACAGCGCATTGGATTAATTTGCTTTTCTCATTGCTGCAAATTGTAAAATCCTTCTACTACGTTTAAGTGATTCTCTGGGGGGGAAAAAAAAAATTCCCCATCCAAAGTATTCTACATTATTAATGGTGAAGAATGGACAGTGTATCATTTTACTACACTCCTTAGGTCCTATTGGATTAAGAATGTTTTCTCGTATTTCAAAGACTTCCGTTGCAGGGGACACTGATGTGTTTACTGATGCTATTAATGATCTTGACAAGCACTTTTCTCCTAAAGTATGCATTGGTATCACCAGATACAAATTTTTTCAACGCAAACAATCTTAAGGTGGAAACCATTGATGAATATGTAGCGGATTTACAAAAGTTAGGTACTGACTGCATGTTTGGTATGTTACTTAATGATTTCATTAGAGACCAAGTGGTTATGCACTGTAGCAATCCAGCTATCCAAGAAAGATTACGGATAAATGGGGATTCTCCTTTAGATACTGTTTTAACTTTAGTAAGAAAAGCTGAGTTATCAGAAAAAGGTGCAGTAGCCTTACAAGTTAAAGATAAAGAGTTGTGTTCTGTGAATAGGGTTTTCAAAAGTTATAGCACTAAAGTTAATGTTCCACCTAACAAAGAAATGGGTAAGTTCAAAAACAAACAAGAAAGTTACAAGTGTTATAGATGTGATAGTAAGGAACATCTAGCTCACAGTAAGAATTGCCCCGCCTTCAATGTGAAATGTGGGAATTGTGGTATAAAGGGTCACTATGCAAAAGTATGTAAGAGAAAGAGACGCGTCAAGTACATCAATGAAGATCAAATCAGTGTTGAAGAGTTAGAGGAAGAGAATGACATGTCAAATTTTGTGATGGATGTAATGTAAGTGAACCCTATTGCAAAGGTAAACCTGAATGTTGGATGGTTATTGGGGGTGTTGGTTTAAACATGTATGCTGACTCAGGGTCCCCATATACCATTATAAATGAAGATATTTGGAAAGACAAATTTGTGTAGAAGGTAGGTCATTTTTTGTTAGAGACTGATATCAATCCTGAAGGCTTTGGCGGTGAAAAATTCAAATTTTGGGTTTCCGCGGGTTTACTTTTAATTTCAAACACAGAAGTTCACGAGGGAAATTATATATAGCAAAAAGGGACCTTCCATTTTAGGTTGGCGAGACCAAAAGGATTCACACATAATAGACCCAAATAGCAAAGAACAAGTTCTCATTCTTGATGAAGGTACATCTCTTGCAGATGAAGAAAAAAAAAAATCCAAAACTCTTGGAAATGTAATTGATTTTGAGCACAAAATACGCTTAAAAGATGATGCATATCCTAAAATTCACAAGGTTAGGAATGTACCTATTGCCGTACGTGACGAATTGACAAAAGAGTTGGAGAAATTGGTAAGTTCTGATATAATTAAGCCTGTTGAAGTTTCAGACTGGATTTCTCCGGTCGTTATTGCTAGACGTAGTAATGGAAAAATCAGGTTATGTGTGGACTTGCGCTACCTAAATAATAATATCAAGATTGACAAATTCCCTCTCCCCAAGATTAACACGATGGTTGCTATGCTGAAGGGAGCTCGGTGGTTTTCCACCAACGACCTGTCCTCAGCATATCATCAAGTGTCGTTGACGCCTGATTCCAGATGTTACACCGCATTCATTACTCCAAACGGTTGTTTTCAATACAAGCGTATGCCCTTTGGACTTGCTGCGGCTGTGTTCCAAAGACTAATGTTCAATTTATTTGCGAAAGAAAAGAATTTGTTATTTTTTCAAGACGACATTCAAGTCTTTGGGAAAGATAAGGAAGAACATGATGCGAAATTAATGAAGGCATTTTCCATTCTTGAAAGCAAAGGGCTTACCGTTGAATTCGAGAAATGTAAGTTTGCTGAAAAAAGCGTTACGTATTTAGGACACATTATCGATGAGACTGGTGTCAAACCGAAACCTGCATTAGTACAAGCCATTATTGATGCTACCACTCCTAAATCTAAGGATGATGTAAGATCCTTCCTGGGTTTAGCAGAGTACTGTGCTAAACTCAAACCTAGGTTTTCTGAGAAATGCTATCACATTCGCCAATTATTGAAACAAGGTTGTAAATTTCAATGGTCCTTGCAATGTGAAAGTGATTTTAAGACCATAAAAGATTCCATTTCAAAGGCCACAAAACTCCACAGTTTTGATCCCTCTTTAGATTGTGTCATTTCCACTGACACCAGCAATAAGGGTCTGGGAGCTATACTTTTTCAGGTGGATGCACAAGGTTTGGAACATACTATAGCTTTTGCTTCTAGATCTTTGTCTCCTACTGTGGAAAAGTACCCAACCATTGAAAAAGAAGCCTTGGCATGTGCCTGGGCCCTTGAACATTTTCGTGCCTTTATCTGGGGTAGGCCTGTGACTATTCAAACAGATCATAAGCCTCTGGTGAAACTACTTACCACTGAAGGTACTGCTTGTGCTTCTTCCATAGTTGCTTGCATTTCTGTGCATATGCAAAAATGTATTTACAAAATTGTTTACAAACCAGGCAAAGTCAACGTTGTGGCTGATTTCTTGTCATGCATGCCTACCTTACTAGAAGAATGTGAAGATGAGAAATGGAATGGATGTCAAATTGCATTGGTTCATGACTCTGGTATTCCTTCTATTAAGAAGGAGGATTGGAAAGTTGAGTATGAGAAAGACACTTTGTTACAAGAGGTTATAAATTTTGCTAGCAACCGTTGGCCTGATAAAAAGAATATTCCTGTAACTGTAAGGCCTTTTTGGGAAGTGAGATCGGAACTCACTGTGGACGATGACATACTATTAAGGGAGAGAGAATAATTCCCCCATTAGTCTACGAAATGATATTCTACTACTATGTCACGAAGGCCATTTTGGCATTGGTCGTACAAAATCCATTGTTAAAAAATTGTTTTGGTGGCCAGGTGTTGACTCAGCTATTGAGAGGTTAGTAAGAGAATGTTCAGATTGTTCAAGAGCTGATAAATCATTGCAAACTTGTAAACCCCCTATGGTTGTGGGAAAACATCCTCAGAACCCATGGGAGTCTGTAACTTTAAACATCATGGGTCCTGTGGGGCCATCACATCTCTACATTATTGTTTTAATTGATCTATTTTCAAGGTGGCCTGTGGTCAAGGTGGTGCAAAAAGTTGACACTATGGCAGTATTATCCTTTCTAGATGAAATTTTTAGCCAAGAAGGAATTCCAGTGTCATTATTGAGCGATAATGGCGTACAATTCCAGTCCAATACTTTTAAACAATATTGTAGCAGAGACAAAAAGACACTCCCATCAACAGCTGACCAAAGGTTCAGCACATCACCCCAGTTTTCATGAACATTAAGAGTCCTGTGCAAACACTTCCAGAGCTTGCCGCTGTGAAGCTCCACTGGTAAACAGATAGACAGTCTCTGTAAAAAGTGGAAGGTGCACCAAGGATAGAGTCGATTTTCTCCAAATATATTCAAAATATCACTTTATTATAGTTGGTAGTAAAAGATGGACATCAGCCAACGCGTTTCATTCCAATCTTCGTGCGGGAGAAGACCGGAAGCATCTTATCAAGGATTGGACGGTAACTTGCCTACCCTCATTACGGGGTTTTGTCGTAAAGAACGATACGTGCAGACTAGATATGTTTTTTCGTGCCTTACACTTAAGGATTTTGGACGTACTGTATTGACTCTTAATTGAGAGACTGTTGACCTTGATCGCGGAATTATTGTTCTCTTTGCTAACATTGGAGCCCTGATGAAGTTCCCCCTGTGGAACGAAACGCGTTGGCTGATGCCCATCTTTTACTACCAACTATAATAAAGTGATATTTTGAATATATTTGGATAAAATCGACTCTATCCTTGGTGCACCTTCCACTTTCTACAGAGAATATTGTAGCAGAGTTGGAGTGTCGTTGAAAACTACCTCTCTTTACAACCCGAGTGGAAATGGCATGGTTGAAAGGTTTAACCGAGTCATTAAAGGGGTTATACAGTCTGCTTGTATCAATAACAAAAATTGGGAAATTGAGTTGTCAAAAGCTGTTTGGGCTTATAGAATTACTTACAATGAGCTTACAGGAGTTTCTCCATTCTTATTAATGAGAGGACGCAAACCAAGAGCAAAATGTAATCCTAATTGGTTGTTTAATACCAGTGTTGAACCATGGGCCTTGGAAGAAGTCAGGAAAAGAATCTCTAGTACCCAATTGAAAAATAAATGTTACTTTGACTCAAAGAATTGTACCAAACCTGTTAACATCAAAGTTGGTGATTGGGTACGTATACTTAAACCAGGTTTCATACCTAAGGGGGAAAGTAAGTTTTTTCCTCCAGCGAAAGTCCGTGAGGTTTTACTAAATGCTGTTCGCCTTGACAATGACAAAGTTTGGAATCTCAAACGTGTTGCCCTATGCAAGAACCATACTGATTGGAGCATTGATAATAGTCAGGCAAAAAGATATGTTGATTTGGATGACTCTTTGGATACTAATAGTGTTCTTAATGGTAATATTGAAACGAATGTTGATCAACGGGACTAGTACTGGTGCAAACACTCTATCTGATGTAAGGAATGATAATGTGTCTACAAATGTTAACCAAGAGAACCCTGTAAATTCTCATTTAAATGTGGCAGGATCTTCAGCCCAAGACATTGGAGATTCACAGTCTCATATGAATGAAAATAAGTTGGACAAACGCAAGTGTAAACCACCGTCATGGTTAAAAGATTTTATTGTGGAACACTGTAAATAATTTTTTTTATTATTCCTCCTTTCTTCTTTTGAGGGGGAATGTGGTGGGTTCTTTCAACCCATACATTGAATTATTTTATCTGTTATAGTCTTTATCTTTGTTTTTGTTTTTTTACAGAGGGGGATGTGTTGTGACTCGCGCTGGCTTGCTCGTGCCTATGCATAACAGTGCCAGCGTGTGTTTAGGTTTGTAAGGGGTTCGAGGTTCTAGAGGGTTGATTCTGTGTGCGGCGCAGTTGGAGCTGTTGACTGGGCTGAGAGGACCTGCGGTCCTGTGCTGCACTCGAGCAATAAAGTTATACTTACTTCACCTCTTGAGTGTCCTCCGTCTCTTCAGCATGTCATATACAGTATCCATTAGGGAGGGGAAGGAGAGAAGAGCAAATAGAAGAGGGTGGGCAGAATGCAGAGAAAGAGATGGAAGTATATAAAGAGAGGAGAGAGATAAGAAGGGGGAGGATAGAGAAACAGATAAAAAGGGAACAAAGGACTAAATCTAGGAGCCTACTGCTCTAACTCCGTGGGTAGGACTCACAGACTGTGTGCTACGAGGGAGGTTAGCTGGAGCTAAAAAGAGAGGATGTGGAGTGCGACAGACAGATAAGTAGGAAAGAGGCTGTAAAGAGAGTGATAGGGAAGGAGAGATGGGAAGATGAGGAGAGGGAAAGAGAGGAAAAGATGACAGGGATAAAAAAGAGGGAGGATGCAACGAGAGAGATAGAGAGAATAAATTCTGGAGACAGGTAGAGTTGTGATGTGAGCTACCAGCTTGAATTGGACTATGACTGACAACTGCTGCTCTACCCTGGGGAAAGGGGGTAGGGGTGGGGGGAACAGCACCACTCACAGTGTGCCTGCTGCTGATTTACATCAGTTTCTTACCATCAGCAATTTGTATTTATTCATTTATTTGCACTACCACTTGTTCAGAGCGGAACACCTCCGGGTTTATGCTGGCGCTACCCAGCATTCTTTTTTACCTTACTGTATTAGCAACCAATTATTCCTGAGACTGGGTGACCATATAATCTCCTAGTTGCACTTGCTAAGATGTGAAATTTGCTTTGTAGGCTAGCACGCAGTCATGAATGATCAGATCAATTAGATCATCTTCTGAGCATTGGCAGTGCCTGCCTGCCCTCCGTTACTGAGCACTGCAGTCACGCAGTCTGTTTCCGGTTAGTGCTCTTCCTTCCGTTTCTTGCAGCAGTTTTAAGATCTTCTTAGAGTTTCTCGTTGCTCAAATGGGTGTAATTTCTGATATTTATATGTTTCCCTCGTCTTTATTGCTTGATTTTGCTCGTAGAGAAAGTGTCACTCATAGTCGTTGAAATGTCACTCATAATTACTCTGAAATGATGAAAATGTCACACATAGCAATCTGAAACTTTGGCAGCTATGCAATACCCTCAGCCTAGATTACATGAAACATCTTCCTTTTATGCCATTTTGGCATACAGGGTTGCATATTGTCACTTCCTTCACCGCTGATATTGGTGAAATAATGCCAGTGTTAAGTTGATGACTGTCATGAAGGGCTGGTGTGAATCTTGAAACAGCTCATATTACCCCCCTTCAATTTGTATGTGTGTGGGATTTGTATTGTGTGGCACTAGCCATAAGGCAATTAATGATTTCAGAGGTAACTGGGTTCTGATAGTGTAGTGGACCTTTACTGCCTCATGATGTAACATAGCCTTCTATCAAAAGGTGAGTCTTCAGCTGTTTCCTACATTGGTATAAAGTTGGGCAGTTCAGATTGGTTCAGGGGTGGCATTCTGGATCCCAGGCACATTGACTGAGAAGACCTGTTGCCTAGCTTTTAAAAAATGTTTTTGCAATTTTCTTCTCCAGTCTGATGGTGTTTTGATTGCAGGTATGCTGAGAACCACTACAGATGGTGTTCTTTTCAGCCATATAGGCAGAGGTGCCGGCCCTGATGTCTTTGTAGATGATGCAATTGGTTTTAAAGATGGTGTCAGCTGGCAAGTAGAGCCAGTGGAGTTCCATATTGGAGGAGGGGACTGTGGTCATATTTCTTCAGGCCCTTGATGAGGCATGGTGTGTCGTATAGGATGTCCTTGAAGCGGGACCTTTGTGGAGTCAGGGATGATGTGGAACAGGTTGTTAACTCATCTAGGTGCAAGAGTATGAAGGCTTAAATGGCAATTCTGAAGTTACTCTGTGGGAGGAACAGTTTCACTTTTGTAGAGAGAGCTGTTACCAGTTCCTCTTGGTTTTCATCACAATGTGTTCCTTGAAGGTGAGTCCCTAAAGGCTCAATATAGAGGTTAAAGGTGATGGGGGACAATATGCAACCCTGACAGACTTTGAAGGTGAGAGGAAGCATCTGAGACCTAGAGGTGCCCATGTGAACCAACTGGTGTTGAGTGCATAGGTAGGAGGAGAACACATGAAGAATTTTGTCTTGAATCCCAGTTGAGACTTCAGGGTGTGAATGAGGGTGGGATGTTTGATGTTGTCAAATGCAGCTGAGAGGTAAATGGTTGTCTTTGACGTGGTCATGGAGTTAAACATAGTCTACTATGGGCCAGTAGATGGCAAGGTCATAAGGCTTTTTCATGGATTTCTTAGGGAGTGGGAGGATCTGGCTTGTCTTGAGAGTCTCTGGGAAGATTCTGGGAATGAGGGAAGTGTATTCCGTTGCAAGATGTTATGCACAAGGGAGGTTGTAGGAAAGAAGCTAGTGTGGCTTTGTTGATATGAAGTTGTCTTTGCTGTATTTGTTCAATGAAAAGCAGTCGATGGCAATGCACTTTTCTTTGGAGTGTTGTATAAGAGGGTCAAGCGTGGAGGTGACTAAGTGCTTTACTGTCCTGCCTGCTTCTTTTGGCAGCTTCTCTGCTGGTGTTGGTATACTACTTTGCTTTAGCTGATGTGCTGAGTTATCTCAGTATTGTGCACATGGACTTTAGTAGTGTGAGGTTATTGAAGGCTTTGCTTGTCTTCCATTTGCTTTTTTTTGCCTTTCGAGCATTTGTTAGTGGCAGGGTTTTTGGAGCAAACGTGCGCAGAAGGATTTGACTTGTACTAGCTAGTTTTAATTGGTGCATGGTTCTTCATATGGCTTACAGAAATGTGTTGAAGTGTTTTAGAAGGGTGTTTATGTCAGAGGGCGAAGAAGGGCGAGAGCATTAGGTTGTCAATGGAGAACTCTTTGTAGGATCTGAAAATGTGTTGTTCCCTTTTGGGCCGATCTGCCCTTAGGGTTTGTTGGTGGGGGCACTGACTGCATGGTTCACCTAGGGCAACTGTTTCTGGCAACTAATCTAGATCGATTCTGGTGACACTACATACAACAGCCGTGCAAGCTTCCATAACATGGATGTAAGGAAATGCCTTTTTTTACATGTTCCTCCCCACATTTTTGTACTGATGCCGATGGTTTTTCAACTCATGGAGTGCACTGAGGCCTGCGAACCAGACCTCAGTGCCAGTGTTCTGACCCTTACAAAGTGTATGTTGAATTGACTATAACCAATTGGCAAGTACTGGCTTACTTATAAGTCCCTAGTATATGGTACCCATGGCATCTAAGGCAAGGTGTCCACCCAGGGCTGCAACACTGTTTGTGCCACCCTGAGTGTGACAAAGGACAAAATGGCTCCCAGCATGTCACTGCAGATAGGAGGGGAAGTGTCTACACTGCTAGTTTGACTTTGCCATTTAAATCAAATGGCAAAGCCCCCATGCCTTTAACCCTATGTGTAAGTCTCCCCTAAGGAAGGCCTATGCAGCCCCACTTTTTGCCTGATATTCAATGCAATTTTGACTGAAGTGCACTTGGTTCCTGCTAACCAGGTCCCCAGTGCCAGTGCTCTTTCACTAAAACAAGGTAACTGTTCAATTGTTCCCCAGTTGGCAAGATCTTTAGCACCTCTGTAAGTCACTTGTAAATGGTACCCCTGGTACCTAGGGCCTGAGTACTAAAGAGGGACCCTAAGGGCTCTAGCATGTATTGTGCCACCCTAAGGGACTCACCACCAAACTCATGCAGACTGCCATTGGAGGCTGTGTGAAATGGTGCAAACAAAAGTGAAAATACGACATGGCACACACCCAGTGTGACATGCCCACAGACACTGCATGCAATATATGTAAGTCACCCCTACAGCAGGCCTTGTAGCCCTAAGGCAGGGTACATTATATTACATGTCAGGACATATCTGCAGGAACAGGTATGTCCATGTGCTGTTTAGTTCAATTACTAGATAGTACAAGTGAGCATTGAAGCCATCTTAAGTATATTTACTGGGCACTGGTCATTACGAGTTCCCAAGCTACATGATGGCTTGCCTGAAACCTATGGTGTTTGGTATCAAACAGCTTGTCTTAATAAATCCATACTGATGCATGTAGTGCATTTATTAAGATGTGCACCCAGAGGGCACCTTAGAGGTGCCCCTGAAAACAGATCAGCCTCTTAGTGTGCTGGCTGACTGGTATCTTCCAACCTGCCACCACAGACACATTTTTGACCCCTGTAGGTGAGAGCCAGTGCTCTCAGAGGTCAGAAACAATGCCTGCTCTGGCAGGAGGTGTTTACACCTACTCCAGCAGGATTGCTAGTGAATCTGCATACCAAGGCCAGAGGCTTCAAAGCCTCTGCCGCCTTTGATATGCGACCCCGGCTCCCCCCAGACCTGGGAGGTGCCACCCCCTGCCCTGAGGCCTATCTGGCACCAGTACTGGCAGGAAATTAGGTATGCAAGTAGGCGTGTTGCACCACCAGGCTAGTCAAACCCTTAAGGTGGGCTGCCTGATGTGCGTCGCGATAGAAGGGTTCCACCATTTCGATTTTGGTGGAATTTGGAACTCTAGGTGGTCATATAGGCGGTTTAGTGACCCCAATGGTAAGTAGCCCATTGGCTACTACTATTCACTCCCCTTAACGCACCTAAATGCAGTATGTAGGTGGCCCCCTGACACCAGGAATTCAAAGCCACCTGACAAAAGAAGAAGGGCAAAGAAGAGTCAAAGAAGCGAGAACCGTGGAATACTGGTGATCTTTGCTGCCAAACCCTGCCTGCCTACTCCTGTCCTGACAATCGCAACAACCTGACTCATCCTGCAGTTGTGCATCCTCCAAAAGCCTTGCAGGGTCAACTGCACTTCGCCAAGACGTCAGCATCTCCCTTGAAGTGGAGGAGTCAATTCCTTGCAACCTGTAGACACTCACCACAACGTCCAATTCACTGAACTGCTGACCACCGGGACAACTGATGCAGTAGCCGCTGAGGAGGAGGCCACTGTGCTTCCAGAGGGCAGATTTGTCTCCCCACCAATTTTGGAGACGCCAGGTCCACCAGGAACCGCCCTGCACCAATACCTGGGGTACCTGACTCCTTGCAGCAACCAACGCTTGTTTGAAGTCCAATCCAAACGCCAACATCGCAAAGACTGACCAGTTGACGAGGGACATCCGCATTGCAGAGGCCAGCACAGAGAGTGGCCCAACTGCCCTGTTTTGTTCCCCTTTGCAGGGCTGCCCAAGAACCAGGAGTGCTTTTGACACATAGTTCCAGCTGACCAAAACCCTCTGCACCCGAGTTCCCCAACCCAAACACCGACTATGCCCCCCAGCTCCCAGGACCCTCATGAACTGAGCTCCCTGTTGGGAGCTCCCCGACTTGTCCCCAAGTCCCTATTTGCAGCCTGTTTCTAGGTGGCCCCCCTATTTGCATACGGTGTAGTGCGCAAGGCTACTAACCCATCCAGCACTTCTGCACCCGCACACTCCAGGGCAGGTAAACCCGAACTGCTGGTGGATCTTGTGACCTTGACCCCCTAGTACCTTAAGTCCTAAAGGGGACCTCTGAAATACGATTGCAGGTACCTGTATGCAGTATATGTTTCTTTCTTCATAGGAAAGCATTCACGTGTAAAAACACATTTGTAGGCCATTTTTACCTACCTGTAAAAATTGATAACTCAAAAAGTGCTTACCCAATTATGAACTTCTTAGTGTTACAAATATATTACATTACCTGTTATTTTTCTAAATTGGTCTCGAGTTTCTTCTTGAGAGTGTGTCTTATTTATTGACTCTGTGTGTTCAACAAATGCTTACCACTACACCCTGATAAGCGTAAACTGCTCACCCACACCACAAAAGAGAGCATTTGGGATTATTAATTTAAGCCCTGTAAGCCAATAAGGGGCGTCTGGACTTCCTACATGGTGTACCTCATTTTGTTACACTACATAAAAAGCCAGATTCCTACAATTACCTAACTGGGTATCAAATTAATGGTGGCAATGAACCCGGCCTGTTGCCCAGGTCGCGGTTATTGTTACAATCAAAGTTAAGCAACTTTTAGAAAGTTGTCACTTTGTTCCCAACTACTCCAGTGGCACTCACAAAGGCCCCAGCACACAGACACCTTTCTGCCCGCCTGAGGAGATGTGTGAGCGACTACCAGGCTAAGGAACAAAGGTAGTTGCTGCAGAGTGAGGTATTACCTCCTTTGCCCAGGAAGGCCACTCAGGATACTAGCCCTTAAGGCGAGCTTCAAAGGGGAAGCCGCCTTTGAAGGGCCGCCTGTGACAACACTCCCGAGCAGGATGTCTTTTGTTCCTGCAGATAAGTTGAAGACAGGGATAGAAAAGGAAAAACTGACCCCAAACCAGTTTTCCCATGGCCATGTAGCCCACAGGTAGCAACACCTCTAGGGTGGGCTCCAAGCTCCTGATGACCGAAGAAGGGTCTCAACATTTTGAGAGTGGCTAGAATAGTGCACTCTGGGACAGCCAGATGCCACACATTGCAGGAAACATATCACTAGGAGGGACGGGCCCCAGTAGACCATTGGTTAGTTAGTGCGTGGTCCCCTCAGGGCACTTTCCTGAGATAAATATGGCACCCCTGGCACCCTGCTCGCCAGATCACGTTGGATTTTAAGAAAGTACTGAAGAAGGACTGCTCTGCTGTCTTTGAAGTTGCAAGAAGAGAGGTTGCACCGTTGAAAGAACTGTACCTGCTGGAGTTTGGGCTAGTAAAGTTTGGACTGTGCCTGCGGTTCCTGACCCGGGGCAAAGTTGATTCCCGGCTTCTAAGCCAAAGCAGTGACTCCAAGGATCAGGTGGATGATCCCCTGAAACCAACTTCAGGGACACAAGTGCTGAAGAAGCCCAAACCGGCAAGTTGGTATCCACCTCAGGCTTTTGCCACTATCTGCCGCTGGACGTACAAAGTGACTGATCCTTGGCAGCCAAAAGCTGCACCCGAGTCCATTGGACCCGGGAGTGCCGTCAAAGTCCGGATTCGTCAACCAAGAATGACACCAGCCCCCACCAAGGGATTTCGCCTCAACCCTGGTGCAAGGAGACCAATAGGCCAGCAACGGTTGGCCAGCTACTTCAACACAAAGGACTTCGAGGGACCCCGATTTCTGTAGCCAAAGTCATACCACAACTCCCTCTTATTGCATTTGTCAGAAAGTTCAAAATATAAAATCCCTTCCTATTGTATTTTCCACAGAGTTCGCAATATAACACTCCTTTCTAAAGGAGTTCACAATGAAAAATCAACTCCTTTTGTATTTATCTAAGAGCTAATAATGCAAAATACCTTCCTACTGTATTTAAGAAATCCAGGTTGGGATGTCCCAGGTCAGTCTATGGCTACAGGGTCCCAAATGTGTTAACTGGGATCTATCTCCTTTGGTATCCTGGAACCTCTGTCCCTCAACCTCAGTCTCTAAAACTGGAGACCTAGTTTCATTTTTAGCACTTGAATCTCAAGGCAATGCAATCCGGGGCTGTTTCAGAGTGATGATGTGGAGTAAAACCTCTTCCTATTGGATTTGTCAGAGGTTTTGTAATGTAAAGCCCTTTCCTCTTGTGCCTGGTAAGGAATTAGCAATGTAAACTCCCCTCCTATTATATTTGTCAGAGAGTTCATAAATTAAAACCCCTTTCTGTTTTATTTGAGAAATCCAGTTCAGGAGCTCCTCATGCCGTTGGAAGTTGCCAGCCCTAACTGTGTCAAATAAGGGTAATTCACCTCTGGTATCCTGGGCCTCTGTACTCCAAGCCTCAAACCGGGGACCTAGTGCCCCTTTTAACACTTGTCTCTAAGAGTAGCTATGTCAAGAAGTCCATGGCTGACTCAGGGAGCTGCTGTGAGTTAGAAACTCAGAACACCGCAGCATCCACATTAACACTTGATAAATCAATATCCATCCAGTGCTTTTCTTTACAATGGAAAACCTCTTGGATGCACACACAAATAAATATAATCAGAATTAAAAATATTTACAGGGTTTCATGTGGAATTACAAATTGGAACCCCTCTTATAGTGGCCTTGTGGATTAACCATTGTGCAAATCATACACCCAAATGAAATATTATAGGGGGCAATTAATCCTTTAAATGTAGTCTGCTCCCATTATCTGTGAGGTACAATGTGACAATTTGTGTATGCCTGTTGACGTTAACATGAACATAAGAATGGCTTTCTCGTCTTTGCCTAAGATGAGCCTTCAAATTATTTAGGCAGACCCAAAGTATGTATTGACATGAACATTAACATTTCTCTACGGACACCGAGCAGTTACTGTGGCAGAACCTAAATAGGGATATATGTACTAAATCTCTTCCAATTGAATTTGTCAGAGAGCTGGCAATGTAAACCCATCCCCAGTTTAATTGTTGAATTGTTCAAAATGTAAATCCTCTTCCTATGGTGCTTGTTATGGAATTCACAATGTAAAACCCGTTCCTATTACATTTGCCAGAGTTCACAATGTAAAATTGGTTCCTATTGCATTTGTCAGAGTTCACAATATATACGTTCTTCCTGTTGCATATGTCAGAGGGTTTACTATGTAAAGCCTCACCTGTCTATGGTGTTTGGCAAAGGGGTCCACAACGTCGAACCCTTTCGTATTGTATTTGCCAGAGAGTTGACAATGTAAAGCCACTTAGTATGTGTTTTTGGGCAAAGCTGTTCCATAAAGGCCTATTGGATTTGCAATATCATTTTCACAATAAATTATCATAAATAATTTAGGCCTGCTGCCTGTATCATAACCTATTATAATAAACCGATCAAATCTATGGCATCTACCAACCTTTTCCCAATTAACTAATCAGGTCTTCAGCCTTGCATGATCATAGTCCTGTCACTATAACCAGTCCAGGCCTATCATA
Organism: Calotriton arnoldi; assembly: GCA_963921515.1. Taxonomy (NCBI): domain Eukaryota; kingdom Metazoa; phylum Chordata; class Amphibia; order Caudata; family Salamandridae; genus Calotriton; species Calotriton arnoldi. The sequence goes on from CAWUFW010009166.1 coordinate 474,459, forward strand.
TTGAGTGTTATCTGTGCAATACATGCACTCTTTTTCAGTTGACATACATAACTTTTGTCCAATAAAATCCATTGCAGAGGAATATCAACATGAAGGTGAAGTCAAAGCCCCTCAGAGGTGCTTCTAAAAGCTATTTTTCTGTTGATTTATAAGGCAGAGACGTTCAAACTGGTTGGTGGCTGGTTCCACATACTTGCTGGTTGGTGGCCCCCAGATGGCACAGGGGTTGTTAGGTTGTGACCAAGAAGAACATTTTTATGCCCCTGGGGAACAAAGACAATCATAATTCTGGAAACAGAAACAAAAGAGAATAGCAGTGAGCCAATCTGTAATGGACCATCTGTAATGTCTTTTGTCATTCATGCCCTGTATGGGAGTGTGCCAAAGTGGGCAGGTAAGGGGTTCTCCAAATAACATTCAAAGCCCCGTCCTCCAATTCTGATAAATGATCACACTTTGGATACTTTTACATTTTTAAAGATACCAAGCATACCCATGTTCCCTCGAGTCTGTGCACGTGCGAGCGCTCAGCTTTGCTTCTTAGAGCACCCAGACACTCTCTTGGAGCGCGCTCTCCCCTCCAGGACCAAAATACATAACAAAAGGGAAGTGTAAAAACGTCCCTTTTCGTGGTAGGCGGCACACCAGGATGCCCAGTAAATCAATTAAATGATAAAGGGCTGCTTCTTTTAAGAGAAGAGTGTTTCAGGAGATCCGTAGCACGCAGTGTGAAACAAAACACATGTGAATGTATTTCACTCTGCAATGAGAAGGTGTAGATGTGGCATTACCGCCAGTGCTGCTGACATTGGAACTGGGAAAACAGGTTCCAGTCTTGATGCTCAAGTGAAGCTCTCCAATACTTTCTGGTCGAGGTTGCTAAAAACTGTAAAAAAAGAAAATAATGAATCTTTCACCTTAATAAATAGGCAAATACTTTTATTTAGGGCAAATACTTTTTGTTCACCATCACAAATAAGGGCACCTTCAAATACACAAATCTAGGCCCTGCACTGCACAAAACAACTCTTGTGTATGATTTACTGGCCTATAAAGTTGCTCCATCTATAATTCTAACCTAGGCCACATATAGGGTACACATGCCCCTGACTTGCCATTTAGATCACTAATAGCATTGTCATGTGGGGGTGGGGGGTAGGAACATTTCTCAGTTCATGTTTAAAAACTCTTACTTTTAATAAATACTCCACACATAATCTGATGTACCAAGGTGAGATGCTTCCATGTTTTCATTTTTTGAATCTTGAACACACCTTACCATATTCTAACATCATCTGTGCTGCATGATTGACATGTCACATATTTTCAAGGATTGGCTCATGTATGGCCGCTTAAGAGGCAGAGCTGACCCTTGGCTCAGCTGTCCCTATTAATTTGTTGGTTCGCCCACCTCTGCCTTGCTCCATAGTTGGGGCCACTGGAATTATGCTGCAGGAGAGGACCAAATTATGCAGCAGGGTTTAATTAGGAAGCAAGAAAAGGCAAGTTATGCGGCATGATGCTGCACATTTTGCGATAGTATTACTTTATTCTTTTGACATTTTACACATGCTATCATTATCTGAGCAAATGTTTCACCTCATTAGTACCAATTTAACACCCAAATACAACAATAAGCAACAGAATGGTGACCAGTCAACCTTTGCGAAGGGTCTTCCACTTTGCAGCAATACAGGAAGTCCCGGTTTTAGTAACTTTTTATTCATTCAGGCTAGAAACAATTTTTTGGGGTTAAAATCTGCAAATTATACAGCAGATGATGCATTATGTGGCACATGTGGCAAATCCATACTCATGAGAAAAAGGCCATGGCCGCAAAATCTTATAATTCCAGTGGCCCTGAACTTAGGACAAATATGTTACTGTCCTGTCAAATGTAGGTTTTGTACTGGAAGGGGACCCTTCCAGTACATAAACTATCCGTTAAGACCTTTCCCACTGTGTGTGTGCTGTACAGTGCATCGCACTTGCACAGTTTGAAAAATATGGAGACTTTTAAAAGTTGTTCCACTGTTACGCTTGCCTTGAGGAGACATACTTTTTTGGCTCAAATCCCTGTGTATAAATGCTATTAGGTAGGGATTTGCCTCACAACCCATGGGTGATTGCATGGGAACGCCTATGTACCACCTATGGTATGCCCCCTTGATGCAAAGTAACACAATCTAGGGCATAGTGCTACTTTGCGTTACTATGGGAAACTTTCCTACACACATCATGATTTGCTTTGGAAAGTAAATCCCACCACAACACTGTGTGCTGGGTTTGTGTCACTTTAGTGATTCAAACTCAGCGCAAAGTGTTAATAAATTTGGATCAGAATCTCTAGACTGGTACTTGTCAATATTATGAGGACGATTTGTGTTCTTACTGCAAGCTAATGTAAGGTTACCAAATGACCAATGCAGAGCAAATGTTGCTGTACTGTGTAAAATCAGAAGGCAATGAAGATGCCAAAGAGAAGGAGCCCCTGAAGCATGAGAGACAAATGGTTTGCGCTTTGAATAAATGAATGAATGAATGAGTGTCTTTTATATAGCATGCAGCTGCTTGGAGAGTGTCCCGGCCCTCAGCATAAAAGAACAAGTGAGGAGGAGCAGAGTACCCAAAGGTGTTTCCGAGTCCTTGAGCTTAAAAAGATATTTCTTCAGAGCCTTCTTGAGGGTGCTTCCTCGGTTATTAATTTCAGGTGATTGGGCAGCTGGTTCCACCCACTTGCTGCTCTAACAATAAAGGAGGACTCCCCTCTACGAAGTTTTCGGGAACGGGGGATTGTTAACAAGCCAGCGCTACTAGAGTGTAGCAGTCTTCCTGGTCCTTGATTCTCTCACTTAAGTAAGCAGGACCCCTGTTGTAGAGGGCCTGGTGGACCAGGGTCACAGTTTTGAATATTATGCTCTTGGGCTCTGGAAGCCAATGGAGCTTCTCGCGGAATTGAGATACTGAGGCATATTTAGGTAGCCTATAGATGAGGCGTACTGCCTTGTCCTGTATTACTTGTAGACGCAGGACTAAGTAGTCAAGAAGACCCAGATACAGAATGTTGACATAATCCAATCCGGACAAGAGCAGCGCACTGACCACCGTTACTTGAGATTCATGGGGGAGAAGATACAGACATTTCCCGAGCCTCCGGAGGATCCAGAGACAATATCTAACCACCGCCAAAACCTGGGCCTTGAAGGAGAATTAAGAGTCAAACATCACACCCAGGTTTCTGGCCACTGCAGTTAGGGGGTGGGGGGAGGCAGAGAGGCAACCTCACTGGGCCAAGTTCCAGTCCACGCTAAAGAAGGGTTCAACCCAAACAAAAGGATCTCCGTTTTGTCTGAGTTGCATTGTAATTTATTAGACTGGAGCCAGTTTAACAATGCCTTCATGTAGAGGGCAAAAGGTTCTTTGGCGCTCACTGAATCTCCGTAATAAGAGAGCAGGAGCTGCGTATCATCCGCATATGATACAATCACATTGCCAAAAAACTCGACCAGTTGGGCCAGTGGGTTCATATAAACATTGAAAAGGATGGGGCTCAAAGAGGAGCTCTGTGGGACAACCTATTTCAATGTTTTGGCTCTGGAAAAGCAGGGGTTCAGCCAGACAACCTGTTCTAGATTCTCCAGAAAAGAGCTCAGCCAGCCATGGGCTGGCCGCGACACTCCTAGATGTTCCAGTTTTTGTAATAGAATGCTATGGTCCACAGTATCGAATGCTAATGACAGGTACAACAGCATCAGTGCCACATTGAGGCCGGAATCCAGACTATATTTGATGGATTCAGAGACTTCAAGGAGCGTGGTTGCCATCCTATGATGGGCTCTGAAACCAGATTGGGATGGATGTAAGAGATTATTGTCTGTCAGAAAGGTAGTGAGTTGACAATTCACCACCTTTTCCAGAACGTTTACTGCTGCTAGCAATAAGGAGACTGGTCTAAAGTCTGCTGGTACTCCTGAGTCTACGTTAAGAAGGGGGACCACATTTGCCCTCTTCCTAGAATCAGGTATGACACCTGAGTGGAGAGAAATGGTAAACAACTCCTGATAAATTGGGGCAAGGTTGTCGGCTGTAGTCTTCAGGATGTGAGGTGGACAGGAATCTTCCAGGGAACCTGATCTGCAACGTGTAAACAGGACTCCTTGCATTGAGTATTCCAAATTTCTGAAGACATGTTCCGGATTGTACAGAAGGTCTAAACTTGCTCTAACAGCTATCATTTAGTTATGGTCTCAAAGAGTGCTAAATCATAAAATGTACAAACACCTAACATTTCAGGGGTAGTGTTTTATCAAAATGGTAGGTCAGTTTTCACTCTGTGTCGCACCTCATATTTATCTGCAGCGATGTTCACAGAAGCATGTTTGAAAAATGTCTTTGAAATTCATGCTCCTCACACATCTCCCATATAGGATACACTACATCCAACATCCTTATCAACCATGCAGTCCAAAAGGGTGCAGAGAATCACAAGGCAAATCAGAATACCTCACAGCTTTGTCCAGAATATTAAGCACTATATAAATACAAGAGGAACAAACAACCACATCAGTTTTCTGGTTCTATAGCCTTCACAAGTGGTGAGGTGGGTATGGGGGCCTCTTAGTGGTAGCAAGGGTGGTGGCACCTGGCCTGGCTAAGGCTACCTGCCCCATTACCTTTTGAGGATTCAATAGGAGGTTAGACAAGTAGGGCAGAAGTGACAGCGAGTGCCGCATGTGATGTTAACTTGTGATTTTAGTCAGGGTCGTGGCTATTTTTACTGCAGCCAGTGCAAAGGTGCCACAGCGCAGACATGAGAGAGGCCCAGTCTTCTCTGCACTGGCTGCAGTTTATTCATTGTCAGCCACATAAAAGGTGATGGGAGGAATGCTTGCAATAAGTCTAACTACTGTCTATCACTCTGGGTAGCATTCCATCCCATTCGTCTTTTACCAACCATGCCACCTCAGTTTGGACCCAGCCATATGCAAATCAGTCTTAAACTGCTCCAATAGGAACAGTCCGCTCTGAACTGCCAGGCCAGGTCCTCTATGAGCCAGAAAACAAGCAACCCAAGACTGGTTTCGCCCTGATTGGGGCTCTTCAGTCAGGTGTAACTTGGTTCTAGTAGCACAGTGAGCAAGGGACCCACGTATGGGGATACCCTTGGCCACTTAGTCTATTACATCAAACTCACAAAAGGTGATGGCAGAATGCTCGCAGTAGGTGTAACCATTAACAATCCCTCGAGGTAGCATTCCAAACGATTGTTCTTTTGCCTACCTGGCTAACTCAGTTTGGACCCAACCATATGCAAATCAGTCTTGACCCTACTCCAATAGAAGCAGTCTTGCCCGAACTGTCAGGCCAGGTTCTCCCTGAACCAGTACATAAGCAACCCAGGAACAGTTCTGCCTTGATCTTGCCAAGAATGTTTTTGAAGTGTCTCCCTGGGTTTAACTCTGTGTGGTCTCTTTCTCTGAAAGGGGTTGGGGAAGAGTCATTGCCACAGAGAGTGAAACCGGTCCCAGGCAGGCACTGGTAAAACTCATAATAGAGGCTATTGAGGAGCAGAGGCCAAACATTCATACAATGGGTTTGTGCAGGAGCTTGTCATGAAGTAAAAAAACGAAGACAAGAAGGCAGTGTGGAAGTTGATGGAAGAGCAAAAATGCAGCAAAAATGGAAAAAAAACAAAAGGGTGGAATGAAAATTGAGGTGGATATAATGAGGTTGGGAGGAGAAGGGCAGTTATGGAGGTGAGATATTAAGGAGGGAAAGAATGGAGGAGTGAGACTGGGATAAGAAGTAGAGAGAATAAAGGAAGAGGAGAAACAGGGTAAGAAAATTAACAAGTAAATAGGAAAGACTCATTGGAAAGGAAGATTGGGGTGTAGAGAAAAGGAGAAAAGAACAGGGATTGGAAACTAAGAAAAGGTACTGGATCGGAAAACAGAAAAGTAGGAAGGATAAAAATAATAGAAAAATGGAGAGGAAAGACAATTTGGGAGGGAGAGGGGAGATTTGAGTGTAGATAGTAAAGGAGACGTATGGAGAGGATGAGCTATGGAAGTGAGATAGAAAAAGGAAAAAGTGACTAAGCAAGAAAGGGTGAGGAAAAGAAAGAAAATGGAGTGAACCATACAAAGGAGAGGAAAGAGATAGGGAAAGAAAGATGGAAAGGAATATAAAACAACCAAAAGAGGATAGGTAGACCAAGAGGTGACAAACAAGGAGGTCGGAGCCAAGAAGAGGAACGAGATGAGAAAGTAGCATAGTCAGGATATAGATTTGATAGAGTAAGGGTAAAATGAGTGCGAACAGGGAGATTAGAGAGATTTTGTGAGAGAGAGAAGAGTAGGATGTAGATTGAAGAGAGGAGACAGAATGAGGAAAAACTGGAGCAGAGCGGAAATGGAGAGTGCGAGTGTAAGGAAGAGCAAGGAGAGAAAAAAACAAAAGAAAGGGGAGAAAGGCAACAAGGACAAGCTAGGAGATTGAGTGGAAGTGGACAGGGATAAGAAAAGGTGCGAGGAGGAGATATAAGTGGCATAGAGATAGCAAATAGGAATTATAGGTAGAATGATTAGGGCACAAGATGAAGTGGCACCAATGCCCAGTGGTGGAAGAAGACCTCAATGCCCCATTAATGGGTGTCTTTTAATGCCAACCCAGAGGTGTGGGGGTGGAGTTAATTTTTTTCTGATTTGCATTAGGGCCCATGGCACCCTTACTATGCCACTGATTTTGGTAGCTTGCACATCGCACATGCTTGCTTATTAAGTTGTGGCTTATCTTCAGTGCACGCAGGCTTAGCTGCAGTGCACAAAGCACCTTTATTGCCGCATATAGAAGAAAAAAATTAGAGGGAACATTGGACATACCTTTCAACTTTTCAAAACCAAAAGGGGAGTGACATTTGAGCGACACTGCCAGCACTCTCAATGGATTGTGGGAGTAACATGGGGAGCCCCTGATAGAAATTTCGAAACATTGATACTGGTGTATTTTGAATAGGGTTACCCAGAACAGGCTTTCCTTTAACAATTAATTGTGTGCAGGCTGTTTTAACCATCTTATTTGGTAGCAGAACATAACTCTACTACCAGTAACGATTTTGGTTTAACTACCCACGCAATGATGAATAATTGGCATAGATGTTAGCTTAAAATCTTTGTAACTTACATGCATTGTTTGCTGAAAAATTAGGCTTATTTTCATGCAGGTGGTTTGTAAATTACATTAAAATACACCATTTTATGAGTAAATGTTGCAAAAAATATGTTCTTTGATTGATTTCATCATCTCACAATCCAATATGTTTTGGCCACCCAGGTAGCAGCTGTCAACTTGTGCAGCAACAGTTATTATTTTTTAAGATTAATTAAAACTTGTATATGATGGACCTTTAGGTGAATACAGCACCAGCAGCCATACTTTCTTTACCAGCTAGTGCCACTGGAAGTGCGAAGCAACAGGTCTTGAAATAATAAACACACTGGAGACCAGTTCAACAATTCATACCAATACCTTTGGCAGCCGAAAAAGCCGTTCCACAATCGAAGTATGCAATTCAAGGAAGCTCAGCCCATTCTGCACTAATCTGTGGATCACGTACACTATGACCACCATGCATGCTCGAGTGATTGCGCTGTGAAGCTACCCCCCGGCTCCCTCCTCTTCCTTTCATTGCTATGACAACAGTGTGTCAAGATCTCTCAAGCGCCTGCGAGTGGCAGCTGATACTTCCAGCCTTCTCAGACATACTTTCGGCCACAAGTTCAATGGGGTCACAAGGTCTCAAATGTGTTATACCTAATTGGAAGTGAAAAGGCTAAATGTGCAGATGTACAAACCAGAACACGGATGACATCTGGAAATTGCTGGTACGTTGAGAGGTCTGACCAGGCTGCTTATAGCATGTTGGCAATTGTGTATTTGGTTGCATTTTAATAGGGATAACGCAACATAAGGGCAATATTTGAATTTGTACATACGTTCAAAGCTGCCAATTTTATAGAATAATTGTGAGCAAATATGTTCGTCATGCTGTGGGTCCAGATGATTTTTTTTTAAACACAATTAGGTGTTAAATGCCGCATTAAAACGTTTGAGGCTATTGATACAACGTCAAGCCAGACAGACCTAACGAACAAAGACCCTAGAACCCATCTAGAATGTTATTTTTGGCTTACTAAGTTCTAGATCCACGTGTGTAAATTTAGTAATCTCGAGCCTTTTTTTCTTTTGAGTATAAATTACACTGACATTGTTAAACTACTTGTCAAATATCTTTTATTTTGAATATTATGAGCAATTTATGAGCCACACCATAAGCATACCATGCTGTAGTACTTCAGTCCATTGTTAGTTGGCTCCTGCTGTCTAATTTTGTAGCTCCATTTACTTATTTTGGCAATAAATGTTAGACTTGCCACGCACTAAGCTAATTTGTGTTGTACTGCTGGAGCGAGCAAACTGCTGGCGAACCATAAATGTTCTGAACACCTTTAAGATGAGCGCGATAGTACCTGTAGACGAATTCTGAGCACAAGAGTGTTACCGTGTAGTCCTTCAAATCAGTGGCCAATTAAGGGGACCGATAAGGAATTGAAGTAGTTATTTACACCTAATATGTCCGCTCATTCGCTATACTGAAACCTCAAAGTGCGCGGTCTAGTTGTTGCAGCAGCGTGTTCCTGGATGTAAAGAACAACTGTAGTGGCGCGTGCCAGTCTTTGGACTTCGTGTGCTCTTGAGGCATGAATTTCCCGCGAGCTGCCCTGCTTGTCTCCCCTTTGCTGCGGCACCTGACCCAAGCAATAGGGTCTTCCGTAAACCCCTGGGCTGGCCGCCGTTTCTGTGTCCTGCAAGTAGCATCAGTGTCTGTACAGAGGACAAATACAGTGCCTGTTCAGAGGACAATTTGCACCCAGCGGTCCAAGCAGCAGCAAAGGAGGCCTGAACACAAACAGCCGGTGTCTGTGCAGAGGCGTCCAGGAGGGGTGCCTGAGCAGACGGTGGCCAGAAAAGGTGCGGACCGGTAATATGAGAAAGCGCAGAAAGGGGTGCAAATCAATAGAGTTGAGACACCGAGGCGGGAAGGGCGGGGGCCGCAGTCTTAAAGATAAGAGGGTATGTCGTCATAGGGAGAAGGGGGCCCAACGAGCAAAGGAGGCTTTCAGGGACAGTTATTTTATTTATCTTTTTGGACGTATTCGAGCTTCTCACCTTGTGCAACAGTCCATAATACAGTATGTCCATAAGAGAAATAAGTAAACATTTCTAAGTTATGACAGAGTAATTTACGAGACCCTCAATGATAACTGGAACACCAATCGAAAGAAAAATTTTCAAAAAAGCAACAGATCAGCTACCTGTTTTGAGGATAACATTTCATTGCACGTTATGTTTTCTTCAATGACAGTGTCTTTCTTGAGGTAGGTGCAGCATGTCCTGGTTAATGAATGGTATATAATCTCAAACTACCGATATGTTTCGGATTGAACATATGCTGTAGAAATCTATAGCGTGCTGTTGGCTTAATGTCGACTCCTGTCGAAGGTTTTCTCATTAGTTTATTGGTTCTCGCCTTCACATTGGTCGGTGCGTGCCAACTTCAGTTCCCCTCGCGTGTTTGTCCCTCCCCTTAAGCATGGTCGCAGTACTCCTTCCTTGCCCAGTGTGAGTCCTTCCACTGGTCACCTTTTGGCAAGTACTTTTTTTTTTAACTTGCAACCGCCCCTCCACCGTTGTTGCTAGCCCATGTTCCTCCTGCTTTGTTGCTTGCAACTCTAACGTCTGCCCCATCCTTCCCACGTTGTTGCATGCCCCGCCCCTGTTGCGCATTGTTACTTGCCCCTGCCACGCTTCGTTGCTTGCCCCCTCCAGAGTTGTTGTTTGCCGCCTGGGTTGGTTCCAGAGTTTCCAAGTTCCTCCGGTACAATTTACCCACTAATATGCCTATTTTCTTTCATCAAAGGTTAATGTTTTGTCCTTAATTCTTGGAGGATGAGCAGAACCCACATTTTGATTTTGGGTAGTAGTAAATAGCGCAATCCTTGCCCAAGGACACGAGCACTTAACAACAGACACAGACTACGTTATAGCACAGGGACTTGATTTGTCAGGATTCGAACCCAGGTACCCCAGGCAGCTATAGCCACTAGGCTACATCGCCTTGTGTGAAAGCTCGGCTCATTTTCGGCTTGAGGTTCCAATAAGTAATTGAGCTGAGCCAGGCTTCTGGCTCAAGTTTTGCTTGAGCTTTTAGTGGCTCACCCACCTCTAATATCACGGTGCCATTTTCCCAAACAGTTGCCTGTGAAGATCACTGTTTTTTAAGAACTAGAGCGCTAACCTAGCTCACTGTGCCAGCAGTGACCGTATTGCTGCAGGACAAGACAGCCCGAGAATCCACAACTTTTCTATGAAGCTGATAGAATGTGTGTATCAAAATGCATTTCATCTGCTGGTACAAACTCTAGAACAAAAAAGAGCCCAAAACATTGTTCATCTTTCCGTAGGTTCTTGGAGGTAGAAGTGGGTGGGACAGTTGTAAAAGTTATTCACATGCTTATTCTGCCTTTCTTAAAGACATATTGTGGACCCTACCATAGTGTACAGTGGGCTTTGAACCAGCACATTGCTTCCATTAGTTGGCTTTCATATTGCTCTCATTTGCTTGCTTTCTTAGTCAATGGCTTTCCTTCCTCTTCTTATGTTTGTACCTATTTCAGAGCACAGCCTCTTCACCATCCTGGTTATTGGATGACTTGTATCTTTCCATTGCTCACATTCAGGGAACTTCCGTTTTTTATTTCAGCACTCCATGAGAGTGCATGTGTTTTCTTGCTCTCTCGCTAATGTGCACTCCTCCCCCACCCTCAAACTCACCCCTCTTATGCTCTGTTGCTTTTTTCTCTCTCCACTCCAACTCGTTCATTGTCACCTCTACATCTCCTGGATTTTTTGCTGCTTTTTTTTATCCAGCCTCCTGCCTCAAGTGCATTCGTTTTTCACCTGTCCACCCCAACCTCTGTTTCTTCCCCACTTTTGTGTTGACTTCTCCCAAGCACTGCTCTTTTGTTTCCTCATTCCTCCCCTTGCAGTCTTAAAAAAAAAAAAAAAAAAAACATTTTTAAGAGAGCCCTGCAGCTGCCATTTGCTGTCGGACTGCCCCTTTTTCAAATGCTTTTCCTGCCATTTAAATATCATTTTTTAATTCATTTTTTAAATTTATCCCTCTAAGCTTGGCACCCACTATCTTGGATTGGTAAATAAAAATAGCAGAATGGCTACTTCATCTCGCTGTAGGCATACATACCTCATCACACTGGGCCCCCATAGCATCATGACTCATACACAAGTCATTGCGCTTCTTTTTGTGATGCTGAACAGCATTGATAAAGCTAGTATATAGAAACAAATGTGAGACTTATTGGCTCTGCCAATGCTTGTTATATATATATATATATATATATATATATATATATATATATATATATAATAACAGTTCCAATACTTTTGAAAAACAATTTAAACAACCATTCTTGTACTTGCCTATTTGCCTTTTCCTTCCTCGCAATTTGGTCAACCTTCTCACCCAATTTAGCCCTCCACAGCTGCATAATTCCAGTGACTGCCATTCTTACCTTCCCTTAATGTTTTTTTTGTTTTTAAGTGTTATCACTTTTAGTCCTTTATGGGCCTGACGTTCCCGTTTGTCTAAGGAGAGGGTGCATGGCTTAAAATGGGTGAAATTGACTTTGAGTGTTATCTAGTTGTTGGCTTGTTTTTAAGTGTGTCCTTCAGTGTTGGGCTACCACTTGAGGTCATTGATTAAAACGGAGCGTGGTCACTAGCTCCGTGATCCCTGGGTGTAGGGTTCATATGTATTCCAGCGCCCACTTTCTTTTTGGTGTGTCACACAAGGGCGTTTGATGTGGTATGTTACTTCTTATTTTGACATAACGATTTTCATGTGTGAAGTATGGTATCATGGGAGTGCTTACCTCCCTAGGGGTGTGTTTTTGTTTTCTTTCCTGCAAGTTTTACTATAATTGAGTTGCACAGAAAAATAGAAAATGACAGTCATATTTTTGCATATCATAATAAACACATGATGCCTGAGCCCTCCTGTCCTCTGCTAGAGTGAGTTCCTGATCCCCAAGAGGTTCTTCCCAGGTCCTTGACCCTTCCTTTGGTATCCATTGAGCTCCTCCTGGACGACAGATGAGAAATCCTGATGTATTATGCTGTTCACGACTGTGAAGGGGCCCGTTCAGGCCAAAATCTTGCCGCAAATGCAAAGCTCCGGTCAACCCGGCTCTTCACGCTACAGCTACCGCCAGCAGTGACTAGCAACATGAGCTCTGCAGTTCGTGCCACAGCATCGACACCCTGCGGTGATCGCCAACGCGAAGCTCCAGCAAGGACCGTTCTCTGCACCCAACAGGCTCTTTGCGCTACAGTGACAATTGTCCTCAATGCCCGGTCTGCTTTTCACGCTACAGACATGATTATCCACAACACTCTCCCTGCTCCTCGTGGCCTCCTCCACCGCAAACTGGACTCGCTGCGGTAGACTTAAAAAAATTAACTTTGTCACCAGGACTATCATGGTCCCTGTATCCGGCCCACGCTCCATCGTGGTTGGCCTGAACCTTTGACTTTCCTCTAGTCCAGCACGACTAGATGACCACGAGTGGCACTTTGTGCTTTTAGGTGATATGCCTCTTTAAATCTTTTAAATTGCATATCTCCGGTTCTACTGAGAAGGGCTAACACCCCCCTTAACCAACAACACAATTTCTTACAGTGACTAAAATCTGTTGTCAGCTTTTTTAATGCTCCTTTGTTATGACCCTCAAAAATGTATTTACGGAGAAAGCATTGTCAAAAACTGGTGGCACCTTTTCTACCTATTGACTTTGCCATTTCTGTTTGTTGATGCTGTACAGCAATGGCCCAAAAAAAGAAAAAAAGCGATGTTTGTAATGCGTACATGCAACATGATACAAGTGCGCTCACCAAGATGATGCCAAAAAAGTTCTCTGAATGTGAGCAGTGGAAGGTACAAGTTTTCCAATTAAAAGAATGGAAAAGAAGCTATGCTCCAGGGGAAGGACAGCAATAAGACGAAGGAAATCCATCAAGTAAAAAGCAAGCACAAAAAAGTGACCAGTAAGTCAACCAATGTTTAGCAGTGGGCCGGCTCTAAGCCCACTGTAAGGTTTGATATGGTGTTTTGCAACGAAAGCAATGCAAGTGTTTTGTATCTTGTAACATTCCACTTACATTGTAGCATGAAAAAATCCACCATCTAACAAATGTGTAAATTAAACCTGAAAGCTCAAGGGTATCGTGCACAACAATATTATCCAAGTTGAGGGCTGCCACAGGTAGTTATTGACACAGGTGAATTAGTATCTTTAACCTTGCTTCAGGGCCGTAAACTCCACCAATGCCAGTAATTACCTGTAGATGGAATTCCCCTTGCAAAGCATTGCTTAACGATCAGCGTAGGAAAAGGAGTACATATTTATAGTACAGTAGAGTCGTATGGCAGTGGAGAAATGGTGAAAATGCTGTAACTGTCAGTATAGTAAAGCTTCGTACCAGTCGACATCACAGAGATGGTCATGCTGCTTGTGGGATCCATTCTCCCAATTGAAAATGTGGTGTAGGAATTGTAAAGTAGACTGTAGGACAAAGGTAGAGTATTTGCTGTCTGTAGTTGGGACACATACCAGGGCTATAGGCAAGTGGGTGTTCTTTTGTGAAAGTAAGCTCTGTTTCATGACTGAAGTGGCCAGAGGAGGGACAAGCATTAAGGTTGTGCTAAAGGGAGAAGAAAGCAAAGGTGGTCTGCTACAACATATCGTCGGCAATGGGAGAGGCTGATTGCCCGGAGCAGGAGCATATATCCAAGAAGAGGGTTGAGTAGATGCTAATCATCACAGAATTACATTTATCAGGGGCACCAGGGTTTACATGGGGTGTTAGGTGGGACAGTATGTATTGATGTTGCAATTGGTCACTGGGAAGGATGAGAGGCTGTATCTGGAATGAGAAAAGTTGGTGATATGTAGACATTAGTATTTGTGTCCTGAAAATGTAAGAACATTAAGCCAGTCTGAAGCAGTCTCAGAGTCAAAGCCAATTCCTTTACAAGACCTCCAAAGCAAGGGCACAACATGATATGGCCTGGTTAAAATATTTGAATGTTGATATGCAGGTCACTCTTCAATATCCCGTCCTTAGAAAGTGACAAATTAAACCTCATAACTTGAGAACTAGAGGATACACACTGCATTGTTGCACCTTCCTAAGAAATTAGCTAAACCTGTACAGATGCTAAGCAAATTTTCAGTTTTTTGGGGCTGAGAATATGTATATCATAGAGGTAAAATTATTTTCCTTCAGGTCATTCTAGGGACGACCCTTTAGAGTTGTAAACATAATGGTTGCAGTTATCTACTCCTCATTCCTTCATTTGCTCCATTTGTGTACAGTTTAGTTTGGCCTTGCGAACCTCCCCAGACCCCAATAATTATGTCCTGTGGTGTGGTTGTTTATTCATACCTCCTCTGTAACAGGCCTTATTTTGACTGACTTTTTTAATGCCACTTGAGAACCTCCATTGACTAGACTATTAGGCTTTGACTGTAGTTTTTTGGGCACGGTCAATACAGGGACTTTTTTGCTTTGGTTTGTGATATGTACCGGCATTTCTTCTGAGATAAATGGATCCATTTTGTTTAACACTTTCTCCACTGCCATGGTGTCATTGTTCTCAAAACAAAGCTTGAGCCATTTAAAGTAAAGTTCATAAAGGGCTATGGCATGCTTGTTGTGTTTTCCATGCCTGCTGAACTTTGAAATTAATTTATGTTTCTAGGCCATGTTAACTAATGAGGAAATTTGTTGATTGAGACTATATGGGGCATCTCATCACTTGTGGTAAAAGGGATGCATTCCTTCAGTATGATTTCCATATCTCTGTTGTGGGTAATTGAGTTCTCAATATATGTATGTATCTTGCCTTCTTCTGATGTTAATGCCTATATTCCTTTAAAACATCAACTGAATGGCCTTTTTCACATCCAACGTTGTATTGTATTGTATTTGCATTTATATAGCGCTTACTACCCCTGATGATGCGTCAAAGCGCTTTTTCGGCGAATAGCATGCTACTCCGGAACCCATAAAGGATTAGTGGTGAATTAGTATAGTGAAAATATGAAAGTAATTTGAGTGGTGGATATGTTAGTCAGTTATTTGGATTGAGAAGGATAGTGGAGGGATAGAGAAGGGAAAACGGTTTGCATTTATATAGCTCTTGCCACCCCTGATGGGGTGTGAAGTGCTTTTTCGGCGAGTAGCACGCTACTCTGGAACTCATAAAGGATTAGTGGTGAATTAGTATAGTGAAATATTACATTAATTTGAGTGGTGGACATGTTAGTCTGTTTTTTGGATTGAAAAGGATAGTGGAGAGATAGTAGGAAAGGATTTAGATTTTTTTGTTTGTTTGTTTGGTTTGGAGCTCATAGCAGTAGGAGGAGGCTTGGGATGAGTAAAAGGGAGGAGGAGGGGGGATGAGTAAAAGGGAGGTGGAGGGGGAAGTGTCAGAGGGAGGGTTTAGAAAGGCTTGTTTTGGGAGATCGGAATAGTAAAAAGAGGTATGAGATGATGCAAGGAGGGGTGGAGTAGGGAAGAGTCTCGAGGGTTATTTTGGGGATCATAGTGGGATGGGGTTTGGGATGAATGAGAGAGTGGAGGTAATGGATATATTGAGAGAGGTATAGGGTGAGAAATAGGATAGTGCATTGGATTTTCTGAATTAGAAGAAAAGTAATAAATAAGTAAAAGTAATCATTCAATCGGGTTTATAAAGCTCGCTACTCACCCGTGAGGGTCTCAAGGCGTGGGGGGGTGCAGCTCCGGATCAGTCTTGAGGCTCTTCCTAAAGGTGTGCAGAGTGGGGGAGCGTCTGATGTTGACTGGGAGCTCGTTCCAGGTCTTTGCTGCGACGTAGGAGAAGGCTCTTCAGCCTGCTCTGGTTCTGCGAATGCGCGGGGTCTTTGCCAAGGCGAGGTCGGCGGAGCGGAGGTTCCTTTTGGGTACGTGGAAGGAGACTCTTTCGTTGAGGTATTTGGGTCCGATGTTGTGGAGGGATTTGTAGGCGTGGGTGAGTAGCTTGAAGGTTACTCTTTTCTCGATGAGGCTGAGCGAGGATCCTTGGGGTACTCCGCAGTTGATCTCTGTGGGTTTGGAGAGGAAGGGTGGGAGTCTGATCCTTTGGGTTCTGCCGGTGAGGAAGGAGCGGATCCAGTCGAGGGTGGTTCCCCGTATGCCGGCGTCGTGGAGTCTGGCGGCGGAGTGCGGTGGGAGACGGTGTTGAAGGCTGCGGAGAGGTCTAGTAGGATGAGGGCCGCAGTGTGGCCCTGGTTGAGTAGCATGCGGATGTCATCGGTGGCGGCGAGGAGGGCGGTCTCGGTGCTGTGGTTGCTGCGGAATCCGGACTGGGAGGAGTTGAGGATGGCGTTCTCTTCGATGAAGGTGGTCAGCTGGGCGTTGACGAATCTCTCGGTGACTGTGGCTGCAAAGGGAAGGAGAGAGATGGGCCGGTAGTTTTTCAGGTCCGTCGGGTCAGCCGAGGGTTTCTTGAGGAGGGGCTTGACCTCTGCCCGCTTCCAGTCATCGGGGAAGATGCCGGATTCGAAGGAGGCGTTATTGGTCAGGCATAGCTCGGGTGCTATGGCGGTGGCTCTGGTAGATGTGCGGCGGGCAGGGCTCCGTGGGGGCTCCTGAGTGGGTGTTCTTCATGGTCGTGGCGGTGTCTTCGGTGGTAGCCGGTTTCCAGGTGGTGATGGTGGGCTGGTTGTCGGTGGTGGAGAGGAGGGTGGTGTCTGGAGTCTGTTCGGTGAAGTTGTCGTAGAGGGCCTTGATTTTCAGGTGGAAGTAGGCGCTGAGCTTGTTGCAGAGGTCCTGGGATGGTGTGAAGTCCGTGGCTTCGCTGGGGGGTTTGGTGAACTGCTGTATGACGTTGAAGAGTTCTTTTGCGTTACTGGCGTTGGTGTGGATTTTGTTCTTGATAAAGGTCCTCCTGGTGTCTCTTATGCGCTGGTGGTATTCAGTCATGGCATTCCTGTAGGTGTTCTGGTCTTTGGTGGTTTTCCTGTTCCTCCAGAGTTTCTCGAGGCGTCTGCAGGAGCGCCTGGCTTCTTGGAGGTCGGTGGTGAACCAGGCGGCCTTCAGTGGGCGTTGTCTGACGGGGTGGCGGAGGGATGCAAGCTTGTCTGCGCAGCTGGTGATCCAGCGGTGTAGTTCTTTGGCTGCAGAGTTGGCGTCGGTCGTGGCTGAGGGGGGCGGGTCGTGGAAGAGGGTGTTGTTGAGGTGTTCGTCTGTGACCTTGCTCCAGTTCCTTCGTGGCGGGCGCGGGTGCAGTGGTGGTGTTGAAGGTGTAGTGAATACAGTGGTGATCTGTCCAGGGGGGCTGCGTGGTGTGGCTGAAGTGGATTTTTGTCCCTCCTGCGAAGATGGGGTCGAGGATGTGTCTGGCTCTGTGGGTGGGGGTGGTGACGAGCTGCTTTAGTCAGAGGTTGGCGAGGTTTTCCAGTAGGGTGGTGGAGTCTGGGTCGCTGCTGTTGAGGTGGAAGTTCAGGTCTCCGATGAGAATGTAGTCCGTGGAGGCGATGGCGTGGGGGGCGACGAAGTCGGCAATGGTGGTGGCAGAAGAGGCGTGAGGCCCAGGGGGTCTGTAGGCGAGGGTCCCGCGCAGCGTGGTTCTTGGGCTCGTCTGGATCTGGAAGTGGAGGTGCTCTGTGTTGGAGAGGGGGTCGCTCGTGCTGGAGGTGGAAAGTTGGAGGGAGCTCTTGTGCGTGATGGCGAGTCCTCCTCCTGGGCGGTGGGGGTGGTCCTTTCTCTGGATCTTGTATCCGTCGGGGGCAGAGGAGGCGTTGGTCCATGTTTCCGTGAAGAAGGCGACGTCTGGCGAGAGGGTGTTGAGCAGGTCCCAGATGTCTACTGCGTGTCTGTGTAAGGAGCGCACGCTGAGGAGGATGCACGTTAGGGCTTCGGTGGTACGGGCGTCCGGCGTGGGTTCGGCGGCCGTGGGGGGCTGTCGATGGTGAAGGATTGTCGGCAGGAGAACTGGCCATGGGTGGTGTTTGGCGTCGCTCGCTGGCAGCTGTCGTTCCTTCCGGGGTTGAGTGCGAGGAGATCAACGTAGTTGTAGCGGTGGGAGGTCGTAGATCCAGGGTTCCTGGTGCTGGCCACGGTCGGGTCGCAGACGGGCTTGCCTTTGGCGCGCTGATGATCTGCGCGCGGCCGTGCAGCCGCCGCCATTAAGTAGAGGAGGAAAGCGCAGCTGGGAAGCTGGAACCGGCATGGGGGGGAGGGGCCGCGGGGGCAGCAGCGGCGGGAAGGGCACGAAGGGCAAGGGGCACGGAGACAGAAAACGACTAACTAACACAGAGGACACAGGTACAATTACTGGCACAATAAAAGGCAGAAAGAAGACAGAAAACGGGCACAGAAAGATAGAAAAATGGCACAAATACAGACACGGGCACAGAGACAGACAGAAAAATAGCACAAAGACAGACACGGGCACAGAGACAGAAAAATAGCACAAAGACAGACACGGGCACAGAGACAGAAAAATAGCACAAAGACAGACACGGGCACAGAGACAGAAAAATAGCACAAAGACAGACACGGGCACAGAGACAGAAAAACAGAAAATATCACAAAGACAGACACAGACCACAGCGGCCAGCAGAAGAGCAAGGCTCTCCCACTGGACCACCAGGGATGAGGCTCAGGCAGGAGCCTGCGGGTGGAGGAGGGCCTCGAACACCTACCTGAGCGAGCAGATCACAGTGCCCAGAGCGGTGGTACTTAACAGCGGAGCTGCTGGGGGAGAGCAGGTCCCTGACCAGGAGGTCAGAGGTCTTCTATATATATATAAAAATATAGATCCAAAAGTAATAAAGGTATAGATCCATAAGTACATGGAAGGAATATAGATGAATAAAGGAAGGTCGTATATGTAGATTAAAGATGCATTAAATTAAATTAACTCTGGCTTTTAAGTGTTGTTGTACTTTAGATGAAATGTCTTTTTGTCAAAATGTACCACCTGTTGTCGGTTGGTTGATATGGCTCTTAAGTCTCCCTTTCTGGGTTACCTTGTGGTCACCTCTTCCAAATTTCTCCAATCTTTCACGTATGCTCTTCATTTCCATACTGCGTCTTCTTGAGACATACCCTATTTTCAGATTTCAGAAATGACTTCAGTCTATCGTGCACTCATTGCTTATTTATACTAGCTGTCTAAGAGCCTCTTGGGTAAGTAGTCTGCAGCCTCTTCTCTTTTTTTAGGCATATTTGTAACAAAGCTTTTGTATTCCTGCCCATCACCTATCCAAATAGCATTTTATTGATCAAGCACTTATGGTTGTACACAAGGTAAATAGAATACGACTTGTAAATCCTGAAATATCTTCTAACGTGTCTGTGTGTGTATTTTTTTCTCACTTGCTTGATAGTTTAGGTGGTCTGCGGTGTCTCTTGTACTTCGCCTAGGGCAACACATAGGGCATATGTCTTTTAATCAATTGTTATAGGATGCTGACTCCTGACCACACTTGGGAGCATGCTTCCTCTTTAGGTCGCTGCTTGCAGCAACTGTTGTTGCTAGGTGAGCTGTCCACATGCTCTTTGTGCTCAGGTATTCTAGTGTGAAACTCCTCATCCAAATGATAATCTTTAAACTGTGAGAGTTTCGTTCCCCCTAGGGGTATGATGACTGTTAAATTTGTTTATTCATAGGTTAGGAAGTCTTACTGCCACAGGTTAAAAGATGGCAGTGGCCATTAGGATGCTGTGCATCTTTAACTAATGGTCAACAAGTTTTGGCCTCTGTTAAACAATTTAGGTTGGAGACTTGCCCTTTACTCACTCCCCACCCTTTCCACCTAAACCCAACTCTAGTGTTCTTCGTGGTTTAGTAGTAATGTAAAGATAAAACCCCTTGTCAGGGTCTAATCACTCCTAGTAAAATGATCAAAAGTTTGTTAGTTCCAGGTTTTATAATTTATGCATTTTTTCAAGATTGCAAATGAATACTTTGTCTGTTCCAACCGAAAATCGATTCACTTTATTAGCACTTGACTGTTACCCACCTTCACACATACTCATGCTTGTGTATTCACTTAGCATTCTGAGTGAAATGTAGTTTTTTAAAAATCATTTTCACTCATCAAGTAGTACTTAGCGCAGTACGCTCATAGTCAACAGGGCTGTTAGGATGTTATACTCTAACTGGGGTTTCCCATTTTTCTGTTTGTTCAAAAAAACAATAAAGTTATCCTAATGGCTCTTTCAGTGGTAGAGTGCCTTCCTCTCATGAAAATTAGATTCACCCTGCCTGTGCCCCCGCTTTCTCTGTTTTTGACCTCCGCTCCCACAGTGGACATTGTGCCAGGAAAGGGCTGAGGGGGTGTTTATATGTAGTTGTTTGTCAGAGGAGCCCTCCATTGCATGTTTGTAATGATTGACCATACTTGTTAATGTCACTGTTTTGGTTCATCTATTGTAATGTTGTGTTACTTCATGTAGTGTTCGCTGTACACCGTGGGATGTCCTGCAAATGTAGTTTTATTTCACTTTTCTGTCTTTTACCGCCGTTCATCATTTTTTGCCCTGAGAGGCGTCCTTAATAATTTTTCTTTGTCTTTAACAAAAGGTCATGTAAGCTTTAGGAATTGATTTTGTCTCTAAAATTCCTTGTTAATTTGTAATTATCATCTTTGTTATGTGTTTATAACTGCAGCCTTATAATATGGGGATTATTTCAACATGTTTAACCTGCATATTTGTTGAGTGTCCTAACTTGTTTATTGTGCTTTAATTATTGTCTTTTTAGTGTGTGCATCTCAACACTTGCATGTTGTAAATTTTCACAAAATATCTACTTGTGCAAGGCATGAGATGCTTCAAAGATCTACTAGTCCTCAAAAAAAAAATCTACTTTCTCATTTTTATGACATCCAGTGAGGTGACAAATTATGGCAACAGCCTTCTCATTATATCAGAGGTCTGACATTAGCGACTCTGATTATGTTATGGATCACATTACATCAGGCTTTAGGTTTTAACAAGGCTCTGATTTCTAAAAGAAATCTACAAACATGGGGTGGAAGTTGGTGGAAAGCCATAGTTCCAGCGTTGGAATGTCCTGTGAATTTTACACATCTATAAACTAACATGTTTGATGGTCGTCACCATCTCTTTTCCAGTCTCTTCCCAAACTAGCAAAGGTTTGATATTTACTCGTGACAGGAGCAGGAGTTAAACTTTTTTCCCAGAGTGGGGAAAAGGGGTATTGGTTAAGTGAATTTCCGATTGCTTAGCAAATATTAGAATGAAATTCTCAAGTTTGCAAGAAGAATGGTTTCCAGGCCTATTTCTGTAAAACTTTGTGAAAGTCCTAAACCTGTACTAATGAATGACTATATGTAACCCTTACTTTGCAAGTGTAACAGCAGGAATTTCATTGAGTCATTATTATATATTTTTCTCGAAAAAAAGCAAAACATGCAGTGCAAAAATGTGGCTTGCAATGCTAAAGTTTCCTATGAGCTTTTCTTTGTAAGGTTGAGAGGGAAAAAATATTTTTCGCCCTCTGTCATTTTTAGGTCTCACCTCCAAACCGCAGACCTGTGAACAATCTCGATACAGTTGGGTTTGGCCAGTCCCTTTGCTGATCACTGGTGGACTTTCTTCCTAATTTCATTTGCATGATTCTTATTCAATGGCTTTCCTTCCTCTTTTTGTATTTATCTCACTCCTGAAGAGTAGCTTCTTTACCACCCTTCTGTTGAACAACTTCTATTCTTTCACTGCTAACATTCAGGAAACTATTTATTTTCTTTTTCTTTACACATTCCATGGAGTTCAACTGTGTTCTTGCTCTCTCCCTCATGGACTGCTTCCCGACTAAAAAAAACACAGCCCCTCTGCGCTCTTTGTTGCTCCCACCAAACCCTCCCTGGCTTGTATGTTGCTTCCACCTCCCGTCCTTGCCCTACCCTTTTTTTCTCCTTTCTCCCTGCCTCAAGTTCCTTCATTGCAGAAAGCATTTGCAAAACAAACCAGTAGGTATGGAATGGTAGCCATATGGTAGCTTTGTGCTCAATATTTCCTGTTAAAGTAATTTTTATTAAGTACAAACCACGTGCCATTTGACGTAAAAATAAAATGAATTGGAATTGGGTATCAAGGAAAGCTGTGCACTTTATTGTATCCACAAACCTAATTTCAGTGATGGGTGACATTTTGTTTTTAACGAAATTTGGAGTCCTTACAATGCCCTGGAATTGTGAAGGAGTTTTAGCAAAAATTGTTTTTTATTGTCACTCGCAGCAGTAAGTCTTTGAAAATCATTAATAATTGCAAATGCCCTACCGTCCTGCATTTCCACATATTTCCAAATAAAAAATGGTATACTGTGTGCGTAGATGGTCAAAGCTCATTGGGAAGGAAGAGACCACATCCATTTAAGTTCATTTTTAATAGTGTTTTGCCCCCATCAATTTGTCATTTTGGGCGACTGTGGTTTTGGCATTAGGATCACCGGGAAGCCATACCACCTAATTACCAAGGCAAATCCAGGGTGGTGTGACTTCCTACACTCATATTTTAACCCATAGTGTCCTGTAAATATTACGTGATAATTAAACAGTTTTTTCACATTTAAAATACTGACATTTGTTTCCTAGGATACATTGCTTGGTATCCTGCGTCCCTATACCTGTCCCAATTTAAAAACAAATTAATAAATAAAAACGGTGTCAATGGACATATGTCATAGGAAGTTAATGGACCACAACAGCAACCATTTCTTAGAGGTAATTTTCAAATACATTTGACAAGTGGGTGCCTGCAATTTCTGTCATGGGATCAGCTGGCTCTGAATGAATCCTACCTTCCCTAGGTCACAGGTATATAAAAATATGCAGATAAAACACAACTTCTACAGGCATCCATGCACTTAGACCAACATGCTTGCAAGCATCCAGCCACTTAAAACCTCCAGGCTCCCATGTACCGACAACCAGACCCACAGTTATCTGAACACTTTAATAATACAGGTAGCATGCACACAGTCTGTTACACCACACCCTGCTTCACCAGTCCCTTTCTTTGTTCCTGTATGTTACCAAAGAATCCCTTATGCCTAATCTCCTCTTGAGGTTACAGAACATAATGTTGTTGGCTGAAGATAGTGTGGCTTTTCCTCCTTGAAAGTCTCTATCTAGTGAGAAGGAATCCTGTTTGCACATTGTGATCCTGTCTTGATGCTCAAGTAGGATTTTTCAGGTTGTCTCTTCCATCCTTGTTCGTGCCTTTGGTGAGATGTGCCCCCTTACTATGGCGCTGGCAAAGAATAACTGGCGCCTTCTGCTCTCCGAGTGCCGAGGCAGATTGGGGATAGCCTCCTACTCTGCCCCCCTCCAGTGAAGGCTAAAGTCTATGAGGCTGCGGGAGGTGCCCCTCCTCCTTCATCTCTGTTCGGATCTAGTTGACGTTATCATCCTTGGTGGAGCGGGGCAGCGGGAGTTTGGAAAGTAACCCCCCCACACCAATGTATCTGCCCCTATGCCACCTAGGTAGGCAAAAGATTCTTTGTGGCTGATAAACTTGACCATTGGGCCATTTATAGACTCTGGTGGCTATTTGACTTTTCCCTGCCTTCGCACAGCTACCCCAGAGGGTTTCCAGGAGCTAGACTCAAGTAGAGAGAGTGAGGCCCCTAAACTAAAACAGCCAGGTCTTCAAACCATTGCGAAATGCCAAAATAGAGGGGCAATTTAGCAAGGACTTTGGTGGATTGTTCCAAAGCTTCGGACCTAGATACGAAAAAGACCGACACCCATGTTCTTTGTGAATTTTTGGCACTTTGCACAAGAACTGGGAAGATGACCGGAGCATGGGTGTGGGCTGATAAGGTGACACCAGATCCTGAATGAACCGCGGGGCAAAGCCCGATCTTGCCCTGTGCTTAAAGCACAGAGCTTTAAACTGAATGCGCTTGTCTATGAGCAGACAGTGAGGTACGCAGAGCAAATGAGCCACAACGCATATCTCGGAAGACGAAAAAGTAGCCTGGCTGCTGCATTTTGTACTATTTGCAAGCGCCGGATGACAGCCTTCTTGGACCCCAAGTATAGGATGTTCCCATAATCCACTCTAGATGGGATCAGGGCTTGGATCACTGTTTTCTGAGCAGAGCGAAGTAGCATGCCAGTGATCTTTTTAACCCACCTCAGAGCTCCTGGAATACAGATCAGGAGATTCCACCTGATCTTTCTCTATAGTAAAGAGAAAGCTCACTAGGTGCAAGAGATGTTTTTCACACCCTTCAGCCAACAAACTGAAGGGTCTTTACCCTCATGCTTTGTGCCAATGCATTATGCTTCCCAAAGCTACAGGTGGCCCTACCGTTTTTGTTGTTGATTTATTCTGTGTGGTCCTGAAGCAGAGCGATACCAACATCCTTGTTGTGCTAGGAGAGGGCCCTGGGCAGTGGTGGAAACTGCTCCACCAAAACCTTTTACAAGTTACTGTCCTAGGATGTTGAGATTACGCCTTCAGCACTGGATAAGTGAATTATTTGGAGTTAATTTTTCTATTTTCTAGCTAAAATCGGAAGAACTCCACAGACCAGAAGGACAAATCAAATGGATACCCCCGGTACCTTTATTATTTCGTTCACAAGTTGCCACACTAGTTCCACTGGCCAATCTTTTTGAACCTGATGCAGCCTAAATCCATTGATCCAAAAGCCACAACCAAATTTGTATCTCTCTAATAGCACAAACTGAGATCTTGGAATTTGCATCTCAAAGAGACACTTAATTAAATAATGCCTTTTGAAATAATGGGTTGAAACCAAGCTAAATGTGTTACTTTGTAATTGATGGAATGGGAATGCTTTCTAGTATACACCAAATAATAGTTGTTAGACTTGGCATCTTTGACATGGTGTCCCCTGACTTTTTGCCTCTACCTCCTGTATTTTTGATGCTGTGCTGGATTTCGTTTTTGCTGGCTTAGATGCTTTGGGCACTTTGCCACTGCTGATCAGTGTCAAAGTGCAAGTGCTCCCTGGGTAAATTGTTATTACAATTGTTTCTCCCTGACTGGCATATTTGATTTACTGGTAAGTCTCTAGTAAAGTGCACTGAGTGTGCCACGGCCTGTAAATCAAATGCTACTAGTGGGCCTGCAGCACTGATTGTACCACCCACATGAGTAGCCCTGTAAAGGTATCTCAGACCTGCCACTGCAGTGTCTGCGTGTAGTTTTAAACTGCCATGTCGACCTGGCAAGTGCACCCACTTGCCAGGCACTAACCTTCACTTTTCTTACATGTTAGGCACCCCTATGGTAGGCCCAAGGTACCCCCATGGGGGGAGAGGGGGAGGAGGGGGGTGTGTGTGTGTGTGTGTGTGTGTGTGTGTGTGTGTGTTTTTTTTAGTGAAATACTGCCAATTTCGTTTTTCGCTATTGAAAGGCAATCTGCCCCATAGGATACAATGGGAGATACTTTGTAACATCTTACAAGTATAACTTCCCATTGGGATAAGATCCAGAAATACAGTTTAGGGTCTCTGAACTCCGCATTTAATAATACATCTTTTAGTACAGATGCTTTTTCAAATTGTGTGTTTGAAAATGCCACTTTTAGAAAGCAGGCCTTTTCTTGTTTAACCATTCTGTGTGCCTCTGCCTGTTTGTGGATTGGCTGTCTGGTTTTGGAGTGACAGGGCCTGGGGATGTGCATTCACTGTAGACCGCCACTGGGGGGGAAGGGAGATTGGAAGGGGGGTAGAGGGGTGCCTGGCCCTTCCTGGATGTCTCAGAGCTGAGCTGAATGGGGCTTGGCTGCATTTAGAGTAGTGGGAGGAGATTTCCTTGCACCTGAATAGGGCCTGTCTCCCTTGCACAATGCTGTCTCCACCCCCTGTGGTCATACTGCACCAGTGAGGACAGAACTGGTTTGGCCTGGGCTCGGAGACCCTGGCGCAAAGAGAACAAAAACAAAATGGGGTATAAGTAGTAGACCTTTAAACCGCAGAACTTTAGATCACTTCTGGACTCAAGAGGAACCTTTGCCAAGGAGAAGAGCTGTGGGGAGGAGTACTGCCCCTTTGCTGTGTGGGGTTGGCCTGCAGTTGCTGTTTCTGCCAAGCAAAGGACAAAGACTGGAACTTTGCTGTGAACCTGCTTGAAGAAGAATCTCCAAGGGTCTGTGTGTGCTGGCCTCCTGTTCTGAAGTCTCAGGGACACAAAGACTGTACCCCCAGCTCTCCTGAACTCAGCTGCTGAAAGTTCTGACCTGCCAGGAGGTGCCTGTCCAGTTCTGGGCCTCTGGAGGTTGTAACCTGAAGAACTGAGAAAATCGATGCATTGCTCTTCTTGCGGCTGTTTTCCCGACGCAGCACCACCGTGCGAGAAATCTCCAAGCATCACTGCGCTGCTGCCAAGACGACGCAGCGCCTGTCGTGGCTGCAAGAATCTGCGCATCGTGGGATCGCGGCTGAAGAAACAGACGCAGCACAACTTGTCACTGCTGCATCGATCGCAAACGCATCCCTGATTTCCACGCATCGCACCTGTGCTGCAAGTTTTCCCGACGCATCATCCGCGGACCAGAATCTTCTTGGAGTCGACGCATCACTTCCCCCTACAGTCCAGATTCGACGCATCCCTTCTCCTGCGTGCTGCAGAACTGTCGCATCGCCTCCCCAAGGACTCAGGAACTGACGCATCTTTGTTTCTCGACGCTTCCCATCTCTGCGGCTGTTTAACCTTGTGAATTTTGATGCATCTACAGGTACTTTGTGTACAATCACGCATCCATAGTTTTCTATGAACCCAGTTACTTGAAACCTTTGAAAATATATATTCTTATTACATGTATGTTGGATTTTTGTCGTTTTGGTCTTGTTGAGTTTAGATAAAGATACTTTTTTTAATCCTAAAATGGTGTGGTGTCCATTTGTGGTGTTAGCACTGTATTACTGTGTGTTTGGAGTACAAATGCTTTACACATTGCCTTTTGGATAAGTCTGCTTGTGCAAGCTACCTAGGGGGTGAGCAGGGGTTATCTAAAGTGTGTATCCCCCTTACCCGGACTAGAAGCATGGGGCCCTATTTGGACAAAGGTACCTACCTCTGCCAAGTAGAGACCCCCATTTCTAACAGTAGTTTTGGTTCTTCAGAACATCAAAATGTTCTGGTTATTCAGAGTATGGAAAAAAAAAACTTTGATCATTGTGTTTTTTAGAAGTTATAAATCTCTCATACATTGTGGATCTATTAAAGACGCAGGTTGTCCTTGCTTGACGCAAGTTGTCGCAAGACAATTGAAGACCTTAAATGGGATTTACAAAGCCATGCAATGGGCTATTTACGCAACCTTGTGTGACTTTGCAAAGAAATGCAAAACAATACAACGGCTTCTGCTTAGTTACATTTCTTTGTGGTAGGCAGTCCATGAGTGGAGCATGGGTGTGCCCCTATGCATCCACCCATGGAATATGACGCAACCCCAAATTTACTTTAGGTAGTAAACCTGGGATAGCGCCAATATGGTGTGCCTACTACAGAGCCCTAACCAGGAAAAATATGTGTATTTCTCCTTGTTGCTTCCTCTTTCTATGCGGGATGCATTCTGATCACGTATAGAAAGAGAAAATTGTCTCTTAGGGTTATTTTTGTGCAAGAAGGTGTCCCTTCCTGCACAAAAACAATCCTGCCTCAGCATAGGCACTCTTGCAGCATGGTGCAAGGGTGACTGTGTTTACACTAGGCAGTCTCAAGTGCACCAGCACAGGTAAAGCACTGAAGAGCGCTATATATTAGTAAATATGGTTGTTCAGCTCTCTCCCATTCACGCAACATACCTCAGCAACTTTACTTGCTGCCCTGCTTTGCGTGAACTTTTAGTAATATTGCTCCTGTGTGCATATATTAATTATTTAATAAGCGCTGTTCTCTCTTCTTTTCCCCAGTTAAAGAAGCGGGACGAGATTTCACATATT
The DNA here is from genome assembly GCA_963921515.1 of Calotriton arnoldi. NCBI lineage: Eukaryota > Metazoa > Chordata > Amphibia > Caudata > Salamandridae > Calotriton > Calotriton arnoldi. Next base: position 502,580 of record CAWUFW010009166.1, read on the forward strand.
TGATTGTGGTGATCATTGGACTCGGCGTGACAGGTTATTGGAAAGCATCTTTTTTGAAAATTGTTTATTTTTATGGTGATTCTGCCTCCTAATTGTAAAATACGTTTTTCCATTTTGCAGGTGGTTTGTTTTATGTGATTTTTCAAGAGCTTTTCTCTTCATCGAGTCCAAGTAAGATATATGGCGAAGCTCTGGAAAAGTGCAGGCATCATCCAGAGGTAAGGCATAACCCAAAGAGTGTTTGCTTACTAGTCGAGGGAGAACATTCTCTGAATCCAGCTTTATGGAAAGTGAATAATCATGAGAAGAAAATTGTTCAGTTCAAATCCGAATAAGAGTAAATTGTTGCTTGTGAGTTTTAAATGCAGAATTTGGTGAGACCGTTTTGGATTAGTTCGGGTGAGTGATCGTCATCGCTTCAGTACCACTTGATTTCTTCATCAGTTTTAATTGTTACTGTTTGAACTCCAGAGAGCAGTGCCCTTATTGTGGATGAGTCCTGCCTTTTATGCTTTTACAACACGTCTAGGCTGGTGAAAGGGTTTTTGTTTAATGACAGCACTTACCCATAGACCTGCATAATTTGTAGATCACTCCATAGTATTTTTCCTAGCAATTTTCCCTTGTGCATAGTATTAAACGTGAAAGGGAAGGGCTCATTTCAGATATAGGGCCTGATTTAGATCTTGGTGGACAGGATACTCTGTCACAACGTAGACGGATATCCTGTCCGCCAAAATAGACCCATATAAAATATAAATTCCGTAGTATATAATGGGATTTATATTTCGGCGGACAGGATATCTGTCACCATTGTCATCGAGTAACCCATCCACCAAGATGTAAATCAGGCCCATAGGCACTTGGTAACAATTTCTTGCTTGCAAAGGCCACTCACTCAGATGCATTTTAGTATTTTGATTTCCATTCATTTTTCAGTTATCTAATATTATTCAAATATGATGCTTTTTGAGTTTTCAAGCATGAGAACGTGAGCAGATAGATACGTGTAGTTCTACAGTGTTTTAGAGAGGTTATAGGTCTCGCGTCATGCCACATATGCTGCCTCCTATTTCAGACTCACTAACATACACCACATAACCATGGAGCTTTGCCCCCACCCCCAGTGTTCCTGCTGTGCGATACTTCCAATAGATAACATCTGCAGTAAAGCATTGCTAGGCCTAGCATCTTTTTGAGTGGTTTCCCCTGTCTTTTTCCCTCTGTTCTCCTGTTTTTGATTGTATGCTGAATATTGTTTTTGCTAGTTTTAGGACACTAGTCACTTTACCACTGCTGACCAGTGCTAAAGTGCAAGTGCTCCCTGTCTAAAACGTAATGGTATTTGGTTTCTCCATGATTTACCTATTTGATTTACTAGTAAGTCCCTAGTGAAGAGCACTGTGTGTGCCCATGGCCTGTAAGTCAAATGCTACTAGTGGACATGCAGACTGATTGTGCCCCTCTCACGGGTAGCCCTGCAAGCATGTCTCAAACCTACCACTGCAGTGTCTGTGTGTGCAGTTTTAAACTGACATGTCGACCTGGCAAGTGCACCCACTTGCCAGGCCAAACCCTTCCCTTTTAATACCTGTAAGTCACCCTTAAGGTATGCCCAAGGCAGCCCCATGGGCAGTGTGCAGTGTATATAAAAGGTAGGACATGCACTTGTGGGTTTTACATTTAAAATACTGCCAATGTACTTTTTGTTTTCCCTACAGCAACGCCTATCTCTCCCATAGGTTAGCATTGGAGCTGCCTAGTAACATCTTAGAATGATATCATTCAATTGGTAGCTGATAGAAAATTGGAGTTTGGTGTATATGGACTCACAATTTAAAAACACATCTTTTAGTGAAGTTGATTTTTAAATTGCAGGTCTAAAAATGCCACTTTCAGAAAGTTTGGCATTTTCTTACCTTAACTATTCTATGCCTCTGCATGTCCCTAGAATACATTTCTGGGTTGGATGACAGTTGGGCTGTTTGTGCATTCACTCCAAACAGTCACACAAAGGGAGCTTAGGTATACCCTGCAAATCCTGATGGCCCATCACCAGGCTAATGGGTCTTCCTACGCTAGAGTGGTGGGAAGAGGTGACACTGACAACTGAATAGGGCTGTGCCTGTCCCCACAAAAAGAAGTCTCCGCCCCATGTGGTGTGTCTGGAGCCAGGGCAAGGAAGGGCATGGTCTTTTGCACTACAAAAACTTTCCCTTTAAGTTTGCCTACTTCATAGCTGAATTGAGTACTGGACCTCAGACATCATATACTCTGAACACTTCTGGATTGAGGACATTCTGCCAGGAAGAAGAGCTGTTGTTGCTTCAAGAGGAATAGCCACTTTACTGTTTGCTTTGCTCTGTTGGCCTGCTGCTTCTGTCCTGGGAGTGAAGAGCTATGTCTGAGCTTGCCTCCTGTTAAGAAGTCTCAATGCCATCAAAGACTTCACCTGCCAGCAGCTGGACTCCTCTGCTGAGAGCCCTATCTTGCCAAGTGGTGCCAAATCCAGTTCCTGGGCCCTCAGGAGTGAGTTCTGGTGCAACAAGGAGAGAAATCAACACATCGACTCCCAGCATCATTCTGAACCTATGCACCATTGCAAAACTCAACGCATTGCAGCTGCCGGCACAGAAGCGTGGTCTACGCTCGACGCAACGACCACAGCATTCAACGCAGGCCATGACTTTTCGCCGCAGCACCTCCGAAGAACCTCCACTGCGTGGGTCTCGAGCACCACATCACCGAAGTCCATGACACACCGGTCCGACGCAACGCCTCCTTCAACGTTGTGGAATCAACGCAACGTAACTTGAATTTTGATGCATCACCGATGCATCGTCTCTGGGTGCCAATTTCATCATTGGCACTGCAGTAAGGAACTGAGGTATCGTGCCCGCAAACGACGCATCACCTCCATTGCGCCCGCATCTTCACCGGACGTTAGTGGCTCAACGACTCTGCACCGCCTTAAGTAACTGATGCATCACTGTCTACAGCGACGCATCACCTTCTCTGCGCTAACACACTGTCCCCAAGCGTCAACGCGCCACCAACCTGCGTAGCAGGAAGGAACTGAGGCATCACCTTTTTTTTGATATCTCACCTCCCCTGCATCATGCATCGTCCTTGATTTTAACGCATATAAGGTACTTTGCACTGGTCAAGCGCAACCATTGATTTCTAAAGAACTGAGCGCCACAATATGCATCCGGGTATAGTTTGAGGAATACCAGTACCCCTTCTTTTTATTGGAGTTTATTGGAATTTATCTGTGGAGCTTGTACGACTTGGCAAATAACTGAAGGATGGAAAGCCACAAATGGTCTAATATACATTACTAACTTAGCAACTTCAAGAGTAACAATTATTACAGAACAAGATCAATAAAGCCCTGATAAAGTTCAATATATACTGAACGAAACGCTTTGGCTGTATGTTGTTGGTTGCTAGACCATATATATTTTAAAAGTGGAACTAAATAAAAGGGAAAAAAATTCTAACAACATATTTGAAGATTTGTTGACTTTTTTGTGGGTGCACCAATCCACCTTTATTTGGAACTTTGCTCTGCAGTGATATCACACAACGGCTTATATTGGAGTTGAAGTGCACCAAATTACTACCATCTGGAACTTGAGTGTTCGGTGCGGTATAGAGGCCCGCTGTTTGTGTGTTTATTCAATTTCTAAAGAACTATAACTTTATTTAACTTTGGAAATTCATATCTTGAGTGGAGTATGTTGTAGTTTTGTCGTTTTTGGTTTTGTTTTAATCAAATACATATTGTCTATTTCTCTAAACTGGCGTGGAGTCCTTTGTAGTATTTTCAATGTGTGTGTATACACGTTCGTACGTACATACAAATTCTTTACGCATTAGCTCTGGGGATAAGCCTGACTGCTCTTGCCAAGCTACGAAGGGGGTGAGCACGGGTTACTCTGAGTGTGTAACTTACTTACCCTGAAGAGGATTGTGGGCCCCTACTTGGACTGGGTGCAAACCACTGCCGACTAGAGACCCTTTCTCGAACAAGCATGATTTCCTGATAAGTTGCCAGAGCAGAAAATACATTGAAAGAACATAACCAGCAACTGAAGACTACTTAGACTAATATTCAGTTTACAACGGTGCTGTTCCTTGAATCGTGCTTCCTCGAACAATGGTGCCTGAATAACTATCAACCTTCTATGCACTTGAAATAGCGTGTGGACTCCTGGCTAAACCTCTTCCAGCAAGCACCCCCCATAACCAATGGCGACAAGATCACTGCTTTTATGGACCACGACCTCTTAATCCCTCAAGAAAAAAATGATATTGTACAATCAACAATAACAAAGTTATGATCTTTCTCTTTAGGGACCAGCAGGAGTTCTGCAACTGGATTGAGGCATGTAGATAAGCAAACCATATTCTTTCAATCATCATTAGAGGAGTAGACTAAGAAAGATGCTGCCCTGACAGTTTCCTTGTGCGCACCCTTCTATATGAAGGGTGCGCACAAGAGAACTGTCTAGTCAACAGATCAAGATAGAAAGAGAAAAGGCAGTCATAGCAGCAGGAGTACTAGTGGAGAACCGGATGAGTTGCATGCCAAGATCAATAGGGGAAGATTCCACATCAGACATAGACTCAAGTCATGATGGTGAGGTGGAACATATACCACCAATACCAAGATGGGTTAATTACCTAATTTAGTGTTTGACTGAGCAGAGGAACAAAGCTTTGGAGCATGAATATAATTAACTAATATTGTAGTAAGAATGTTTCTTCGTTTCGTTGAATGATTGGTAGCCACTGGAGGAAAGAGTAGGTACAAAGAGTAGAGACCTCCCACACCCTACATCCAGTCTGAGCTCAAGAACTGGTAAAAGATCCATAAGTGACACATTCTTAGTAATTTGTTAACAGTTTGGAAGTGGTTGCCTGTCAGTCCTGGTAATAGTGGGGTTCATAGGAGTTATGCGTTTAAGACTATATAGCACTATGTAGGAATGACAACACAGGAAATGTTGAATGAATGGGTGGCTATCAATTTTAAAATACCACAGAGGGAAGATGGCTCTTCTGTGGAAGGACACAGAGGATACGAAAACTCATACATAAACAGAAATGCATTTGTGAGCAGAGTTGCACAATACACTCTCATTACCTGGAATACTGGATAAGTACCCACACAAAAAGATGCAGAATAGATGCATATCATAAAAGAAGGGGGTCCAAATATCCTTCCTTCAGGAGACACCTCACACATGAGGAAGAAAGTGCATTACAAAAAAAGATTCAGGTGACATCCATACTTGGGCTGTTGAGCATATGCCAGCGATGTCCTGATATGGATCAGTCCTAAAGACCCATTCCATATTACAAGAGCGCAAGTGTCAAACTAGATGGTTTAGATCTAGCACTAGCAAACATACATGTACCTAATTGTGATTTGAAAATATATTTTTAAGACTGTGCACCATGAGCTGGCAGAATTGGCATGCTACCTAATCATACTAGGAGGCCACTTCAATAGTCTGGTGGGTGTAAATATACATAGATCACATGCACCCCTGTCTAGCCCAGTAGTAGTAGGAAATGCCAAGATGCTAAGGGACCGGTTATGCCTTTGAGGATTGACCGACATGGGGAGGACCAGTAATCCCATTCAAATAGAATATTCATACTTTTTGCCAATGCACAACTAGCACATTAACCTAGACAGTTTAGTTGGTAATGCTCAAGTTAATTCTATAGTAATACTAGTAGAATCTATATAATTATGTTAACTATATGATGGTGGAAAAACAAGAGTGGTGATCCTAATATGGCGACTATGGGTTACCGCTCTAAAACACCTCGCTTTGAGGAGCACAGAGATAACACAATATTTCAGAGAAAATGAAGGATCAGCATCCTTGGCTATAGAACAATTTGACCATAGAAAAAAAACACACTGGAGGAAGCCAAATCATAGTAAACCAATTTTAACGGTAAGAAAATTTAAGGAAATGGAAATAAATTAAAAATTAAACGAAACATTTTAAAGGAAAGTTAATTTAAAATAAACCTCCAAAAACACACAGTTGAGTGAAGATTAGGGATAGTGAGGGTTTTTAGGTTCAGGGATAGGTGATGTTTAGTGGCAGTGAGGGTTTTTTAGAGCTTTTATGGTTCAGGGATCAGGCATGGGTGAAGTTTAGGGTGATGAGGGGTTTTAAGGGTTCAGGGATAGGTGGAATACATATATGCAGGGTTTTTAGGGTTCAGGGATGGGTGGAGTTTACGACTCAGTGATGGGTAGAGTTTATGCTTGGAGAGACATTTTATGGGGTGGAAATTAATGGAGTTTAGGGGTGGTGAGGGTTCAGTGAATCAAAAGCATCCAAATAATTGTTTGACAGTATAAACAATATAAATCCCAAATAATGTACGCTGAGAGGATTTAAATAAATACCTTCAATAAAAAATATTTCTGAAAGTAAGGCCTACAACAATTTATTTACACCTTAAAAATATGTATGCAGAAGCCATTTTCTAAAAAAGACATTCTATAAAATGGTTTCTATGAAATATTAAATGCCATTCATCCTGAAAATTTCCATTAAACCATCTAGATGAAATGGTTTCTCAGTAATGGTATTCAATTAAATTGTTCTTCTATTAAATTACATACAACTGTATATTGAAGCAAGGAGAAGGGAACAGTGGTATGACATTTGATGGTGTGAAGCATGTCATATCGCTATACATTGATGATATTCTGCTGTTCACCAGTGACCTCAGCGAAGAAGCAAATAGGGCCATAAAAGCAATAAAAGAATTTGGTAGAGTGTCTGAGCTCCAGGCTAACGGGACAAAATCTATCATATTCCTTCTGCTTGCAGATATGAGGACAGGAAAATTACCTTTAATCTGCCCTGGCTTAGATAGTTGGTGGTACTACAATGGCACAATATGACAGCAATAGTAGACTGAAGTATTAGAGGACGGCTGGTGGAAATGAGATGAAATGTAGATTCCTGGAAAACTTTGCCTTTATTGGTAGCAGACAGAGTATCTCATTTAAATTAGTGCTTCTTCTGAAATGTATTTATTATTTCACAACTTGACGGATCGAGGTTTTATAGGAACTAGGCATTTTGTTAATAGACCTAATATGGTGTAAAGCAGTGTTTCTATGTTGTAGCCGATTTTTGGTTGGTCGTGAAATTCCAAGCAGTAAATAAAGATGCCTTTAAACTTTGGGGCCGATTCCGATCTCGGCCGGTAGGGCTCCGAATCGGATTCGGCTTAACCGGATCCGATTCGGAGCCCTATTTCCCGACCGATTCGTACGCGCGTCCGGACGAGCGAGTACGATGCGAATTCGCCGACCGACTCGTCCGGGCGTCCCGACAGCTCCGACCGACTCGTTCCCGGGTCGAACCGCACCGACCGACTCGCTCGGACTCGACTCGCACCGCGCAATGGACACGTTCCCCGGCCGGGTAAGTACGATGCGCGCCGCGAGCAGTCCGACCGAGCCGCGCACTCCGGCTCGAAAGAGCAGTCTGAGCCGTACTTTGGGGGTCCGTGTCGGACCCCCCTGTACGCGTAGCCGCGCGAGTCGCACACAGGGGGGGGACCCATGTGTCCCCCCTACCTGTGCGTGTACGGCGCGAGTCGCTTCGCCGCGTACCCGCTGTCGGGGGCGCCCTTGACCGCCTCGCACCCATTGAGTCAATGGGAGCCGCGTACGCGTTGTACGACCGGCTCCCATTGACTTCAATGGGAGTCCGACCGACTCGAGTCCGATGGCATACGTGCGCATCGTACTCGTTCGGTCGGGCTGCCAGAGTCCGATTCGGTCGGAAATCTCTCCGAGTCCGGCTCGGTCGGAGAGATTTCCGGTCGGAATCGGCCCCTTTGTATTTATTTTCTCACATTTGCTACACTTCAAAGACAGAAGTCAAATGTCAGCCTACGTCTTCTGCTGTTAATGTTTTTTTAACATGAGGACTGGTGTTTACAAACTCCTCTCACTTCGCAGTCCGTGAAAGAAAAATAAAATGAATTATGTGACAGTGGTGCTGGGGTACATGCAGTGTGAAAGAAAAGGCTGCATGATGTAATGTAGAAGCACCAAACAACAAAATAAGTCACACAACACGAAAGAAATTTGACAGCAATTTACAAACATAGATTATATATTTATGAATTTTTAGATACCAAGATGAGCAAAATCCACTGGAGGGTTCCAGAGTTATACATTTTAGAGTAAAATGTAAATCTCAGCTTTTTAGTCCAAAGTGCAAACAAGCATTGGCAACCGTAAAATGTAGAAACTTTTGAAACAGTGGTGTTCGATTACTCCGGCCCGAGTGGGGTGACCAAATACAGCAGGGAGAAGGTTAGGAGGACCATTAAGGAGTATTTGGACAGTTACCTGGTCACCAAAGCAGTCTCAAGTCCAGTTCCATGCGTTACATCAAAACCGCCATAGACTTTAATGGAGTGGTCCTGATGCTGAGAATGCAGGATGCTGTGGATACTCTGGATGCTGTACGTTCGACGAGAATGTCCTGCAGTTATTCCTCGGTCCACAGATGAGGTTGGGCGACTTTAGCCACGGAGGTTGGGGTCCCTCAAAGTCCTCCTTTAAGACAGTTGAAGGCCAACTGCTGCTCTGCTACCAGTCTCCGTACACAGCAGATCCAGCAGCCTCCTTTGGTGGAGGCTGGTGTCCCTTGGGTGTGACCAGTCTCAGACCACACTCTTGGGTCCAGCGGACTGGGGTGCAACTCTTCACTGTCTAGGATCGGTCTCCTGGAGTGTCCAGCGGCGGTTGGCGACGATTCCAGGAATGTGTCTACCAACTTGCTGGATGGGACTTCCTCAGTTTTGATGGCCCTGGTGCTGGTTCCAGGGGGTCAGCCGACTGACCCTTGGAGTCACTTTTTTGGTCAGGGGCTCAGGAGCGTCTTTTCTGTGAGCCAGGAGCCGCAGGCACAGTACTCTCTTTGCTAGCCCAAGGTGCGACAGGTGCAGTCCAGCAGCAACAAGGAAGCAAGCGGAGTACAGTCGCGCAGCAACTTTTGCACAGAGCACACGCTTCTTTCGGCACAGAGCACTTTAGGCAAATCTTTTTAATCAGCTGTGAACTGTTTTGGCATATTTTAACGTTGACCCAAAAGGGGCTGTTAATTTTAAAGGCATTACTCACTTTTAGTAAACGCTCCGTTTCGCGCCGTTCGCGCCAATCCCTGGTCCACCACGGAAAGTTCCGGTTGTGTGGAGGGAGACGGCGAGAGGAGGCGGGGCACTGGTCAGGAAGGCGGAGCCACTGACTACTTCAGTCGCATGGCAGCGCGGACGCGCAGCGACAAGGAAGCAAGCGGAGTACAGTCACGCTGCAACTTTTGCACAGAGCACACGCTCCTTTCGGCACAGAGCACTTTAGGCAAATCTTTTTAATCAGCTGTGAACTGTTTTGGCATATTGTAACGTTGACCCAAAAGGGGCTGTTAATTTTAAAGGCATTTTTAAGGCATTACTCACTTTTAGTAAACGCTCCGTTTCATGCCGTTCGCGCCAATCCCTGGTCCACCACGAAAAGTTCCGGTTGTGTGGAGGGAGACGGCGAGAGGAGGCGGGGCGCAGGTCAGGAAGGCGGAGCCACTGACTACTTCAATCGCATGGCAGCCCGGACGCGCAGCAGACGCGCGCAGCTGGGAACAGGGGCCAGGACCCCTGACCCAACAAAAGATTTCTTAAAATACTCAGCGTCCCAGCTGTATGCACTACGCACACCCTGCAAAGACATATGCAGGCATTCTATTAATCTATTAAGTGGGCCCTGATCTTGTTCCAACTGCCCCTTTAATTTAGGTTCTGCCACGCAGCGGTATGCCATAACGCAGAGTACGACAGAGCTCAAATTGTTCCTCCTCAATTGTAGGTCCGTGCCAAAACATGTTTCAGCAATCAACTTACTCCTGAGTGGGGAACAGCAGGATGTTCTGTTCCTGACAGAAACGTGGCTGCATAAAGACGCGGAACCTGATGTGGTACAAGCACTACCCCCAGGCTATCACATTCTAAGGAAAGATAGGGTGTTACGGAAAGGTGGGGGGATTGCAGTTATTTTTAAGGATCATGTGAAGGGGCGCATTGAGGCCGATATCATACAAGATTGCGAAAGCATGGCATTCTCACTCACCTTTTCCCCCCACCTGTTCATTATCAGGAATTTTGATCTATCGCCCCCCGGGCACGTGAGGGATGTTTGTAGAATCCCTTACAGATACTGCGGCAACACTTGCAAGTACTGCACCTAATTTTACTATTCTAGGCGACCTTAACTTGCACTTAGAAGACCCTAGTAAATCTGAGGCTCTGAGCCTTGCCCAAAATTTAAAGGCCATACAACTAATACAAAAAGTCACGAGCCCAACGCACGATAAGGGCCACATCCTAGATCCAGTATTCTCGAATGATGATAAGCTCTCAGTAGACAGTCCATCTCCAGTGACATGGTCGGACCACTTTTTAATCCCGATGCACTGGAAATCGCCAACTCTAACTACTAACAGGCAACCTTCAAAGAGCTGGGACCGAGCATGGGCGAAACTTTCGCCTGATGGTTGGTCCACAACCTTACTGAATTCTAAACCTCTAGGAGACCCCGACCCCAGTATAGCCTCTGATAATTTTAACCTATGGATTGAATCTTCCCTGGACTCCATTATACCACACAAATGGAGTCAAAAAAGGCCCAAGGACAAGCGATCACCGTGGTACACCCCTAAAGTATGAGAACTTAAACAAAAATGTAAAAAACTAGAGAGCCTGGAGGAAGGAATACAGCTCAGAAAAAAACAGAAATCCAGAGAAGCGATCAAAATTTATCAGGCAGAAACAAAGAGCACAGGCACATTATTATGAGTAGAAAATCACAGCGGCAGCCAACGCTCCAAGGGAAATCTTCCGAATAGCAAAAAAATGGACAAACTGCCCCTCACCTGAATTACCTATAGAATCTGCACCGCAACGTTGCAAGGAACTAGCAGAATTTTTTAATAATAAAATTTTGGATATTTACAACATGTTTCCCCATGTTACTGGTCCCGAGAACCTGGACATAGAAGTTGAAACTTCGGGGGGCGGCTCCGCACATCTAGAAGACTTTCCCACTATAGACGCAGCTACTCTATCCCAACTTTTCATTGAAATCAAATAAGGATCCCCCTTGATGCAGCACCTGTGCAAATGTTGCGCAAGGTGGAGTATGTCATACTACCTGTGTTATTGGAAGTACTAAACTCTTCCATAATCTCCGGCCAAGTGCCCGGGTCATGGAAACATGCCATGGTAAGAGCACTATTAAAAAAAAACCAACCTTAACCCTGAACTGTGGAGCAACTATCGGCCGGTCTCGCTCCTCCCCATGACCAGTAAAATCTTAGAGAAACATGTAAACAGAATCCTCTCTGAGTACCTTGAATCTCACTCGATTTTACACACTTCCCAGACAGACTTCCGACCTAACCACGGCACAGAAACTGCCTTGTTAGCAGTAGTGGAGGAATCACTGTAAATCCTTGATCAGGGAGGCACAGTGGCGATCATCTTGCTTGACCTGAGCTCTGCATTTGATACGGTCAACTACAATATCCTTTTTGACAGACTCAAAATGGTGGGAGTGTCAGGCAAAGCCCTCACCTGGATCAAATCCTTTTTAAAAGATAGATCATATCAGGTCTTTGAAGGCAACCACACCTCAAGAAGGGTACCACTCACATGTGGAGTCCCACAGGGCTCCTCATTGAGCCCCACCCTTTTTAATGTTTATTTAAGGCCTCTTGCTGAGATAGTCCTGCCATATGGGATCCAGATTGTGACCTATGCAGACGACACACAGCTAGTGGTAGCTTTAAGCCACCCAAAGAAGGCGCCAGCCAACTTGGAATCTTGTTTGGGAACAGTGGCCACTTGGATGGACCAGTCGTGTCTCAAGCTTAATGGAGACAAGACGGAGTTAATGATCCTTGGTAATTATTCCATCACTACTCCTGCACTGAGTTGGCCCAAATGTCTTGGCCCGTCTCCAAAACCCAAAGAAAGGATCAAAAGCCTGGGAGTATGGCTGGATAGGTCACTTAAATTTGACCACCAAGCAGTACAATTAGCAGCCTCTTGTTACGGCATTATTAGACAAATGCGGAAAATTCTCCCGCTGCTTCCTGTAACTGCACGTAGGATCATGGCACAGGCATTGGTGTTGTCCCGGCTAGATTATGGAAACTCTCTCTACCTGGGCACCCCGAAGGCCACCACAAGAAAACTGCAGGTTGTGCAGAACTGTGCAGCCAGGTTGCTGCACAACATCCCCAGATCAGCCTGCTAAGCCGGCGCTGAAATCATTGCACTGGCTTCCAATAAAGGAACGCATAATGTTCAAATCGTTATGCATAGCGCACAAAACCCTATGGGGGATTGGCCCTAAAATCAATCTCGCCCTTATGCCCTTTCACCGTCCCTCAAGATGCCTGCGATCAGCTAATTTGTTCCTGGCATCAGTACCTAAAATCAAAAGAGCACGAGCCGGAGGCTGTATGTTCGCCTACAATGCGACAAGACTATGGAGCACGCTCCCGACCTATTTCCGTTCATTGACCCATCATCTCTCATTTCGGAAGCAACTAAAAACATGGCTCTTTCAGAACCTGCCTTGAGATTGTTCTCCTTCACATGCTGCCGCTAGCGCTGGGATGCCTAAGGGTAGCCATGCGCTCTATCAAATGTGAATTAATAATAATAATAACCTCTCTTGTCCGGTCCAGAGGTCAGCTGGGCAGCTTTCTTCAGTCTTTTCTCCAGTTCCGGCATGATCTAAGGTTCAGGGTGCCAGGGGTGTCATAGTTTTGCCCTGAAAGTGCCCAGGGGGGATGATGCGGTCAGTAGCCAATAAGTTACCAGCAACATTCGACGACTTCAGCTATGTGTGAAATCTAGCAATCCCAGAGTGCACTATTCTGCCCACTCTCAAAATGTCTGAACCCATCCTTGGATGTTAGGAGCTTGGCAGTCCAACTTATAGGTGTTGCTAACCCTAGAGGTTTGGATACCCATGGGCTACATGCCCAGAGGAAAATCGGTTTGGGCACTGGTCTCCCCTCTGTTCCCGCTGCCAGCCTGTCTACCTGAACAAAGGGGCAACACTTCAGGAGTGTGATTTCCCTTTGCCCACCAAAGGCGGCTTCACCTTTTGAAGCTTGCTTCTTGGGCCAACACCCTTAGTAGTTTCCTTCAAAGGGGAGGTAACTCATCTCCATGTAACTGGAGTCTATTGTTCATGAGCCTGAGAGTCATTCACACTACTCCCAGGAAGGCAAAAGGCTGTCTGGTGGGCAGCAACTGTGCAAGACCACTGGACAAACTGGGCAACACAGGGGCAACTTTCTAAAAGTTGCATTTCCTTAAAAGTAGCATTAAATTAGACTTGGGCATCAGGTCCGGTTTAATGCCACGATTAATGTGATACCTTGAAGTACCCATTTTAGTTGTCCCATTCAAAAGTTAACTTTCCCTGGGGGATCAGCCGATAACTTAGCCAATGGGGCTACTAACGTTTCCACAGCAAAACAGCAATTTGGAAGTGTTGCTGTCAGGATAGATTAAAAGCATATGTCCTACTTAATAATATATAGTTCTGCCTCCGGGCTCCATAGGTCTTCCTTAGTGGAGACTTGTATATATTGTTAAGGGAAGTGAGGGCTTTGCCATTGGTTTAAATGGCAAAGTCGAACTAGCAGTTTAGAACTACTCTTCCGGGCTGCGGTGACAGGCTAGGAGCCATTTTGTACTTTGTCCCACACAGTGTGGCACAACCAGTGTTGCAGCCCTGGGGCGGGGGGGGGACGGGACACTGTCTTACATACCCTGGGTACCCTTGGTACCCTATACAATGGACTTGTAAGTAGGTCTGCTTATGCCAATTAGGGGTAGCCAGTTAAGCATACACTTTGTAAAGAGTTAGAACACTGGCACTGAGGTCTGGTTAGCAGGCCTCCATGCACTCTGAGTCAAAAAAACAGCAGCATCAGTCCAAAACTTTGGGGTGATCATGCAAAAAGGCATTTCCTTATACCTTTTGGGACTTGTCCTGTGCATTCTCTGTAGTTTTTGTCCATCTCCCCCCTCCTCCTCCCCACCCCCCCCGTGAGCCTGACAATATTGTGAGCTCACTAAAGGGGTTCTCTGCTAAATGGACTGAAACCCCAGAGGAGTGATTTTCGGTTTAGGGGCATCCAAAGGGACTTGCTGTGATGACCGTATGATACGTAGTGAAAGCACAGGTTTTTTCCATGTCTTCTGTGAGAATGTGACACAACTGTGGGTGAAATTCCCAGAGCCGACTGCACCCTTCTTCTTTTTCAGCCCCACTCGATCGAAACCGGAAGCCAGGCAGCCAGGAAGGGACAGGGACTTCCACGGAACGCCAGCACATCAAGAGTAGGAGACGAGGCGACCGCGGAAGAGGAAGAAGGCGGAGAAGCGGATTGCGTGGGACCAAGGAGTACAGTAAGGAGAGAGAGAGCCCAGCTCGCGTCGAACCGAGGAGTGCAGTAAGGAGAGGGAGCCCAGCTCGCGTCGGGAAATCGACCTCGAGGAGCCAGGGGAGAGGAAGCGTCCAGTCGGTGTCTCAAAAGAGGGTCACGAAGAACCAGAGAAAGAAGAGCCAGAGAAATCGGAGTCTAAAAGAAACCGGAGGACGCCTGTGGAAGAGAGGGCGTATCGGTCTGCCGATCAGTTCCTGCTCCTAGCCACGTCCCCGGAATGACGTGGCTTCACCAGAGAGAAACAAAGAGCGAGAGAGAGAGGGAGCACTACATTAACTCACTCTTCACTAGAGTTGAAAAACCCAAACCGTGATTTACCTGGCTTCTTCTGTCTATCGAGGGTACCGGCGGACAGGAGTTCCAAAGGCCCTGAAGCAGAAAAGAAGACTTTCTGTTAAAAGTGAACTTTTATTCCTTGTTTTTCTTTGTATATTCTTTTGGAGACTGCAATAAAAAAAAAATACATATATGTTCTTTTGGAGACCACAAAATAAAAAGGACAATGAGTTAAGCCTAAAACAGACTTCTTTCATGTTAACCGTTCTAGACTAGTTCACAGAGAGATACCCACCAGCCTCCCCACGGAAAAGATTCTCCTAGTCCCCCTCAGCCAGGGTGTTCTGCATTCATACATGTGGGATATGTTTGGAAGTATGTATTTAACATTTTTGAATATTCCTTCTGAGTGTGATGTCTGTCCTTCAGTTTCCTAGGTATCTTGGTGGAATCAATTTTTGGTTCTGCATGCAATTGAAAATGTTAGAGGGCTTTTTGAGAGACTGCCCAGATCTGTTCTGATTTGGAAACACTTTTTTGCTTTTCTTTTAGTAAGGTTAGTCTTCGAAATTGCTCTAAAAGTCGTTCCCTCCCCCTCCCTTGTCCTGCCTGATATAAATCTCTGTGGGATGTGGCCTGATATTTGGGACCAAAATAAATTTTACCTGGTACAGTTGGAATAACACCTTTAGACTATTGTTCTTGACCCTGGTGTTAGGTTGTCATGCAGTGTCGGTTATATTTCTGATTAACCATTGGAGCTGATCATATTTGAAAGTTGCAGGAGACCCGACTAGCCCCTCTACAGTTCTAGCCCTCTTCAGTAGTAGCTTGTTTCATGATTTCTCTACTTTCCCATGTTTGAGCTGTACACCAGTGTAGCTGATAGAATTGTGTTAAGGGACTGCACTCTGTTAGCAGCCGTCATCATTCCAGTCAGGGAGTAAACTTAAACTTAAAACAAAGAGCTACTATGTGGCCATGTGCCAGAAGGCCTGCAGTCTGTGGGAAGACAATACTGAACTGTTTATTGTGAGCATCTGTGTTTGCCTGCCTGGAAGCCCATAGACCAGCAATGGCAAGGTGGCCTGTGGAAGCTGTCCTGAGGCTGACCGCTTCAGAACACAAGGTCCTGGCTTCCAGATGCTTGAAAACATTGCTATGTATACAAAAAACAAAGTCTCAACTGGAAATTATTTCACATGGCAAATTCAGAAACAGATTTAATCATAACGAGAAATGGAAATAAGGGGGACCAAAAGAAATTCATGAAGAAAAAAGGTTCTTATTTACAAGTAGTTATAACAGCACTACAGTACATTGTATGTGCTGTTATAACTACTGTAAATAAGAACCTTTGTTTTTGTATACATACTGTACCCGGGTCTCTACTGGGTTAACGGGAGTCCTGTCTTTGTTTCTATGAGAACATTGCTAAGCACAGTGTGCTTCCATCACCTGCTGCACTTGGAAAGTAGCATCGCAGCATGCTGCTGCAGATGGTGCACTTCTTTTGACCCTGATCCAGTCAGTGGTACAGGGAAACCTGTGCATGGTCTTAGTTGCCTCCTAGACCCTTAAGGATCACCTCTAGTCCTTCTCCAGGCTTTAGATTTAGAGTAGGATCTGCAAGTCTTCAACTGAGTCTGGAACCTTTGACCAAGTCGAAATCTAGCAAGGAGTTCCAGAGATGCTCATATTTGTACCTCCACTCGTTTGTATCCAGCTTTGTCTTGTTGAAGAGGCTGCCAAAGTCTGTTCCCATTTGGGTACTCGTGGCTTTATAAAATTCCAATGACGATATTGGGTTATAGGGCCTTTTAAATATCTGGTGCCCGGCATGGGGATTACAATTACCAGAACCTTAAACAATCCTCCAACCTCCCCCCTTCTGTATTGCATGTGGGTTTATTGAATCCTTTGAGCTGTGCTCAGGCAGCATGCACAGGTCATTGCCCCCATCGTTGCTTTAATTGTTTCTTTAGTAACTGTTAAACTTTGTTAAACTCAGTTGGGCTTTTATGGCAATTTTGTAAGGTTGGTCCAAGAGATGTTCTTGCAGATGCACTGAAACCTTGTAAATGTCTGGTTAACAGTAAACAAAAACACATCCTTCACTATACCTGACCACCGCCTGAAAAAACTTGGGCAACCGATGAAACCAAAACGCTGGCTCAGAGACTCTAAGAGCCTGGACCTCGAGAAACTGACTGCCCGCTGCGAGAATGAGCTTCTCCCCCCCCCCCCCCCCGAATCTATCTAAGGTCAACGACCTCACAGATCACTACAACTCGACTATGACTAACATTTTGGACGATCTGGCCTGCTTAAGTTCAAAAGGTCCCAAATCAAAGACAAAAACCCTTGGTTCAGCGGACCCCTCAATGACGAAAGGAGAGCTCTCCGTCTGAAAGAAAGGAACTGGAGACAGCACCCCTCAGCCTCCCATCTTAAACTCCTCCGTCAGGCCAGAAAGACGTACAACAAGAATATCCTTTTGTCCAAAAAAGAGTTCAATTCAGAGCTGGAAAATGCCAAGAACAGACCACGCAAACTTTTTGAAATAGTCAAACTTCAATCAAACAAACTAGCCAAATCATCAAAAGAAACCACCAAATCCCCAATCACCTGCGATGAGTTCTCCTCCTTCTTCGCAACCAAAATCAACTCGCTGGGTAACGAACTCAAGGCCTCCTCGAACTCCCCTCCTTCTCCGTCTGGGACCCTTCTATCCTCTCGTCCCCACCAAGCAACACCCAAAAACAAGGCTCACTGGTCCAAATTCGAACTTTATGATGACCATTCCATCTCGAAAATTCTATCCTCCTTAAAACCGAATACCCACTTTAACGATCCCCTCCCCGCCAACTGCTTGGCAGCAACCACCTCACTCATCGCTCCCATCTGGACTACCATTATCAATGCTTCCCTTTTCCAAGGGACCATACCCGACTCACTGAAAACCGGGCAAGTTATCCCCATCCTAAAAAAACCCACTCTGAATCCGGAAATCCCAGATAACTTCAGACCCATCTCGAATATCCCTCTTCTCGCGAAAGTACTGGAGAAATGTGTGCAGCTACAACTAAGCCAACACATTGCCAATTTCAATCTACTCGACGAATTCCAATCTGGGTTCAGGCTTGGGCACAGCACTGAAACTACTATTCTTCACATCGTTGACGATGCTCTCCTAGCCCTTGACCAAGGCAAAACATGTCTTCTGATCCTTCTGGATCTCTCCTCGGCATTCGACGCGGTCAACCACGAGAAACTCCTTGAACGCCTCGAACACAGGATGGGCTTAGGAGGTACCGTCATCAAATGGTTTGGTTCCTTCCTCCATAACCGCACACCGAGATTCCTTGTCAACAACAACCTATCTGCTCCCTCCCCGATCTCCATCGGTGTCCCGCAAGGCTCCACTCTGTCCCCTACCCTCTTCAATCTCTACCTCGAACCTTTAGCTGAAATTCTCCACTCGGCCAACATCTCCTTCCACATGTATGCCGACGATACCCAGATCTACATTAAAATCTCCTCTCTTGAGGAGATCACCCTTCTAAATGATGCCCTGAAACTGACTGTCCATTGGCTTGCCAACAACCAGCTCAAACTGAATGCACAAAAAACGGAGTTTCTTCTCATCTCCCCCCCCCCCCCCCCAAATCTGCTGACATCCTTGAATGGACTAACTCCATCACAGCACTAAACTGCACCCCTACCATTGTGGATTCCGCCAAATCTCTTGGGATTATTTTGGACCACAACCTGAATATGATTGAACACATCAACGTGATGGCCAAAACTGCCAGATTCCATCTGGGCTACTTAAGAAAACTAAAACCCTTCCTTGGAATTGCCGACCTAAAAACCGCTGTGTAGGCTTTAGTTATCTCCAGAATCTAATATGGCTGCTCCACACTATCTGGCCTGCCTAAGACTTCGACTGCCCCCCTAAAAGCTTGCCTCAACGCAGCAGCCAGACTCTTATCCGGTTCAAAAAAATGTGACCATATCTCTCCACACCTGAAGGCCTTGAACTGACTTACCCTTGAAGGCAGAATTCATCTCAAGCTGGCCTGCATCACTCACAAAGCCTTGTACACGAACTACCCGGCACATCTCGCCCAGAAACTCGTGTTATCCGGGAGATCCAGAAACTCCAGATCCGCCAGAGACCGTGTGCTCCAGCCACCCCGCTTCCGCAAGGCAAAAACATACAATCGAGCATTCTCCGGAGCTGCACCAAGAATCTGAACTCGCTTCCTTCCTCCATCATAAGAATACCTTTTCTGGCGCTCTTCAAAAAAGAAGCTAAAACCTTCTTAATGAGCAAATTCCTCCAATAACGCTCCCTTGGTGCACATTCGTATGACCTACTATTTGTATCAACTCTCACTCCTTCCAATGCTCCCTGTACCAGTTTTTGTACATATCTTTTTCGTCCTATTGTTATCAAATCGCCCACTGATCTTGGAACTGTATTGACACTTGTATATATCCACGGCTTTGCCCTACTTTTGTCATTTCCCCAACCCCCATCCCTATATTCTGCCCACGCCATCCTGTACTTAGATCTGTACCATTTATTATATATATCTTCTCCTTGTGCCCTTTTGTACTCAAGTCATCACTGATTTTGGAACTGTATTGACTCTTGTATATAGCCACGGCTTTGTCCCACTATTGACTTTTTCCTATCCCCCATCCCTGTACTTTGCCCATGCCTTCATTTATGTAACGTACCTTTCCTTGTAAAGCGCTCTGATACCCTAACGGGTCATGTTCGCGCTATATAAAACTTCAAATAAATAAAATAAAAACATTGGTGCTATACAAACGGAGCTATACAAAGAGAAGCAAGGTGGACAGTTACGCCTTTGAAGAAGGATCTTTATAAGAATGTAAAGTGGGTAGTGTTTAGTTTGCTCTTTATTGGTTAAGAGCTGGTGCTGACTCCGATAACTTGTACTCATGAGCAAGCTGTTGAACTTGTCCCTGTTGAAGTAAATGGACAACTAACTGTGAGACCTGGTCTGGTGCTCTGCAAGTCGGCAGATGATTGCAAACACTCCTATGGACTTGCCTTGGATATAGACTCAACGTTAAGGAAAAACATGGTGCTTGGGCCGTAAGCACTAAAGCAACAGTTGGGGTTGGGTCTCTGGCGAGGAAGGAGCTAGAGAGCTGTGGTTTTCTTTGTGTATCCTTACTGTATGTATTGTATTTATTTTTAAGTGTATTAAAGTCCTATCCTTTTGAGAAAGGAAAACGCTGACTGTACATTCAGTTATTATGTATTGTAATGTTCAGTTTTTAAATATTAGGTAGGTATTTTGATGTTTTGCGTGTTCTAATCCTCATCTCATTGAGTAAACCTGGACATCTCTGTGTCACTATCCTGCAAGAGTCAAATTCTATAGAGGAATGCTTAGTAATCCACCTTTGGTTGCTTAATGGTACTGGGGTTCCAGGACATAGTTGGTAAGCAACTCATTTGTCCTGGTTGGATCCCTGTAATTTTGACTGCCCTGGGACCACTGGAACCAAGTCTCTCAATTCTCTGTATGAGAGAGAGCACAGTCGCAATCTTTTTCAGAGTTAAAATCCTGAGTTTTCAAGCAACTCTCTACCCAAGTTTTCATCCCATGTGGGATTAGAAGAAAAACATCCTAGGAGCAGCTCTTTTATGTACTATTCGTGGAGATTCCTTTATGCTTTTACTGTTTTCACTAATTCATGCTGCTTTTCTCAAATTCAAGATATCTTCTAACTTCTGGTTACTTCTAATGGGTTTTTGGTATTGCTAAGTTATGCTAATCTCAAAAAAGACCTTCTGTTGCCTCATCTCTTTTCTGATCTTTTTCCCAACAGGGGTGGTTAGTTCTTCATTTTCCACCATGGCTGAGCTAAAAAGCGTGGTTCCTGGAAAGGTGCTCCCCCCACACACTTAGGGACCCTTCTGAAGAAATAGATCCATCTTCTGTATGGATAGTGAGGATTCTGCCAAGATGTGGCCTTAAAGCAAACAACTAGGAATGTATTGAGGTTTGGAGAAGAATTTAAATACTCTGAAGGCTTCCCTAAATGGCATTTGAACTCTTGTTCCTTACACTTACGCCACAGTGACTAAGATGGACTCCTCTTGCAAGTACTTAGGATCCTCTGCTGCTTTCTTCAATACATCTGAACCCTTATTTTTACATAATAAGGTATTGGGCACCATTACAATGCTCTGTTCCATCATTCTGCTGCAATGAAGGATCCTCACTAGAATATTAACCGATTGAGTCTGGTCTCCTGTGAATTTGACTCCCTGTTCTGTTGTTTAGTAGGTCACTGTTAATGGTCACCTTTGCCAGACAAATTTGTGATCTTCAAGCTCTTTTTTCTGTAGAGCCTTACATAGTTTTCCACAAGGACAAAGTTGTACCTCCCTCAATACCGAATGTTAATATGAAGTTTCATTTAAATCAAGGAATTGTCTCCAGTGTTTTAACCTGAGCTCCATGATACAGTGCTTAATAAACAATATACAATCAAGGTTTTCCTGATGTTTTTACTAGTAAGAATAAAGTCCTTTATACTGTCTAAAGATATTTTTGTTACTTTTGGTCATATTACTCCACTCAGTAAAGTGACTGAAGCCTCCATTTCCAGGTGTATAGTGTTTTGAATTGTTAAATCTTGTACTTTTAAAAGAGTTCAGCTAGCTCAGAGATTTCATGCTTTAAGCATTAGAACAAAGGCAGTATATGTGGAATTACGCTCCTGGTGCTTCTTTCAGAAAAAGATGCTGTTTTCAGCTAGGGAGTTCTATGCAACCTGTTTTCATGCAATTTCATCAAGAATTTGCTATTTCCCTCCCAGCATTTGAAGCTAGGAAATCAGATTCCCAACGACTTGCAAAGGAGACCTAGCAAAACAATGAGGAAGGAAAATTACCTTTGTAGCGGTTATGAAATTCCTACTCACCATTAGGGTAATTTCTTCTGTTTTGTTTAATAAATGATTTTCAATGTGTAATTGTTAAGTGTTGTCCTGTTTTTAGGTGATCGGTGTTTTTGGTGAACCGATTAAAGGTTATGGTGAAACCACAAGACGAGGAAGAAGGCAGCATGTGAGGTATGTTTTTATATTCATTAACTTAAGAAAAATCCTATAATTTGTCACTTGGCTTACAGAAACAACTTAACCTGCTCTGCTGTAATGTCTTCCGAGCTGCTTTACTTTATTTTTCCAAGAGTATGCTAATCATTTTCAGGGGCATGAATTACGGATTTATAGAGATGACAAATACTGCCTCTTTGATGGCCCTTCTACTTTAGCAAGGTGCTTTCTACTTCTAGTTGTCATGTCACAAACTATAATTACCCTAGGGTGACTAGTAACTCACCCAACTAGCATAGAATTGCATAAATGCAGGTCTGCCGCCGCTCAAGAGGCCAGACTGTACCAAAGTGTAGATCCATTGCATGGTTGTTGTTAAAGAAAAGTGGAAGAGTGTGGTGGCAGAGTAGTGGAGTCTTTGGGAGGAGGCTAAACAAGGCTGATGACAGCAAATGTAAGTTCAGTACTGAGTAGGCAAAACTGAGAACCCAGCAAAGGCTCCCCATACCAATTGTAACACTCGAGTGCGAGGTTGATTCATCTGAGCACTGACCTGTTTTGTGGTTCTCCGGGGACCAGTGCTGCACTTCTCAGGGGAACAGTGCTGCCAGTACATAGGGTTGGAGGTGATAACTGGAAAGGAAAATGTAACTTCAATAAATATAAGCAAGATAGGCTGTCTATTTCTAGGTAGGCACGGATGGTCTCAAAGAAAAGAAAAAAAAGCTTTCCATAGAAATTGTGAAAGGTAAAACTGTCAGCGGAAACTATCATTTGTGCACTTTCTGGTATTAGGGGGCGAGTTTTACAGATCAATAAAGAGTTTCAAAATGAAGGATATCATTTGCTTTCTGTCTTACCGACTGGAAGCACCACGTTTTCCTTCTGTACAACAGCTTTTTCCTGTGCAAATTCATCAAGCTAATGCCTGGAGCAAGTTGTGCAAGGATAAATCGTTGGTAAATGTGATATTTGAGCAGAACTCTGAGTCCAAAGTGGAGCGCAAATGCAAAATTTGGTGTTTACCAGGACACTAAAAGTCAATGTATCCAAAGAAGACATTTTTGCTAGATTGAAAAGTTGTCTTGAATTCAGAAAAAGGTGCTTTCATATCCCTCCATTGGAAAGATGGCATTGCTGAATGATGCTCCGTGCTTCCATCAGTCACAGAGTAGGCTTGGTATGGTAAGTCTGTCCAATACACATGTTAATGCCTGGCTCTCTGCCAGGTTGGACGAAAAGTCTAATGTCTCTGGTCCTACTGTGGAAACATTTAGGCAGGGTCACCATGTATGCTCAGGCTTGGTGTATCCATATGTGACTGGAAAGAGCAATGGGACACATTAGGGGAGGAGGAGGAGGTGGCATAGGGGCACAACAGGGTTTTTTCCATTCATGGTCTTTTTTCCGTGGCTCGACCTTGAGACAGCTATGGTTAGATTCTAATTTGAAACTGGTGTGTTACTGAGCGGCCCCTTTGCAATCTTACTTTAAAGGATGGCCTTCTGTTTGAGGTTGACTCTTTTAAGGCAGAACTAGGATCCTGGAAGCAACCTTGTCTTGGTCAGTCTTTGGCTTAAGGAAATACTGCACGCAAGGCTGAACTCTAAATGATTGGAGTGTCCATAGCTTGTGAGTGAGCAATGGATGTATGCTGTAAATCTGCTTTATTTAGATGTGAGTTAAGGACTTATGTGTGACAACAGCATTTACATTGTTTGTGAACATCACAAAATTAGAACTTTGTGAAAGTTCATGCAATTGACGTTTCTCACTCTAATCAAAGAACATAATTTCCGTCCCCTGGTCACACTCATGACTTCAGATAAATCTGCAAGTTTTGAAGAATTTCCACAGTAGATAGTGCAAGCTCTGCACAGAAAATTCTAAAGTTTCTAATTTTGGTGTGTTGAGATCTGGGATTTCTGCAAGAAGATTCTACTTTTAATGCTTGTAAATTAAACTTTTGTACAAAGAACATCTGTGAAGTCAAGTTTGAAAAGCATAAATAGTCATTATCAAAGTGGGGACTTTTATCCTCTATAGTATATGCTTGTTCAACCAAAGCTATTTTATCCTCAGTCTTTCTAAAGATGTGTGCAAGTATGGGAAATTTATAGGGTGCATGCACAAATTGCTTCACATGCCTTCTATAAATATAGCGTCCTATGCACCTTATCAAAGATTTGCATGCAGTTATTTTACTGATATACTTGCCCTTTAGGTTAAGGTCCCACTTGTGATTCTGCTTCCCTCCCGTTATCTGTTCTGTGCTTCATGATATGTTGTATATAGTTCTGAATACAAGAGAGTCGGCGGACGAGTAAAGAAAGACTCCAATGCTCGTAATACTAATGGCCAAATGTATTAAACCATTTTGTGGTTGCAAACCTTGCGATTAGCAAAATCAGAAATGGTGTTGAGCCTTGTAGAAAACCCCTTTTGTGAGTGTGGAAAGCCTCTTTAAGTTGCAAAAGGGGCTATATGAATGATTACGAATCACATTAGGATGCATCAAAAAGGGGCAGACACACCTAATTGCAGACCGCAATGCTAAGTATCAATGGTTTGTGACATCAGGTGAGGTTTCAGTGGACTGCATCACAAATTGCATCCCTGTTCACAAACCAGTCTGTGTACAATTTGCACATCCCTGGTTTGCAAACATGTATAGCATATTGTGTCCTTTGTTTCTGTCTTTAAGAAGATTCTGGCATCACTTAAATCATTGATGAGATCACATAACCCATATGTTGACCTGATTCGACACACTGACTAGTGCCTTCTAATATGCACTGAAGGGGCTCAGACGTGGAACATGTGTTGTGGCCAGACTATGTGCCCAGCATTTCTAAGGCATGCAAGCCCCTGCTTCAGATGGGCATCACACACGTGCATTAAAGATAAGGCATATAGGCAGGTAACCAACATCCTCTGTTCTGTGGTGTGGCCCTGCACCAACCACGTT
Organism: Calotriton arnoldi; assembly: GCA_963921515.1. Classification (NCBI taxonomy): domain Eukaryota; kingdom Metazoa; phylum Chordata; class Amphibia; order Caudata; family Salamandridae; genus Calotriton; species Calotriton arnoldi. The sequence goes on from CAWUFW010009166.1 coordinate 527,525, forward strand.
TGTGTCCAGCCTCTGCTACAAAACAGATTTCAGCCATATAAAATGTGGGTTCTGTTTTTCTCGTCTTTTGGAAACAGGACCTTAGAGCTCTGGAAACTGTTGCAAACCTTTGAAATTGCACTTGACTCAACGTCTTTTTGGACACAGAGGGGCCGATTCCGATTCGGGCCGGAAATCTATCCGACCGAGCCGGACCCGGAGAGATTTCCGACCGAATCGGACCCTAGCAGCCCGACCGAACGAGTACGATGCGCACGTATGCTATCGGACTCGATTCGGTCGGACTCCCATTGAAGTCAATGGGAGCCTGTCATACAACTCGTACGCGGGCTCCCTTTGACTCAATGGGTGCGAGGCGAACAAGGGCGCCCCCTACAGCGCGTACGCGGCGAAGCGACTCGCGCCGTACACGCACAGGTAGGAGGGACCCATGGGTCCCCCCTGTGTGCGACTCGCGCGGCTACGCGTGCAGGGGGGTCCAACACGGACCCCCAAAGTGCGGCTCCGACTGCTTCTTCGAGCCGGACAGCGCGAGTCGGTCGGACTGCTCGCGGCGCGCATCGTACTTGCCCGGCCGGGGAACGTCTCCATTGCGCGGTGCGAGGCGCATCCGTGCGTGTCGGTCGGTGCGGTTGGGACGGGCGTACGAGTCGGTCGGCGAATTCGCTCGCATCGTACTCGTTCGCCGGGACGCACGTACGAATCGGTCGGGAATAAGGGCTCCGAATCGGATCCGGTTCAGCCGAATCCGATTCGGTGCCCTACCGGCCGAGATCGGAATCGACCCCAGAGTGTTTTTTCTTATTTTCCAGACAAGAAATTTTGTTTGCTTTTCACAAAAAGCCATCTCTTTTTGTCAAGTGTCATTCCAGCGGTAGAAAGAAGCCACACTCGGAGCTTCATAAAGTCTTTGCCTACCTGCCACAACATAATCTCCTTGAAGGCTGCCAGAAACCCAAAAGAACTTTTACGGCAGGAGAAAATACTTCTTCCAGCGGTATTTTTGTTTTTACATGTGTGGTCAAAATTTGCCTGCCGATTCGATTTCACAAATTTTTCACAAGATCGCAATCAAGATATAAAGTCTCTTGCTGATTAACCCTTAGAAACTAAAACAATGTGTCAAGACTGTCTTGTAGGCATCATGAACCTACTGGCACCGGCGTTTTTCATGCTTACGTATGTATACATCCTCACATGTGGACGTCATTTTATGTGATTTTTTTTTTTAAATTTACGAATCCAAAATGGGCACCACTTGGTGTGGTAATTAAGAAATGTAAGGAATAGGCCTCGTTCCTCTATATGGTTATGGAACTCATAGGTAACTTGATATATCCTTATAATGTATGGCTGGGGGTACTTTGTCTCATATAATACATAGTCACACCATCACCTTTCCCACAAGCCACTTAAAACTTTGGGCATAACTCTTTCATATATAAGAGCGAACATGTTTGCAAACCTTAAGAATAGAAATAAAACCTCTAGTGCAAAATTAAACACAACAAAAACCTGTTAGAGATGTGTTGCAAACAGATATTAGCAACAGTTCACCCCTCAACATCCAGGCTAACTTGAATCCAGTACCATGGTGAGCACGGTACCCAGGTCTGGGCATACCCGTCCCACTCTGGGTGACAAATGCAAAAAGAACAATTGATGGACGGAATGCTGGTCAATGTCACACATTCACCCAGTACAGGGATCTGGACCTAAATCCATCTGTATTTTTGCCCACCATGCCATTTCAGGTCAAACCCAGCCATATGCAGATCAGTCTTGACCCTGCTCCCCATGGGAATAGTCCAGCCCGAAATGCCAGGCCTTCCCTGGACATGAAACAAGCATTCTGAGACCAGTTTCGGGGTATCACCCCTCATGGCTGGGTCCAAACTGGGGTGGCGTGGTGAGCAAAAAAACAATGGATTAAACCCAGATCTTTGTGAACAGGGGGTTAATGTTTGCATTGTTCAGCATTCCATCCATCAATTGTTTTTTTTGCTTTTGTCGCCCTAAGTGGGAAGGTATGCCCAGACGTGGGTCCAGTGCTCATTGTCCCACAAATTCAACCCAGCCTGGCTGATGAGGGATGATACCCCGAAACCGGTCTCAGGATGCTTGTTTCTGGTCCAGAGCGGACCTGGCTTATCAGTTCGGGCTGAACTGTTCCCATGAGGCACAGGGTCAAGACTGATTTGCATATGGCTGGGTCCAAACTGGGTTGGCGTGGTGAGCAAAAAAACGATGGATTAAACCCAGATCTTTGTGACTGGGGGTGAATGTTTGCATTGCTCAGTTTTCTGTCCATCATTTGTTCTTTTTGCTTTGCATGCCCGTAATGGCAGAGTAGTTCTGTCAGCTCTAGGCTTAGATTGAATATTCCCTCTTCCATAAAAATACATCTTTGCTGATTCCAGCAAATCCCAGTGAAAGGCGAATGGAAGCTGAGCACCTGGATTTAGGATCTGCCATCTTGTTTCACACACCCTGAGAGTCACTGCAGAGTGAACATTCCCGCATTTTTTGATTTTCTGAAAGTTGTTCTCTTGTCCCACAGTCACACTGAATATGTGAAGGATGGCTTAAAGTTTATGCGACTGAAGTTCTACATTGAAGGCTCCGAACCCAGAAAGCAGGGAACTGTGCATCTGGAAGTGAAAGAGGTAACAACGTCTTGCTGTTGAGTTGTAATGGAATTTTATATCTGAACTCCGTGAAAAACGTTTTTGTATCTTTGCAGAACCCTCAAAGTGGCAAGTTTGAATTCCGCTATATTTTTGTGGACATTGACACCTACCCCAGAAGAACTATTGTAATTGAAGACAATCGATCCTGAGAGAGTATCCATATTCACAGGTGCGTACAGGAAGTAAGCGTGACCAGATGGAACCTATTTAACGTGTTCACTTTGTATTTCTTACAAGAATACAAACACATACTATTATTAAAGCACCGTTTATTGCTTATAAATAAGTGGCTGTCTATCCATGTATTTGCCTTTCAATGTTAATATTAAGAATAGTAATAAGAATGAAAGTAATAATAACCATGATTTTAAAAGACCACCTTTTCTGAACTGATTGCTTAAGCAGTATTACCATTTACCTTCAGGAAAAAGGTGTTCTGAAATAGAGATACAAGATGAAGTCTACGTTGTAAGAGAGCACTTCAAAGGCCTTCAAAATAGTGCACAGTAGATACTTTTGAGTAAGGGTCATTGTGTTTTTTGCTGTGTAAGAAAACCTCTGTGCTGTAAATGCAAGAACGTTATCATGACAGCAAACTAAAGCAGTGGCTGGATAAAGGCTGCTAGTGAATGGGATGGTGACTTAATTTTAGGACAGGACTAGGCATCAAAACAGTGAGGAGTAAAGCCATACATCGGCAATTAAAATGGAATTTTGCTAACGAAGTATATCAACAAACACTTACTGGATTTCGAACTATTTGTTGTGTTGCATGTGTAGTTTAACATCAGCAGAATCTAAAGGGACAATGTAACCATTTTCAAAGCGGCATTTCCTTGTCAAAGAGCCCATCCAAGCAATGGCCAACAATGAAAAACACAAGAAAACCAATGGCTGAAGAAGGGTGACCCAAAGCCTGCTGTATTTCTTTATACTTGCTTTTTGGTACATTGATGACAACCCTAACATTGGTGCAGTGGCATCGGGGCCCATTGTGCTCTGATGATTGCTTTATTTACTACCCTGAGAGAAGTCAAAGGGGCCATTTTCCTTCCTTGCACCAGGCCACCTGGCATCCTTGCTACTCTGCTGAACAATATCTTACTATACTGGAATCATATAAAGCAAAGAAGTAAAACTCTTCTACTGACAGTGACCGTGACAACAAGCAGTCAACCACATTTTCATTCAGTAGCAGGACACCAAACCAAGACTTGTTTTTTGGCAATAAATAAAACTTAATTTTAATGCTTAATTCCATGTACCCACTCAAAGGATTAGTAGGGAATGCACTTTTTAGCAATTGTTCATCCACTGATAGATACCCCTCTGGAAAGGAAAAAGACCCTAAATCAAGAAAGCGATTTGGTACAGGGGAAATGCAACACAAAATAAATATAATCTTTACAGTGTAGAATGGGATATATTTCACTACATTTACTACATAAAGCAAGGTGATAGTGCGTGAGTCACTATCTTGTTGCCCAATCCATGCAGATGGCCTATATGAAAAAGAGCAGTATGGACTTTGCTATATTCCAGGCATGATGAAAAAATAACCGTAAGCCACTATATTAGCGCTCTATCTGTCTCATTAACAAAATTGATACGCCCACCTCTGAATTTCTGCATAAATGGGCTTTTTAAAGTGCCTCTTTTGGGAGAACGCCTTAATTGTAGGAAAACCTTATCTAGTGTGGTTTGTGAACACAGACTGCATCAGTAAATTAACCGAAGCTCACAGATGGTTCTGACGGTAACATAATTGGTATAACCGTGTTCTTCCCAAAATCACAGAAACCAACACATTACGTGTTGCATGATTACATCGCTGTGCAATATTTTCACGTTTATTGAACTTTGATATGGAGCTTATGATATAATCAGTCTCACAAGCAAGTTCATTCCATTTGATTACAGTATGCGCTGCAGGCAATGTCTGCAGGAGATTGACTAATGGGTAAGCCAAGAGCTCACACTACAAGAGCAAAGACAGCAACAGTAGCATTTTTGGAAAATGTTTGACAATATGAGATTTGCAAAGTTGCCATCTGACTTTTAGTTAGTATAACCATGTTGTTGGACTTTTAAGAACCTATGAAAAGAACAAATGGTGTGTATTTTCTTCTGAGGTTAAGCTCGCTTAAAGTCTTTTTAAAGTGGTCGGCATCACACATTACATGAATGATACACAGGTGAAGGTAATATTGTGACCCCGTGGTGTAGTGGAAGTAAGTCCACATTACTTAGGAATGGTCATGATTTCACAATTTTCATAGGCTAGTAAGCAATGTTGTATTACTTGGCCAAAACCAGGATGCGCTCTAACTGTTATCCTCCCGGTATTAGTAATTTCATGTTGTGGATAGGTGTTTGGAATCCTGTATTTGGCTTGAAATTTCCATGTCCTTCTGGGAAATGTCTACAGGATTCCCCATCTCAGTGTCTGACTTGGGGGTACTAATTTACCCGATCCATTGATATACTTAGGAAAAGGTAGCCTTCCTGGCTTTAACATGGTATTCCAATCTTACTTGTTAGCAGTCCGCCACAGCCTTTATTGCAGGGTGATTTTTTGCAGGACTACTGATTGCTGTGTGTACCTGTAGCAAAGGAGCCTGGTGTGTACCATTGTGTAATTTGCCTATGGCCATAAGACTCCCAGCACAAGTGAGTTATTCAAAGTTGGCTGAATGTCTGATACAGTGTTTACAAACGTTGGTACTCTCAGCTTGCTGTCTGCAGCTGAAGAAAAGCAAACTCCTGGCTGACAGTCCTTTTTCTGCTCTGTCTCTTAAGGTGACTTCTACCAATGTTGGAAAATTCATGGAAAAGGGAGGCAAAAGTAGTCCAATCCATGATAGACTACCTTGACTGAGGTCCATCCCTCTGATGACAGACATCGACCAGCTGATGAGCCCTTGCTTTTGGTTGCCATTTTGACTTCCATTATCACTCTCCAATCCAGAACTAGACTTGGCACCTCTCAAATCCTTAGTCTAGACCAAATCCATCTTGGAGCTTCAGGCCTCATCGTGTAGCTACCCTGAATCAGCCGGACCCTGCCGCATCACTGGCCAGAAAACACAAAATACATGGAGTCCATCCAGTACGCACGCAGATTTACTAGCCTATAGATCTCTGCCTAAAACGTTGGATGTGAATGTCCTCCATTTTATCAGTCTTTGAGCCAGGGCAAAGTTACAGGTGTTTGTCAACACCAGTGCTGTCACTTAGAGCTGGTGTGGCATCATTTTGTCCAGTTAAGGACAATTCCAGAAAACCTGCACAATGCATTGAGTATCATCACAGTAGACTTTGTTGTTAGTCAACTGTCTCCAAAAAGTTAAAATGCTGTCACCAAATGTAGGTGATTTTACTTCTTGGTGCATGTAATCCAATATGATATTGGTTATGTTGTGTTAAGTATTTTGTAAAGCGCACTTACACCACAGGGCAGTCTTAAGGCACTAAGATTTATTCATAACGTACAAACTTCTCTATATATTTAGGTGAAATGGAGAATGCTTGCTTAAACAAACTTGTTTTACGCTTAAGTTTAAAGAAAGAACATTTTCTATTTTGCTCAGAAACTGAAGGATCCCATTTCATAGTCTAGCTGCGCCGATCGTGAATGCACTGCCGCCTCCTCCATTGCACTTCTGTATCTCTGAATATAAAGTAAAAATTGATTTATTGTATGCAGCGGTCTTGAAGTTGATATCTCTTTTCAAGCGTTTATGAAGAAAGGCTGGCCCTTGAGCCCAAAAGATGTTGAAAGACAGGCAGAGTGACTTAAATTGTTTATGATGTTTTTTGGTAGCTAGTACAAACTCTTCAGACCTAGTGAAATATGGTCATTCGATTGAAGATCAAAGATGCCACTTACATCAGCATTTTTGAGTCACTAGAGTTTAGCCAATAAGGATTACTGACTTAGGTAATCGTTATTTGCAAAGTACATACAAGAGATGATGAAGGCAATGTGCATTTGTACGTTTTGGAGAAAGCTTAAGAATCTAAGCATTGTACGTGGAAAAATCCTGAGCTACCGTCAGAAAATGTCATCTCTTGTGGAGAAATTTAGTCCATCATACCCATGTGTTTTTTTTACCTTTTGGAGATGGAGTTGGACACACCTAGTTACTCGAGCTGTAGTTCTTTGAGCAAGGTGGTGGGAAGAGCACCAATCAGTGCAATGTCTGTCTTGTTCGGATTTAGCTTTAAGTGATAAGCACCCATACATCTGTCAATTTTCATCAGGTGTGAGCCAAACATCCTTCTATCATCCTCCATAATTTCAAAGTAATGTTAACAACTAGGTAAGAATCGTGAGCATAATTGTAAAGAACAACACAAAGTTCCAAAAAGTGAGCATAGCCAACTGCTAACACATATAATAAATCTTCAAAAGGAGTGGTGACAACGCTGCTTCTTCAAGAATACCGCAGTCTAACATCTCCATCTTTGAAGTTTAAGCCACACACATGCAGAATCCTGGACTGGGGTGTAACTCATTCAATGAATAAAAACGTAACTTCGAAATCATACATGAAAGTGCACTGAATAAAAGGTAAGCATGCAATTTAATTTCACAAAAGTATATGAACGCAGACATGCCAATGCCATCAGGTCTTAAGGTATTTTTCAAAACTTTTCCAGTAGATTTCTGTATCCACCAATAGATAGCTGGACTATGCACAACTTGGCAACTTATAAAGAATAAAAGCTGTAAAATGAGTGGTGCAGGCAAGTACCGTTTTATGTTATGTTACAAGAAAGGATAACATTATGCAAATCTAGACTTGCAATCACCACAGCACTTCAAATTTGACTGTCATCATTGTGTAAAATTTAGACCATCCTAAAGACTTCATGGCACTGTAAAGTCTTTAAGCTGAAATCCTTCTAGCCAAATAAATAGCAGGTACACCTCTCGATTGCATTGCCATCATACCAATCTGGCCAAAATGTGTTTTTTTTTTAAATTCAACTTGCTAAATGACTGTCAGAACATCTTGCAGAGTGCCACTGGTCGCAAGCAGGAGCCGTGGGGGTTGAGGCCTTCTACTCCTGATGTCCTGGGGTCTGATTTACTGTGTGTCCTGAGTAACTGGGCCAAGTGCCCCTTCAGCACTCGTCTCTCAATATTGGCATGCGTCTAGCAGTCCAAGGATTCCTGGGGTGGGGCTAGATGGATGCAGAGGGGGTAACACAGGCTGACAACTCAAAATATGTTGAATAGCAACAGTAAATGAATGTCCAGTCAAATACTTGCTTTTATGAAAAAGGAGTATTTATATACGAGCACAAAGTAAAGTACGGCATACACAAACAATACACACAGTGCCTTGAGGTCAGGGCTCTTGTGTTCGATAGGCAGGTCCCTGAGTCCCACTTGCCTCTCACTAACGTTTGTGGTTATTACACATTCACCATAGGCCACATTCATGTTAAGCGCTAGTACTCTAAGTCTCAAGATGCCTACTTCCATAGGCAAAAGTGTTCCAGCTCCTAAAGTGCTATGCATCAGAACAAGTTCCCCTGGGGCCTTCTGGCCCTGTGATCAGTCTTATCTGCTCATGGAGGGGTTGCGCTACCGGAGTCACCTGGAACGGTTCAGTCTCGGACATTGCGAAGGGCTGCAGCGGCTGCTGGCTTTCATTAGCACTCGTGGATCTGCAGAGGCGGCGGCTGAGCATCCACGGTGCTTCCTCCGGTTAGATGGTAAGTTCACAGTTGGAAGGGACGATCTTTTGTACGGTTCCCACTAGAAAAGGTAGGATTGCGTATTTAGGACAACAGGACATCAGAACTGTAGAGACTGAGTCCATCTACACCATCAGAGACTGTTGGCCCAATTCCTAGCTAGCTCACAGTGCCTCACCCGAATCCCTAATTTTCCTGGGGTGGCATGTGAGTGTGGCAACCCTGAAAATGACACTCTGATGCCCAAGGGAATCTTTGAAACAGATCTTACCCCTTTTATTGTCTATACATGCATCCCCTTGGTAAACATAAGAGACATACAAAGGAAGTTTTCAGTACGTTTATTGAAACAATTGTAATCTTGCATAGAAAGAATGAGTTGCAATTATTAGGCATATAAAACAAAGCAAAGTAACCAGCATTACGAACATAGTGAAAAGAATGAACAGTCCAACCATGGCAATGTGTATGTATGTTGTGTGTGTGTATATGTATATATGTGTGTGTGTGTGTGTGTGTGTATATATGTATGTGTATATATATATATGTGTGTGTGTGTGTGTGTGTGTGTATATATATATATATATATATATACTCACTGAAAAAACCATAGGTTTCAGGGACGTTATAGTTAGTTGGACATTTCACTCATACAAAACCATAGAAATTCGACCGTTATAGTTAGTTCAGCTAACTATAACTCGCGCCCCCGCAATGCACTGCTGATGACGTCACATATTACATCATTCATGACATCTCAAATGACATCACTGATGACATCACTGATGACATCACTGATGGCATCTCAAATGACATCCGGGTCCCTCACCCTCTGTCTGTGCCTCCTTTGCCCCATCTCTCTCCGGGCCCCTCTGTCCATTCTCTCTCTGGGCCCCTCACCCTCTGTCTGTACCTCCTTTGCCCCATCTCTCTCCGGGCCCCTCACCCGCTTCCTGCGTCTCATTTTTCCCCTTCTCTCTCCGGGTCCCTCAGCCTCTCCATGCGCCTCCTTTGCTCCTTCTCCCTCCGCACCTCCCTTTCCCCTTCTATCCTCGGGCCTCTCACCCTGCGCCTCCTTTGCCCCTTCTCTCTTCGCTCGCGCCTCTTTTCCCCTTCTCTCCCCGGGCCCTTGCTCTGCCTCCTCTGTCCTTTCTCTCCCCGGGCCCCTCACCCTCTGTTTGTACCTCCTTTGCCCCTTCTCTCCCCGGGCCTCTCAGCCTCCCCCCTCCCCGTCCTCGGCTCAGACTGACTGACGCCCACAGCGGGCTGCTGCCCGGGCTCCGTGCCAGCGCCTCGCACAGCTCCCGACCCACGGAGGCAGGAAGAGCGGCCAGGGCGAGCAGTACGCATGACAGAGGCTCGGACCAAGCCAGCCCCGACCCCGCTCCAGGCAGCCTGGCACAGGGGAGGCACTCCACTAGGAGCGCATGAAAGGAAAAAGCATTGCATGTGGGCTGGGCACACGCGCCACGGACATTTCTTTAGGATCACTACATAGCACAGTGAGGACCCTGCGCCTAGAGCTTGTGAAGGAATGCACTCGCCATATCGATTGTGCACACCATGGGCATTTTCCTAGGGCCACTACATTGTGCAGTGGGCTTTGAACCCAGAGTACATTCATTGTAATGAGGCTCTGCGCTTGGAGCACGTTGTATATGGATTGTGCCACGGTCACTTTATGGCACACTGGAGACACTGCACCGGGACCACATCTCTCTGTACCCTGCGCAGGTGGTTGGTCGGGACATAGGGTATCACTACAAATTGTGGTCACCACACTTAGACCCTGATTACAAGGGCATTTTGTTAATTTCATTTCTGGCCCAGACGGATGTTTGCACCTGAAGCGGGAAACCAAGTAGTATTTGCCCAGGTATTAATTAGATACACATGGGATATTTGCCCACGTACAAATTACGTTCTCATGTGTTTTTGGCAGGAAATACCTGGAGACACATTTTATTGAGAAATAATATGGATTTGCGATATGCATAGGCTGCAATGCATTCTCCCGCTCGAATGTATTCCATATTACATTAAGATCATCGTCAGGTTTTACCCATCGTCCCTTTGCAGGCAGAGGGCACAGAGAGCTCAATAGTGAACATGGGCAGACCGCACAAGTGCAGCAAGTAAGTGCCCTATTTGGCATCACGTTTTAGGTGCAATCAGCAGTGGGCACCAAAAGTGAATCTACCAAAAAAACACCTTTCCCGCCTTCACCCCAACTAACCGCTCTCTAGTCGGCCGTCTGTTTTCTTTATTTATTGTCTCTGGGTGTTTTCTGCCCGTCAGGTGCTGTCCTGCACTTTACCTGCATTGTTACCACAGCGCACTTTACATTTTAGCACTAAAAGACCACACGTAGGTGTGTAGTGGCATCAGGGTTTTAGAGTGCCCAGCAGTAGGTAACACATGGATTACTAGCGCACTGCACATTAAACACCGCAAGGTCCGGGTGATTGCTCTCTGGGTTATCACGGAATGCCGGTCTCGGCCGCCGCTTTCCATACCTTCGCGGGCCTCGATCGGTCCCGATGCGTTCTTTCAGGTCACTCTATCGCTCCCGGGCTTCCCATCTCAGGCGCCGAAGTGTCCCGGTCCCGGCTTGCTTCCGCCGCCACTCAGCCCAAGTTCAGCCTGTTCTCGGGTCCCGAGCCCTCAGTTGCGCTGCTGCGTCACTCCTGCCAGCAGCTCCTCGGATGTTTAATGCCCAGATTCTTCCTACGGCATTTGATTCCTAACTATCCCGTGTGCGAGGCACAAGATGGCTGCGTGCCCCCCCCTCCCCCCCGGCAACTCTTAAATCTTGCCCCGGGGCAAGTGTGGGGGGGATTGGGGCCCCCCCCCACACATTTTTTCAGTGCCCCCGGACCTGGCCCAACCGGGGGCTTCAATACAACGAAGCGCGGGAGCCCGCGCTTCGTTCTTTTTTTCTCGGCCGGATTTGCGCACCTAGAGCAAATTCGGCCGATTTAAAAAAAAAAAAAAAAGCTTTTGTGGGACCCCCTGAGCAGGCCTAGGGGGTCAGGGTGTTTCTACCCTGCCCCCTTTTCTTGTTTTTCGTGTTTGGTTTTCTCTTTTCTTGTGACTCGGTTCTACAGAGTCACAAGATGGCTGCCAACACTTCCTGGTTTGGAGTGTTGACAGCCAATTAGAATAAAGCTCGTGGTCGGGAGGGTCCGCGGATCCTCCGTGCCTCTAAATATCGAAACTTTTATTTTTTGATTTTCTCAGCAACTACTGAACGGATTTACACCATTTAAAAAAGAAAAAGGGCGCTTTCTGAACCAAGCACTACCTTTTTGCTAAATTTGGTGTAATTCCGTTCAGCAGTTCGAGCTGTAGCCGTGTCTAAAGTTTCCTATGGGAAATTCATTTTCCGACCTTTTTTTTTTCAATTTCTCAGGAACTACTGAACGGATTTACACCATTTAACAAAAAGGGCTCTTTCTGAACCAAGGGCTACCTTTTTGCCAAATTTGGTGTAATTCCGTTCAGCAGTTAGAGCTGTAGCCGTGTCTAAAGTTTCCTATGGAAAATAACATGGAGAAAACACGTTTTGGGACCCCCCTTTTTTCTCGGCCCCCACTTGGCGAATCACCACGAAACTTTCAGGATAGGAGCTGACCGGAGCGGGCCACAAGTTTTGAAAATTTTGCGAAGATTTGTCAACCGGCGCCAAAGTTATGGGAAAAGAAAAAACGCTTTTCCTATGGAAACTAGTTCCTAACTATAACGATCTACTGGCGACCGCCAGTAGATAATATATATATATATATACATACATACATACATACATACATACATACCGGGTGTACTCTCTGCCCAATCTCTTAGGTTAGCCTGAGACCCCATATCTGGATGACTTGGTCTGGAGTAGGATTGGAAATCCCTCTCATTAGGATGCCCCAATTCAGGAAGGGCCTCAAGATCTGGCTCTTTGACTGAGCCACAGTGCCCCCCCATCCCCCAGCACCTTGAGACCCTTACGGGTGAGTGGTCGTGCTATACCATCCGCTTGATTGATTGAAGATCAGCTTTAGCAGAGCTGCATGTCGAACACAGCCTTCGTTCCAGGACCATAGTGGTTGGAGTGCCCCTCTAACCTGTAAAGGGACAGTGCACGGTTTATATAATAAAAATACTGTGTTAGAGGTACAGCTCTGAGGCAATGATGTGTCTAGATGTTAGAAGTTGTCTCTGAGTGGCAACACAAACACTAGAATATCTTGTTCTGTTCTTAGACTTGAACGAAGTGTACAGCTTGTGTCACAGGCAAGTCCGTCTAAAAACAAGCAGCATGTACAGCGTCTTCTCAGAAATAAAACATGTATAAATAATATAGCTAAAACGAAGCATGCTAAAGCATGTAAAATATAAAACTAAAATAGAGAACCAAAGTGGGTCCAAAAAGGCCTCACTACAGATCGATTTGGGTTCTGAACTTCAGATGGGGCTCGGGCATGCACAGGTCACCATGGAGTCCTCTCCGCTCGACAGTGGCAGACCAGGCCATGTTCTTCGTTCTTCACAGTGGCCTCCTCTGGTATGCGGGTTCACCAACCTTACTGTACACACAGGTGACGGTCCGATCAGCACTGCAGTAACTTACCACAGCCACCCCCTCCGGCATTCGAGGTCACTGACTTCACTCCGCACACTGGCTATGGCCCGATCGGCACAGCAGTCACCTCTTCATCACGGCGGTCCCTCTGGTGTATGGAGTAACCGACTTCATGCCGCACACGGCCCTATCGGCACAGCAGTAACTTACTCTTCATGGTGTCACCCTCTGGCATACGGGGTCGCTGACTTCATTCCACACACTGGCTATGGTCTTATCAGCACAGCAGTTATGCAGTCTTCACTGCGGCCCCCTCTGGCATACGGGGTCACCGATTTCAGTCTGCACACGACTACGGCCCAATCAAAATAGCAGTCATGCAATCTTCACTGCAGCCCCCTCTGGCATACAGGGTTGCAGACTTCAATCCGCACACTGTCTACGGCATATTTGGTGCAACCTCAGCTAACTTAATGGCTGCCCCTCTGGCATACAGGGTCGCTAGCCTGCACACGAGTGACGACCCGATCGGGCCACCAACCGTCTCCTCACACCTCGCTACCGGGACCAATCGCCTGGATTCCTCACTCCCTCGAAGCGTTCTCCTCTTTCTCACAGGGTACACTAATCTTTGCAAGTAAGCAGGCACTTATGCTCCAAGGGAAGGTGACCTTGGACTACCATTGGGGATGTCCCCTCACCCATCCGGGAGACTGGCAGACCTTCACCCCCAGTCTTGGTCACAGCAGAAGTCTTGCAGAATTTTCTCCTCCTCAGCATACAGGCTGACTGCTTGACATTTGACAATTTTGGGGGTTTTCAGCTCCCCGTCCAATAGTCCATTTCCAGCCACAAAATGTGATTTATGGTCTGAGTCTTGGAAGTTTGTGTTGGGGAAGTCCGATTCCTTTTGAAGTGCCCACTTCTCTATCCTGCCCTTCCAATAGAAATCAGATTGTCACAGAAAAAGCTACTCCACATTTGATAGCCTCACAGCACAGGCCATGGAGGTGACTAGAGGTTCACACCTTAATGGGCATCAAAAGGTTACCTCGGGGCCCCCAGCCCTACTCTTTATCATTCTCTTATCAGTCCCATCTCCTTCCTGAGATGCGCCCAATACCCTTTCCAGTGACCTCTCCCTATATCAAAGAACACCCTTTGAAGTGTACTGAAGAGCCTGGCTCTCCTTCCTCCAGTGTGTTCCACCTAGCTTTCAGTAATACAGCAATCCACAAATCTGTCTGGGGGCATCCGCTACCTCCCTGGGCTCCTCCAGTCAGCCATGGGTCTCCCAAAATGGAACTCCGAGTCTTCCATGTATTGAACTATTCACAGGCACACATATACACAGCACACACATGCAACCACATGTGTGCTGCACAGCGCTACATACTAACTTGATGTAGGCCAAGGGTGAGTTAAGCACACAGCACCCAAACTTTACATGAGTGACCCTGTATTCCTCACTCCAGTGACTGGAGGTAAACTGATCACTACATGGTATGCAGATACCACAGCGCTTATGCTGCTTAACTCCTGGCAAAAGCAGTAGCCTTTCGCAACTATGTGCTTTGGGTGCCCCTCCTGCTCCAACAAGACCGCAATCCATGAAACAGGCCTATGTCATGGCGCAAACATATGATCTGTGTTCATCCATGACCATAAAAATCAGCACCTGGGATCTAGGCATCGTTGCAGCTGGCGCACTCTGGGCAGGGGTGCACGTCTGTCACCATGTGAGGATTTTTTCCGTCTCAACAATGACAATGTGAAGTATACCCGAGGCATGCTGTCTTGCTCTCATAGTCTTTCAGTCCTGCCAGGTCCGACGTAGCACTACATGCTTCCAAGGTTGCTTTAAAAAGAAAAAAATAGTTCCATTAAGTTGAGTAATAGCAATAATGGTTATTTAACACAGGGCAAGCTGGTAGCTAGAAATATAAGAAAAGTTATTTATTTTAACTTGAACCCTAATAATAAGCCTTCGATTCAAGTATCAATTATTCAGTTTTTACATCCCTTTTACAGGTCAGACAGATGATTGAACATTTCTGAGCTACTGACTTGAAAATCCATACCTTGTTCAGCTCACCTTTATGCTCAAAGCTTCTAAGCTGACAAGTCCTCTCAAACACCCTTCTCCTTATCCATCGCTTGCCCCAAACCTGAGTCACCACAAAGTAGACAAGCAACATAAGTCAAATTGCCAACCCATAAATAAAAGCAAATAAATGGGGAAACACCCTGCTTTTAGGGCTTATGAATGGAACTTGTATAAACCAACATGCTTTCCTCTTACTTTGCTCCAAGACGCTGACCACCAAAATCTAACCTGCTGCACAATAAGATCTCTCATTTCTGATGGATATTTCTAACTGCAGATACCGCACCATTAGAATATTCCCAGTCGCCAGAATTCTACAGAATAATTGTTCCTGTGCGCCACTAGGTGATGCTATCTGACTCTGTGATAACGTTGTTGCCACACCAAAAGTCACAGAGGGGAGCAGCTTATAGGGGCCATCCTGCTAGCGGACCGAAGTTCCTTCCTTTCCCCACCCTTTCTGTTCCAACTTTGTCAGTCTACAGGCAATTTCAATTTTCCAGCAGTGTGCCCAGGGAACGAATTACATTTTCCCCCAAAATGACAGGATTCAAGTGGAGCACTGTTAAACATGAAGGTGATCAGTGAGCAAGAAGCAAAGTTATACGTCGCAGAGAACATGAAAAGGTTGCGTATGAAGCAGAGCTCCCGCTCCTAGTCGTGGGGTCACTCAGTGCTTCAGATTGCAGGGACACACTTGTGCTAAATCTCTGTCTCGCTCAAAATCATCAGATACTTTAAAGTCCAAAGTGCATCACGTGCAGGAAGGCCAAGTGGGATTCAACCCTCGCTTGCTACTTGAAATTGGGTGAGAAGCCAAACAGGCACTGCTAAAGGCCACTATCCCATGGCGTCCTCTACTCTGAGCACATTGTGAGGATGCTAGTCTGGCAAGCCCTGAATTTCCCAGGCTATCATCGACACTGCAGCAGAAAGAGCCGTTCAAAGTTCTAGGACATTGCTAGTTCTCTCTGGTGCTTCTTCGTGCCACCAGTCGCTCTTCTGCCAATGTCAATTGACCCCACCACGCCCTCTTCCGAATTCCCCCCCCCTCCCCGAAGACACCGGTCTTGACTTATACCCCTTGCTCAGGGTCACAGTGGTCCTGTCTGCCGATCCCAGAGCTCATGTTGGCCCATGCCAGGTCTATAAGGGCTGTGAGATCACTAAGGAACAACCAACAAGACTGCAATGTGAGTCTCCGCTTCTTCCATGACATCAGTGCTATCAGTGTTTGGACACCCTGTTTGGTTCAAATCAGACGCAGTGCAGGGGGTCCAAAATGTTCCTCAGAATGACAATGAGGCAGCCAAATTACTCCTCCTCCCCCCCTTCCAAATGCCAGTGGGTTGAATACTAAAAATAGAGTATGAATCCCCACCTAGTCCACACATTGAGTAAAGTGCTTCTTTGTAGTGGCAGTGTGCAGTGCAGAAGAAGTCCATACAATTGTCCACTGTGGAGACAAAATCTAATCATTATTGACTGTAATCCTTCAGCCAGGAGCGATGGCTTCAGAAACTCTCATACCCTTAAATGAGGCTTTTATGTACAATATGGTAGCCACATGGACAAAGTCCTACTCTGGCCCCTCCAGTCAATCGTTCTGTGGCCAGGCGACTCAATCAGCTCCTGGTGATCAAATATTCCTCACTGGGCACCTGACACCATTAAGCCTTGCGGTGCAAGCATCTACAAGTAAATTTAACTCAAATGCTTCAGCTTCTGCACCTCCAGATAGGGAATCCAAGCGTTTTGCCTAATTCAGAAATAAGTTATTCTATTCAGCTAGCTTGGCTTTACGACCTTTGAATGTGGTCTGTCTCTTTGCCCCCTATACACTTGCTATGGGACATTACCAGCAAACTTTTGCCGGTCGTTACAGAGGAAGTTAAGGCAACCTTGGTCTAGACCATTCAAGATGGACAGGATGTGCCAGAATACGTTTTACATGCTGACCTCAACACAACAGACGGTGTGGGTCACGCCATGTGTGTCTTGGTAGTGCTCAGGCTGCACACCTGAATGCGTGCAACTAGATTTTCAGAGGATGTACAAGTGTCCCTAATGTACATGCCGTTTGACAGGTCTAGACAATTCGGGGAGCAGGCATACTCTGAGCAGGAGAGATTTAATGACAGCCATGTTATGTCCCACTCCCTTAGGTTGATTTTGCTGGACTGCCAATTTCACCAGTAGTACAGGAAATTTAGGGGCTCTTCGCAGAGCCTAACATATCAACAGCATCGTTCACAAGCAGAACAGCAACTGACTCAGAAATGTTATGGTTCCAGGGGTGTGGTGGTGACCACACATCAACAAAGGTATCAATCCTCTACCTCCTTCTTCCTGGGTGTTCTGATTATTTTCTTTTCCCCTGCAGTTGGTAGGGAGCAGGAGTCCGTTGTTTTCTGCCCGCCTGGACGTCTTTCACTTCTGATCAGTGGGTACTACAGATCCTTCAAAGGAGCTACTCCATACCTTTTATTTCATTTCACCAATGCATCCCATCCCACCTTTCTCAGCTCAAGTTTTGACAGACCATGATTCCAACAATCCTTATGCAGTAGTTAAATTTACTTTTGGACAAGAGAGCATTCAAGGGATTGCTGGACTCTGAAAAAAGTGATTGATGTTACTCCCACTGCTTCCTCATGCCGAAGAAGGATGGAGGGCTCAGACCCATTTTTGGGCCTTTGGCTGTTGAATGCCTTATTGCAGGACAAATCCAAAATGCTCAGTCTGGCTCAAAGTCTTTCTGCTTTGTAATCCGAGGATTGGATGATGTTTTTGAAATTGCAGGATGTGTAGTTTCCTGTACCTGTTCAAGCTGCATTGAGTTTGGGAGGTCAAGGATATGATGCTGATGTTTCGAGATCAATCCTGGGTGTTGGTGAGGATGGTTTTGAGGCTTCTTGGGTTCTTAGCCTCGTGCATTCTATTTGAACCTGTCATAATGATTAAACCGCAACCTGCAGTAGTGCACGCACACTGTAGAGTTGCCTAGACTGGGCTCTATGTAGGGCACAAGTCCCAAAAAAAGAAGTGGGGTGACGCTGATGTTACGACAGGAAGTGACGTCACGAAAGGTGGCTTGCACCATCAGACTCATTGCCTCCCCTCGCTCACCCCTTAGATGCGATTGCATCAGAGAAGCCAGCGCGTGAGCAGCGTTCGGAATGAGCTCCGATCTCGCCCCAGAGATGCCAAAGAGTGAATGTGTGGCTCCATTTGCTCCAGTTATCGAGCTCCCGGTAAAATAAGTGGGGGGACGCCGTCCACCCGCGTGGTACCCCGACTCGAGCCCTGGCTCTATGCATGCCCACGTGAACGGTTCCGCTTCTAGGCTAGGATCGCATCTTGTGAGAGGACGCAGTTGCAACAAAAGAGGTGGGGAGTATTTCGGAGTCTTGATGGGTAGCCACTGGTTCTAGTAAGTTGAATTTTCTCATTTCTTACCAATGAGTAATACACAACCTCAGTTCCAGATCCCTAAGTGTTTTGTCATTTTTCTTGTTGAGAGCTAAGTGTGCCTCTTTAAGTCTTTCATGATCTTTGTATAAGATGTCTGTTGAGGAAAAACTGACTACTGAGAAAGTACTGTAAGTTTTCAACGTGTTGGCATGGACGAGAGTTTACTGTATGCAATTTGTTTTCACAGTGAACAAAACTGAATAATTTTGTATTTTCTTTCACTTACTACAGGGATTAATAGATGTCTTAACATGTGTAATGACTGTAGGCGGAAGACCTTTTTTCCTACCTATTTTCTCTATATTTGTCACTGTGCTGAGAGAGGGAGCAATTGGTGCACAGAGCTTATTTTCTGTTTTTCTTTAAGGGATATGTATGGATGTTGCACATTAATGCCAATTTGGATTTGCGAAAAAAGCACTTCTCTTCCCGTTGAGTTTTTTTGGGATTTTGGATTTACCTTCATGAATAGGCAGAGTCTGTTTCTGAAGAAGATAATTTTGTTTAAGTAAGAGTACAAAAGGGCCCTCTAGAAAGTATATTTATCAGAGTAATCGGGAATCTCGAGAAACTTCAAATAGACTTTGATTCACAGATCCTAAAGACAGTCTTCAATGCATGGTGTGTTCAAGAGTATAGCAATGCAGGAGGGGCTTGGCAAATTGAAACAATCGGAGAAAGAAGAAATAAAATTACACATGCGTATACTTCACAGGTTCCATACAAAGGCCAAGTCGATGCAAGAAGCCAATTAGCAAAACTCTGTCAACACCCATATCCCTTTCCCCCTATTTTCAAGTTGAACAGCCACAAACAGTGTCCTTAGTGGCTGAAATTCTAAAAGTCAGGAGGATTCCTATTTAAGGTTAGTTACAAAAGAATCAAACTTACCAGAATCTGGCAGAACCTCTCTCCAGAGAGCACATGAGTGTCCCAGCAGTGTAACATCTGTTTCCAGAGGGTGCAGCACAGGGACACTCTGAAATACAAATGGTGTTGGATAGAGGAGACAGCCCAGGAACTTCAGTGGTGGAAGGTGGACACTAATTTGTCTTGCTGCAGGCCGCTTTCACTCAGCGCCTGCACTGTGGATGCATACATCATCTCTGGTGTTGGAGATGTCATCTGGGAAAGGTGGAGATCAAGGGGTTGTGGTATCCAGTGGAGCTCCTGCTTCATATTAACCTGCTTGACCTTCATGCCATCAGGCTGTCCCTAAAAGCCTTTCTATAGACCTTCAAGGGAAGGCTGGTGAAGGTCCTCGCAGACAACACAACTGCCATGTGGTAATGCAACAAGCAGGGCACCATGGTCCTGAATTTCGTGCCGGGAGACTTTGCGCCTTTGTAGGTGACTGGATCGATCGGAATCTTCCTGGTGGCCAATCACCAGACAGGGTCTCTGAATGCCAGAGTAAAAAAATCGAGCAGGCATCGGCTGGTGAATCACGAATGGCATCCTCATCCGAGGTTAGTTGAGGACATCTTCATTAAGTGGGATGTGCCCTGGCTGGATCTTTTTGTCGCCACCAGGAATGTGCAGTGTTTATTCTACCTTGCACTACAATTTCCTCCTGGAAGGTATCTAGAGGATGCAATCGCCTGCGATGGAACACAGGCCTCCTGTGAGCATTTCCATCCCTGCCCACTTGCTTCGAGTTCAGAGGATGGTCCGTGTGGACCGAGACTTAGTCACCTTTATTGTACTAGACTGAGCCAGGAGAGTGTGGCACACTCTCTCTTGAGTCTGAGCATCTGCCCTCCAATTCGGCTACCCCTTTGGGAGGTCCTCCTTTCACAGCAAAAGGGCAGGATCCTGCATCCGAATATCCACAATCTGCACCTCCACGGATGGAGATTGAACGGTGACAACTAAGCAGTTCTGTCTTACCCTCTGAAGTGATGGATGCTAGCCTTATAGCCACACGTCCCTCAACAAAATTCATATATTCTATATGCTGGAAAGGTTGGGGCCTGGTGTAGGGACCGTAAGTTTGTTCCCTTGCTGGCCACATTTTCTTATATTTTATTGTTTTAGTTCAGAGTTCTTTCATTTGTTATAATTATTTGATGCTCGTATAACAATGAGATGAGATAAATGCATAATGGTAGCCTTGGGTCTTGATGTAAAAATGTTTTTCCTTGTATTTGAATTGGGCATTGTTCACGAAATGTAAGACCTGTTTTTAGTGGAAGATTACACACAGCTGGCATCTCTAATCTATGCTGGGGATATCTGCATAAAAATGCACAGATTTTTTAACAGCAAAATATATATAGTCGGGCTTTAAGGAACAGGTTTGTAGAGATGCATAGTTCATTCAAAGAAGCCTTTTGAGCAATTTCTTATCAGCAGTGTCTCACTGTCTTTTATGTTTGTTCCTTTACAGAAACAACACCTAACGACCTTCATTGTAAGGTGTCCATACTGAGTTGATGTTCATACGGCAGAAATAAAGCTTTTTGAGCTGCCTAATGTTGGTGATCTTGTAATGTAAACATTGGGATTTTCCGTAAATCCCATCTCATTGTGGGCTTCTCTCAATAAATACATTTTCCTTGGGCCAGAAATATTCGCCTGCTGTCATATAAATTACTAAATTACTCTGATGATGCAGTAACTATTGTTAACCTGTTTTAATGCTAATCCATTTTGAAAGTGCTTAAGGTGTAGTTGTGGGTCATTTAGTCAAATAATTTATCTAATAAGTACTCTAATGTTTTATAGATTAACAATGTTAGCAACATTTTTGAGATGTAGCAAAACTAAAGTGTAAGAAATTGGGTTATTAGTTGCGAAGGATGTAAGTCATTCGCAGGTAATAGGTCCGTAATTGCCTTATCTCTGAGAGCCAAGTACTCCATTTTAGCACTTGAGACTCTCCGGGTAGCGAAGCAGAGCAGTCGAAACCCTACCCAGGGAAGGTGGTGTGGGCTGGCTGTCCCAATTTACTGGCACGCAACAACAAAGCTCAATAAATTATTGTACAGTCTGTGCTTTTTCTTTTAAAAAGGAAAAGTACTTTTATTACACACACGCACGCACACACACACACACACACTACTAAATGCAATACATTATATTACAAATGTATTCATTAGGTAGTTGGAAATACCTTTAGTGACACCCTTATATCACATAGTGGGTCCTGAACCCTATAATCACAATACCCACGCCCCACCTATACCAAATACATCATCACAATATAAGGGGGTGTCACTTTGAATAAGGCAGGCTTACTGGCTTTCTCAGGGTGTCATCACATTATTCGAATCAGCCATGTGTCCTGTTTGAACCATTTAAATCAGTAAGCACAGTATTAAAAATCAGTAGCATTCATTCTAAACGTAAGCATTGCAATGATCATCGGTAATGCTGTCAATAAAGCATTTCAGTTTGAAAACATATGTGTGAGAGTCTTTCTTCGCTGGCTGTATGCCACCTAATGCAGCCATGGGGCAAACCACGGGGCGGGATCGGTAGTGGCCCTGTTCCTCAAAACTCCAACTCTGAGTGTTTAAATTAATGGTAATTTACTCCTGGGGTCAGGGCACCCGCAGCCTTGGCGAGCACAGTCTATTGCTGTGATCCAGCGCGATATTGGCAAACAGCATACATACACCATATACTCACTTAGGCCCATACATTCATACTACGCTAATACTTACGCTGGGTGTCAGATATGCTCTTATATCAAAAATCCCTGCTACCAATTACCTTCTGATTGAAGAATAATAACTTACCAATGGATCCTTTGCTAATTGGGAAGTTTAAAATGAGTGACATTCACTATAGTACATAATCCTGAAATAACCACTGAGTCAGGAAGTTTTAAAATGTTTATCTAAAGTTTTAGCAGAGTAAAATACAGAAAATACGGTATTTGATCAGAATACCCAAGAGGAAGCATAGGAACGAATTTTCTAATAACTGACAGTTTTTAAAGAAATAAGAGAGGATAGAGACAGCAGCGCAACTAAAGGTTGCATTATAGTTACCTAGATGCGAGAACCAAGCCCCTTAGCCAAGGAGTTGGAAAGAATAGGACCCAAGAAGGATGAAGAGAAACGACCTCCTTCAGGATCAGGACAGGACTGGTGACCTCTCTGTAATGACGCCTGCGCCGTTCCCCTCTCTGTTACTCGATTTCTCCTCGATTCTCCCGTCTAATGGACTCCGCCGCCCCCTCCTCAGGACCTCTTCCGGATAGGGATTCAGTCAGCAACCGATCAGCATGGCAGCCTGGAGCTCTTCTGTATGTTCTCAGAGTTTGTGCTAACTAATTACCAATGCTATATTCTATTATACCCTTCTACGCCCATGTACCTCCCTTTAATGTTGCTAAAATATGGGACCAATACTTCTGATTGGGCAGGGACAGGAGGTGGATTCTCGCACCATGACAAATTTGGCTTAATTTGTAAAGCCTATTGTATTTACGTTCCCGCCCTTCAAATTAATACATTCACTTTATTTCCCACCCGTTCTCACGACAAATGTTATACATTTTACAGGAGAAGAGCAACATTTTATCCGCCGGATACATTGGGTACATCATTTTCAGCCAATAGGTCATGGCCTTGGAAGACGTCCAAGTTGACTTCACTTGGCAGGCACATAGGACACATGCGCAGAACCCTCTGTCTCTCGAGTTTCAAGTCACCAACCCAGGCCCAAGTTTACGAATTACTAAAAGTGCAAGAGGAAAATATTAAAATCACAAATAAAATGTTTCACTGTATACCCACTTTCCCTAACTCTATTCCCATTTAATCATAATACTACCCTGCATTAGTAGCGTTAAGAAAACGACAATTTAATAATGACATGAGAGCAAGCTTAAGCATGTGAGAACATTGAGCGGCCATTTTAATGCACACTGCGCAGAAGCAGAAGTTTCCCACCAAGCAAAGAAAGACGTCACACCATGTGATCAGGTTGCGACATGCGCAGAGAAGTTCCCGCGCTTTAGCGGCTATTTTGAGTTATGGACAAGCGTTATTCATTAGTAAAACACATAGGCAAGCATCTATCCCTTTTGTATTCGTGAATGCAAGTATTAGTATTTGACAGTACAAATTTAATAAATTAATACTATGAGGAAGATTGCATACAAGCAAGTTTCACTTTTGAAACCTTGCTCCATCAATCCCCTCTCTGATGGCGTTTCTGAGCCATCAAAAACACTACCCTCAATCAGATGCCAACTTCTAGCAAATTGTTTCATTCTCATCTTTACTTTTTCTATTCTTACAGTCTCCTTTCAATTTCTTGTATAAATCACTTCTCCATTCTTCTAATTCGATTTCATCCCTCGCTCTCTTCTTTCCTTTTTCTGTCACTTTGTACGTTCTGTAGAAATAAAAACCTTCTTAGGGGTTCACTGATACATCTGGTCCTTAAGACCAACAAGGAAGAGATTGGCACAGAAGCTGTAATATCAAAAAACATGTTTTATTAACCTCAGATGAGGGAGATTGCATCTTACGGTACCCGCAGGCCACTGTAGGAGGCATTCTAATGAGTGCAGAGAACAGGGTCCTTATATATGCATTTGTTATATAGTCAGCATAAAATCAAGGGAGGTCCTAGCACATACAAGCATGCTTATTGACTAATATGGGTATACAAAATTTGCTTGCTCCACAAAGTGGGAGGGGAGACTAAACTGCTTACATGAGTAAGAATAGCCTGACAGTTCTATACTAGGAGCAGGTGCATTCTACCAGCTAGGCCTCTCTGAGCATGTGCAAGACTCTGGAAGAGGGAGAAAGCACATGGCGAGCACATGGCTAACTAAAATGGCTGCCAAGTACAAAATGGCTTTCAGCTCATGCTAACAGCGATTCCTGCAATCTTTAACAGTTCCATTCTTTCTACAGCATTTGCACCATATTGTTATTGCTAAAATTATTATTGCTATTCCTGCTAAGGGTACTAATAATTGACCTATAAGTCCTTTCCCTATATTAGCAAACCAGGTTCCTATTTTCGAGATACTATTTGTCAATCTTTCCCATACACTATCAACTTCCAGTGGTTTAAGTTCCTTCTCAAGTTTAGTTATGTTCTGAATATACGTTCCAATTTCTGCACTCTTATCAGGAATATAAGTGCAACAGTGTTTCGTTCTCAATAATTTACAGACTCCTCCCTCTTTTGCCAATAGAATGTCAAGAGCAAGTCGATTTTGCATCACCATAGATCTAATAGCAACCATTTCCGTATTAATCATTAGAAAACCTCCAGCAGTATCCGTTGATAAACGATCAACCACTGTAGACAATTTACATATTTTCCTTGAGTTCAGAATTATTCCCACTGAAGGTATCAATGCACCAAATATATCACCTACAATTTCAGAAAAACTAGCTCTTTTACTACGTATTAATTCGCCATTGTTTTCATTGCTCCCAGTGTTTCTTTTTACGTGGTATATTTTTGGAAAAACTATTCCAAAATAACAACTTCCATACCACCGTGCAGGAAGCCTAAAGTAAGCCTTATTCCCACATACATAATAGATTCCCGGAAAAACTGAATCTGTTCCTCCTTTGAGTCCCCAACCTCCCAAAATTAAAAAATTGTGTTCACATTCACTGGTACCGATGAAAACATTGTTATAGTCAGTCTTTAATCTATGTAAACAAATTTTCCCTTTCTTTTCGAAATCCAGAGCCAAAGCAGCTTGAGCCTTGCCAGGTGTGTAACTCCCTTCTTTTTCTGCCCAAGGTGGTAAATGAGCCTTATGCTCTGAAGCTTTCTTTTGGAAATCTTGTCTTCTATCTTCTACTAAATTCAAAAATATTTTCTCTTCTACTAAAGAACATGTTAGATTGTGTCTATGTGCATGTGTTATGTCTATTGATTTCATTGTTAAGAAAAACTCTCCCATAAACTGTGCGTCTTGACTACTAAGCACGGGGTTCATACTCTTGCGAATTGGAACCTCAGAAAATATTACATCTAGGTTTGAATAATAATACTGTAGTCTACCTGTTCTATAAAATAAACTTGTTAATACACTACATGAGATGCCATATGTCAGTGGTAAATGATGGTATGTTAATCCTTCTGCTACTGATTCAGGTAATTTCATACAGACATAACAATTACTAACTTCCATTGTGTCTACATATTGAAACAATAACTTTGTGAAAACATTTAAACTAGTGTCGTTATCAGCTATTTCATGATGAATTTCTGCCTCATCTTCTGCCATTAGTTCTACTCTAGTGCCCTTCATGTTTGCTGTCCTCCCTTTGGTGTCATTATTAATCTTCTTATCTATTATCATAAGGTAAGGAACTGCTACAATCAGGACTAACCATACTATAAGCACCAATACTAGACTACAGATGCAGATTGCACAGCATCTCCTACAACAATTTCGTTTTGGTCTCCCAGTAACTCTATCATCAGGCATTTTTCGACAAGGAAGATTGCTCTTCTTATCTCTATTCCTTTTCTTCAGCGGATTCTTTTGCTTAGTCAGTGTGGTCTTGTTTCTTCTTCGTAAGTTAGTTCTGCACTTGTTCCTTCGCCACCACTGTCACTTGACTCTGAGCTTTCAAAATCTTCAAGAATGATATAAGTCCAGTCAGGACCCTTGAATTTGTTATTCACAAGTCTCAGTCTTTTACTCTTTCTTTTTCCTGACTTTTTCTCTTGTTCTGTTTGACTTGTCACTTCAGGTACTTGTTCTGGATCTTCACTTCTGGTTGTTATGTGGTATTTTACTCTTTTGATGACACTTGGCCAATGATCTCCTTTTCTTGTTTTCTTTGTTGGCACTGTTTCTCTGTTTTCGTCTTCAGTGGTCTCGTTATTTTCACTGCTTTGTGCTTCTTTATTTTCTTTGTTTACTGCTTCTTTTGTTAGTTCCTTTTCAGGTCTGATTGGTTTCTCTTCAGTAGCTCCACAATGACTTACTTGATCTTGTTCCCTTTTTGTTTCTTTATGTTCATTTGTATTAACCCCTTTTTCTTTTGTGAATTCTTCTTGATCTATCTGCTTCTGATCAGGGCTTATTGCACTGTGAACTTCTGCAGCCTGACCTGCTTCTTCTAGACCTGTCTGTCCCTCTTTAAAGTTTATCAAATCTTCACTGTTTTGAGTCCAATTTTCTTTCCCTATCTGATTTAGTTCAAGATCTTTTACTGTCTTGTCTTCTTGATCTTGAACTGTTTCTTTTTCCCCTATTTGATCTTCTTCAATTTCTTGCAATTTTGTTTGATTTCTTGTTCTGTAGTATACTTCAGGTACTTCTACCACTGGTATCCAATCCTGACT
Source organism: Calotriton arnoldi (assembly GCA_963921515.1). NCBI lineage: Eukaryota > Metazoa > Chordata > Amphibia > Caudata > Salamandridae > Calotriton > Calotriton arnoldi. The sequence continues at coordinate 554,367 of CAWUFW010009166.1, forward strand.
TGTGCTCGGTTGTTCTCCGTCAGCTTCTCTCGAACCACTAGCTTGAGATTCTTCAGCTGGGCAACCTTCAGCTTCTTCAGTGACTGGCGTTGTCGGTATATTCTCTTCTTCAGGTTCTGGTACTCTCTTGGTGTGGCTTACATGAATCCAATTAGGAAATCTTGCACACTTCACTGCTGTGTTGGTGGTCAATATGACTTGACAAGGTCTGCTCCACCTGGGTGATAGACACGTTTCTCTGGTGTGATTCTTCACTACCACCCAATCACCAGGATTCAGATCATGTTCTAATTCAGGCTGCCTGGAAACTGCGTCTTCTCCAACCTGATGAGAGACAGAACGCACGAGGTCAGCCAATCCTTTGCAATAATCCAGAACCATATCATCAGAAATATTTACCAATTTGTTTGTGGGAACATGTGTTTGTCTCATTGCTCTTCCCATCATAATTTCATGTGGGCTCAATCCTGTCGTTCTATCAGGAATGCTTCTTATTCCCATCAAAACAAGTGGCAGTGCGTCTGGCCACTCTAATGATGTTGATGCACACATTTTTCCCAGTCTTGACTTTATAGTGCCATTCAATTGTTCAACCACTCCAGAAGCCTCTGGGCGATATGCACAATGCAGTTTCTGTTTGATTTGGAATGCTTCACATATTATCTGGATCACTTCGCTGTTAAAGTGTTTTCCTCTATCTGATTCCAAAGATACTGGGAAACCAAATCTAGGTATGAGCTCTCGTAGTAACAGTTTTGCAACTGTAATGCTGTCATTTCTCCTAGTTGGATAAGCCTCCACCCACTTTGAAAACAGACACACTATGACTAGTACGTATTTCAGCCCTCTGCATGGTGGTAACTGTATGAAGTCGAACTGGAGTCTTATGAATGGACCCTCTGCCTTCCCGATCTTCCCAAACCCAATTATCGTTTTCCTGCCTGGATTGTGCATTTGGCAAGTTAGACATCTCTGGCAAAGACTCTGCGACCGCTCTGAATTTGGGATTGTACCAATTTTGTCTGAACAGCCTAATCATTGCATCTCTCCCTATGTGTGTGTCTCCATGATGCATTCTAGCCATTTGTGAGAGTAAACAGTCTGGCATGACTGGTCTGCCATCTGCACTGATCCATACCTCATCATCTCTTCTTTGTGAACAACCTACTTTAATCCACAAATTCTTCTAACTTTCCTCGACTTCATCTTGCAATTTCTTCACCTCATTCCACGTTTCTGGTGGCATATACAGCATAAGTTGGCAGCTGATTCCCATTCTTTCCACCCTCTTATTTACTGACGTTCTGGTTTTGGCACAATATTGAGCTACCAGATCAGCATATCTGTTGCCGACTACCACCCAATAATCTCCTGACTGGTGTGCAGCACATTTCACCACAGCCAATTCTTTTGGTGATTGTATTGCTTCCAGCAATTCCCTTACAAATTGTCCATTTTTAATGGGGGATCCTGAAGAAGTCATGAAATCCCTCTGCATCCACAGTTGGCCAAAATCATGCACTACCCTGTAACCATATTGACTATCAGTAAATATAGTTACTCTCTGATTCCTCCCAATTTTGCAAGCTTTTATTAATGCAATCAATTCAGCTACTTGTGCAGATTTGACTCCTGGTAAATAGGATGCTTCGACTATTCCAGTTAATTCACATACTGCATATGCTGCAGTTAGTTTACCATCTTCATGTCTTTGACATGATCCATCAACAAATAGCTCCCTGTCTGGCTTTTTAAGAGGCTGTTCCTCAATGTCTGGGCGTGGTTTTGTACATAATTCTGTAATCTGTATACAATCATGTTCATCTTCTTCGTCATCTTTATTTGTTTCGTGATATGGGTCTGGCAGTAAGGTTGCTGGATTTATTATCGTACACCTTACCATGGTCACATTTTCAGCACCCATTATTATTCTCTCATATTTAGTCAGCTGACTAGGAGTAAGATGCTGAGTTCGGGTTCTGGTCAACAGAATCACAACCGCATGTGGAACATACACTTTTACAGGGTGTCCCATTACAATTGACTCACTTTGTTCAATGCTCAAAGAAGTTGCTGCCACAGCTTTTAAGCATCCTGGCAACGCAGCTGCTACTGGGTCCAATGTAGCAGAAAAATATGCTATAGGACGTCTGTCTAGTCCATGTCTCTGAGTTAGAACAGATAGTGCACAATTCTCTCTCTCTTGAAAGAATAATGCGAATTCTCTTTTGTAATCAGGCATGCCTAAGGCAGGTGCTGAACAAAGTGCATTTCTCAATTTTACAAAAGCTTCTACACTTTCATCCTCCCACTCAACAGGATCTTTTGCTTTCTTTTTGGTCATGTTAATTAGGGGCTTAGCCAACATGGAAAAATTTGCTATCCATTGTCGACAGTATCCCACTATTCCTAGGAACATTCGTACTTGTCTTTGGGTTACAGGCATCTGCATTCTTTTTATTAATTCTACTCTTTCAGAGGTTATTCTTCTTTTTCCCCTCTCAATTTGATGTCCCAGATATTTAACAGCTGTTCTGCAAAACTGTAACTTTTCAGGTGAGACTTTATGCCCTTCCTCAGCCAAAAGATTTAATAATGCTATGGAATCAACAACACAGTCTTCTCTGGTGGTCGACGCCACTAATAGGTCGTCGATATATTGAACTAAAACTGAGCTTCCTGGCATCACTAGTTTTTCAAGACACTTTTTCAATATCTGGTTGAAGATGGAAGGACTTTCTGTGTACCCTTGAGGAACACGATTCCACACATAGACTTTATTCTCAAATTTAAATGAGAAAAGATACTGGCTGTCTGGATGTAGTGGTATTGAGAAAAATGCTTGACATAAGTCAATTACTGTGAACCATCCTGCATTCCAAGGAATCTGGTACAGTATCACAGCAGGATTTGGTACTGTAGGACAACATGGTTCTACAATCTTATTTATTTTCCTCAGGTCCTGAACAATCCTATATTTCCCACTAGGTTTCTTTAGTCCCATAATCGGTGAATTGCATGAGCTACTCATTACTTCTTTTAGAATGTTTTGTTTTACCATTCGATTTATTTCTTCAATGACTCCTGCTTTTACTTCTGCACTCATTTTGTATTGTTTGGTATTGGGGAAAATCGCACCTTCTTTTACAGTAATTTGAACTGGATCTATTTTTGCCATAAGTCCTGCTTCTTTTCCGGTGAAATCCCATACTATTTGGTTTACTGTACCTTTTAATTCATCTGGCAACTCATCTTTTGTTATCAAAGAGAACATTTCGTCTATTTCTGTCCCTTGTTTTGCAACCATAATTTTATATACATGGTCTTCATCTGGTGTTTGAACTGCCACACCATCCGGTGTGCAGAAAATTGTACAATTCATCTTGCACAGCAAATCCCTACCTAACAAATTCACGGGGTAGAATCGCACACTACAAATTGGTGCATTTCTTTGAAGTTTCCAATTTTGACTTCCATTGGTTCGGTAAGAGGTGTTCTAATTCTTTGATTAGCTACCCCTACTACTTGGATATCTTCACCCGAGAGAGGAAGGTCTGGGATGTCTGCTGATCTCACAGTAGACCTGGTAGCACCAGTGTCCAAAAGGAAAGTAATCATTACCTTTCACATTTCCTTCAACATATGGACCAGACTGATCTACCTGTAAGGATGCGCCAAGTACGCACTCCTTCTTCCCCTCTCCCAGGCACCGTCATGAGTAGTTTTCGCTGTAATTTTCCTGCAAAAGAAATTGCGATGTCATATAATCATTCTTACCACTTCCTCCTGGGTATCCGATGTCTGTACCGTGCTTTGCTCTGCTTACATTACCCTGAACAGGTGGAGGTGGCAACTGACTCTGGGGATTTACACCCTGCTGTGAGTCATTCTGCGTCTGTGGATTTACAGTTTTGATTTGGGCCATTATTATTTCGAATCTTTTTACATTCGTCCTTCCAATGCCCCAATTTTCCGCATCCATGACAAGGAAATTTCTTTTAGCTTCTTCTCTACTCATTCGTCCTCTCATTTTTCCACCATTCTCAGTATCGCCACTCGTTCCAGAATCTTTTCCTTGATTCTCACTCGGATTTTCCAAATTAATTCCCTGCTTCTCTGCCATTTTCACTTGTGTCCACATCACCTTTTCTTGCAATTTCTTGTGTCTATCCTCAATATCGTCTCAACAATATTTCGCATATTTCAGGATCTCGTCAATAGGTTTCCCTTGCCAGCACAGCATGTGTTGTTTAATCATCTGGCAAATCTCTGGCTTCAAACCGATACACAAACTGACTCATGTTTTTGTCTCCAATGTCCTCAAATCCACTATACTGTTTAAACACCTGTAAAAGGCGCTCATAGTAAGAATGTACTGTTTCACTGGCTTCTTGGGTTGTTCGATCTATTTTCACCCAATCTGTTTCTTTCGGGGGTATCTTTCCTTTCAGGTATGTTATCACCTGCTGATACTTTTTCATCACCTCACTTGCCGGGGCACCTGTCTTTGGATCTCTGGGATACTCATCACTTGGCCAATCCACTGTGATCTTACAATCTGTCCATAAATCGGCAGGTACCACTATGTCAAACAGACCATCCAAATCCTTCAACAATACCTTTGACACTTTTACAAACCTTTCAACCTGCTTGTACCATTCAATTGGCTTTTCCCTCAGCTTTGGAAAATCATTTGTAAATGATAAAATATCCTGTCTGCTCCATGGAACATGTACATATCCTCCTCCCGCTACTTCTCGCATGGGATACATTTGATCTGCTTTTCCTACTTCTTTCATCACATATTCAGATGCTGTTCTACTTGTTCTTGCCTCCTCCTTTTTCTTGGCCCATCTAGATCTCCATTTATCTAGATCTCCCCATTTTTATAAGACTAACATTAATTCTCTTATTTGTAGTCTTCTTCCAGATGCATTCATGTTTTCTAAATCTTTGTCTGAAAATTCTGCTCTATAGGGTTTCTGCAGGACTTTGGATCTCCCTATTTCGATTCCCATCTGTAGTGCTAGATTGGACAGTTTTTCATGAAATATCCTCACATTTCTAGTGATACTCCTACACAGGAACAATAATTCTTCTTCATCATAGGAATTTAAGCGTTCTACTCCTACATTTCCTGCTATTATTTCTTCTAATTCAACTTTTAATTTATGGATATCCAATACTTTTGGAGGTGTGCACTGTTTGACTGACCCTTGTACCCATCTTTCTAGATCTTCAGGTGTTGCTATGGTGGCACTCTTTGCTCCAGATGAAGTTATTAAACTTACATCTTTTGAACCTCCAGGTACACCTCTTCTTGGAGTATTATTTTTAGAACCTCGAATAGGTAAATCCATGAGTGATATCGTTGATTCACAGTCACTAAATTGATCCTCAATTATAACTGGAGCTTCAGGTTTTGGGTTACTCACAGGAGTATTCATAGGAGTCGGTACAGGTATCAATGGAGGGCAGTTTCCTTGAGTACCATATAATGGAACTACTGGACCAATTGTTACAGGAATAGTCAATGAATCAGGATGAACTTTTATCTGAGTTATTTTCCGTACTAATTCTGCTCTGGTCTTTTCTAAAGCTTCTTTTTCTTTGTCATGAAGTATTCTAGTCTGGGTAAATTCATGTATTACCTTTGGTACCATGGGAGTTTGTGGGGGTGCACTAGGAGGGCATCCACTTGTCCCTTCCTGATATGGTGGGGGATTTCTTAACATTTCTTCCATAAATTCGTCTTCTGACTCCTCATTTCTCATTAAATGTTTTGTCTTTTCTGTACATTTTCCTCCTGATTTCTCTCCTTCTGTGAATAATGGATACAGTCCCTCTGTAATCATTGCCCTTTTCCATTGTTTCATCTGACCTTCTCTAGACTCACGTAAATATCTAGGATAAAATCCTGGGTAACTTTTATTACTTCTGGATCGGTCACGTTCAAATGCCTCAGTTTCCCACTCTTCTAAGGCTTCGTATTGAGTTAATCTAGGTCTGGGTTCTAAATCATTCATCCTCAATCTCAAGTTTTGAAGAATTCGCCCATTGAAGGTACCATTCTCGGGAAATGCTAATACTCCATCATTTTTAGTGTATTCTATCCAATTCTCCATCCATACACAAGTATGATAACCTCTCTCCATCATCATGTATGATGCTGGCGTTTTAGCTGGTGGAATAATAATTCCTTCCCTAGTTTTGATTGGTTTTTCCTTTTTAAAATAATTCTTAATCTTTTGTAAGAATGACATTTTCCTTCTTTCTCCGTACATTCTATCTAATCTTCGGTGTATAAAATTGTATTCTGCAAACCCTAGAAATCTCCTATCTGGACGATTCCCTGTTAAAGTCGGATCGCGTTTTAACATGCAATCCTTATCCACTCAAAATTTTGCTTCTAAAATCTCAACCAATCAAATGTCTGCTAACTTTTTATTTCTAAGCCAATCCTTGCGCGGCCTTTTGGTGACGTTTCTCTGTCAACCCCTCCTTTACAATTTGCTCCTTTCTGTCCTCACTGGTTTAACCAATCCCAGCGCGACACCTGTGACGTCAGTACTACTCCTGACTACTGACCCCTCCTTTACAAGAGTCTCTCCACACCCGCTGCTTCAACCTACCACAGCGCGGCGTTTTGTGACGTCAGCTCCCTCTCCGGTGACTGACCCTCCCTTTACAAAAATTTACGCAAACTTATTTTCTCTATAAATCTTAATTACATTTCAGTAACAACATAAAACATTCGCTATCGTGCCAGTTTCCACTAATTTTCGAAAAAGATAGTTTCTTCCACACTTTAGTAAAACCTTTCCGTTTACTAAAACATACACTACGAATAAAACACTTCCGTCTACTCTTCACACAAGCTCCAGAAGTACCTGTTACTTCTCCAATGTTACCCTTACTAGGTGATATAACATCACATTTTTATCAGCGTACTCTTTTTGCTATTACTCACACGCATAGAATCCCTAACAAGTACTTGAAGTCCTGCTTAACTTCTCAGTACTATTTCTGCCTGACCGATAACCTCACTGCAGTATGGCTTCCACTTGCCACCCGCTATTCTTTTCCCCGGGGATTTCTAGACAACCTAAAACAAAACTTTAAGCGGAATGTTAGTTCATAAAAATACAAAAAATTCTCATTACCCAATTAACAAAGAGTAACACTAACCATCCTCTGCTACCAGAAAACTGATCCAGCGCGATATTAGCAAACAGCATACATACACCATATACTCACTTAGGCCCATACATTCATACTACGCTAATACTTTCGCTGGGTGTCAGATATACTCTTATATCAAAAATCCCTGCTACCAATTACCTTCTGATTGAAGAGTAATAACTTACCAATGGATCCTTTGCTAATTGGGAAGTTTAAAATGAGTGACATTCACTATAGTACATAATCCTGAAATAACCACTGAGTCAGGAAGTTTTAAAATGTTTATCTAAAGTTTTAGCAGAGTAAAATACAGAAAATACGGTATTTGATCAGAATACCCAAGAGGAAGCATAGGAACGAATTTTCTAATAACTGACAGTTTTTAAAGAAATAAGAGAGGATAGAGACAGCAGCGCAACTAAAGGTTGCATTATAGTTACCTAGATGCGAGAACCAAGCCCCTTAGCCAAGGAGTTGGAAAGAATAGGACCCAAGAAGGATGAAGAGCAACGACCTCCTTCAGGATCAGGACAGGACTGGTGACCTCTCTGTAATGACGCCTGCGCCGTTCCCCTCTCTGTTACTCGATTTCTCCTCGATTCTCCCATCTAATGGACTCCGCCGCCCCCTCCTCAGGACCTCTTCCGGATAGGGATTCAGTCAGCAACCGATCAGCATGGCAGCCTGGAGCTCTTCTGTATGTTCTCAGAGTTTGTGCTAACTAATTACCAATGCTATATTCTATTATACCCTTCTACGCCCATGTACCTCCCTTTAATGTTGCTAAAATATGGGACCAATACTTCTGATTGGGCAGGGACAGGAGGTGGATTCTCGCACCATGACAAATTTGGCTTAATTTGTAAAGCCTATTGTATTTACGTTCCCGCCCCTTCAAATTAATACATTCACTTTATTTCCCACCCGTTCTCACGACAAATGTTATACATTTTACAGGAGAAGAGCAACATTTTATCCGCCGGATACATTGGGTACATCATTTTCAGCCAATAGGTCATGGCCTTGGAAGACGTCCAAGTTGACTTCACTTGGCAGGCACATAGGACACATGCGCAGAACCCTCTGTCTCTCGAGTTTCAAGTCACCAACCCAGGCCCAAGTTTACGAATTACTAAAAGTGCAAGAGGAAAATATTAAAATCACAAATAAAACGTTTCACTGTATACCCACTTTCCCTAACTCTATTCCCATTTAATCATAATACTACCCTGCATTAGTAGCGTTAAGAAAACGACAATTTAATAATGACATGAGAGCAAGCTTAAGCATGTGAGAACATTGAGCGGCCATTTTAATGCACACTGCGCTGAAGCAGAAGTTTTCCACCAAGCAAAGAAAGACGTCACACCATGTGATCAGGTTGCGACATGCGCAGAGATGTTCCCACGCTTTAGCGGCCATTTTGAGTTATGGACAAGCGTTATTCATTAGTAAAACACATAGGCAAGCATCTATCCCTTTTGTATTCGTGAATGCAAGTATTAGTATTTGACAGTACAAGTTTAATAAATTAATACTATGAGGAAGATTGCATACAAGCAAGTTTCACTTTTGAAACCTTGCTCCATCAGCTGGTGTGGGAGCCAGCCCACTGATTCTCCCACTTATGTCCTTGCGGGCAGGTGGCTGCCCTGCAGTACCTTCTTCGTTCCCCAAGTCACTGGCAAGTAGGATGGGAGCACAGCTTCTAGTGAGAGCAACTGGCTTCATGTGTTCTGGGATCCCCAGGTCACTTGGATTTGCAGACCCTGAGGGGAGGGAGGGGTTGGTGTCCCCAGGCCTGAAGGTTGGCTCATAGAGCCCCCCCCCCACACACACACACACACACACACACACACACACACACACACACACACACCTTCCCCGTCATAATTAATTGAATAATGTTGTGTCAACACACTGGTCCTGACCCAACCCAGAGTACATTTTTCAGGATACAGAGGAGCACTATGTGCCTGCTTTTCTTTGTTTTTTTTGACAGCTTTGTCCTAACACACAAAAGGTGATGGGAGGAATGCGTGCAGTTTGTCTAACCACTGTCCGTCGCTCAGGGTAGCATTCCAACCCATTGTTCTTTTGCCCACCATACGACCTCAGATTAGACAAGGCCATATGCAAATCAATCTTGGTCCTGCTCGAATATAACCAACCCGATCTGCCAAGCCAGGTCCTCTGAACCAGAATACAAGCAACCCAAAACCGATTTCACTCTAGCTGGGACTTTTCAGTCGGCTGAAGCTTGGTTCCAGTGATACAGCAAGCAAGGGACCCACTTCTGGGCATACACTTGGCCAATTAGGGCAGTACATCAAACACATAAAAGGCTGGTGCTCCTCTCCTGCTGGTTGGGGCATCTTGCGCAGCCCCTCTGCAACCAGCCAACAGAACACCCTCCTTGCTGCACTCCTCAGGCCTCAGAGTTTCATGGCATCCTAAAGGGCACCAGGGGAATAAAGGGGTGGGGGAGTCCAGGTCCCTTCCCCTAGTCGGTCCTCAGGAGACATAAGTGAGCCAGTGCCACTGGCCCTGAAGAGACCCATCCTAGTCCCTGGGTCAGCTGGAGTCAAAGTCCTTAGTCCATCCTTGTAGGGCAAGAGGTGGCTTCTCCTTCCAGCTGGGCACCCATTTGCTATCATTGGTTCCAGGTCCAGGGTGTTCTTCCTAGTGCAGGAGTTTTTAAGTGGGGTGGAACGTTTCAAGGGCCAGGCATCCCTGCCAATCCTACAGTGGCACACCACCTTTGTCCCAACCTTCCTGCACGGTACTGTGGGACAATCTAAAATGGCAACTTCAAGTTTTCTCCTGCAGGGCCTCCTCTGCGGGCCTTGCCTCCACCCCTAGCTGACACGGTTGCCTGATCCCTTCCCATCAAAACTTCCTGTCTCTCCTGTGTTGACTTAACCGGTCTGGGCTCCTCCTCTGTTCAAATGGACCTAGGCTGTCCCTGCTCAAATGGAGTGTGACAAGCGAATTATCAGATGCAGATTTCCTCCCCACCCCTTCCTTTCCTAGCCACTATTGAATGCTCTTTTTGTGTGGGGATACCTTTGTTCTTTCTGCTGGAGAGAAGAGAAGAGTAATTTATTTGGCCGAGTGGGGAGGGACAAAGGCATGGAATCTGATTATGAACTGAGCCAAAGAAATGTGACAAATCCTGAAACCCCATAAGATGTGTATGTGAGATATTGGAGATTGTACATTCAAACTGTTTGTGAATGTTTTACCCAGTGCTTTAAATGGGAAAAAATAAGTGCAGGTACTCATTAAAGTGAACTAGAGGTGTGGCAAGTGGGCGGGGCTATGGGCGGGGCTAAGGCCAAGATATGATGATACATAATAACTTCTATACCAGTTGCAGCACATATCAAAACACAACGGAAATGCATTTATGTTAACAAAACAGGTTACATCATTACACAAAATGAAAGCTAAACATAATAACATGTTAAAAATGTCCTTGCTTTGTAATATTTGAAACTTCTTAATGTCATACCGTTATTTGTTGTTGTTTGGCACAATGCTGTATATCCTCAAGCGTGCGCACACACACAAAGAAACAAGCGCAGACATGTACACAAAAGCTGCTGAGCTAAGGACTACAGAAGCGCCTTGGCTGTCAGAGGCAGCTTCTTCTCGGACAGCCTAGTGCTCACCAACACTAGCAGCAATGAGCTTACTTTTCATGAGTACCGGTACTCTGCTAGGCAGTGGCGAAGTGCCGGTATTAACAGTGATAAAAATAAGAAGTGCCAGGACTGAGTACCTGTGAGTACCGGCCCATTTAAAGCACTGCCTCTGCCCTTTTCCCTATGGCCAGGCTCTTCCTGTCTCTTGCTGGTTCAGTATCTTTACATCCACACCTCTTCTCTGTTGTCGATTCACCTCTCATTTCTACCCAGCCTCCAACCTTCTCTCCCTGGTTCTGCCCCTCTTATTGCCACCTCTAGCTTACTTTCTGCACAAGTCTCTTACATTTTGTCACTGTTTTTTCCTCCACTTGCCTCATCTTCTCTCCTCCATGATGTACCCATACCCTACATTTGCCACCTGGCCAGTAATTTGTTGCCCTATATTTCATTATTTGTGTTGATAAAGCACACTTACTGTTGAGGCCTGTAGTTTTAAATAAAGACTTGCAAAAAAAAAAAAAAAAAACTTGCTAAATCAGGATTGATATTTTTCCCAGTAAATAAAAGCATAAATCATTTTTTCACTTCAAAAGTACAAAACTATTTCCAAGCTGTGAACGTTTGTGTGTGTGTGTGTGTGTGTGTGTGTGTGTGTGTGTGTGTGTGTGTGACTGTGCGTGTGTGACTGTGTGCGTGTGTATGTGTGTCTGTGTGCGTGTGACTGTGCACGTGTGTGTGTGACTGTGCACGTGTGTGTGTGTGTGTGTGTGTGTGAGCGCACGCTCCGTCTCGCCCTGTAAATTCTGCAAGGCAGCTTTTTAAACTAAATTTCAGGCTAATGGTTAGTTTATCTCTCTTTATCAGACTGCTTCCTGGCATTAAAAGAGGCAATTCGATTATAATTGCATGTGGTTCATCAATAGCTAAACCCATTACCTCAAGAAATACAGCAGATTTTGTACTTTACACGAATTTGTGTTAAAATACAATTTTTAAGGACCCATTTCAAAACTGAACAAATATCTGGTATTTTTAGCTGAACAAAGTGGCAATTCTAACTTCAGCTGTCACCTCACTTTTTTACATTCCTCCCTCCCCTTCCTTCTATGTTCATGTCGGTTTTCCCAAACCAGATCCAGTTCCTGGGGTGCTGCAGCGTTCCCTGCTATTCATTGCTCTTTGGGCAGGGCTACCTTCACACCCATGGGTCCTTCGCTGTTATGTACATGCAGCGATTAGTGTTGATGGGGCACACAAAGGAAAACAGCTCCTGCGCTGAAAAAAACAAACATAAGAAAACCGGCTGCCACTGCTTCGTATGGCCAGTGCAATACCTTAAATGGACTGGATTACTGACCGGCAGCCCCAGGCCTGGCTATTTCACGCACCTGACTGAAAGGAGGGACGAGGGGGCGGGGGCTTGCAGCAGAATGGTTGTTGACACCTAATCAACAGTGCAGGGTCTGCCTAGACCCTGTATTGTTGATCACAGCGTGATGCAAGCCCTCCCCAACCCCTGCAGTGTGGGGAAATTCTAATAGGCGCTACTGGACGTTCGCAGCGTCCTTGCAAAAGTCTACTTCAGAGGCTCAGTGCGACTGTGAGATGCTGAGCGGCATTTGTCCTGCATTCGAGGCGATAGCAAACCTTAGCCTGTCATGCCATCAATCAGGGTACCGGTACTGTCCTTGACTAAAGAAAAGTGCCGGTACTGACGGCTAAAAAATTTGGAAGTGCCGGTACTCAGTACCGGTGAGTACCGGCCCATTTAAAGCACTGGTTTTACCCCAGTTTGTTACCTTCGTGGACCCTGTAGGTCCGAGTGCAAAAAACTGTACTTTAGAGCAGTTTTTGCCTATATGTATAAACCGTGAAATCACCACAGATTATTTAGTAAGCACTACAGACCAGCACTACGAATGCCCACTGGTAAGGCCTACCCCAGGTCAGTAATAATACTTGCAGAGTCCCTTCTTCGTCAGGCTGCCTGTGAGCAGATACTGGGCTCTGCACAATGGTAGTCTCACGTGTAGCCCGCGTACATGCGTATACACACATATTCGCTTATATCCAGCCTGGTGCACCTTACCCTAGCTGTGCAGTAGTAGCCTTAAAGTAAAAGCGGACGCCAAGGGGTTATCATCCGAAGTCTAATTACCGTGGATTTACCATGAGTGAGACGCTCACATTAAATGTGTAAAGAAAATTAAAAAGTTGTCAAAATTGAAAGTTCCTGGTGAATTAAGTGGGCGGAACTCGTGCTACATGAAGACTATAGGGCTGTCGATTGATTGAACTGCTTCTTGAACAAAAGATTATTTCAGTTGCAATTTATCAATACTAGTTAAATAAGCAGCTAGATGATAGTCCTATTTCAGTAGAAATATTGTATGCAAGATTGTGACCAACTCGGCCCGTATTGAATACAAAAATGTTAGTAATCAACATTTAATTAATGTTCAGTAACGTGCAGTGATTATTTAAGTAATCACTGCACATCTTTCCAGAGTTTCACTCCTCTGTATAAAAGATAACAGATTTTCAACATTTTGTTAACAAAAAAAGCACTGGGCACACATCTGTAAGTTTAGTGACGTGTATTTAAAGGAAATAGATAGCCCTACGTTTTAAAAATATGTTCCTAATGTCAGTGCATGTACATTTTGATTGTATTTGCTTGATTAAAAACTACATTCTTAAATAATGTGTTGCTGTATATAAATTCAGGAGTGTAATTTGTTCTTCAAAGTCCTTGAAGCGAGGAGCATATGGGTAATGAGCACAACTCTCCTGTGAGCTGAAGCATCAGCCTATTGTACATAGTGAGCAAACATGGTTTAGAACAGGGGTCCCCTAACTACGGCCCGTGGGACAGCTACAGCCCGCTGCCAGATTTTATCCGGCCCACAGAGTCAGCCTCGCTGCAAGATTGTATCTGTCCTACAGACTAATACGCTCCTGGTCTCCTCAGCTTCATACTGATTGATTTCTCTAAGCGTTATTCCTAACGTTAAGAACAGCGGAGATAGCTGGATGCTTTACCAGTTTAGCCACAAGGTGTCAGAATAGGACAACGATGGAAAAATAGAAGACTGCCTAGAGTAATACATTTTTTGTCTGTCCTTAATTCTATATTCAGTATAAAATTAAGAACAAACAAAATGTTTATCATTCTAGGCACTTTTGTGCTTTTTCATCTGTTATTGTTGGAAAGATAGCAGAAATGGGCATAGGACAGATCCATTAGAAAGACTCCCTGCAACAGGAAAAAAACCAGACTCTTACTGTAAAAGTAAGAGTCTGATTTTTTAATTTTTTTATTGTGGAAAGCCACGGAGGAAAACAGAAGGACAGAGGAGGAGTGGAACGCCAGTCAAGCTGCAGAACTGGGCTTGAAAGGTGCGAGCGCCTTGTTTGTTGAATCTGGGGTAACGGAGGAGTGATCCATTTCCAGAAGCTGAAGGGTACTTTGGTAATTCCTTTTTAAACTACTGCTGACATTAAAGTGCTCTGCCCTATCTTGTATTGGGTCCGGCTGCTTTGAAAATCTTTACTAGGCCCAAAATCACTCCGAAGTCGCATTTAGAAACTAGGCCCAAAGCTGTTTTGTGACAGAGAGAAGAGTTTAAAGTGGGCAACTGCAGTGAGCCGGTGTTCCGTAGTTTTAATCTCCCCATCGGAATGATCTCCCCTTCGCATGCGTATTTGACCGCGAATGCGCATTTGCAACAATAATCCTTTGGCATGTCTTTCTGAGCTCCCCAGCAAAGCCAAAAAATACCGTCATTGCTCACATGCTGTATTAGTAAGCCCCGTAGGGGGAGACCAAACCGACGGGGGAGAGCATCTAGTTAGATTATACCTTCGTTTTAATCTCCCCATCGGTATGATCTCCCCTTGGCATCTGCACATGCGTATTTGACCACGCATGCGCATTTGCACAGCAGCAAACTACCGTCATTGCTCACGTTTCGATGACGTCAAGCGCTACACGGTTAATGGTCACATACCCATAAATGTTCCCTGACAGCTTCCTCTACCAATCATAAATCTTCAAATCGATTTCTCTTCCTCCGCGCTACCCTCCCACCCCTCTTGAAACTTTTCCAGCAGCAGTCACACCCTCGCGGATATTCAGCACTCTCGTTGGTAAAAAGAATATTAATTTCTTATTGTGCTTTATTTGCAAGGTGAGTTTTTATTCATTAAAGCATACTTTACTGTTGTGTTTGTATTACTTAATTTTTTTAAATAGGAAAGGTTTTAGCTTTTCCTTGCCTGAGTTAATTGGTTATACTTTTTAGGCATGTCACATTTTCGTTACTTAATAAATAATATATTTTAAAAGTGTTATGATCCATTGTGAGCTTCTATACATTTTTTTTTCCATTTACTAATATTAGGAGTTTTTGGAACTGTTAATCTTACAGCAATTTAAACAAGTCAACTTCCCTTCTTTATGTAATTCTCTTAACAAACTCAGTGGACATCTAGAGGAAAAGAAAGTGAGGAAGTAGGAGTATCTATGTTTTGCAATTTTTTTCCTGTCAACCACAGTATCTCACCTATCACGGAATCATGTCTGTAGACCTGGCTGAAAGTGAGCAAGGTAGTGAAAAAGAACATTGTTCCCTGTAGTAATTCAGTGTTTGCAGAGTGTAGTTAGCGGTCACATATCTGAGTAGATAATCAGAGGTGCAATGTCTGCTTAGGATATAATGCTTATCTTTATTATACTCGCTGCAGGCAATCTACTACAAACACATACTACCTAATTTCTAACTTATGTTAATTGGTACAGTACCTGCTTAGTAAGATGTAAAGGGGCTGTCACGCTGTGCCAGCCCCAGTGTCTTCATGTTTACAGCACACTACCAATTGTCAGGCTATTGGTTGTTGGTATGCGGTTAAATCTTGGATTAATAAATCTATGCTGTTTACCTTTTGTGAGGCTAATAATTACCTCCACAATACTTTGTGTTTACTAAATATACCAAAGGCACAAAACATGCTGTGTGCCTAAGATCACACTGTCTGCTTTTGGGCTGAGGGTGTTTGGGGGGGGGGGGTGAGCAGCTGTGAGCAGCTCATTTGTGATTATTTGAAGTGCAAGGTCTTGAGGTCCTTTTTGAACTGGTGTAGTTGGAGTTCATTCCAATTATTGGCTGCGAAGTAGGAGAAGGATCTTCCCCTTGCTCTTGTCCTGTAGAAACGAGGGACGTTGGCTACTTCGAGGTCAGTTGAGCGGATGTTTTTTTGGGAGGGGTTCATGGAGGTTCGCTCATTCTGCTATTGTGGTCCGTTGTTACGGTGGGCTTTGTAGGCATGTGTGAGCACCTTGAAGGTTATTCTTCTTTTCTATGGGGAGCTAGTGGATGTCGTGGAGGTGTTGGGTAATGTGGTTGTGTCGTCAAATGTCGATGATGAGTCTACCTGTGGCGTTTTAGACAGTCTGGAGTTTGCGGAGGTGTTTTCTCTTTATTACCGGTTTAGAGACTGTTGCTGTAGTCCATTCTGCTTGTGATGAGTGCATGGGTGATGTTTTTTCAGGAGTCAGTGTTATCCACTTGAATGTTTTGCAAAGTATGCCGAGGTGTTTGAAGCATGCTGAGGATACGGTGTGATCTGGCTATTCATTGTTAGTGAGGAGTCAAGTATGATGCCAAAGTTGCATGCGTGGTCTGTTGGGGTGGGTGGTTTTCTAAAGGCGGATGGCCACCAGGTGTTCTCCCATGCGTAGGAGGTGCAGCAGAGTATGATGACTTCTGTTTTCTCTGCGTTGACCTTCAGCCAGCTGTTGCTCATCCAGGTTGCAATGGCTTTCATCCCTTCTTGGAAATTGCGCATTAAAGGACATGAGGGATGATCATTTAATTGTTTTTCAGCTGTCTGAGGTCACTGCAGCCATCTCTCGACTTCAACCAAATAAAGACCCCGGGGCCCGATGGGGTACCAGGGGATCCTTTTTAAATCCACTATAGATCTTTGGGCCCCCTTATTAACGTTGCATTTAAATTCAGAAGCCAATGGCCCCCTCCCATTAACCTGGTCCCAATCAATACTAGTCCCTGTTTTTAAAAAGGGCAATAGATCAGACCCTGCCTGCTTCACGCCCAAACCTCTGATTGATTCAGAGGTGAAAATTATTGGTCGGATTCTGTTAGATCGTCTTTCATCTTGGACTGTGGAGCAAGGCATTTTATTTGACCTTCAATACGGGTTCAGGCCAGGACGGGGTACCATTGAGCAAAATTTGAACCTCTACTTATTGATTTGTACGTATACCAAGGTCAAGAAGGAGCAATACATTTGGCCTTCATGGACCTTAGCTCTGCCTTCAACAGAGTTAATCGATCCAAATTATGGACCGTGATGGCTCAGATGGGAGTAGAACCTGCACTAAATACCTTTTTGTATGATCTACATAAGTACATCTCAGCTAGTGTAAGATATGGGCCCAGTGGGGAATGCACACAGCACTTTAAATTGCAGCGTGGGGTTTTCCAGGGTTGTATTTTAGCACCTTTTTTATTTATTTTATATTTTGATCAATTAGAACAAGCACTGACTGACTGACACATGTTTGGATGTTCCCAAAGTGGGAGTCCATTCAATTCTGGCTCTGCTTTATGCAGATGATACAGTATTTATTGCCCGGACTGCCAAGGGATTACAATGACTTCTTATCCTTTTTATTGATTTTATGAACAGCCTTGACCTCTCCACTAACTTCTCAAAATCAGATATGATGAAGTTTGGCCTATATGAATACAAAAACCATGAAATTCATAGTAGATGGACTACATATCAGCCAGGTAGATGAGTTTAGATATCTATGGGTTCAGCTGGATCCTGGCCTTGATCGGCATCCACTTATGACTCATAATGTGATGTCTTTTAATAGAGCTATGTTCAGCATAGGTGACTTTGCAAGCCGGCTTGGGCGCACCCACATAAAATCTGTCCTGGAAATTTTCAAGGCTAAGTGCGTCCCAATTGCCAGTTATGGCAGTGGAATATAGGGCTATGGCCCAGTCACCCCAATTCAAATAGCGGAAGATAAGTTCCTTTAGGGGCTTTTTGGGAGTCCCACAAAGTGTACCCTATGAAATTGTACATGAAGAATTGGGATTAGGTTATATCATTGACCAGCTTCGACTCTGCCCTTTAAAACTCTGGCTTTCAATTTGGACAAAGGAGAAACTTTGTCTCAATAGATTAATTATACAAGACTGTTTGAACATGGACATGCCCTCCTTAATCCCGTGGTTGGCTTATATCTCCCATAACATGATATCCTTAGAGATGCCCGATTTATATGCCAATCCTAGAAGCATAGTTAGATCTGATCACAAATCGGGTGCAGAAGCGTTTAGGGACAAGATGGCAGTGGATCTTGAGGACACTGCATTATCGAAACTCTCGGTGCGATACGTAATATTAGTAAAAACCACGAGCGAGCTGGAACCCTACTTGACCTGGAACTTGTCCCACCACCAACAACGCTTATTGATATATTTCAGGTTCAACCTATTCCCACGATTAGTTCCTTTTAAGCATGTTTGTTTTAAGGACTCGAAGTTGCCCCATTGTGATTGTGAAAATGTTTTGGTTAATGATACATTACATATTGTCATGATCTGTGGAAAATTTTATACTTTACCGCACAAGTTTTTATGACCACTTTTAAAGCCAATGAATTTTACCCAAGTTAGGCCTGCATTATTGCATTTACAGTTTTTAAATACACCCACAGTATGTTTTTTTCTTTTACGTTTTCTTACTGGGGTCTTAAAGCAAGCGTAAAATTATGCTGATGTTAATCTTTGTGCTCTGTTTTAAATTGATTTGTCTTTTATGATTTTTTTTTAATCGAATAAAGAAATTGATGATGATGGTAAAGTGCACTCAATCGTTGCCATAAATTCTATGCATGTGTAAACATAGATTGTTGTAAGAGATACAGCCCTTGCGATTGTCTCTGAGGAATGCAGAAACAGTTTTATTAACATGTTTCCTGGCTTTGTTAATCTGTTTACAGAATTGATTTGACCGCTTCCATTTCTGTCTTTGGCATATAGTAGAGTACACTAAGACAGTGTGAGGAAAAAGCGAGATCAGTTCTGCAAAGGTATTCTTCATTAGGATTTTCAGCCCTACCCCAGTCAGTGTGTCTAGGTTGTTGCCACCACAGTGCACGATCATGAGGTCTGTGACTGGTAAATGCACAGTGAATGCGACAATGTTTTGCCGACTCAAAAAATTATTTAAATTAAAACTAGTTATTAATGTACTTTCTGATAAACCCATACCAAATCAAAAAAACAAGTGGTATATGATATAAATATAATATATAATATACAATATACAATTATAGAAAGAAAATAAGAAAATCCTAAAGGCTCACTTAAAAAAGGACGTTACAATTAAGAAATACAATTTTAAAAAGCCTTAGAAATTTACTGAAAAACAAAGGTTACAGGGTCGTTCTAGTTAGGAAATAGATTTTTTTTTAAAATTAGAAATTCACTGATAAAAAACCAAAGATTACATTGACATTATAGTTAGGCTAACATTTCACTCACACTACTTATGACCTCACTTATTACATCACTCATGACATGGTCAGTGACATCACTGATGACATCTCAAATGACATAACTGATGACTTCACTGATGACATCATCCACAGAATCACTGACTCACCCACTCGCATCCCAATATAACCTTTCCTACACCTACTCCCACACTATGATTCTCAAAAGCATTGACACACCGATAGCAGAACTTACACACCAACTCACTGATTCAGAAGTCTATAAACACATCCACTCAGTCACCCATACAACTACTCATACACCAACTCACTTACTAATACAGCCACAGATATATCCACTCATACACCCATAAAGACACTCACATACTGTCAGTCACCAATAGAGCAACTCACACACCTACTCGCTCACCCATAGTCAATCAGACAGCCACCTACTCACTTATAAAGTTATACACACACCCACTCACTTATGCATACAGATAATAACTGTACACCTACTCACCCAGCTATAGTCACTGACACAAGCACACACTCACACATACAACCACTCTCACAATCATTCAATCACACATAGTCACTCATATACTCCAACACTCACCTTTACTGCCTTTCACATATGCAGTTACTCACCCATATACCACTGGTATATCCATTTACTAACCGACACAGCCATACACACACTCAGTCACCTATAAAGCCCCTCACATATGCACTTACTAACCAATACAGTGACTGACTCACCTACTCACTCATCCATCCAGGCAGTCACATGCCCCTTCACCCACCCACAAAGACACTTAGATACCCATACAGATACTCAGACAACCAATCACCTGTGCAGCAACTCACATACTCACCAAGCCAAACAGCCCCTTAGACACCAACTGACAGACTGATACAGACATTCACACAACCTAGTCACTCACCCATATATTCACTGAGATATTTAATCACTCACTTATACAGTCAGTTATACACCCACTAAATAGTCTATACAGGCACTCATACACCCACTGATTCACCAATACACCTTGATATATATATATATATATATATAACACTCATAAACATTTTAAAAACACTCACACTCACTGGATGATGTCATCAGTGATGTCATCAGTAATGTCATTTGAGATGTCATCAGTGATGTCTTGAGTGATGTCACTGACCATGTCATGAGTGATGTAATATGTGAGGTCACAAGCAGGGCATTAAAGGGGTATGAGTTATAATTAGTTCAGCTAGCTATAACTGCTGAATTTCTCTGGTTTTGTACGAGTGAAATGTGAGGCTTACTATAATGTCCCTGTAACCTTTGAATTTCTAAGTTTTTTAAATTCTATTTCCTAACTATAACGGCCCTGTAACCTTTGTTTTTTTGAGTGAATTTATATATATATATCTATCTCCTCCAATTGTGGCTTTGCTGGCATGCATCCTGAGCGCCGGTGGTGCAAGTAAGAGGCGAAAACCACACATGCCTCTATAGATACAAAAGTCACCAATCTCAGTTCAGAGAAAGCTCGCACTCGAATTCAAGAGTATATCCATTTATTCGCTGGCAGCACATGTTGTTAGGAACTCGTTTCGGCTGTCCTTGCAGCCTTTGTCAACCTTACAGTGCATCATTCTCTCATGCATTTAAATATGCTTCACAGGTGATAGCTAATTACATCAATATAGAAGTTACTACGCTCTCCATGTTGTTCCCACTTTTAAAAGACATCAAATTGTCATTTAGCTCCTGTGTTAAAATGTGAAAGAAACCATTTATATTGAGCTCAGCAGTTGAAATAAACAAAAATGTCCACGTGTGCGCTGCTTTTTGCATTTAAAACATCATCCTTATTTACATAACTGTTCGTTACGGTGCTGGCAGATATTTAGACTTTTCTAATTCCTTGACGTGCACATTTCCGAGTGAAATACTCATTAGCGTACAAATGTCTACCCGGGGACCACCACCCCCCGGGGCTTGCTTTAAATAATGTGCGGGAGGGCACTCGGCCCTCCCGCAGCCCTGGGGACCGCCACCCCCCGGGTCTTGCTTAAAATAATGTGCGGGAGGGCACTCAGCCCTCCTGCAGCCCCGGGGACTGCCACCCCCCGGGGCTTCCTTTTTAATGTGTTGGGGGCCTCCAAGCCCCCCCAAGCCCCGGGGACCGCCACCCCCGGGGCTTTTATAAAAAAAAAAATAAACCTGTGTGGGGGGCTCGAGCTCCCCCACATGCCCCGGGGACCGCCACCTCCCCGGGGCACTAATTATGTACATTCGGGGTCCATTACAGACCCCCGAGCCCCGGTGACCACCACCTCCCCGGGGCTTTCAAATTGAAGGGAGGGGGGCCGCGCGGCCCCCCTCGTGAAGCCAGTTATGGCCCTGGGGACTGCCACCCCCCAGGGCCGGCTCCTGCAGTGTCCCGGGGTGCCCACCCCCGGGACACTGCTGTTTGCTATGGCAGGGCGGGAGCCGTGCGGCTCCTGCCCTGTCATAGCAAACTCTGCTTTGGATTTTGGAAGCGAGAGCAGGTTTCCTGCTCTCTCTTCCAAAATCCAAAGCATATTGCTTTGCCACACAGGTAGCTGCATGTCAGCAGCTCCCCGTGTGGAAAAGCAATGCCGGCTCCCGAAGGAGGCGGGGAGCCGGTGGGACCGTGGGGGAATTGGGGACCCCCCACGCTCCCCAACAGAGGCCAGGCCCCAGGGGATGGGGTCCCCGGGGCCAGGAGTGGCCTGGGAGGGGGGCCACGCGGCCCCCCTCCCCAATAATTTTTTTTTTTTTAAATTAAAAAATGAGGCAGAGCCCCGGGGGATGGGGTCCCCGGGGCTAACAGAGGCCTCAGGAGGGGGGCCACACGGACCCCTCCTTTCTAAAGTAAAAAAAAAAAAGATATATATATATATATGGCCATGCCCCGGGGGATGGGGTCCCCGGGGCAGAAATCGGCCTCAGGGAGGGGTGTCACGCGGCCCCCTTCCCGTTTAAAAAAAAAAAAAGTCAGGCCCTTGGGGATGGGGTCCCCAGGGCCACAAAAAAGGGAAAATAAGGGGGGCCATACAGCCCCACTTCTGAAAAACAAACAAAAAAAAAGCCGGCATCGCTGCCGGAGGCCCCGCCCCCTCCCTGCAGCATTCTGCAAACGCGCCCCCTGGTGCGTTGTAAGATGGGGAACTAATTCCCCTTGAATACGGAGGGTCCCTGGAGGCCAAGTAGCCCACCAGGTACCTCCAGAATGTGCCAGGGAGCTGCGTTGCAGAGAGGTGGTCCAAGGCCACGCACCTTTTAACACCACTCTGCAACGCAGCTCTGTGGTGCTTACTGGAGGTACCTGGTGGGCTAGTTGGCCCCCAGCGACCCTCAGCATTGATGGGGAATTAATTCCCCAACTTAAAACACGCCCGGGGGCGCGTTTGCACTTTGGTGAAGGGTGGGGGTGGGGCCTGATGTAACAAGTGTGCAAACGCACCCTGTGGTGCGTTGTAAGTTGGGGGATTAAGTCCCCTTGAATCCTGAGGGTCCCTGGGGTCCAACTAGCCCACCAGGTACCTCCAGTAAGCGCCACACAGCTGCGTTGCAGAGAGGTGTAAAAAGGAGCGTGGCCTCGGACCACCTCTCTGCAATGCAGCCCTGTGGCGCTTACTGGAGGTAGCTGGTGGGCTAGTTGGTGCACAGGGACCCTCAGGATTCAAGGAGACTTAATCACCCAACTTTAAACGCGCCACAGGGCGCGTTTGCACACTTGTCACATCAGGCCCCGCCCCCTCCCTGCACCACAGTGCAAATGCACCCTGTGGTGCATTTTAAGTTGGGGGATTAATTCCCCTTCAATCCTGAGGGTCCCTGGGGGCCAACTAGTCCACCAGGTACCTCTTGTAAACACCACAGGGCTGCGTTGCAGAGAAGTGCTCCGAGGCCATGCCCCTTTTTGCACCGCTCTGCAAACGCGGCTACTGGTGCACTGCTGGTGGGGCGATGAGGTCCTCTTGTGTCCTGAGGACCTCAAGACACAAGTGGACTTCATCCTCTGAGCAGCAGTGCGCCAGAAGCCGTGTTTGCAGCGTGGTGTAAAAAGGGGCGTGGCCTCAGAACAGCTCTCTGAAACGCAGGTCTGTGGCGCTTACTGGATGTACCTGGTGGGCTACTTGGCCACCAGGGACCTACAAGATTCAAGGGGACTTAATAGGGACGTCATAGTTAGAAATTAGCATTTAAAAAACCATTGAAATTCACTGAAAAAACCATAGGTTTCAGGGACGTTATAGTTAGCTGGACATTTCACTCTTACAAAACCAAAGAAATTCCACCGTTATAGTTAGTTCAGCTAACTATAACTCGCGCACCCGCAATGCACTGCTCATGACGTCACATATTACATCATTCATGACATGGTCAGTGACATCACTGATGACATCACTGATGACATCTCAAATGACATCACATGACTCTTTTCGTACGCGGATTATTCCTGGTGAAGCAGAGACAGAGGTTCTGATTTCTTGCTGGTGTATGGCGTGTTCAGCGTTCCGAGAGCGGAGAGAGTTTTCCGGCGTTTCAGGGCAGGAAGCATCGAGGATCTTCGTTGCAGTTCACTAATCCCTCGAGGTTTGCCTGTAAACCATCGTTTTATGTTTTCAGCGGTGCAGGTAGGACAGTAATTTTACAAACGATTGATACAAGGTAACAATGATATAGCCATGGGAAAACTTGTGTACAGAGATGACAGTTGCTAATCGTGTCTCTTAACACACTATCAGGATATTATTGAGAACTGATCATTTAAGTCCTGAGACTTTGGTGAATATGAGAACATTGAATTATGTGACATTCTTGAAGTGAACCTTTGGAGCATTTTTGAACATATTGTGAATTGGAAGTTGTTTTAATCAGAACTTTCCTGAAAAGTATTGAGAACATTTATAATTCTCCTCAAAAATATCATTGATTTGCATACTCTACAAGAACACTAATAGAGAACTTTATTTGTGGAATCACGTATTTTCTTTTGCAGGTAATTTGAGAGTAAGACAGTCCTTATTATTTTTATCTGTTTAGTAAAAGATAATTCATAGGTATAAGTCTGACCTTGTTACTCTTTATTTTAGGTCTCGCTCCCCGCAGTATCCTCCCTAATTTCCCTTCCCCTCATCTGTCCATTCTGATACTCTGTGCATATAATATCAGACTTGGAGCTGCCAGAAGGTGGGCCTCTTGAGGGTACTGCTCCTGAGAAATATTGTGGATCGTGACAGAGAATAATCCGCCCACGAATTGCGTTCCTCCCGGGCAGTACCGCCAAGATGGCAACAATGGATGATTTGTGTAGAATGATTAGTGACATGCAAAAAGAGTTGGTTGCTACCCACATGGAAACAGCAGCATTATCAAACCAACTAGCACAATTACAAAAAGCTGGACCTACCACAACTACTTCCACACCAGTAGTGTCTCATGCATCGCTCCTTACTGTATCAGTTACCTTACCCCCAACTGTACCATTGGCTTCTCCAGAACGATTCGCGGGAGATCCAAGAAAATTTCAAACCTTCCTAACGCAAATACAACTTAATTTTATGGTTAGACCAAATGCCTTCCCGGACGCTCAGTCTCGCATAGCTTTTTTAATTTCCTGTTTAAGCGGCGATGCAGCAATGTGAGCAGTTCCATTAGTTAATTCTGATGATCCCTTGGCATATAATTGGAGAAATTTTAAAACAGAATTTGAACGTGTGTTTGATAGACGAACTATTACTGGGTCAGCTGATCGAGAGTTACTCGACCTGCGTCAAGGAAATAAAGATTTAGTTCATTATTTAACTCAATATAATCGACTCATAGCTGAGACGAGTTGGCCTGAAGATAAGAGAGCAGTGTTATATTATCAGGGATTAAAGGATGATTTAAAAGATGCATTAGCCTCCATAGATCCTCAATCACAGAGTTGTGAAGAACTTATAGCTCTCATGTTACGGTTAGATCACCGTCTGGCTGATCGACGAGGTGACAAGAAAAGACCAGACTTTGGAACTTTCAGCAAAACTCGAGATCGGAATTCATCTGTACCTCAAGATCAATCTGAACCAATAGATATAGGTGGTTTGAGAAAACCCCTTACTTCTGAGGAAAAAGAATTACGATGAAAAACGGATTATATCTGTACTGTGGCAAAAAACGCCACTTTGTAAGATAATGTTTGGTACGACCGAAAACATTTGGAAATACAACTGCACCCGAGTCAAGCAAAAAGCAGGGAAACTAAGCAACTCGAGGAATAAGCAGGAGACGTCCTCGAGTATAACTCTTGTAGCTCCTGAACAATCAGTAGCCAACACTCTTCCGATGCGATGCGCGCGCAATGTAATTCGTTTTATTTATTTATGTACTTACCTCCATTCGGCCGTATGCCGGAGTTTACTACCCCCCACCCTGCCCCTCCCCGCCCACCGCCCCGCAGCAGTCCCTCCAGGAGCCGCTACTGGAAATGATCATTTAAGTCCTGAGACTTTGGTGAATATAAGAACATTGAATTATGTGACATTCTTGAAGTGAACCTTTGGAGCATTTTTGAACATATTAAGAACTGGAAGTTGTTTGAATCAGAACTTTCCTGAAAAGTTTTGAGAACATTTATAAGTCTCTTCAAAAATATCATTGATTTGCATACTCTACAAGAATACTAATGGAGAACTTTATTTGTGGAATCACGTATTTTCTTTTGCAGGTATGTTGAGAGGAAGACAGTCCTTATTATTTTTATCTGTTTATTAAAAGATAATTCATAGGTATAAGTCTGACCTTGTTACTCTTTATTTTAGGTCTCCCTCCCTGCAGTACCCTCCCTAATTTCCCTTCCCCTCATCTGGCCATTCTGATACTCTGTGCGTGTAATATCAGAGTCGGAGCTGCCAGAAGGTGGGCCTCTTGAGGGTATTGCTCCTGAGGAACATTGTAGATCGTGACACCCAGATCTCATGATAGTAACTGTAGACCCCTAATTCTCACTGAATCCCGTGAAATGTACAGGTAATTAACTGATAGAATCCCACAATAGTGTCCATACCAAAATCTCAAAGAAAGAAAAAACCCCTGAAAAATAGTGTTATAATAAAAATATCAAACAAGGGAAAAAAAGGAATCAACACTATTATACTTGTAGTGTCATTCAAGAGATCACTTGCTAAAAAAGTACATCATCTTCTGGCCAAAAGACAAAGCTGTTTTTCAAGTTTGCACCATCATTGTCATGAAAAACAACTAGATTACATACACATCAAATCAAAAGAACCACCTTATCTCAAATGAACATGAAGCTCCTCATCCTGGTTGAGGCCACCTGGGTGCTGGCTGTTGAGTTGAATAATATATTCAGATTCTAATATCCTCAGAGTTCGTTCTCTGTCTCCCCCTCTCGCATGCACTGGAACCCTGTCAATACCAAAGAATGAGATTTTAAGAACTTCATCTATGCCCTGGCCATGTATCGCGTTGCAATGTCTAGCCATTGGGTAATTTACATTAATATTCTTGATTGCCCGTAGATGTTCCAATATCCTTTTCTTGACCAGGAAGATGGTACATCTCACATAGCGGAAGCCACACAGGCATACTAAAACATACACCACATAGTCATTGTTGCAGTTCATGAATCTCTTTATCTTGATTTGTTGGTAACGTAACCATTTTCATGGTAGTGCTGTGGGTGCAAGCTTTACATTTTCCACATTGGTAGAACACTGGGAGTTCCCTCAGCCAAGACCCCGTAGCCATATGCCCTGTCTCTGGAAAGCTGTGTACTGCACATCTCTAAGAGAACTACATCTACGATAGGTAATATGGGGACTAGTACTAACAAACTTCCCAATGGCCGGATCAGATCATTTTACTTTTTAAGGTAGTAGTGATTTATAAATTAAGTATTTTTTAATAAGCAAAGTGTCTAATCCAATTTGTTTTCAACTTTGAAAGTGCAGTCTAGTTAGAACCCTGCCCCAACTTTGTTTTACCTCAGTTTCCATAGCAACCCCCTTTGGAACACTCTCTTGTACCAGTAGGTCAAAAGTTCACAACACATTCTATAAGCAGGATACTAGCTTCACATTCAACTGTAGCAGGGGTGGTTGACTGTTTGGAAATATAAACATTTCCAAAATACCATAACATGTTTAAAATGTTTCCAGGCCCAATCACAGATCTATTTACTTTACTTTCAAAATCATTACCTAATTTTATGTACCTGCATATTTACTATATTAGTTGGGGTCGGAGGCGCACACCTTCTATTATTCTATGAAACTACTTTTGATTCTATTTATGTACCTAAATTAATGGTGCTACAGTGCTACACTTGCTGCCATAACAAGTGTCTAAACAAACAGAAAAAATACAAGCCAGAAGACTTGCTTACACCGTGCACTGTTCACTGGGTTATAAAAGAACCCTATAATTTTATCGATGCTCTAAATCAGAATAATACTCAACTATAAACTTTAGTGCGTGTCATATAGACTTATATTTTTCATTCTTATTCCATCAAAAAGTAAAACAAACAATAAACATTTCTCATTCTTGACAATACATGTTGTCTATGATATTAACAGAGTTTACAATGTATTCTTGATAAACATAATGTTTCACAACATTTAATCATTTATGCCATAAACAAGTTTAGAGTGCCCAATGCATTTCGGGACCTTATCGTCCCTTCCTCAGGGGCAACCTATAAAAGAGAAAATGATGTTACATTCTACTAACTGCATAATCAGAATCATACAGACAACTTAGGTAAGTATCATTACCCGTGGGATGGTTAATAGCCAGTTACCAAAATGTATCCACTAGGTGGTTAGTACTGGGCAAGGTGCATGACACATATGTAGTGGTAATATTAGTAAAGAAAGATGCACTCCCTTAGTAATGAAAAAAAATAATAATAAACAGTCAACCAATGAACCACTAAATAATAAAACAATCTCATTCCTTGAAAATACCTTAATAGAAGATGTGGCGTGACAAAATATCGTCCCTACTACAACCCTATAAAAAAAGATAAAAAGGTCAATATGGTGGTGAGCTGCTGAGGCTAGTTAAAACAATATAACTCCATAGTGATGTATACGTCAGAATGACATGTAACGCTCACCTCTACCTCCTCAATGAGAATCTCAACATACCCTGCAAAGGTACCGCTGCTCTTGATCAGAAAATAAAAACCAAACGGGGTCGGTGTTAGATACGCTAATTACCATAAGACCATTAAACAAGCTGTGAACAAGGATGACTGATACTCACCCCAGGTTAAAAGACGAAATCCAAAAGTAATGGCCAAATCTGTATCTATGCCCAAAAAACGCCCTGAAGAAAAAATAATAATGCTAGTTAAGACGGGTCCCGATTACGCTAAATAGTAAACCATAATATGTCCACTATGGACCGAGGCCCCTCCTTACCAGGTAGAAAGCCCCGAAACGTGGTCTACGTATAGTCTTCAAAACGCCGTTACAAGTGAAAGTGTGCGTCGTCCCCGAGAAGTGCTCGCGATTTAAGTGGAAGTAGAAATGGAAATGGAACTCCTACTATAACAATATACCGGCCATGTTTGACCAGGATAGGTTCGTGAGGATACCGAGCTTATAGAAAATAACGTCCTCCGCGAGATTAAAGGGATAATGGAAATGAAAATAAGACTGCTGGTGTGCAAAAGTGTCGGCCATATTGGACCAGAATGACTCCGTGAGAACAATGTGTAAGCAACGAAAGAAACAAACGATAACCCCGTTTGTATTAATGATGTTAACAATTAAACATCGACGGTGATTTTTGCAGCCGCTCTTTACTATAGAAACATGATCATGAAATCTAAAATGTAAAGGGTATCCCACTGAAATAGACTGTGTACAAAAGCACATTAGATGCAATACCAGAGGACCTATTTTAATGACAGCTATGTGTCAATATTATCCCATAATAATGAACAGGATATCAATAAGAAATATTCACTCTGCTAGATGGAAATAAAGATCTTAAGATTGACCATCAAAGTTTTTCAATATGAAATGTGCGATATCACTATTTATAATAGGGATGAAAAAGATGTGGCCACTAATCTCTCATAAGATCAATAGATGCTGTCTCCAAGACATCAATCAATAAATGCTGATTTCAGATGTATCACAAATTAATCATGCGGACCAATCAAAAAAAAAATATCCGGTCAATCATGACCTGTAAAGAAAGACTAATGGGGAACAAAAACACAAATATAAAAGAAATTATTCCACCACCACCATGTACATATGTGTGTTACACCATTACTATATTGTTAACAGACCTACTAGTGTCATTAATATGCATGCTACAGAAAACAACTCATGTCAATGCGATCATGTAATCCTAAAGGAATCATGGTATCTAAGACCTTGATCCAATAGATTTCTCTTTGGAGCAACATTTTTGTAATATCCATCCCTGGACACGCTTGTAATTTCTCAATGATTTGAAACCTTAGCTGAGATATGGTATGTTTAACCTCCTCCCAGTGTGTCGCTAAGCTTGATGTTGTACTTCTGGTTCTAATTTTACTTTTGTGTTCCGTAATCCTGATTTTCAATTTACGCTCAGTCTTCCCTACATATGCTTTTCCGCAAGGGCATTTGATGCAATACACTACATTATTAGAATTGCAATCACTGGTGTGTTTTAATTTAATTCTCTTTCCTTATAATGGATGAGTTAACGTGTTTCCTGTTATAACATTGTTGCAATGTATGCAATTGTTACATTTCCTTGTGCCTTGTTGTTCAACTTGGTTTTCGATCTTATCTGGAGTGGATAACATAGCTCGAAGGTTTTGCCCCTTGTGTAGGCAAATAAAGGTTTGTTTTGAAATTTTCCATTAAAATCTGCTTCATTTTGTAACAATTCTCATCTTGAGGTTATGATCTTTTTTACAGATTGTGAGACAGTTGAAAATTTTGACACAAATACCAGTCTTTTGTCGTCATGTCTGGTTTGTGTTTGAAATAACTCATGTCGTTCTTTAATCTGAGCCCGGTTTAAGCAGTCCTGTAAGATACCCTCCAGGCAACCTCATGCTTGATAGCATTGTTTATACTCTTGTAATTTTTGTTTACTTGTATTAGGATCTGAGCAAATTCTTCGGATGCGTATGAACTGGGAGTAAGGCAGATTCTTTGTTAAACTTTTGGGATGAAAACTAGTATACGCTAAAGCGTTGTTCCGATCTGTGGGTTTGCTGTATATTGCTGTGTCAAATTTGCTATGCCCTGTGGATTTACTCACTAATACATCAAGAAAGTGTATATTCTTGTCTTGTATGTTGTGAGTCAGTTGTATTCTCGGGTTAACGTTATTCAATGTCTCAATCATGGTCACTAGTGCTTGTCTGGTGTCAGTCCATATTAAAAAAATGTCATACTCTAACATTTGCCAAAGGCAGAAATGGAAGGGGTTAAACACATTTTTTCCACAGGCAGACAAAGCCAGGAAACATGCCAATAAAACTGTTTCTGCATTCCTCAGAGACCA
The DNA here is from genome assembly GCA_963921515.1 of Calotriton arnoldi. Lineage (NCBI taxonomy): Eukaryota > Metazoa > Chordata > Amphibia > Caudata > Salamandridae > Calotriton > Calotriton arnoldi. The sequence goes on from CAWUFW010009166.1 coordinate 585,298, forward strand.
CAACATGGGCACTGTCTACAACAACATTTTCTATAACATTGGTGGTATACATAAAAGTGATGGAGTTCATTTCACAGAGAACGACAGAAGGGTGTTCCTTAACAGCTTGAAACGCTGCATCCTGTTTTTAGGTATAGTTATCATCTACACACAATAAACATAAAGGCTTTTCTAAGAGCCACCATTTTCTCAAACACTAGTTCATTTAAAAAAAAAAAAATTCAACTTCATGAATCTGTTGCGAATTTGCAAACCAAATGCACACATTCAATACATAAAAGCACACAAATAATTCACAACTGTGTGTATGACTGGATGTATCTGACTGGATGCATCAGTGTGTTAGTGACTGTGAGAGACTGCATGAGTGTCTGATTGTGTGTGTGAGTGGGTCTGTGTGTGGGTACAAGAGTCTATCAGTGTGTCTTTGAATAGGTGTGAGAGTGTCTGAGAGAGTCTGTGAGTGGGTATGAACCTGTGTGAATGGGCCTGTGACTCAGTGCATGAGTGCCTGAGTGGGTCTGTGGGTGTGTGTCTGAGTGGGTCTGTGAGTGGTTGTGTTAGTGGGTCTGTGAGTGGGTATGTGAGTACCTGTCTGGGTGTGTTAGTGGGTGTGTGAGTATCTGAGTAGGTTTGTGAGTGGGTGCATGAGTGTCTGAGTGGGTCTGTGAGTAGGTTCATGAGTGTCTGAATGGGTCTGTCAGTGGGGGTGAGAGTGTCTGAGTGGGTTTGGGAGTGTGTGCGTGAGTCTCTGAGTGTATGAGTGTATGTGTTAGTGAGTGCATGAGTCTCTGAGTGGGTCTGTGAGATGGTGCATATGTCTGAGTTGGTGTGTGAGTAGGTACATGATTGAGTGTGTGTGTTAGTGGGTGCATAAGTCTCTGAGTGGGTCTGTGAGATGGTGCATATGTCTGAGTGGGTCTATGAGTGGGTGCATGAGTGTCTGACTGGGTCTGTGAGTGGTTATGTAAGTGCCTGAGTGGGTCTGTGAGTAGGTGCATGAGTTGGAGTGGGTCTGTGAGGGAGTGTGTGTGTTTGAATGGGTGTGTGAGTGGGTGCATGAGTGTCTGAGTGGGTATGAGTCTCTCAATGGGTCTGAGGGTGGGTGCACGAGTCTGAGTGAGTCTGTAAGTGGGTATGTGAGTACCTGAATTGGTGTGTGAGTGGGTGGGTGAGGGTCTGAGTGGGTCTGTGAGTGGGTGCATGCTTGTCTGAGTGGGTCTGTGAGTGGGTGTGTGACTCTGAGTGGGTCTCTGAGTGGGTGTGTGAGTCTATAAGTGGGCCTTTCAGTGGGTGCATGAGTTTCTGAGTGGGTCTGTGAGTGGGTGTGTGTCTGAGTAGATCGGTGAGTGGGTGCATTAGTGTCTGAATGGGTGTGAGTGGGTGTATGAGTGTCTGAGTGGGTCTGTGAGTATGTGCATGAGGGTCTGAGTGGTGCTGTGAGTGGGTGCATAAGTTTCTGAGTGAGTCTCGGAGTGGGTGCGTGAGTCTCTCCGTGGGTCTGTGAGTGGCTGCATGAGTGTCTGAGTAGGTCTGTGAATGAGTACGAGAGTGTCTGAGTGGTCTGTCAGTGGGTGTGAGAGTGTCTGAGTGGGTTTCTGAGTGGGTGCATGTGTGTCTGAGTGAGTGTGTGAGGGAATATTTTTTTTACGTTTTTCAGCCAAATTTGCTGCAAATACTCACATGTGGAAAAAATTATGTTCCTGGGCATTTTAATCTCCATCAGGGGTCCCTCACAGACCCCTATATTGCTCCCAGTGGTTCAGGGTACCTCAACCTGTCTCCTTCTACAACATTTTAGCTGAATTTCTGATGCCAGGGACCATTCCCTGATATGTAAAATGCCATCCACAACTTTCTACTCAGGTTGCGGCCAGCCAATCATTGCAGTGGCGTTGGTATGTTGGTTCACGAGGTGCCAACATGGATTCGCAAAGGATGTGTCTCTAAATTTGTTTTTTCTTTAATATCTCAAAAACTACTGAACAGATTTACACCAAATAACAACAAGCATTTACAATGCAATAGGTCTCGCATTATTAGAGTTTGAGCTATTGGCATTGCTAAATAATGCAACACCAATAGCTCAAACTTTAATAATGCGAGACCTATTGCATTGCAAATGCTTGTTTATTCCGCTGAAGCTGCAATCAGGAAGTGGTGCTAGCGATGTGTTTTCTCTGCTTCCTCAGCTCGCCCGTTTCTGTCAGGAGCGCAAAGACCGCACATGAAATGTCGACAGTCGTCGATCGCTGGGCGTTTCAGTTGTAGAGGCCAGCAGCGCATCTTGGACCAGCAGCAGGATTTGGGGGCATTTTTCATTTCCCCACCTTTTTTACGTGGCCTGGAAAGACTGAAAACAAAGAGCACGCCGCTCTCTGGCTGGTTTACTTCGCCGACGGCAACGGGGGATCCACGTTGCTTGGAAAGAGAATGAGTGGCCGAGCGCCCTCCAGTCTCAGAGGCTGCCATCTGTAGGGATTGGCACTGGAGCTGGCACCGAGCTGCCGCTGGAGAGACCCGTGGGTGATTGTTGGCGTTCACGCACAGAGGATGGTGTATTGGCGCTCCTGAGATTGGCACATGGGTGCCGAACTATTCCCGAGGTCGGCAACTGAAACTGGCACCGGCCTGCTTCTTAGGCTGGCATTTGAGACTGGCCCGCGCCATACACTGTGACACTTCTGAGGCTGGCACTTTGCACTGGCAGCTTCTGGGAATGCCAGATGCCTGCTCTTGAGGCTGACCTTTGAGACACCCACTTGCTTCTGGTAATGCCACCTGTTTGCTCTCGAAGCTGGTAACTGAGACTAGCCTTCTGCTGAGACTGGCACACGAGACTGGATTTCTTTTGAGTCTGGCACTGGGCGGCTCCAGAGGCTGGCACCTGAGATTGTCCTGCTCCTGAGGCTGGCACCGGGCGGCTCCTGAGGATAGCACTGGGCTGCACCTGAGACTGGCACCCTTGGCTCCTGGCTGGCACGGGGCATTCTGAGGAAGACAGGATTGGCAGAGAGCAGCTTCCAGTCATACAGCTTCAGTGCCTCTTCAGGTGTGCTCCTGCACTGTGTTGAGGCTGGCTACGGTGCCTGACGGCTGGACTCTAGCAGGCGGTGGCCACTTATAACATTTTGAGCGCCCGCATCAGAGGTGCAAGAAAGCGGGCGCTTTGAAGTGATTTTTGGGAGTGTGTGCCAATACTTTGCGTGCGCTGCATGGAGTGGCACCTTCTACTTCTCACAGGATGCAATGCTGCACCCCTGAAAACCTCGCTGTATAGGATTAAAGGGTCTGCCCCCAGCCCACATTATTAAACCCAGGCATGGAGGATGAAGAGGAGGCCATTGGGCTCCTGGACAGAGTGCTGGAGGATGAGTACGTGTTTCTGTTGGAGGACTACGAGATCATCGAGATGCCCGCGAGCCCCCTGGACTTCCTCCTGCCGGGAAAGGTGGGAAGACGTGGAAACACTGCTTTTATTTTTCATGTTTACAATGTTCATGTCTTGCAGTTCTGTGCGCTTTGGAAGGCCAATGTGGTCATGTACGGACATTGCTTGGGGCGGAGGAGGGTTGGGGGGGGGAGGGGGGTGTCGCGGGCGTGGCACAGCCTGCCCTCTTAAAGGTAACTGCTCAGCGCGCACAGTAAAGTCTGTCTTCTTGTTTATAGGCGGGCTGCTGGTGCCAAGCGTGGGCCTGTTGCTGCCATGGCCGGCGGGCTCTGGAAAACTCGTCTCATGGTAGATTTGTTTTACCGGTGCCAGGAGCAGAGAGTGCGCCCGTTTCCCAGGGGAGCTGTTCCTTCAGCAGGGGGCAGGTGATGACCCAGAGGCCCATTTGTGCCCCTCAGCTTGGCAGACGCTGTCCTGGGTGAACAGAGCGCCCCCACTGCCCCCACTTCCCCCTTGGTGTGGTGCCAGCTCGTCGGCCTTCCTGAACACAACGCGTGCCTCTTGCAGGATCAGGCTGCAGCTTGCTGTCCCTGCTTCCCGTCTGTTTGCAGGTGTGAGTCACACGGTACTCTGGGCATGGCTCGGATGGCGTCACACCTCGGTGCCCTGTGGGCATCGCTGCCTCTCTGAATGTAGCTCAGTAAAATGGAAACAAAATCGACCCTTCATTAAATTTTCCCGGACAATGCCGGTAGATATTACTTTTTAACAAAACATCTTCACACAAGGAAGAAAAATTGTGTTCAGAAACTCATTGTAAGGGAGAGCACGTTTGTTTTCGTTCATTCATGGTTTACTGTCTGCAGAACGTCGCCTTGACCTAGACAGCGGCTGGAGGGGAAAGCAATCCCCCCTTGCTGCATAACATTACAGCAGAAATAGCTTGGATAACAAGTGGTGCGCGCGCACCACAGAGGAGCGGGGGCTAGAGAGCGCGGCAGCAAAAGCGAGACGAACGCGCGCTGCTGCGCGTTCTGGCCACCGTCGGGAATGGGCGCGGCAAAGGCGGGACATGCGCCCGCCTTTGCCCAATCGCGTGCCGTTTTTTCTAAAAAAACGCACGCTACAGCCAATGAGGGCTTCTGAAAACAAAACCACACGTACGAGCGTGTGGGTCGTTTTCAGAAGCCCTTTCTAGAGGTCTCGCGCTGCGCGAGCAGGGCTGCGCACTGCAACGCTAGGCGCGAGACCTAAAAAGGGCTCTTTCTGGACCCAGGGCTACATCTCTGCCAAATCTGGTGTAATTTCGTCCAGCAGGTAAGGCTGTAGTCGTGCTCAAAATCCCTATAGGAAATTGCATGGGAAACACACTTTTTTACCCCCCTTTTTCTCAGCCTCCGCTTTAGAGGTTACCCGATAACGTTCCATGCACAACAGGACACAGGACAACACTGTTTGGGAAAATTACGTCAACATTTGTCCAACGAAGCCAAAGTTGTAAGCAAGTCAAAAAACTTTTTTCCTATGGAAACTAGGTCCTAACTATAACTACCTACTGGCGACTGTCAGTAGGTTTTATATATATGTGATCAAGGCCTCAGGCAGGCCAAAACGCGTAATGGCGGAGGTGCAGGGCATTTTCTAAAAGTAAAATAACATTGCACTGATTTGGGTCTGCATTCGTCTGTCCAGGAGAGTGCGGAAAGTTGGGCGAAGTTTTTAAATGCTAATTTCTAACTATAATGTGCCTGAAACCTATGGTTTTTTCAGTGAAAAAAAATATATATATATATATATATATATATATATATATATATTCACTGAAAAAACCATAGGTTTCAGGGACGTTATAGTTAGTTGGACATTTCACTCGTACAAAATCATAGAAATTCGACCGTTATAGTTAGTTCAGCTAACTATAACTCGCGCCCCCGCAATGCACTGCTGATGACGTCACATATTACATCATTCATGACATGGTCAGTGACATCACTGATGGCATCTCAAATGACATCTGGGTCCCTCACCCTCGGTCTGTGCCTCCTTTGCCCAATCTCTCTCCGGGCCCCTCTGCCCATTCTCTCTCCGGGCCCCTCACCCGCTTCCTGCATCTCATTTTTCCCCTTCTCTCTCCGGGTCCCTCAGCCTCTCCATGCGCCTCCTTTGCTCCTTCTCCCTCCGCACCTCCCTTTCCCCTTCTATCCTCGGGCCTCTCACCCTGCGCCTCCTTTGCCCCTTCTCTCTTCGCTCGCGCCTCTTTTCTCCTTCTCTCCCCGGGCCCTTGCTCTGCCTCCTCTGTCCTTTCTCTCCCGGGCCCCTCAGCCTCTCCCTGCGCCTCCTCTGCCCATTCTCTCTCCGGGCCCCTCACCCTCTGTTTGTACCTCCTTTGCCCCTTCTCTCCCCGGGCCTCTCAGCCTCCCCCCCTCCCCGTCCTCGGCTCAGACTGACTGACGCCCACAGCGGGCTGCTGCCCGGGCTCCGTGCCAGCGCCTCGCACAGCTCCCGACCCACGGAGGCAGGAAGAGCGATCAGCGGCCAGGGCGAGCAGTACGCATGACAGAGGCTCGGACCAAGCCAGCCCGACCCCGCTCCAGGCAGCCTGGCACAGGGGAGGCACTCCACTAGGAGCGCATGAAAGGAAAAAGCATTGCATGTGGGCTGGGCACACGCGCCATGGACATTTCTTTAGGATCACTACGTAGCACAGTGAGGACCCTGCGCCTAGAGCTTGTGAATGAATGCACTCGCCATATCGATTGTGCACACCATGGGCATTTTCCTAGGGCCACTACATTGTGCAGTGGGCTTTGAACCCAGAGTACATTCATTGTAATGAGGCTCTGCGCTTGGAGCACGTTGTACATGGATTGTGCCACGGTCACTTTATGGCACACTGGAGACACTGCACCGGGACCACATCTCTCTGTACCCTGCGCAGGTGGTTGGTCGGGACATAGGGTATCACTACAAATTGTGGTCACCACACTTAGACCCTGATTACAAGGGCATTTTGTTAATTTCATTTCCGGCCCAGACGGATGTTTGCACCTGAAGCGGGAAACCAAGTAGTATTTGCCCAGGTATTAATTAGATACACATGGGATATTTGCCCACGTACAAATTACGTTCTCACGTGTTTTTGGCAGGAAATACCTGGAGACACATTTTATTGAGAAATAATATGGATTTGCGATATGCATAGGCTGCAATGCGTTCTCCCGCTCGAATGTATTCCATATTACATTAAGATCATCGTCAGGTTTTACCCATCGTCCCTTTGCAGGCAGAGGGCACAGAGAGTTCAATAGTGAACATGGGCAGACCGCACAAGTGCAGCAAGTAAGTGCCCTATTTGGCATCACGTTTTAGGTGCAATCAGCAGTGGGCACCAAAAGTGAATCTACCAAAAAAACACCTTTCCCGCCTTCACCCCAACCAACCGCTCTCTAGTCGGCCGTCTGTTTCCTTTATTTATTGTCTCTGGGTGTTTTCTGCCCGTCAGGTGCTGTCCTGCACTTTACCGGCATTGTTACCACAGCGCACTTTACATTTTAGCACTAAAAGACCGCATGTAGGTGTGTAGTGTCATCAGGGTTTTAGAGTGCCCAGCAGTAGGTAACACATGGATTACTAGCGCACTGCACATTAAACACCGCAAGGTCCGGGTGATTGCTCTCTGGGTTATCACGGAATGCCGGTCTCGGCCGCCGCTTTCCGTACCTTCGCGGGCCTCGATCGGTCCCGATGCGTTCTTTCAGGTCACTCTATCGCTCCCGGGCTTCCCATCTCAGGCGCCAAAGTGTCCCGGTCCCGGCTTGCTTCCGCCGCCACTCAGCCCAAGTTCAGCCCGTTCTCGGGTCCCGAGCCCTCAGTTGCGCTGCTGCGTCACTCCTGCCAGCAGCTCCTCGGATGTTTAATGCCCAGATTCTTCCTACGGCATTTGATTCCTTATTATCCTGTGTGCGAGGCACAAGATGGCTGCGTGCTCCCCCCTGCAACTCTTAAATCTTGCCCCGGGGCAAGTGTGGGGGGGATTGGGCCCCCCCCCACATTTTTTCAGTGCCCCCGGACCTGGCCCAACCGGGGGCTTCAATACAACGAAGCGCGGGAGCCCGCAATCGTTTTTTTTTTTAATTTTCTCGGCCGGATTTGCGCACCTAGCGCGAATTCGGCCGATTTAAAAAAAAAAAAAAAAAAAAAAAAAAAAAGCTTTTGTGGGACTTCCTGAGCAGGCCTAGGGGGTCAGGGTGTTTCTACCCTGCCCCCTTTTCTTGTTTTTCGTGTTTGTTTTTCTCTTTTCTTGTGACTCGGTTCTACTGAGTCACAAGATGGCTGCCAACACTTCCTGGTTTGGAGTGTTGACAGCCAATTAGAATAAAGCTCGTGGTCGGGAGGGTCCGCGGATCCTCTGTGCCTCTAAATATCGAAACTTTTATTTTTTGATTTTCTCAGCAACTACTGAACGGATTTACACCATTAAAAAAAAAAAAAGGGCGCTTTCTGAACCAAGCACTACCTTTTTGCCAAATTTAGTGTAATTCCGTTCAGCAGTTCGAGCTGTAGCCGTGTCTAAAGTTTCCTATGGGAAATTCATTTTCCGACCTTTTTTTTTTCAATTTCTCAGGAACTACTGAACGGATTTACACCATTTAACAAAAAGGGCTCTTTCTGAACCAAGGGCTACCTTTTTGCCAAATTTGGTGTAATTCCGTTCAGCAGTTCGAGCTGTAGCCGTGTCTAAAGTTTCCTATGGAAAATAACATGGAGAAAACACGTTTTGGGACCCCCCTTTTTTCTCGGCCCCCACTTGGCGAATCACCCCGAAACTTTCAGGATAGGAGCTGACCGGAGCGGGCCACAAGTTTTGAAAATTTTGCGAAGATTCGTCAACCGGCGCCAAAGTTATTGGGAAAAGAAAAAACGCTTTTCCTATGGAAACTAGGTCCTAACTATAACTATCTACTGGCGACCGCCAGTAGATAATATAAATATATATATATATATATATTTACACATACATACATACATACATACATAGCGGGTGTACTCTCTGCCCAATCTCTTAGGTTAGCCTGAGACCCCATATCTGGATGACTTGGTCTGGAGTAGGATTGGAAATCCCTCTCATTAGGATGCCCCAATTCAGGAAGGACCTCAAGATCTGGCTCTTTGACTGAGCCACAGTGCCCCCCCTTCCCCCAGCACCTTGAGACCCTTACGGGTGAGTGGTCGTGCTATACCATCCGCTTGATTGATTGAAGATCAGCTTTAGCAGAGCTGCATGTCGAACACAGCCTTCGTTCCAGGACCATAGTGGTTGGAGTGCCCCTCTAACCTGTAAAGGGACAGTGCACGGTTTATATAATAAAAATACTGTGTTAGAGGTACAGCTCTGAGGCAATGATGTGTCTAGATGTTAGAAGTTGTCTCTGAGTGGCAACACAAACACTAGAATATCTTGTTCTGTTCTTAGACTTGAACGAAGTGTACAGCTTGTGTCACAGGCAAGTCCGTCTAAAAACAAGCAGCATGTACAGCGTCTTCTCAGAAATAAAACATGTATAAATAATATAGCTAAAACGAAGCATGCTAAAGCATGTAAAATATAAAACTAAAATAGAGAAGCAAAGTGGGTCCAAAAAGGCCTCACTACAGATCGATTGGGTTCTGAACTTCAGATGGGGCTCGGGCATGCACAGGTCACCATGGCGTCCTCTCCGCTCGACAGTGGCAGAACCAGGCCATGTTCTTCGTTCTTCACAGTGGCCTCCTCTGGTATGCGGGTTTACCAACCTTACTCTACACACAGGCGACGGTCCGATCAGCACTGCAGTAACTTACCACAGCCGCCCCCTCCGGCATTCGAGGTCACTGACTTCACTCCGCACACGGGCTATGGCCCGATCGGCACAGCAGTCACCTCTTCATCACGGCGGTCCCTCTGGTATATGGAGTAACCGACTTCATGCCGCACACGGCCCTATCGGCACAGCAGTAACTTACTCTTCATGGTGTCACCCTCTGGCATACGGGGTCGCTGACTTCATTCCACACACGGGCTATGGTCTTATCAGCACAGCAGTTATGCAGTCTTCACTGCGGCCCCCTCTGGCATACGGGGTCACCGATTTCAGTCTGTACACGACTACGGCCCAATCAAAATAGCAGTCATGCAATCTTCACTGCAGCCCCCTCTGGCATACAGGGTTGCAGACTTCAATCCGCACACTGTCTACGGCATATTTGGTGCAACCTCAGCTAACTTAATGGCTGCCCCTCTGGCATACAGGGTCGCTAGCCTGCACACGAGTGACGACCCGATCGGGCCACCAACCGTCTCCTCACACCTCGCTACTGGGACCAATCGCCTGGATTCCTCACTCCCTCGAAGCGTTCTCCTCTTTCTCACAGGGTACACTAATCTTTGCAAGTAAGCAGGCACTTATGCTCCAAGGGAAGGTGACCTTGGACTACCATTGGGGATGTCCCCTCACCCATCCGGGAGACTGGCAGACCTTCACGCCCAGTCTTGGTCACAGTAGAAGTCTTGCAGAATTTTCTCCTCAGCATACAGGCTGACTGCTTGACATTTGACAATTTTGGGGGTTTTCAGCTCCCCGTCCAATAGTCCATTTCCAGCCACAAAATGTGATTTATGGTTTGAGTCTTGGAAGTTTGTGTAGGGGAAGTCCGATTCCTTTTGAAGTGCCCACTTCTCTATCCTGCCCTTCCAATAGAAATCAGATGGTCACAGAAAAAGCTACTCCAAATTTGATAGCCTCCCAGCACAGGCCATGGAGGTGACTAGAGGTTCACACCTTAATGGGCATCAAAAGGTTACCTCAGGGCCCCCAGCCCTACTCTTTATCATTCTCTTATCAGTCCCATCTCCTTCCTGAGATGCGCCCAATACCCTTTCCAGTGACATCTCCCTATATCAAAGAACACCCTTTGAAGGTCACCCTTTGAAGTGTACTGAAGAGCCTGGCTCTCCTTCCTCCAGTGTGTGTTCCACCTAGCTTTCAGTAATACAGCAATCCACAAATCTGTCTGGGGGCATTCCGCTACCTCCCTGGGCTCCTCCAGTCAGCCATGGGTCTCCCAAAATGGAACTCCGAGTCTTCCATGTATTGAACTATTCACAGGCACACATATACACAGCACACACATGCAACCACATGTGTGCTGCACAGCGCTACATACTAACTTGATGTAGGCCAAGGGTGAGTTAAGCACACAGCACCCAAACTTTACATGAGTGACCCTGTATTCCTCACTCCAGTGACACAGGTAAACTGATCACTACATGGTATGCAGATACCACAGCGCTTATGCTGCTTAACTCCTGGCAAAAGCAGTAGCCTTTCGCAACTATGTGCTTTGGGTGCCCCTCCTGCTCCAACAAGACCGCAATCCATGAAACAGGCCTATGTCATGGCGCAAACATATGATCTGTGTTCATCCATGACCATAAAAATCAGCACCTGGGATCTAGGCATCGTTGCAGCTGGCGCACTCGGGGCAGGGGTGCACGTCTGTCACCATGTGAGGATTTTTTCCGTCTCAACAATGACAATGTGAAGTATACCCGAGGCATGCTGTCTTGCTCTCATAGTCTTTCAGTCCTGCCAGGTCCGACGTAGCACTACATGTTTCCAAGGTTGCTTTAAAAAGAAAAAAATAGTTCCATTAAGTTGAGTAATAGCAATAATGGTTATTTAACACAGGGCAAGCTGGTAGCTAGAAATATAAGAAAAGAGTTATTTATTTTAACTTGAACCCTAATAATAAGCCTTCGATTCAAGTATCAATTATTCAGTTTTTACATCCCTTTTACAGGTCAGACAGATGATTGAACATTTCTGAGCTACTGACTTGAAAATCCATACCTTGTTCAGCTCACCTTTATGCTCAAAGCTTCTAAGCTGACAAGTCCTCTCAAACACCCTTCTCCTTAGCCATCGCTTGCCCCAAACCTGAGTCACCACAAAGTAGACAAGCAACATAAGTCAAATTGCCAACCCATAAATAAAAGCAAATAAATGGGGAAACACCCTGCTTTTAGGGCTTATGAATGGAACTTGTATAAACCAACATGCTTTCCTCTTACTTTGCTCCAAGACGCTGACCACCAAAATCTAACCTGCTGCACAATAAGATCTCTCATTTCTGATGGATATTTCTAACTGCAGATACCACACCATTAGAATATTCCCAGTCGCCAGACTGGATCTGGAATTCTACCGAATAATTGTTCCTGTGCGCCACTAGGTGATGCTAACTGACTCTGTGATAACGTTGTTGCCACACCAAAAGTCACAGAGGGGAGCAGCTTATAGGGGCCATCCTGCTAGCGGACCGAAGTTCCTTCCTTTCCCCACCCTTTCTGTTCCAACTTTGTCAGTCTACAGGCAATTTCAATTTTCCAGCAGTGTGCCCAGGGAACGAATTACATTTTCCCCCAAAATGACAGGATTCAAGTGGAGCACTGTTAAACATGAAGGTGATCAGTGAGCAAGAAGCAAAGTTATACGTCGCAGAGAACATGAAAAGGTTGCGTATGAAGCAGAGCTCCCGCTCCTAGTCGTGGGGTCACTCAGTGCTCCAGATTGCAGGGACACACTTGTGCTAAATCTCTGTCTCGCTCAAAATCATCAGATACTTTAAAGTCCAAAGTGCATCACATGTGCAGGAAGGCCAAGTGGGATTCAACCCTCGCTTGCTACTTGAAATTGGGTGAGAAGCCAAACAACAGGCACTGCTAAAGGCCACTATCCCATGGCGTCCTCTACTCGGAGCACATTGTGAGGATGCTAGTCTGGCAAGCCCTGAATTTCCCAGGCTATCATCGACACTGCAGCAGAAAGAACCGTTCAAAGGTCTAGGACATTGCTAGTTCTCTCTGGTGCTTCTTCGTGCCACCAGTCGCTCTTCTGCCAATGTCAATTGACCCCACCACGCCCTCTTCCGAGTTCCCCCCCCTCCCCGAAGACACCGGTCTTGACTTATACCCCTTGCTCAGGGTCACAGTGGTCCTGTCTGCCGATCCCAGAGCTCATGTTGGCCCATGCCAGGTCTATAAGGGCTGTGAGATCACTAAGGAACAACCAACAAGACTGCAATGTGAGTCTCCGCTTCTTCCATGACATCAGTGCTATCAGTGTTTGGACACCCTGTTTGGTTCAAATCAGACGCAGTGCAGGGGGTCCAAAATGTTCCTCAGAATGACGAGGCAGACAAATTACTCCTCCTCCCCCCCCTCTTCCAAATGCCAGTGGGTTGAATACTAAAAATAGAGTTTGAATCCCCACCTAGTCCACACATTGAGTAAAGTGCTTCTTTTGTAGTGGCAGTGTGCAGTGCAGAAGAAGTCCATACAATTGTCCACTGTGGAGACAAAATCTAATCATTATTGACTGTAATCCTTCAGCCAGGAGCGATGGCTTCAGAAACTCTCATACCCTTAAATGAGGCTTTTATGTACAATATGGTAGCCACATGGACAAAGTCCTACTCTGGCCCCTCCAGTCAATCGTTCTGTGGCCAGGCGACTCAATCAGCTCCTGGTGATCAAATATTCCTCACTGGGCACCTGACACCATTAAGCCTTGCGGTGCAAGCATCTACAAGTAAATTTAACTCAAATGCTTCAGCTTCTGCACCTCCAGATAGGGAATCCAAGCGTTTTGCCTAATTCAGAAATAAGTTATTCTATTCAGCTAGCTTAGCCTTACGACCTTTGAATGTGGTCTGTCTCTTTGCCCCCTATACACTTGCTGTGGGACATTACCAGCAAACTTTTGCCGGTCGTTACAGAGGAAGTTAAGGCAACCTTGGCCTAGACATTCAAGATGGACAGGATGTGCCAGAATACGTTTTACATGCTGACCTCAACACAACAGACGGTGTGGGTCACGCCATCTGTGTCTTGGTAGTGCTCAAGCTGCACACCTGAATGCGTGCAACTAGATTTTCAGAGGATGTACAAGTGTCCCTAATGTACATGCCGTTTGACAGGTCTAGACAATTCGGGGAACAGGCATACTCTGTGCAGGAGAGATTTAATGACAGCCATGTTATGTCCCACTCCCTTAGGTTGATTTTGCTGGACTGCCAATTTCACCAGTAGTACAGGAAATTTAGGGGCTCTTCGTAGAGCCTAACATATCAACAGCATCGTTCACAAGCAGAACAGCAACTGACTCAGAAATGTTATGGTTCCAGGGGTGTGGTGGTGACCACACATCAACAAAGGTATCAATCCTCTACCTCCTTCTTCCTGGGTGTTCTGATTATTTTCTTTTCCCCTGCAGTTGGTAGGGAGCAGGAGTCCGTTGTTTTCTGCCCGCCTGGACGTCTTTCACTTCTGATCAGTGGGTACTACAGATCCTTCAAAGGAGCTACTCCATACCTTTTATTTCATTTCACCAATGCATCCCATCCCACCTTTCTCAGCTCAAGTTTTGACAGACCATGGTTCCAACAATCCTTATGCAGTAGTTAAATTTACTTTTGGACAAGAGAGCATTCAAGGGATTGCTGGACTCTGAAAAAAGTGATTGATGTTACTCCCACTGCTTCCTCATGCCGAAGAAGGATGGAGGGCTCAGACCCATTTTTGGGCCTTTGGCTGTTGAATGCCTTATTGCAGGACAAATCCAAAATTCTCAGTCTGGCTCAAAGTCTTTCTGCTTTGTAATCCGAGGATTGGATGGTGTTTTTGAAATTGCAGGATGTGTATTTTCCTGTACCTGTTCAAGCTGCATTGAGTTTGGGAGGTCAAGGATATTATTCCGCTGTTTCGAGATCAATCCTGGGTGTTGGTGAGGATGGTTTTGAGGCTTCTTGGGATCTTAGCCTCGTGCATTCTATTTGCAGTGGCGGCTCCCCCATTGGGGCGTGGGGGCGTTGCCCCACTGCTTTCTCGCAGTGCGAGAAGGCAGAAACATAAATGGTAAAAACTACCATTTTATGTTTCTGCCTTTCGCACGGCGAGAAAGCAGAAGTGCCTGGTTGGGGGTGGGCGGTCCTGCTCGAGGGCAGGGAGTGGCTTGCCCACTGTTGTGTGTACTGACTGTTTGGTCGGCTGTGGGGCCGACCAAACAGTCAGTATGCACAACAGTGGGCAAGCCACTCCCCCTGCCCTCGAGCAGGACCGCCCACTCTCCCTTTTTCTATGTAGGCTGCTGCATGCAGCAGCCTACATAGAGAAAATGGCCCGGGTGGGGCGCGCTCCAATGCGTCTCACCAATTACAACGCTGCCATTGCAGCATTGTGATTGGTGGAGCCTGGAGGGTAGGGAGGCTGCCTT